>JAIOJX010000006.1:22393086-22993086 GCA_022376925.1 Tragulus kanchil | reverse complement strand
ATTTACTCTTGCTGAATTCTTTTTTGTCTTTTGTTTTAGGTGGGCCATAAAACATGAAGGGAGCAGTAAGCCAGGGCAGTGGAAACATTCCAGAGTTGAAAATCCTGTCTGGAATAAGCTTACCTACATGTGGCCAGTCCTTCCCAATGGCCAACTTAATGAGGTACTACTTAGTATAAGAATATTGCCATTGAGATTTATTTTAGGGCCCAATGAGTGGTCAATGCGTGTGAAAATTTCCATGCAGTTTTTGATTTCTAGCTGTTAGATACAAATGATCAATTGATTCTGTCATTCTATCAGTTAATTAGAGAGTTGTATTTAAGCCATTTATTATGGGTTATATGCCTTTTTGTAGTCTGTCAAATTTTGTTTTATGTATTTTGAAATTTAGATCTAGATATAGCTGTTCAGACATATTGTATCTTCTTGGTGAATTAAAACTTGTGTCATGTAGACTCTCTCTAGCTCAGGTAAAATTTTCAGTTATTCAACACTAATAGAGATATCTTTTTGCTGTTGTTGTTGCTATTTGCTTTGTATCTTCTCTCTCTTTCACTTATCATATATGTACATTCTTCTGTTTTAGGAGGGCTCTCCAGTAATCAGCATACAGTTAATTTTTTTAATTGATAATATTTATCTCTAAACTAGGGGCTTTAGTCTTTTCTATTTATTATAATGTCAGATATATTTGGATTATTATTTGCCTTTTATTTGTTTCATTTTTATCTATTCTCATGTTCTTTTAGGTTATATTTTTTCATACATTTCCCCTCATCTATTTGACTAGAAATTATATCCTCTATTTTCATTCATTTTTTTGCTATTACTCTGAACATTGAAATATATAAATTATCACAATCTAAAATTAATAACAGGGCTTCCCTGGTGGTCCAGTGGATAAGCACACTGCCTTGCAGTGCAAGGGACGCTGGTTCGATCCCTGGCCTGGGAAGATCCCACGTGCCTCGAAGCAGCTGGACTGATGTGTCCAATTACCGAGCCGGAGCTCTGGGGCACATGTGCCCAGAGCTGGTGCTCTGTGACAACAGAGGCCACCGCGATGGGAGACCCACATGGGCCAAAGAACAAAGATGGATGATTTAAATTTTGGCCTCTTTTATTGTTGTTGGATGTATTTATTTTCATCTATCTTTTTATTCTTTGGCCTGTGTGGGCCTCCCATCACAGTGGCCTCTCTCACTGCAGAGCACTGGCTCTGGACGCATGTGCTCCAAAGCTCTGGCTCACAATTGGACACACTGGTCCAGCTGCTCCACGGCATGTTGAACCCTCCCGGGCCAGGGATCATTCCAGTGCCCCTTGCACTGCAAGGTAAACTCTCTACCCACTGGATGACCAGGGAATCCCCATTTTTATTTTTACTAAGCAAACTTAGTCTTTTATTTTGCCCTTATTCATGTAAGACATAATCACTTATAAACCGAAGACATCATCACTGCATCATTGCTGACTTTGTTGCTTTTGAGGAGTTAATTCAATTCTAAATGCTATTCTTTTGAAGATAATCTGTTTTGTTTTGGTTTTTTCCCTGACTGCTTTTACAGCCTCTTTTTTTTTTCTCTTCAGTTTTGCCATAATGTATTTAATAAAGTATTTCTTTGTATTTTTCTTCAATCTGTGGATTGATTTCTTGCATTATTTTTGATAATTAGTCACCTATTATCTCTTCAAATTTTACCTCTCTCGTATCTCCTCACTCTGTTTTTTTAGAAAACTCAGGTTAGGTGTATGCTTGACCTTAGGTGGATGCTTGACACTTTCATGTCTCTTAACCTCTCCTTTGTATTTTACATTTCCTTGCCTGTTGATTATGTACTTTTACAGTATATTTTCAGATTTTTTCTTTCAGATTATTAATTTCCTCTTCATCTTTATCTAAGGTGCTGATCCTCCAAGTGAGGATCAGCCCATGTTGTGAATTCTCAGGGAAGATTTTTTTTCTTTCACTCAGAGAAAATGTTTGAAATGGTCTGTTTTGCTTGCAACTTCCTGAGAGTCATTCTCTCTGGTTTGCCTTTCCAGTGAAATCTATCCTTTTGTGATTCTTGTTATATGAGAGGAGAAGTTCTTCTGTTAAACTTCCCACCTTGGCTGGTCTCTGAAATTTGTTTGCTACAGTCTTCCTTCTCAAGACCATGGAAGCAGAAGTTTTCTGGGTTTGGAAAACTCCCTCAAGATAAAATTCAGTATCAGTATTCTATTTACCTCTGTGGGTCTCTAGTATGTTTTGCTATATTGCTGAATCAGTGATATGTTCTAAATTCTTTTTAAAATTTTATTCTTGCTTTTTAGTTGTTTTTGCAAATTTTCTGGTGTCAATCTAAGTTTTTTTCTTTCTCTTTAAATCATAATTTTCTATGCTTCCCCAGTGATCAAATCAATGAGTCTTAGAGTTTTAGGGTAAGGACAGATGGAGGCTGAAACTAAGAACTCATTGTCTAAGGGCCCAAATATGCCCTTATATTTAGACTGTAGAGAAGCAACAGCCTGGACTCCCTGATGGCTCAGTAGTAAAGAATCTACCTGCCAAAGCAGGAGACTCAGGAGATGCTGGTTTGATCCGTGGGCCAGGAAGATCTCCTAAAACCAAAAGATTAATGAATTATTTTGGTTTATTCTGTGACTAAGTTCACTGTAATAATTTCTAGAAACTGAGGTTATTTTCTCACCCTTATGGGAAAAGTTATAAATTGAGAAGTTGCACTTAACATTTAATGATAAGAAGCAAAGAACTTTCACATTCATAGATGAAATCATCGTAAAAAGTGAATCCAAAGAGACTTAAAACTTTAGAATGAGCTACTGGATAGTGATTTCATGTCTCTGAATTCCTAAAGTAAAATATATATATTTGGAGGGGCCCATCTTAAACAAAGCATTTAAAGTACATGTTTTATTGATCTGTTAAGAGATGATGCTAACTGGTATTAAGGGAGGAAAAGGAGATATAGGAAAGCCTGAGAGAAAAAAAGCTGAAGAATCTAGTAATTTATGAATAATAAATAGATAAGGGAGGGCCAATTTGACTAAGATATTTGGATCACATGTTAAGAGCTGGACTCCAAAAGAAGCACAAGCTGCTTCTGGTTGTGTGTGAGAGAGATAAAAATGAAAAAGCAGAGTTATCATTAGAAGGGAGCACTGTGGCCCATCAAAGTTGTGATGGCCATAGAGCTCTGCCATGGAATAGTGTGAACACAAGAGGACATGAGAATTTTAGCAGAGCAAATGGAAGGGAAGGAAATAAGCACCCCAGTCACTTTAATTCATGTTTTTATTATCCTTTATTACCCTGGCACCATATGTGTCTATTTCTATGAAAGGCAAAGTAAACAGTAGAACGAGGTTTGAAGTGGTTTAAAAGAAGAACTGCTAGTGGTAGCTCACACATTTGGAAAGTTTTGAAACCTGTGATTATTTTTCATCTCTTTGGCTTGAGTCTCTGTGATGTCATGTTGACAAGAGAAGACTCTTGGCCTTCCCTCATCTATGTGTTAGTCACTCAGTCATGTCTGACTCTGCAATCCCTTGGAGTGTAGCCTGCCAGACTCCTCTATCCATAGACTTCTCCATGCAAGAATATTGGAATGGCTTGCCATTCCCATCTCTAGGGGATCTTCCCTACCCATGAATCAAACCTGGGTCTCCTAAATTGCAAGCAGATTCTTCTGGAACACAAAGGAAGTCATCTGAAATCAGCAGTGCTGTGGTGGTATTAACACCACTGTCTGCAGTGGTACCTCCTGCCATGGAGACAAATTCAGTTAAGTGAATGGATCTAAAAATAACTAGGAGCTAAGGTAGCACATAACAAATTCATCACAGTTATGGCATGTTAAGGATATTGAAAAATAATCTCAGTTCCACATCTTAACTCTGTGAACTCGGACTAAGTTCCCTTAGACTTAGCTCAAGGGAGAATGTTGTTTCTCTTTCCTTTCTCGTCCATGCTTCAAAAAGAAAGAAACAGAAGTACACTAAGATTTTTAACACCAAAACTTCAATGAGACAGTCATTTGTTTTAATGAGAAGACTATTCTTCTCTTTCTCCTCCATCAATCCAACCCTTGCTTCATGAGAGTTTATGTCTAAAACTAGTGTATGTGTTGATTTACTCTGAATTGCTCACTATGTTTGTTGTGGAAAAGTTATAGATCAGTCTTTTTTTTAAATTAATTAATTGGGCTTCCCTAGTAGCTCAGTGGTAAAGAGCTCACCTGCCAGTGCAGGAGACACAAGTTCGATCCCTGATCCGGGAAGATCCCACATGCTGCGGAGCAACGAAGCCCATGAGCCACAACTATGAAGCCTGTGCTCTAGGGCCTCAGAGCTGCAATTATGGAGCCCATGGGCCACAACTACTGAAGCCCATGTGCCCTAGAGCCCGAGTTCCACACCGAGAGAAGTCACCGCAACAAGATGCCTGTTCACTTCAACTAGAAAGGAGCCCCCACTCCCTGCAACTAGAGAAGAGCCTGCGGCAGCAGTGGAAACCCAGAATAGCCAGAAATAAATAAATAAATACATAAATAAAGAAATAAAAGAAATTAATTAATTAATGTATTTTTTGGCTGTGCAGGGTCTTCATAGCTATACTGGCTTTTCTCTAGTTGTGGGGAATGTGTGGGATGGAATGCTCTAGTTTCAGTGCGTGGGCTTCTCGTTATGGTGGCTTTTTCCATTGTGGAGCACAGGGTGTGAGGGCTTTGGTACTTGTGGCACATGGCTCAGTAGTTTCAGTTCCCAGGCTCTAGAGTACAGGCTCAATAACTGGGGCGTATGGGCTTACTTTGCTCCAGGGCATGTGGGATCTTCCTGGATTAAGGATCAAACCCAAGTCTCCAGCATTGGCAGTAGGATTCTTTACCAATGAGCCCCAGGGAAGCCCCAGATCAATCTTTAACTTATTTATTGAAGAACTACACCACTCCACTCCTCTACCAACACTCGTATTAAGTAAAACCTTTATAGGAAAGTTTTAAATGAAAACGTATGTTTGTCACAACTTTTGGTATTTTTTCTCAGGAACTGAGAAACTGGCCCCATTTTTATCCACTCATAATAATAAACATGTGTCTAAATAAATTCTGTTCTTTGCGATTTACGTTCCATACAGGTAAAGGATTCTCAATGAAGATCAAGAATACAGTAAAACTTCATCAATTCAGTTTTGCTTATTTGGAAGTGTAATAAGTTAGCTTTGTTCATAATAGCCACTATTATGAATATGTTTACTAAGAAAAATATTACACAAAAATAGAAAGGAAAAAGTGTTTGACTGAAAAACATTAATGAGGGTTTCAAACATTTATTTATATTGCTTTTCTTCTAGTTAAACTCACTTAACGTTATTTACTGACTCATCTTACAAGCTAGATCATTGTAATTAGATGCCATTTTAGAAGACTTAATCTCCACAACTTTCAGATATTGTTTATAACTTATTTAAAATGCATTTCCTTGAACTATATGATTGTTTAATGTAATTGCAAGATTCCACTGGTTTTTATAGGGAGAATAAAGTAGTAAATTATTACTTAGTGCACTAGCTTGAGAAAATGTCCTCCCCTTCCATAAATTAAAGGTCATGTGTCTTGGTCTGTACTGCTCTAACAGGTCAACACATCTCCCCAATCCCTGTGTATCTTTATCTTTAAATGGATATACCTGGCCAAAGTCATTTTAAAAAAATAAGCAATGGTAGATAATATTAAGGACAAGGGAATATATAAGTATAGATGCCGAGAAATTAAAAAATAATAAAAGAATATTATAAGTGATTGTATATTAATAAATATTATAACTTAAATAAAATGGATGCCTTCTGGACAAAAGTAATTTAAAAGAATAGAAGCAAGAAAAAATGGAGAGCCTGAATAGTCAAATAATCATGGAAAAAGTAGAACCAGTAGTTTAAAATATCTCCACAAAGAGAACAAAAATAATTTTGTTGGCAAATTCTACTGAACATGTAAAAAAATTTCAGAATATTACAAAGTAAGTATCACTTCCCACCTTGTTTTATGGGGCTAGAATAAACTTGACACCAAACTTTGAGGAGGGTAATACAGGAAAATTATATATAAATATCATTTATGAACATACATGCAAAAATCCTAAAGAAAATATTAGCAAATTAAATATAGAAATCTATAAAAAATGTAATACACTGTGACCAATTTGGATTGATCTGGGAATGAAACATTAGCTTAAACTTTAAAAAAATTGATTAATGTAATTAATACATTATTGATGAAAGGATAAATAATAATATGAGCATATCTCAGTAAATGTAGGAAAAAGCACTTTACATAATTCGACATATATTGAAGAATAAAAATCTTAACAAAATGAGATTACCTAGCCTGTTACAGAGTACTGGTATCTTAAGCAGACTTTAAGAAACTAATTGAGCTGTTTCTTAAATGTACATGAAATGGCAAATGGCCAACAAGAGCCACTTTCCAAAGATGAATAATAAGGTAAGGGCACTTGCCCTGCCACATATCAAGACTTACAAGATATCACCAACACGGTATTTTGCTGTAGAAGGAGAGTAAAATTGAAATAGTGAAGAAAATAGAACATGCAGAAACAGACCCGCACTTAAATGGAATCATCATATTTTATAAAATGGTTACTGTAGATTAATGGGACATTAATGGCTGCCAGGACAATTGCTTATCCATACAGGGAAGAAAAAAAAAAGAGAGAGAGAGAAGGACAGAAGGAAGGAAGGCCAGCAGGCCTTGGACCTTGCTTAGCCTCATCCCTTCTCTTGTTTACTCTTCTCCCACAGAAGTCTAATTCTGTGAAATGGCAGCAGCATTTACCCAGTTGCCAAAGCTCAGTCTTGGGAGCCATCCTTGCCTCCTTTTACTCCCTAGCTGTCATGTTCTATAAATCCTCAAGTCTGATACATACACTGCCCCATCCTTTTACACCTCCTTTACTGCACTAACTCCGCCTAAGACTTCAAATCTCTTACATGGCCTGAGATAGATTCTCCTAAGTGGTCCCATCACACCTCGTACCCTGTTGTTACTATACTTACATGGTTGTGATTGCCAGTTCATTTCAGGCTAAGTTTCTGAGCATCCCCTAGGAACTCCTCAAGGAAGAGTATCCTGTCTTGTTCACAGTTTTAACTGTAGTTTCTAGCACTGTGCCTGAGATATAGGAAAGGATTATTAAATATTTGGATAACACATGTGTTAATAAATGAATGAATGTATACAAGGTAACCAAAATTCTATACATGAAACATCAGAAATTTAAGTTTTATCCTCTAACTCACCTCACTCTGTTTTTTGGAGTGTTCCCCAAGTATATTCTTCTTTGCCAAACAGATTGAGTTGAAGATAATGTTTCAGATTTTAAAACCACTTTTCACACATTCTTCCTTTCTTCACAATGATTAGAGATATTTTAGACAAGAGCAAAAACATTCCAAGTTAATTCAGTTCTTTCTTTCCAGAATAGTGTTTCTGTGAAAGGGAATAAATCTTTTATGTTGTAACACATATTATATGTACATTTTTAAAATTCCCACATTTCCTCTTTATTAAAATGAAACTTAATTAGGATTGTCTGGAACATCTTAGATGCCCAGTACATGTTTAATGAATGAATAAAAGTTTAAAGGCATAAGCAAGTATGTTTATTTTTATATATGTAGAAATGACTCTTCCTATTCACTTATTATCAATTTTCTTGTCATTCTTTCTGAAGGAGTTTGACTGGCCAATAGAAGGACTGCTTCTTCCAAACAGTCCTCCCATGAAGAAACCCATCTGTAAGACATGGGAGCAACATGTCCCTGTGAGACTCAGAGTTTTGCAGAATGGAGACAAGAACAAAACCAGTGCCCTTATAATCAGTCCAGACATCTCACCTGGGCGAAAAATGCAGTAAGAGGAACTTGTTTGTATTTCTCTCAAACAGTAACTGAATGCAACAGAACTGGGTTCAATCGCTAGGTCAGGAAGATTACCTGAAGATGGAAATGGCAAACTACTCCAGTATTCTTGCTTAGAAAATCCCATGGACAGAGAAGCCCAGTTGCAGGGTCAGAGTCAGACATGACTGAAGAACTTCTCATGCTTTCTAATTTCTGCAGATTTTTATCTTGATTACAGGATTTTTTTTTTCCAGGAAAATTCTGTTTATTCTTTTAAAAGGCTTCTATATTGATATCTGGAGATATTAACTACAAATTGGCACTTCCCATCTACCTCTACAAGGATTAAATCATGAGCTGCTGCAGCTACTGACTTTCCACACCCCATGAAAGGAGTTCAGGGTGGAGAGCAGAAATGAGGCACTCTGTGCTCTGGGTAAAATTTGGTAGAACCATCCTTTGGAGAGATATTTTTCAGAAGGCAATTTTATGAGCTTAATTCTTGTATCATCTCATATCTAGAAAAACACTAAAATCCTTCATAGTGATGTGTGCTCCTCACAACTAGCAGTAACTTTCTGCTAAAAAATATATGTATTTGATTGCATGTATTCCCCCTTCACCAGAATTTCATATAAACTGACTTGCCCTCTACCTCTCTGAAGCAGTTACTCAGAGCTATCTTAAAAGCTATCTCCCAGGTTATAGTCTTCATTTTGCCCTAAATAAAACTTAACTCACAACTCTCACATTGTGATTTTTTATGTTAAGTTGGTAGAGGTAAAAATAGCTACTGAGTCATTTAATTAATTGATTAGTTAATTTATTTTGGAATGCGTTTGGTTTCTGTTGCTTAACACAAGCTTTCTCTAATTGTGGAGCAGGCATGAATAAAAGTTCAAAGGCATAAGCAAGTATGTTTATTTTTATATATGTAGAAATGACTCTTCCTATTCACTTATTATCAATTTTCTTGTCATTCTTTCTGAAGGAGTTTGACTGGCCAATAGAAGGACTGCTTCTTCCAAACAGTCCTCCCATGAAGAAACCCATCTGTAAGACATGGGAGCAACATGTCCCTGTGAGACTCAGAGTTTTGCAGAATGGAGACAAGAACAAAACCAGTGCCCTTATAATCAGTCCAGACATCTCACCTGGGCGAAAAATGCAGTAAGAGGAACTTGTTTGTATTTCTCTCAAACAGTAACTGAATGCAACAGAACTGGGTTCAATCGCTAGGTCAGGAAGATTACCTGAAGATGGAAATGGCAAACTACTCCAGTATTCTTGCTTAGAAAATCCCATGGACAGAGAAGCCCAGTTGCAGGGTCAGAGTCAGACATGACTGAAGAACTTCTCATGCTTTCTAATTTCTGCAGATTTTTATCTTGATTACAGGATTTTTTTTTTCCAGGAAAATTCTGTTTATTCTTTTAAAAGGCTTCTATATTGATATCTGGAGATATTAACTACAAATTGGCACTTCCCATCTACCTCTACAAGGATTAAATCATGAGCTGCTGCAGCTACTGACTTTCCACACCCCATGAAAGGAGTTCAGGGTGGAGAGCAGAAATGAGGCACTCTGTGCTCTGGGTAAAATTTGGTAGAACCACCCTTTGGAGAGATATTTTTCAGAAGGCAATTTTATGAGCTTAATTCTTGTATCATCTCATATCTAGAAAAACACTAAAATCCTTCATAGTGATGTGTGCTCCTCACAACTAGCAGTAACTTTCTGCTAAAAAATATATGTATTTGATTGCATGTATTCCCCCTTCACCAGAATTTCATATAAACTGACTTGCCCTCTACCTCTCTGAAGCAGTTACTCAGAGCTATCTTAAAAGCTATCTCCCAGGTTATAGTCTTCATTTTGCCCTAAATAAAACTTAACTCACAACTCTCACATTGTGATTTTTTTTTTTAGGTTGGTAGAGGTAAAAATAGATACTGAGTCATTTAATTAATTGATTAGTTAATTTATTTTGGACTGCGGTTGGTTTCTGTTGCTACACACAAGCTTTCTCTAATTGTGGAGAGCAAGGGCTACTATTCATTGTAGTGTGTAGGCTTCTCATTGCGGTGGCTTCTCTTGTGGTGGAACACAGGCTCCAGGCATGTGGGCTTCCATAGGTGCAGCACATGGACTTAGTAGTTGTGGCTTTCAGGCTCTCAAGCAAGGGCTCAGTGGTTGTGGCGAATGGGCTTAGTTGCTTTATGGCTAGATTCATTTAGTTTCTATATCAGGAACCTAATTTGGGCACTAATGATTCAGGTTGGCCATGGGAGAATATAATGAGTTACAGATAAATAGTTCAGATGAAAAAATTTTATGATCAGGATCTATTTTGAATTAACATTATTGTTTGGGCTCATCAATGCATTTTGAAATACCTGAGGTCATAAATTGCTTCTTAAGTATAATTATATAATTTCCTAAGTTAGTATTTACTTCAGTATTATTTACATTATTTAAGTTATTATTAGATACAATTGTTTACATTTAGATCTTTGGAACATTTAATGAACAAGCATGACTTTACATTGTTTATATCCTTGCCTTGTGATAACATTTTAAAAGTGTACCATTCTAGCAAAGCATTGATTTGGACTTAGGTTATGTGGCTGGAATAAGATCTTCCCAAATGGCCAGCATTTCTATAGCATTAGAGAAAAGTCACCTGCTATATTTTCATTATGTTTTATGACAAAAGGAATCACAGATCAGTGCAAACTCTGATGTAAAGAATGAGTTAAACACATTGTTTCTCATATTATTAGCAGTGATATTACCTCTTGACCTTTCTTTTGAGATATTTACAATATTTGAGGCTGCTGCTAATAGTTTAATATTACTTTCCTCACATTGATTAAATATACTTCATACATCACTGAACAATGAGTAACATTCAGATTGGCTGTCCACTGAACTGCCTGTAAAGATGATAAAGTAAAAAATTAATCTTCAAAGTAAAGTCAACCCTGAAATTGAAATCTTTGACGCATTCATTTCATAATTAGCTCATTCTACTAAAACGTAAAATGTGAGGGTAATGCCCTTAAAATAGTATATGACATTTTTTAACATGAAAAATTAGCAAATAATTTCTGTCCCTTCCTATCTTTAACCATGTTTCAAAATTATATACAGATTTGATTAGACCAATTTATGTTTCAAAATACATGGTTCGATCCAGTGATCCAAACATAACTTGAGAGATTTGTTCATTTGGACAGCTATTCTAGTAGAGAGTATGTGAAACTCTCTGCTATCTGTGTTCATGGAACAGTGTGCCCTGGTTAATCAAATAATTCACTCTGTTCTCTCCATGAGTTAATTATTCCTAAATAATTAAAATCCACTGGCATACACTTGACATTAAAACTCTACTGAACATTGTCTAATTTTTCTTGGCTGACTCAAAGTCTTCTATAGGGTCATCAATAGCTCTCCCGTAAGTTCTCCCCAAGCTATATGGAAGTACTGGTAACAGAAGACTTACGTGAGGAGTGCTTTGGCTAACTGAGAGGGTGACTGTGTTGCCCAGCTCCAGAGGGCACTGTTCATATATTCCTGGGAACGGTTTCCCAGAGTTGTGGCAAGTTGAAGCCCTGCCATGCTACTTTTAATATATCCAAGCTATAGGTCTCTTCTGAAAGAAATAAATGCTAATGATGTATAAGGATACATTGCTTGCATCAACCTGAAACTTATTTATAAGAAAGACAGTTGGGTTGTTTACCAGTTGGGTTGTTTACTGTCTTCACAAGCAAAATCAGGTTAGAATGATGAAATATAGATCCATTTTAACTAACTTCTGCTCTGGTAGCATGCTATTCTTTAGTTGTTTAATCATTTTAGACAGTTTTGAGGGAGTGTTTGTTGTTGTTTCCTCCATCTACAAAGGAACATAATGAAGATATTGAATTATTATACTCTTAGTAACAAAATCTTCTCCATCAGTTCTTGACAATGGCTGTCAAGGTCATATAAGTTAAGACCACTGTGATTTCTTATGTCTCAGGTAAATTCAATTTCTCAGAACCTTAAACAAAGAAACCTTTATAAGGTTAAAATATAAATATTTTAGGGAATTTCAAATGGAAGGACTCAACATGAGGTTATAAACTTTATATATTATATAATTTCAATGTATAGAGGTATTACTTATTAGTAAGTTAGGATTCTCTCAAATGCCTTAATACAGCTTTTAAGACCCTTTATGACCTGTCTCTGTATATTTCTCTAGCTCTTTATCAACACTCCCCCCAGATTCCCATTCTTAAATGCCCTCCATTTTCAACACCCCTCATTTGCCTTAAGGTCTTTTGAGAATGAGTTTGGACTTTATTTCTCGTTGTTGAATTTGGGCTTGACATCCCTATCCCCACCCTGAGTTACCTGTATCTTATCTGAACTCCATTGTAAATTACTATGGGCTTTTAACAGGGGTTGCTTCTGCATTATCTGTGTTGCAGTTATTTGCTTATGTCTCCATCCATGAGACAGAGAACAGGGCTGGTGTGTTATTCATCCATGTATGTGCTGACTGCTATGATATGGTCACTGAAGAGTGTGTCTCGGTTAATCTAATACTGAGCTACTTTATTTACCATATGATTCAGGGCTCACAAATTTAGAGCTTGTTGAATGAGTAAATGAATTAATGATTGCCTATATTTGATTAGACTTCCTTGGTAGCTCAGGCAGTAAAGAATCTGTCTGCAATGGTGTGCTCTCTGGGTCAGGAAGAGCCCCTAGAGAAGGGAATGGCTACCTACTCCAGTATTATTGCATGGAGTATTCCATAGACCAAGGAGCCTGGTGGGCTATAGTCCATACAGTAACAAGGAGTCCAACACGACTGAGTGACTAACATAACATTGTATGCTTACTTACATTTAAAATCAATGAATGAATAAGTATATTTAAATACTGTTCAATATACTATAAAGATTCTAAAAACACACAATATTTTCTTACTTGAAAATGTGAACAATGTATATTCCATTTCTTTTTCTAGGCTATCATTATGAGTTTTTCATTAAAAGTAGTTTTATGTTTAGATTGATAACTGAAACAGTATCTGAGTAATCTATGAAGAAATATATGAATATAAATAGCATATAACTAAAACATCAAAGGCAAAATGAATGTAATCTCTGCATTTTCTTCAAAGTTGATAAATTCACATCTCAGTGTTCACCATTATTGGAAAAAGATTCAGATATTGAAAATATATTTTCTTATATAAATTGTTCATAATATAAATGGTTGCAAAGTTTAATTGTGATAGTATTTGAACCCCTATTATTTTTTAAAATTTTTTTCTGTTCCCTTCTTGCCTCTTTTTTGTTTATATTTATTTTCATCCACCTTTTTTTTTTATTCTTTGGCATGTGTGGGCCTCCCATTACAGTGGCCTCTTTCGCTACAGAGCACCAGCTCTGGGCACATGTGCTCCAGAGCACCTACTCATAATTGGGCACACCGATGCAGCCACTCCATAGCACATGGGATCTTCCCAGGTCAGGGATTGAACCAGTGCCCCTTGCACTGCAAGGTGAACTCTTTACCTACTGGACCACTGGGAAAACCTCATGAAACCCTGTTATTTTTAAGAAAGACAGGTTTTTTTAGGGCAAATCATGATAAATTAAAACTTCATGATTTATTCTTATATTTAAATGAGCTGGATGGTAATTAACAAGGGTATACTGATATATCAGTCAAATTGTATGTTCCTTTTTCCAGAAATGTTGACCCTGAAAAAAAAGGGAATGTGAAAAATTATGTCACTAAATATTCTGAAGCAGAAACAAACCAGGCTAGATTTCACCAGCTTTTGGAGAGGTAAATATACCAAATGTAAAGGTATACTATAATCAAATGCATGGATGATGTACGTATATAAGGAAACAATTGTTAATGTAATGATTTGGGATTTTTTAATTTGTGAAGTTTATAAGGCATGTGAGTACATGATAATTAATATCTTTCTCTCCAAAATTTCTGGGTCATGTGATTTTTCTCCTAGCTTCTTCTGAACTACCAACTCTATAAATATAAAATTTTCCCATTAAAAATATATTTCACAATTTTACAGCACTTTAGTTTGAATTTATTCGTATTGAGGGCAGGGTAGTTGTCTGTTTAAATCAGTTTTTGAATGTAACTAATATATTTCTGAAGTATATTATAATTTTAATTTTAATCAGTGTCTTCCTATCCAAATAAGAATTATTCCCATAGATTTTGATAACTGTTCAAAGGTAGAGTACCTGGTAAAAGCTTTTTTGCAAAATATGTCTTGTTCAATATGAGGGGATAGTTGTACAGAATTTAAGGAAAATTATGCTATCCTTCAGTAATTTAATAATTCAGTCTAAACAGTTTTGAGCATCTTTGTTTTTGGTGTTCTTCTATTTGCAAAGCTGAAAGAAGATCTAACAACATAATAAGTCCTACTTGAAAATAATAGATATTTTGTTGATATCTAAATTTGCAGGCAAAATAAGAGTAGTGGAAAAACCAGTCCTGAGAGAGTAAAGTCAGAGATAAGACTCTGTTTTTCTGCGTTCTCTGTAAATCCAAGCCACACACTTCTTGGTCCTAACTCCTAGTATGAGAGTCAGAGGATTTCATTTCTAGAACCTTTGCCCCCCTATGAGAGAGCAATCCGTAACTACTCACTGGGCACCTCAGTCTCAGTTTCCTCCCTGTTATTCTATGATGATGCCCTCTCAGGAGACCAAATGCTATAGTAAAAAGATCCTAGAAGAGTTTTAGGTTTGAATTTCAGCTTTTGTACTCAGTAGCTTTTTGATCTTGGGCAAGGAACTTCATTAAGTTTCAAGCTCAGTTTTCTCATCCATAAAATGGGCTTCTCAGAAAGGGTGTGAGAAGTAAACAGGTGAGTAGATATGATGTGCATGCAGGGTGTAGTCCATTTTAACAATATGCTGCTGACTTATATATGTGAGATGCCTTACAGGTATTCATGTATTTAATCTGTAAGAAATCCCTATAAGATAAGTACTGCTGTATCTGCTTTTTATTGATGGGGAAAATTAGACTCAGAGAAGTTAAGTAACTTTTCCAAGGTTATACACCCTATTCAGGAGAGAGCTAGAGTTTGAACCCAGACAATCTGACTCTAAAGTCCACATTCTTTATTAGGCACTTAAGAGTCAGTTCTTTTCTCCTCTCTCCTTTGATCTTGGTAAGTAAGTAAACTAGCTAGAGAAATTCAGTACAGAAGATGCAGCTAATCTCTAAGGCACCTACACAGGTCATTTGAAGTCAGCACTATTAAACTAGAGTTTCAAAAAAATGAAAGGAAGAAAAGTCCACCAACTTCCTATTCACTCTATTCTTTCAGTTGTCCTAAAATTTGATACTGCCATAGTCCTAAATTTTCCCAGGAAAATGTAAGTGGGAGCAGGTTATGATGATGGTAACTCTCCTTAGGTGAAATTGGGTTGGGTCTTTGGGCAACATCCAGAGAGAATTAAGCAAATCTTTTGATTGAAGTTCATTAGTCTGGCATTCTAAGCACTTTCATTTAGTTCCTGTCTTTACCAGCTTCTTCTGGCTCCACCTCCTGTCCACAAACTCAGCTCCAATCATATCAAACTTCTCTAAATCCTAACCCTATTTGCTGAACTCCTGTTCCTTCATCAAGGCCTATCCCTAAATGTCACTTCCTCAGCTGAGGCTTCCCTGGAGAAATTCATTGTTTTTTCTCTGTGTTCTCACAGCATGCTGGCCAGATGCCTATGACAGCACTGCTAGTTCATATTACACTTCATATTACTGGTCTGTCTCTCCCCCGACGAGAGAGGGAGCTCCTCAGGAAACAGGGAAGCTGTATCATCCCTCATAATATCCACAGGGCTGGCCCAGTGTTTGTTGGAGAAAGATTCACTGTTGAATGTTTAACTCAGCTAAAAATTCCTGTTAGAAGGGAAGTTAGAGGTCTATAGGGATCACTTCTAATGGAAAGAGATGAGGACTTACTGAGTGATGGATGTAAATTTGGGGAGAGTGCCGAACTTCAGCTGAGGAAGCCAAAACTGAGGAAGCTGTTTTATATACAAGCAGGAACAAGAGAATAGGCACACAAATAGGAAAGTGTAGGGGTATGTTGAGGAGTGAAAAGTCAATAATGCTATGGTTTAGTTTTATTACTGTTGATCTTTTTTTTTTCATGTTGTTTTCGCTGTGCTAATAATCACATTTCATAATCAACCCTTAATCTTCACAACAATCTTGACAGGTAAGAAATTTAGACTTAGAGCATTTAAATAATTTGCCCAAGTCCTACAACTTGGAGAGGGGAGATGAGCCTCAAAAAGCATCTGATGGATTCCAGGATGAAGCTCTCAGCCATCCCACAGTCTGGCAAAACTAGTTGTAGTTAATAATCCACCTTGATTTCTTTGATTTCCTCTCTTCTCTGCTGGAATGTTCCACATGCAAGGTCAATTTTTGTGTCTTTTATTACAGGTGCACTGAAATTTTAAATTTACCTTCTGCAGCTCGTAGATTGTTCAATGAAAAGGGGAAGGAAATCTTTGCCTTGAAAGACCTTCAAAGAGATGAACTGGTAAAGACATAAGCATGAAACTGGAAAGATTAAGACACTGATACTATTAAAAGAAAAATATTTTGGAATATAAGACTTCGAGCACCACTTTTTCCTCTTATTTTTTTCTTACAATTATCCTAAATCAGCAACCATCAGAAAGTAATCTGAATGTTAATTGTGGAGTGCTTACTGTGTGTCAGGCATGATTTCAGGGCTGTATATTGTAGAACTCATTAATTGCTCGTCGTAACCCCCTTTAAAAATAAGGGCAGCAAAAACTGGAGAGAATCAAATTATTACCCACTTGTAAGTTCTGCCCTACTCTTTTAAGAAGGCAAATTCCATATTCCTTTTGGGGCTTTCAAAATGTAGTTATTTAATGATTTCTTACTAAGTGATAATTTCACCGTTTTCAGAAAAAAAAATCATATCTATCTTCTCACACACTATATTGGGTGCTTAGGCTTCCCAGGTTGTTCAGCGGTACAGATTCTGCCTGCCAGTGCAGGAGACGCAGGTTGAATCTCTGGGTTGGGAAGCTCCCCTAGAGAAGGAAATAGCAACCCATTTTGGTATTCTCGCCTGGGAAATCCCATGGAAAGAGGAGTCTGGCAGGCTACAGTCTATGGAGTCACAAAAGAGTCAGACACGACTTAGTGACTAAACAATAATCACTGATTTGGAGAAGGTTGAGAAATGGAAGGACTTAGCTACTCAGTCTTTTCTCCCATTTATGCTATTTGAAGTATCAGCTCAAGAAGAAAACCCACTTTGATTGATGCCTGGAATTCTTTGACCAGAGAACCACGCTTGTACCAAATGATCAGAACTTGACTCTGGCTCTGAATGTAAAGACCCCTTGAAAGATTCTTAAGTCCAAGTACTGATGACTAATATTAGAGCAACATGACAGAGTGGAGTGTCTCTGTCCTTGGAGTCTGTTAGATGGTGTTTTGAATTCTGACTCTATCCCTGCCAAGTTTCTTGTTTGTTCCCTTTTAATGTTTTTATTTTTGCTGCTATGCTTATTCACTGTGTTATTTTAGAAAGAATTTTAAGGTAGACACAGCAAAACACACAATGCAAAAAGATAAATCTAAGTTAAAGATAAGTCCATAAGGCCAGCAGGGCAAGGAGAGGAGGAGTGAAAGGAGGTTGAGATGGGGCCAGGAGTGATTGTTGTAAGATGTTGCATGTTTGCTAGAAATGAACCTGTCAACTGTTCTTAGTCACCGATGTGAAGATTGAAACATGAACAGTTATATGATTAAGTATGTCCGTGAGAGAAGAAGAGCCTTGTCGATCAGAAAAAAGTTATTTTGGAGAAAGCTTCCTGGGCTCAAATCATTTAAAAATAAGGGCAGCAAAACTGGAAGAATCAAATTATTACCCACTTGTAAGTTCTGCCCTACTCTTTTAAGAAGGCAAATTCCATATTCCTTTTGGGGCTTTCAAAATGTAGTTATTTAATGATTTCTTACTAAGTGATAATTTCACCGTTTTCAGAAAAAAAAATCATATCTATCTTCTCACACACTATATTGGGTGCTTAGGCTTCCCAGGTTGTTCAGCGGTACAGATTCTGCCTGCCAGTGCAGGAGACGCAGGTTGAATCTCTGGGTTGGGAAGCTCCCCTAGAGAAGGAAATAGCAACCCATTTTGGTATTCTCGCCTGGGAAATCCCATGGAAAGAGGAGTCTGGCAGGCTACAGTCTATGGAGTCACAAAAGAGTCAGACACGACTTAGTGACTAAACAATAATCACTGATTTGGAGAAGGTTGAGAAATGGAAGGACTTAGCTACTCAGTCTTTTCTCCCATTTATGCTATTTGAAGTATCAGCTCAAGAAGAAAACCCACTTTGATTGATGCCTGGAATTCTTTGACCAGAGAACCACGCTTGTACCAAATGATCAGAACTTGACTCTGGCTCTGAATGTAAAGACCCCTTGAAAGATTCTTAAGTCCAAGTACTGATGACTAATATTAGAGCAACATGACAGAGTGGAGTGTCTCTGTCCTTGGAGTCTGTTAGATGGTGTTTTGAATTCTGACTCTATCCCTGCCAAGTTTCTTGTTTGTTCCCTTTTAATGTTTTTATTTTTGCTGCTATGCTTATTCACTGTGTTATTTTAGAAAGAATTTTAAGGTAGACACAGCAAAACACACAATGCAAAAAGATAAATCTAAGTTAAAGATAAGTCCATAAGGCCAGCAGGGCAAGGAGAGGAGGAGTGAAAGGAGGTTGAGATGGGGCCAGGAGTGATTGTTGTAAGATGTTGCATGTTTGCTAGAAATGAACCTGTCAACTGTTCTTAGTCACCGATGTGAAGATTGAAACATGAACAGTTATATGATTAAGTATGTCCGTGAGAGAAGAAGAGCCTTGTCGATCAGAAAAAAGTTATTTTGGAGAAAGCTTCCCCTGGGTCCACATACAAAGTATGTGTGATCAATGAGTGGCCTCAAAAAAAAAAAAAAAAAAGGCAACATTGAGTTTCTTATTGTTTTTACTGTCTTTCTCAATATGTTACTCTATTTTTCCCCACTTCAAAGAAATATGTATTTATTTAAGATTATTTAGAAAGTACATATGAGCAACATGAAGAAGAAAAAGTATCATGTATAATCTCAACATCTAGAAATATCTATATTAACAGGTACATACATTACATTTATACAAGTGGTTGTCAGCGTTTTCTGTGAAGTGTCAGTTAATATTTACAGACCATATGGAATCTGTTGAAATATCAACTTTGCCACTGTAGCACAAAAGCAGTCACAGATATGCAGATGAGTGGCCATAGCTGTGTTCCAATAAAAATGTATTTATAAGAACAGGCTGTGGGCAAGAGTTGAGCTTCAGCCGTGGTTTGCAAGGGGCTTTTCAGGTGGTGCTAGTGGTAAAGAACACGTCTGCCCAGGCAGAACATGTAACAGATGTGGGTTTGATCCCTGGGTCAGGAAGATACTTGGAGAAGGAAATGGCAAATGCACGCCAGTATTCTTGCCTGGAGAATCCCATGGACAGAGGAGCCTGGCAGGCTATAGTCCATGGGGTCTCAAAGAGTCAGACAAAACTGAAACAACTTACCATGGCATGGTTGACAAATTCCTGATTTATACCTACTTATCCTCCCAACCACCCCTCCTTTCCTTCTTTCCTTTCCCTCCTTTATTTTTTCTATAATTTTTTACTAATATTTTGAATTAATTAAAGATTCATAGGAAATTGCAAATTGAATCCTCCCGAGATCTCAACTGTGTTACACAATGCAAAAGATAAATCTAAGTTAAAGATAAGTCCATAAGGCCAGCAGGGCAAGGAGAGGAGGAGTGAAAGGAGGTTGAGATGGGGCCAGGAGTGATTGTTGTAAGATGTTGCATGTTTGCTAGAAATGAACCTGTCAACTGTTCTTAGTCACCGATGTGAAGATTGAAACATGAACAGTTATATGATTAAGTATGTCCGTGAGAGAAGAAGAGCCTTGTCGATCAGAAAAAAGTTATTTTGGAGAAAGCTTCCCCTGGGTCCACATACAAAGTATGTGTGATCAATGAGTGGCCTAAAAAAAAAAAAAAAAAAAGGCAACATTGAGTTTCTTATTGTTTTTACTGTCTTTCTCAATATGTTACTCTATTTTTCCCCACTTCAAAGAAATATGTATTTATTTAAGATTATTTAGAAAGTACATATGAGCAACATGAAGAAGAAAAAGTATCATGTATAATCTCAACATCTAGAAATATCTATATTAACAGGTACATACATTACATTTATACAAGTGGTTGTCAGCGTTTTCTGTGAAGTGTCAGTTAATATTTACAGACCATATGGAATCTGTTGAAATATCAACTTTGCCACTGTAGCACAAAAGCAGTCACAGATATGCAGATGAGTGGCCATAGCTGTGTTCCAATAAAAATGTATTTATAAGAACAGGCTGTGGGCAAGAGTTGAGCTTCAGCCGTGGTTTGCAAGGGGCTTTTCAGGTGGTGCTAGTGGTAAAGAACACGTCTGCCCAGGCAGAACATGTAACAGATGTGGGTTTGATCCCTGGGTCAGGAAGATACTTGGAGAAGGAAATGGCAAATGCACGCCAGTATTCTTGCCTGGAGAATCCCATGGACAGAGGAGCCTGGCAGGCTATAGTCCATGGGGTCTCAAAGAGTCAGACAAAACTGAAACAACTTACCATGGCATGGTTGACAAATTCCTGATTTATACCTACTTATCCTCCCAACCACCCCTCCTTTCCTTCTTTCCTTTCCCTCCTTTATTTTTTCTATAATTTTTTACTAATATTTTGAATTAATTAAAGATTCATAGGAAATTGCAAAGATAGTATGGAGAAATACTTTTTTCAGTACAAAACCATAGAGATCCATCAACTGTGTTGCCTTTATCAATAGTTTGTGCCTTTTTATCACTGAGTATTGTTCCTTTTTATCTTTGAGTATGGTGCCATAGTTTGTCTAGCCATTCACTTATTGTAGGATTTTTTTGTTGTTGTTTTAATTTTGGCCTCTTTTACTGGTCATTCATTTATTTATTTTCATCTATCATAATACTTTGGCCTGTGTGGGCCTCCCATCGTGGTGGCCTCTTCTCATTTCAGAGCACCAGCTCTGGGCACATGCGCTCCAGAGTGCTGGCTTGTAATTGAACACACCGGTCTATCCGCTCTGAAGCATGTGGGATCTTCCTGGGCCAGGGATCGAACCGGTGTCCCTTGCACTACAGGGTGGACTCTTTACCCACTGGACCACCAGGGAAGCCCTATAGGATGTTTTGTTTGTTTCTAGTTTGGGCTATAATAATGCTACTGTGAGCAATTGTATTTGAGATTAAAGACTCATTCCTTTGGTAGGTGTATGTTTCATGTGGTGAACGCTGGATCAGTCCTGACCTGTCCATTGCTCAGCAAAAGAAGCAAATCTTCCTAAGGAACTTAGCATCAGATATTTCTAAGATTCAAACCTTCTGCAATACACGTAAGATAGAGGGTAAGCATTGGAATTACATACACACATATATGTATATGTATACATATATATATATATGACACACACATATAGCTGAAAAGTACTGAATAATATTACTTTTTAGAAAGAAATGCATTTGTTTAAAAAGTCATATTTTACCCCTGCATCTTGCTATTTAGCATTAGACTGATTTTTATATTTAACAAAGTTGCCATTTTAACTCACACTGTGCCTTGAATATGCAAAGAAAGCATATTTGGTTTTGTCTTTAACAAATTGGGCCTCCTTTGTGAGCCTCAGGTCTACCCCCATCAAGGAAAACTTTAAATGTACAATAAGACTTACATCTGTCTCATCCGTTATTTTATTTTATTTTTTTATTTTATTATTTTTTTTTAAAGATTTATTTATCTATTTATTTTGGGCGGGGGTCGGGTTGGGGAGGGAGGGGAGCGGGCGGGCCACTTCTATTGGTCTTTCATTTCTCCATTTTCATCTGTCTTTGTTCTTTGGCTCCTGTGGGCCTCCCATCGCGGCGGCGTCTGTCGTTGCAGAGCGCTGGCTCTGGGCGCATGCGCTCCAGAGCTCCGGCTCGGTGATTGGACACATAGGTCCAGCCGCTCCGCGGCACGTGGAATCTTCCCAGGCCAGGGATCGAACCGGCGCCCCTTGCACTGCAAGGCGGTGTCCTTACCCACTGAACCACCAGGGGAAGCCCTCATCCGTTATTTTAAATAGGCTCTTTAAGGAAGGCTTTCAGTTTCCCCAGGCTCCAGACTCTCATTTTAGGGAAGGAAAGACCTTGGGGTGCAGCTCCTCCTGTTTCTGGACCCTGCTTGCTGAAGTCCATAGCTGGGTGGCAGGGTGCCATTCTTTTGGCTCAGACCCCGCTCTGGGTGTGGTGGTTGTGTCCTGCCTGCTTCTGCCTCTCCTCTCTCCTCTGAAGCCTGGCTGTGGCTGGGTAGCCGTCTCTGCAAACCTTGCTATAGACCCTTGACCCCTGCTTGGCAGCCGCTTCTGTAAAGCTCCCCAGCAAAGCTCTCAGTAAATCCTGGGTCACAGCTGAACCTTCCCGAAACCAGATACAGGTTCATGTCGATGGAGGTGACAAGGACAGCTTGAGAGGTGCTTGTCACTGTGTCCTGAACAATGGGCAATGTCCTCAGTGTTTCCTTGCCTTGCTAAGACACCTGTAGGGGGAATCATGATACCTAGCACTGGTTTCTGTCTTCCTCTGTGTTCAGCCTCAGATTCTCTCAGGCCCAGAAATGGTAGGGTTCCTCCAGGTCAACGCCAAGGTTAAAGCTTTGATAAGCTAAATGGGAACTGAAGGTCTTTGGGAAAAAAAAAAAAAAGGCGAAATCATGACAGGGTCATCCTAACTTAGGTAGCCATAGTTTTGTGCTTGAATGTCAAAACTCTATTTGTACTTTTGCTTTCCTTTTGTAACATGGTTCATTTCCTCATGGTCTTCCATCTTCCCTTAAGGATACCCCAGGACCAGGACAAAGATCCTATACATAGAAAGGAAAAAGAGAAAGATCATTAGTAGTATTTAAAATATTACCTTATTGCATATATTGAACACTAAATTAAGCTTTGCGTGTGTCTTTTAAGGCATTAGAAACTTTCACTGAGTAGTTTTGGATCCCAGAGAATGATCTAGAGACATGTGTCTAGATAATGTAACCCATTTGAATAGTTAGAATTTGTAATAACTAGCTTATTTTGGAAAGACCTATTTTAGCACTGTTGACTGAGAATATCTGAGGGGAAAGAATCTACAAAAATTAAGTGAAATTCAGCTTATTAGTTTAAAGAACACCTATTGATTCTACCTAGAACATATTCTCTTAGACAAAATGGCTGGAAAGTTTCTGCATTTATTTTAACACATATTTTAAAATCCCAGTGCTCTGAAGTCCATAGCTGGGTGGCAGGGTGCCATTCTTTTGGCTCAGACCCCGCTCTGGGTGTGGTGGTTGTGTCCTGCCTGCTTCTGCCTCTCCTCTCTCCTCTGAAGCCTGGCTGTGGCTGGGTAGCCGTCTCTGCAAACCTTGCTATAGACCCTTGACCCCTGCTTGGCAGCCGCTTCTGTAAAGCTCCCCAGCAAAGCTCTCAGTAAATCCTGGGTCACAGCTGAACCTTCCCGAAACCAGATACAGGTTCATGTCGATGGAGGTGACAAGGACAGCTTGAGAGGTGCTTGTCACTGTGTCCTGAACAATGGGCAATGTCCTCAGTGTTTCCTTGCCTTGCTAAGACACCTGTAGGGGGAATCATGATACCTAGCACTGGTTTCTGTCTTCCTCTGTGTTCAGCCTCAGATTCTCTCAGGCCCAGAAATGGTAGGGTTCCTCCAGGTCAACGCCAAGGTTAAAGCTTTGATAAGCTAAATGGGAACTGAAGGTCTTTGGGAAAAAAAAAAAAAAGGCGAAATCATGACAGGGTCATCCTAACTTAGGTAGCCATAGTTTTGTGCTTGAATGTCAAAACTCTATTTGTACTTTTGCTTTCCTTTTGTAACATGGTTCATTTCCTCATGGTCTTCCATCTTCCCTTAAGGATACCCCAGGACCAGGACAAAGATCCTATACATAGAAAGGAAAAAGAGAAAGATCATTAGTAGTATTTAAAATATTACCTTATTGCATATATTGAACACTAAATTAAGCTTTGCGTGTGTCTTTTAAGGCATTAGAAACTTTCACTGAGTAGTTTTGGATCCCAGAGAATGATCTAGAGACATGTGTCTAGATAATGTAACCCATTTGAATAGTTAGAATTTGTAATAACTAGCTTATTTTTGGAAAGACCTATTTTTAGCACTGTTGACTGAGAATATCTGAGGGGAAAGAATCTACAAAAATTAAGTGAAATTCAGCTTATTAGTTTAAAGAACACCTATTGATTCTACCTAGAACATATTCTCTTAGACAAAATGGCTGGAAAGTTTCTGCATTTTTATTTTAACACATATTTTTAAAATCCCAGTGCTCTGAGATCATAACTAATATGCCCTTGCAATTTGTACATTTCTGTTCAGCTTTTGTTTTAGAAGTCCAAAGTGACATTGTGTCGGGAGCCAAGCTTGCTGTGCGGAAACCAATTTTTGGAGAAGAGAAGCAAATTATTGAACCAGAGGAAAAGCAAATGCAAAAAACCCCTTTAACATCAGAAAATGCTTCCAGTGAAATTCTGTAAGTAATCAGTGTGGCCAGAAAAGCTACCTGGTTCCTATTTGAAGTCAGCTCATTAACTCCGTAACAGCACAGAGCCCAGGCAGGGGACCTTCGCCAAGTTTGTGAAACTAATGCCAGTTGAAGAGCTAGTATTTAATTAGTTTCCTGGCAAAAGAATTGAGCTGGAGCTTCAATGTTCATCCATCACAAGGATCCACTTTCAGTAATTCTGCTATGATGTTGCTACTTTTAAAAGAATAGAATTTTAGAGCTGGAGGCATTTATTTGAGGAAATCATCATGTTTTGTTTCCCTAAGCATAGACTTTGGGAGCAACCGTGTTTCGTCCTTAATGGAGATTCCACTTGAGTGCATATTAATATGCATTGCCATCATGGATTGCTGGAATAGCGTTCTGATTGGGTTCTGTCTCCATAATCTCCTCCTTCCAATTCACCCTGAAGTGTCTTCTATGGACAATCATCCTTTTAAGGCAATCCTTTTATACAGTTCTTCATGGCTACCTACTGCAGACAGAAAGCAATGTTTAGTCTGCAATCCCAAGCTGTCCTGACCCTCATCCAGGCCTGTGTTAACCCTCATTCATACCTTTATGCCCACCTCCTCTCCACAGTTTTTCTTTCTGCCACATGGACTCCAAGCTCCAACTTGCCAGCTACAAGCTGTTTCTGAACATGGCATACTCTACTGACTCACTGCTGCAGGTCTCTGACCACATACTCATTTTTATCTAGCTGAGGTGCCTCTTAACTTGCTCCATCCTCATCTGTGGAAGGATTCTTTATCAGTGAAATCAACCATGACAATGGTTGTACTAGTGATGGGCCTATCAGATCCTGATCCTTTCCTTCACCACCAACCACCGACTTGGGAATTCCTTTAGGGCAGAAATTGTCATATGTACTCTGTGAAGATCAGGGTAGTTGACTTTTGTCATCATTTACTGAGTAGCTGACAGAATCATCAAATGAGTTTCCAAGTTCTAAAACCAGAAGTAGCTGGTCAGTTACCATTGCAGTAATTGAAAATCAATTTATACATCATTGTTGCACATTGTTTTAAAAGATTGTTTCTATCTTCAATTAAAAGAATATTAACTTTAATGTAAGTAGTCAAACTTCCTTGTTTTAATGGGTAATTCATCTGGCCAATATCCTGAGGCTAACAAAAGTACCAGAAAGCCTTTTTCGGAGAGATCGGAGAGAGTGATTTGATCTATATGGTATCTTCCTAAAATGCTTGGGGAATTGGCCATAAACTTTCCTAACATCCCCTTTTGTTGCTCTTCTAAAGAATGTATCATCATCTAGCCTCTGAGTTATTATACTGTCCTTGGAAAAAATAAACAGAGAGCAAGAAAAAAGAAATAACATTTTTGAGAGCAAAGATTCTTGTTCTGATTCATAAATTTCATCAAGACCTGGAATCCTTGAGCCCAAAGTGGTTGAGTCCACTCAAAACATACTGCAGAAGCATGACTATACCTAATAATACTGTATTTGAAAGTGGTTAAGAGAACAGGTCTTAAATGTTCTTATTACAAGACAAAAAATTAGTAACTATCTGCAGGGATGGATGTTAACTAGATGTATTGTGGTGATCATGTCACAATACGTAAAAATATCATATCATCATGTTGTATTCCCTAAACTAATACAGTGTTATATGTTACAACTCAGGTTAAAAAAAAAACAAACATAATGTAGGAATCTCCTGCACATTCTAGGGAGACTGTTTTAATTCAGTTTATTCTTGAATACTCCTTATTGTTGTCAGGGAGATCACTATTTCACAAGGCAGTCCATTTTAATGTTGAAATAATAATTTAGGGCGTCTCTATTCAATGATTTCCTCTGTTAAAATATTTAAAAGCCACTGTCATTAATCCACCAGGTTATATCTTTCCAAGGCCAACTTTCATTTGTTCTTGGAATCATTTCTGATGACTTGAATCCATATCATCTTAGATTAAGTAAACAAAAAAATTTCCCTAGACTTTTTGCATATATTTGTATGAAGATTTTCACACATCAAGAAGAGAAATCATTTAAGGAGGGACATCTGTAAAGCAAGAGGCTAGAATGTAAATCTGGAAAGAATTCTCCTGATGGCTGGGCTCGGTATAAAGATGTCTGATCAGAACGATAAGGATCAAAATGGGAAAGACATTCTGAGAGCGCCAGTCTCTGCGGTGATGCTGTAGGGAAGAAAAGGCATTCAGAGCCTGGAGTTTAAAGGAACTTTCTCACTTTATCACTGCCTTGTATCAGGCCCTTCCCACTTTTTAAGCCTTAGTGTACTACCTTTTCCCTCACTTCCTCCACACCTGTCATACCAGTTTCTTTCTGTTCCTTAAATGAACCATGTGTGTTCTTGCTTCGGAGTCTTTCCATTTGTTCTAGAATGTTCTCCCTTCAGATGCTCACATGGCTGCCTCCTTCTCATTGTCCAGGTCCCAACTCAAGCATCATTTCTCAGAGGAGCTTTTTCTGACTCCATTGCTAAAGTAGGCCCTACACCACCCTACCCATTTTCTATTACAATTTCCTGTTTTATTCCACTTGTAACACTTATCTTGCTTATTTCTTTCTTTATTTATCTATTATCACTTCTCTTCCCACTATATGTAAGTTCCATGAATCCTGAGAATTTAACTGTTTTGTTCATCACTGTATCCCCAATCCTTAGACCTTTATCCCTATAATATAGTGGATGCTCAAGAAATATTAGTTAAAAGAAGGCATGACTAACTAAACAATGGCTAGTTACAGGAATGAATGAATTAGTGGGCATAAATGAATCAATAAAGCAAGATGTTTGTTTTAATGGCTGTTCTAAAATAAACTGTATTTGGGCTTCCCTAGTAGGTCAGCTGGTAAAGAATCTGCTTGCAATTCAGGAGACCTGAGTTTGGTCCCTGGGTCGGGAAGAAACACTGGAGAAGGAAATGGTGACCCACTTCAGTATTCTTGCCTGGAGAATCCCATAGATAGAGAAGCCTGGTAGGCTATAGTCCATGGGGTCGCAAAGAGTGGGACATGACCGAGCAACTAACACACTGTGCTTCATTTGCTTGGAAGCTGATGAGCATACACATATAAAGTTAGAAAATAAAACATCTCATCTTGGAGGAAGACTCTTGTTTACACCTTGCTGAATATGTTGAAACTAAGAATGAGTATTTTTTGTTGGTGGTGGTCTCTTTTTCTCAAAGAAATGGAGTCTGTGGGAAAGCTGCATTTTCTGTTTTCAACACAAGATGGCACTGTTGTTTCTTTAACAGTTCATGAATTTTTTTTTTTTTTTTTCTACTTGAGAAGATACTTGTGCTGCAGTTCCAATGAGGCAGTTGTTACCCACCAATTTCATACCCACATGTAATACATTTGCTACACTGGGAAAGTGTGTGGTCTGCTCTGCTAAGGCAGGAATTTTCCCTGGATATTTGGGTAACTGGATACTGCTTGCAGTTACCTCAAATTACCACAAGCCCCTTGGCGACCACAACCTACCCCAGAGAACGTTATTCACACATACACACATTGAGAATGTGAAGTGGGCTTGCTGATTTGCCTGGGCATTTATCCTGCCTACAGCAGAGCAGTCCTCGTATTGGAGCAGGATCCCACACAAGCAACTGTACCCTCAACAGCGCCTGATGCATTCACATCGGCATGATGGCTTCGTGTCCATTAGCGATTTCATCTTAATAAGAAGCCGGAGTTGAGCGATAGGTGCTCAGTCGTGTTGGACTCTTTACCACCCCATGGACTATAGCCCGCCAGGCTCCAGTGTCCATGGAATTCTTCAGGCAAGTATACTGGAGTGGGTTGCCATTTCCTTCTCCAAGAAGCCAGAAGGCTGACTCAAGTTATTCAGACTGTGCCTATTTGCTCCAAGTGTTTTTGTATATTATTCTCAATCAAAACCTGGCACGTTTGTGCTGGTGCTATTTGAGTCTCTCTAGATTTTTCTACTGAGAGGAAAAGTTCATTAAGATTCCTTAACATTGCCTAATAAGTAAATTTTATGAAACCAAGTAATCTAGGCTGTCTGTTTCGGACAGAATTATGACACATTTATGGAGTAGGCAAGAGCCTTTTTACATGTTTGTTATGAATTTCCAAAACCACTGAATAGTCCTAATCTTATTTTTGAAATATAATACATATGGCCTCATATTTGGAAGCTGATGAGCATACACATATAAAGTTAGAAAATAAAACATCTCATCTTGGAGGAAGACTCTTGTTTACACCTTGCTGAATATGTTGAAACTAAGAATGAGTATTTTTTGTTGGTGGTGGTCTCTTTTTCTCAAAGAAATGGAGTCTGTGGGAAAGCTGCATTTTCTGTTTTCAACACAAGATGGCACTGTTGTTTCTTTAACAGTTCATGAATTTTTTTTTTTTTTTTTCTACTTGAGAAGATACTTGTGCTGCAGTTCCAATGAGGCAGTTGTTACCCACCAATTTCATACCCACATGTAATACATTTGCTACACTGGGAAAGTGTGTGGTCTGCTCTGCTAAGGCAGGAATTTTCCCTGGATATTTGGGTAACTGGATACTGCTTGCAGTTACCTCAAATTACCACAAGCCCCTTGGCGACCACAACCTACCCCAGAGAACGTTATTCACACATACACACATTGAGAATGTGAAGTGGGCTTGCTGATTTGCCTGGGCATTTATCCTGCCTACAGCAGAGCAGTCCTCGTATTGGAGCAGGATCCCACACAAGCAACTGTACCCTCAACAGCGCCTGATGCATTCACATCGGCATGATGGCTTCGTGTCCATTAGCGATTTCATCTTAATAAGAAGCCGGAGTTGAGCGATAGGTGCTCAGTCGTGTTGGACTCTTTACCACCCCATGGACTATAGCCCGCCAGGCTCCAGTGTCCATGGAATTCTTCAGGCAAGTATACTGGAGTGGGTTGCCATTTCCTTCTCCAAGAAGCCAGAAGGCTGACTCAAGTTATTCAGACTGTGCCTATTTGCTCCAAGTGTTTTTGTATATTATTCTCAATCAAAACCTGGCACGTTTGTGCTGGTGCTATTTGAGTCTCTCTAGATTTTTCTACTGAGAGGAAAAGTTCATTAAGATTCCTTAACATTGCCTAATAAGTAAATTTTATGAAACCAAGTAATCTAGGCTGTCTGTTTCGGACAGAATTATGACACATTTATGGAGTAGGCAAGAGCCTTTTTACATGTTTGTTATGAATTTCCAAAACCACTGAATAGTCCTAATCTTATTTTTGAAATATAATACATATGGCCTCATATTTTCCTGATTAAATGTAACAAGCACGAAAACTGTTTATCATGCGATAAGGAGTTTTATTGATAGCTTTATATTAAAAAAATCTAAATTGTATATTGGTAGGATGTGCCTTTGCAATGTTAGGCACCCTTACGGAAAGATGATTTCCAGCTCCACAATATCCTTCAAGACATGATCAGGCCGCACCTCAGAGAACATTCTGTGATTATAAATTAGAATTCTCAGACTTCTGTTTGCTTCTAAACCTTGATAGAGATTCACATGCAAGAGCCCATCTCAGAATGAAGGCTTGTCACACGCTTCTCAGGTATGCCTGGCAGGAAACTTCTCATAAGTTTGATGAGGATGACAGTCTCCCAAAGAAAATGGAAGAAGAGCTCTTTGAAAATACGGAGTCAGAGAAGAAATCCAGGTAAGAGGTTATAAGGGATTCCTGTTATAAGGGCTTTCTACCTGGTCTTAGATTCACTCAGTTTAAGGCAAAAATATTCCCTGAAAATTTACATTATTGTTAGTTGCTGTTTTTACATTCACACATACATTTCTGTGCCTCATGTGTTTTTGACTGAAGCATTTATAAGTACTGGTGGGAAGTACCTTCTCTCTTGAGCTAGGTGATGTAATTTCTTGTTCACTTGTGTCTTTTCTATTAAAAGGCAAGCCCACTCATCTTTTATTCCTGAGAACTTAGGACATAATATATTAGTAATTAGTGTATTAGTAAAATGAACACGTGCATGAAGTTATGTATAAGCATATAACATGCCCTGATGTCTTTAAGAAAGTAGTAAAATCTAATTTCTTCCTTTTTAATTTAATTTTTTCCCTCTGGTTAGTATCCACTGAAATGACAGAAATCTGTAGTACTTTATATTATCCCATAATCTTTATCTGTTTACTTAACTTTATAGTTTACGTGAATTAAATAGTTTAGGCACTTCAACACTTAACATTGGTCCATGCACATAGTAGGGCCTTAATGACCATTTCTAAATTAATTGCCAGTGCATTGTGATGTTTGATAGGTTTAGTCAGTTTGCCTAATGCCTTAAGGGATATTTAAGTAAGAGAGTCCTTTAAATTAGCTTATTAGCGTATCATCATTGTGGTTTATGATATTCTATGAGTTGCTAGGGAAGACTGAAAAATGTGGAGATTCTGTTTGCCTGGGATTCTGTAGATAGTGGAGAGAAATGATCATGATTGGTATAGAACTCTGCTGTTTCTCTCTGTTTTGATTTCTCTTTGCCCTGTTCCACCTCCTACTTCTTTTTCTCTTTAAATTATCTCAAATGAACTTTTTCTCTGCTTATGAGTTTCTTATTATCTCCCAGATAAGCATTCATTTCTATTGCAAAATAAACTCAAAATTCTACTTTTTCCATCAGCTTGGCAATGCAATGCAAACAACATTGCTACTCTCCGGATGATAATGCTTCCCCATTATAAGTGAATTTGGTTCAGGCAGGTCTCTTGCCAGCAGAACTTGCAATTGCCTGGCAGGAAACTTCTCATAAGTTTGATGAGGATGACAGTCTCCCAAAGAAAATGGAAGAAGAGCTCTTTGAAAATACGGAGTCAGAGAAGAAATCCAGGTAAGAGGTTATAAGGGATTCCTGTTATAAGGGCTTTCTACCTGGTCTTAGATTCACTCAGTTTAAGGCAAAAATATTCCCTGAAAATTTACATTATTGTTAGTTGCTGTTTTTACATTCACACATACATTTCTGTGCCTCATGTGTTTTTGACTGAAGCATTTATAAGTACTGGTGGGAAGTACCTTCTCTCTTGAGCTAGGTGATGTAATTTCTTGTTCACTTGTGTCTTTTCTATTAAAAGGCAAGCCCACTCATCTTTTATTCCTGAGAACTTAGGACATAATATATTAGTAATTAGTGTATTAGTAAAATGAACACGTGCATGAAGTTATGTATAAGCATATAACATGCCCTGATGTCTTTAAGAAAGTAGTAAAATCTAATTTCTTCCTTTTTAATTTAATTTTTTCCCTCTGGTTAGTATCCACTGAAATGACAGAAATCTGTAGTACTTTATATTATCCCATAATCTTTATCTGTTTACTTAACTTTATAGTTTACGTGAATTAAATAGTTTAGGCACTTCAACACTTAACATTGGTCCATGCACATAGTAGGGCCTTAATGACCATTTCTAAATTAATTGCCAGTGCATTGTGATGTTTGATAGGTTTAGTCAGTTTGCCTAATGCCTTAAGGGATATTTAAGTAAGAGAGTCCTTTAAATTAGCTTATTAGCGTATCATCATTGTGGTTTATGATATTCTATGAGTTGCTAGGGAAGACTGAAAAATGTGGAGATTCTGTTTGCCTGGGATTCTGTAGATAGTGGAGAGAAATGATCATGATTGGTATAGAACTCTGCTGTTTCTCTCTGTTTTGATTTCTCTTTGCCCTGTTCCACCTCCTACTTCTTTTTCTCTTTAAATTATCTCAAATGAACTTTTTCTCTGCTTATGAGTTTCTTATTATCTCCCAGATAAGCATTCATTTCTATTGCAAAATAAACTCAAAATTCTACTTTTTCCATCAGCTTGGCAATGCAATGCAAACAACATTGCTACTCTCCGGATGATAATGCTTCCCCATTATAAGTGAATTTGGTTCACGGCAGGTCTCTTGCCAGCAGAACTTGCAATTGCCAACGTATCAGAGCACAGGACATTTTTCCACCGCTAATGGGATTTTCTTTATCTCAGCCATTCTCCAAAACAGAGCAAATTGCAGAAACTTTGCCACCAGCAGTTTGAATACAAAGATGGGCAAATTATAAGCTATGCTGCTCCTCGGCTAGTCTTGGGGGTGCAAGGCCCAAACCTGAGCTCAGGCATGGAGGTGGTTTTGGTGGAGAAAAAAGCAGATGATAGTTATCAACGCTGGATGCACAAGGAAGACAGCAGGTAAACCCATCATATTTGGGTGTTAATATATCAAAAGGTGAACAGAGTATTTCTCAGCTGTAAAAAGAAATGCAGAAGAATCAGTCCTAATGAGATGGATGAATCTACAGCCTATTGTACAAAGTGAAGTAAGTCAAAAAGAGGACAAATACAGTATGCTAGCACATATATATGTGGAATCTAGTAAGATGGTACTGATAAATACACACACAGAGCAGCGATGGAGAAACAGACTTAGAGAACAGACCTATGAACACTGCTGGGAGGGAGGACTGGGCGAGAGGTATAGAAAGAGCGACATGGAAACCTACACTATCTTATGTGAAAGAGATAACATTGGTTAAACTGTAAGACTAGGGGAACCTACATGGGGGCTATGCATCAACCTGGGGGATACGGGAGGGGAGGGAAGGGGCCTCAGGTGGGAGGGTCAGGGATATACATACCTATGACTGGTGATTATGTATACCTGTAAACAAGAAAACTGTAAAAATGTATAACAATAACTTCGCTGTACACCTGAAACTAATGCAACATTGTAAAACAAATATACTCCAATAAATAAAAAAAAAAGGTGAATGAGCAATCCAACCTGGTCCCCACAGAGCAAGCAGGGGTGTATTTGAGGACTTTGGATCTTGCATTTAACATAGCCAATGATTTTTTTTAGCCTACTCAAGGAAGAAAAAGAGTGAAATCAAATGTAAGTGCTCAGTAGTTCACACATAACTTATCCACTCTAGATTCAGGCAAGAAACATGAAATCTGGGGCTACCCTGGTGGTCCAGTGGGTAAAGACACCGCCTTGCAGTGCAAGGGCACCAGTTCAATCCCTGGCCTGGGAAGATCCCACGTGCTGCGGAGCAGCTGGACCGATGTGTCCAACTTCAGAGCTGGTGCTCTGCGACTAGAGAGGCCACTGCAATCGGAGGCCCACACGGGCCAAAGAACAGAGATGGATGGAAATAAACAAATCAAAGATCAATAGAACTGGCCAAAAAAAATTTTTTTTTAAATAATAATAATAAAAAGAAACAAGAAATCTGATCTATTGAGTTCATAGTATTAATGAGCCAAGATCAGGAGAAAACTAAACGTTCATCTAGTTGATTTGTATGATTTGAAAACATCATAAAATCAAGTAAGAAGGGGCTTCCCTGGTGGTCCAGTAGGTAAGGACACTGCGTTGAAGTGCAAAGGGCGCTGGTTCAATCCCTGGCCTGGGAAGATCCCACGTGCTGCGGAGCGGCTGGACCAATGTGTCCAACTACAGAGCCGGAGCTCTGGAGCGCATGCGCCCAGAGCCAGTGCTCTACAGCCAGAGGCTACTGCGATGGGAGGCCCACGCAAACCAAAGAACAAAGATGGAAATAAATGAAATATCAATAGAAGTGACCAAGAGAAAAAAAAAAAAAATCAAGTAAGATTTCGAAAAAGTCCCAATTTAAAACATGTACAGTACTTTTCATTACCACAGTCTCTGGTACTTACTCACGTGTATGCCTTCGCTCACCTCTGCCACTTCCTTCAGATAATGAACAGAGATGATTTCCACTCACACAGTGAAGTCGAATTGAATTCTTTTTTTTTTTTTAAACATTTATTTTTTATTTATTTATCTTTTGGGGGGGTGGGGTGGGGAGGGAGGGGAATGGGCAAGCCACTTCTGTTGGTCTTTCATTTATCTGTTTTTATCTGTCTTTGTTCTTTGGCTCCTGTGGGCCTCCCATCGCAGTGGCCCCTGTCATCGCAGAGCGCCAGCTCTGGGCGCATGCGCTCCAGAGCTCCGGCTCGGTCATTGGACACATCAGTCCAGCTGCTTCGCGGCACGTGGGATCTTCCCAGGCCATGGATCGAACCGGCAGCCCTTGCACTGCAAGGCGGTGTCCTTACCCACTGGACCACCAGGGGAAGCCCCGAATTGAATTCTTGCCCTAATCAAATTTATCAATCCAGTGCAATGGCTGGTTCTTGTATGGACCTATCTTGAAGTTCCCCACTGTCAAAAAGGTGATTTCTGAGACAATCAGAAAAAACTGAAAACAGTCTGGGTAACAGATGATATGAAAGAACTGTTTAATTTTGTGGGGTGTCATAATGGTTTAGTGGTTATTTATTCATTTATTTAATCTTGAATTTTGTAAGGTGTGAATGGTTTAGTGTTTTTTTTTTTTTTTTTTTTTTAAATCTTGGTCACTTGGATGTACCTTGTTGTATAGACAGCTAAAATTAAGAGAGATTCCAGATTTGTTTTAGAATATTCTATCAAAGCAAAAAGTTTTAAAGTTGGGGGGAGGGGGAGGGATGAAACAAGAGTAGCAGAATGTTGATAACTGTTGAGTCCGTGGTGGTTTCTTGCAGAGTTTTCTCTGGTTTTGCACATGTTTGAACATTTCTTTAACAAGAAAAAGAACAGCTCCTTGGTTTTTAGATGATTTACTTTGAAGTCTACCATTCGTGTTATATTGTGGGGCTCCAGGGCCCTCTTCTGTCTCTTGAAATACAGAAAATGTGTTTGTGTATGTGGGCACTTCTTTTTTTCTGGGAAAGAGCTGTAGTTTTTGTTGAATTCTGAAAGGTGTGTAATGCAGAAGGCTTAGGGGATCGCTGCTTTGAGACAGACTGAGTAAGCTTCAGCAGGCGGCAGCAGAGGGCCCAACATGGACAGGAAAGGAACTAGCCTTCTCTGCTCCCTGTCTGAGATTCAGAGTCGCAGGCAGGGAACACATGTGGCCTTGTTTTAGAGCCAACTAAAAAGCCACCATGTAGACAGACCTGGTGAGCGTGTTCTTTCGCCCTATTCATCCTAGCTAAGCTGTCTTTGCGACAGGGGAGCTAAGAAGCAGGCTTTTGTCCCTATAAATGGTTTTCTGTATGGGACCAGAATTGATTCATTTACTGCAAAGGATTACCAAGGGCCGTATTTCAGTGGCTGGCACATTTAGCAAAGAACAAAACAAATGAAAACTCTTGCGCATGAAGCTAGTGCTACTCCATCGCTACATTTCTGGAATTTAGAGCTGCATCTTACTGCCTTGGCTTTCTGTATTTTAGTAGTCATCCTAGTTGAGGCCAAGTTGGTCGAACTTGACTGAAGGACTGGAGTGGACAGGCATGGGGGATGAGAGATGTCACCCCAAGGCAGGAGACAGTCATGCTTGATAAGCTTCCCTCAGAAATGCTTGGTCATCAGAAGACAGGACAAGTTCTGAGTCCCGCTCCGTCCTGCTTTGTGTCTGTACTGACTTTGGTTTCCATTCTGAGTGCTGTGGGGAAATCAGAAAGAGGGGAAGGCTGTTTCAGTAAAAACAAAGAGAAGCTTGCATAATATTCTCTTCAGTCCATCACTGTTTTGGAAGATCTAACCACATGTAACACAAAAGAGGATGATGGTCTCTTCCAATTTCCTTCCACTTTCCAGAACTACTGTTGATAACTGTTGAGTCCGTGGTGGTTTCTTGCAGAGTTTTCTCTGGTTTTGCACATGTTTGAACATTTCTTTAACAAGAAAAAGAACAGCTCCTTGGTTTTTAGATGATTTACTTTGAAGTCTACCATTCGTGTTATATTGTGGGGCTCCAGGGCCCTCTTCTGTCTCTTGAAATACAGAAAATGTGTTTGTGTATGTGGGCACTTCTTTTTTTCTGGGAAAGAGCTGTAGTTTTTGTTGAATTCTGAAAGGTGTGTAATGCAGAAGGCTTAGGGGATCGCTGCTTTGAGACAGACTGAGTAAGCTTCAGCAGGCGGCAGCAGAGGGCCCAACATGGACAGGAAAGGAACTAGCCTTCTCTGCTCCCTGTCTGAGATTCAGAGTCGCAGGCAGGGAACACATGTGGCCTTGTTTTAGAGCCAACTAAAAAGCCACCATGTAGACAGACCTGGTGAGCGTGTTCTTTCGCCCTATTCATCCTAGCTAAGCTGTCTTTGCGACAGGGGAGCTAAGAAGCAGGCTTTTGTCCCTATAAATGGTTTTCTGTATGGGACCAGAATTGATTCATTTACTGCAAAGGATTACCAAGGGCCGTATTTCAGTGGCTGGCACATTTAGCAAAGAACAAAACAAATGAAAACTCTTGCGCATGAAGCTAGTGCTACTCCATCGCTACATTTCTGGAATTTAGAGCTGCATCTTACTGCCTTGGCTTTCTGTATTTTAGTAGTCATCCTAGTTGAGGCCAAGTTGGTCGAACTTGACTGAAGGACTGGAGTGGACAGGCATGGGGGATGAGAGATGTCACCCCAAGGCAGGAGACAGTCATGCTTGATAAGCTTCCCTCAGAAATGCTTGGTCATCAGAAGACAGGACAAGTTCTGAGTCCCGCTCCGTCCTGCTTTGTGTCTGTACTGACTTTGGTTTCCATTCTGAGTGCTGTGGGGAAATCAGAAAGAGGGGAAGGCTGTTTCAGTAAAAACAAAGAGAAGCTTGCATAATATTCTCTTCAGTCCATCACTGTTTTGGAAGATCTAACCACATGTAACACAAAAGAGGATGATGGTCTCTTCCAATTTCCTTCCACTTTCCAGAACTACTTTGCCACGTGGTCATATGGAGGCCTCGCCATGTCAAACTGTAGAAGAGAGAAATAGTTGGAGGGAAATGGTAATACTGATTGATCCCTGGTTGGAAACTGCAGTGTCTGAAGGGAAGAAAAGGAGCCATGAGGGGGAGGGGCATTGGGACAGGGTTTGCTTGTGAACACGCGGGTCACCCTCTAAGGATGTGGGTAGGAGAGGTTCTATAGAAGTCTTGATGATTAAGGTGTGGAAGTTATTCAGAGGAATAAATATCCCATGGCAGAAATATGTCTATATAGTGACAGTAATCTTGAGCTTTCTTCTACATTTTCCTTTGGCATTTTGCTTTCCTTTTCACGTAATTAGGTGCTGACACCCATTTGTCCTGATAAACTGGTGAGGCCTGGAGAGCCCTGGGTTAAAGTATGTAGCACAAACCTATACAAAGTTCCATTCATGCGAACCATAGTCTTTTGATCACCCGTATTTTCCCCAGACAGTAAACTGTCTCTTATTGAGGCAACTGCCCAATAAAAATTTGTACCAATAGAGCATCGGCCCAGGAGCTTACTGCCAGCATGATGGGAGGTGCCAAGTGCTATCACTGCTTAGAAGTTTCTACCATTAGCCCTTTCATTCAGTCCTTTGGGTCTCGAATTACTTTTTCATTTTGGTCTTCTATTTAAAGTAGAAAATAACGGGAAAATCTGATATCTTAAGCAATTATCAGAAAAACCTCTTAAGGGAAATTATGACTGTGAGAATAATGCCTAGCTGGGAGAGCACACAGTCAAGGAGAGTCGGCAAGAAATGAGCAAGTGGGCACCGCTAGGTGGGAGGAAATTGACAAAGACACACTTATTTGGTTTCCAGCCACTCAGAAAAATGGTCCAGGTCAACTTTTGAGATAATCTGGTATCTCTCTCCCATTGTCAACCCTGGCAGAATCTGAATTAATCATTTGGTCTCTAAGGGAAATATGACAACAGCACTCAAGGATGAAAATTCCCCTCAACAAGGTTCAAAATTTAAAAAGGAAACAAATACAGTGTCATGGAATTCAGAGCTGAAGGAGATCTTGAAAAATTTCTCGTCTTAGTCACTTGATTCTAGAGCTGGGGAAACTGAGGCTCAAGGAGGTGAGCTGGCTGTACACACTTAAGCGGTGGGTTAGTAGAAGAGTCTGTACTCTCATGTGGGACATTGCTAGAACACAGCACACACTGCTCTCACACTGCTGTCTAGCACATAGTGGGTCTCATGTAGACATCTATGAGCTCAGACTTCCAGCAGAATGTAAGCGCTCCTGCTTTGGGCAAGTGACAGTCGATTGTTCAAAAAGGAAAAGAAAAGTCCACACTGTCATGGCTGAGCGTGGCACTGAAGCATGGGAGAAGTGGTCACATCTATTCTAGGCAGCAAAGACCGGGAAAGCTTGGTAACTCATCTAGAAACCTCAGTAAGTTGTGGTAGGAAAGACAGAATCATTCATTCATGAATGGTTGGTTGCTACTGAATGCCAATAAAAATGTAAGATGCAGACTATGTATGCCACATGCTGGGGCTACGGAGATGAACAATATTGAGTAGCAGCTCTCGCTCCGTGCACAGACTTGATAAATGCTAAAATGGTATTTGATAAAATTGAATACCCACTTTGGATTTAAAATGACACTTCATTAACTAACAATAGAAGAAAGAAACACATTGTAAGATTAATAGTGATGGCCTGGTAGGCATATAAACCCTGTTACAGATTCTGGAATTTTGTTTTCAAGTTTTAGGTTTATTTTAAAATTTTTTGGAGAGTGGCAAATTGACAAAACTAAAAATTGACTGTGAGAATAATGCCTAGCTGGGAGAGCACACAGTCAAGGAGAGTCGGCAAGAAATGAGCAAGTGGGCACCGCTAGGTGGGAGGAAATTGACAAAGACACACTTATTTGGTTTCCAGCCACTCAGAAAAATGGTCCAGGTCAACTTTTGAGATAATCTGGTATCTCTCTCCATTGTCAACCCTGGCAGAATCTGAATTAATCATTTGGTCTCTAAGGGAAATATGACAACAGCACTCAAGGATGAAAATTCCCCTCAACAAGGTTCAAAATTTAAAAAGGAAACAAATACAGTGTCATGGAATTCAGAGCTGAAGGAGATCTTGAAAAATTTCTCGTCTTAGTCACTTGATTCTAGAGCTGGGGAAACTGAGGCTCAAGGAGGTGAGCTGGCTGTACACACTTAAGCGGTGGGTTAGTAGAAGAGTCTGTACTCTCATGTGGGACATTGCTAGAACACAGCACACACTGCTCTCACACTGCTGTCTAGCACATAGTGGGTCTCATGTAGACATCTATGAGCTCAGACTTCCAGCAGAATGTAAGCGCTCCTGCTTTGGGCAAGTGACAGTCGATTGTTCAAAAAGGAAAAGAAAAGTCCACACTGTCATGGCTGAGCGTGGCACTGAAGCATGGGAGAAGTGGTCACATCTATTCTAGGCAGCAAAGACCGGGAAAGCTTGGTAACTCATCTAGAAACCTCAGTAAGTTGTGGTAGGAAAGACAGAATCATTCATTCATGAATGGTTGGTTGCTACTGAATGCCAATAAAAATGTAAGATGCAGACTATGTATGCCACATGCTGGGGCTACGGAGATGAACAATATTGAGTAGCAGCTCTCGCTCCGTGCACAGACTTGATAAATGCTAAAATGGTATTTGATAAAATTGAATACCCACTTTGGATTTAAAATGACACTTCATTAACTAACAATAGAAGAAAGAAACACATTGTAAGATTAATAGTGATGGCCTGGTAGGCATATAAACCCTGTTACAGATTCTGGAATTTTGTTTTCAAGTTTTAGGTATTTTTTTATCTCATGTATTTTATTTATTAAAAAAATTTATTGGAATATAATACTTTACAATGTTGTGTTAGTTTTTGCTGTACAATAATGTCAATCAGTCACATGCTTTACACTGAATATTTTGCTTTCTGTACAGAGATTTTAGATATCTAGCACTTTTAAGTCTTGAAAATAAAAATATAGTGCTTTTACAACAGACCTCCTCTGCTACCAAAATTCTCCCTCTTTCTTTCACTCCCACATCATTAAATTTTATACTTGGGACCAGTTACGCGTTCCACAGCGCAGGAATGCCACTGCTGGTCTGTAATGCAACTATGTTGACAGACATAAAGAGCTGACTTTTTCTATATAGACAATATCCTTGAATGTTTGGTTTATTTTTGCTTTGAAGTGATGTAAGGGAAAGAATAGGGGGAGGGTTAGCTCTGTGATTTTCTCTTTTACTTCAGTCAAGGAGGCTTTGTTTCCACTCTAGCTTGAAAATATTCAGCATAAATCTTGGACTTTTAGAAAATACCCATGTAGAAAAGAAGAATTTGGGGGAAAACTATAAAAAAAATCACAACCATCAATCATAGTAGCCCATATTAAGTTCCATGAGCCAGACTGTATTCAATGTATTTTCTCTGCACTACTCATTATATTCCCAAGAAGAGGGTTCTGTGAGGTATGCGCCATTATTCCATTTTTACAGGTAAGGAAACCCAGACCAGTGTCTATAAGTAAATCTTGAGGTGTACTCAAGATTTAAATTCAGGCCATGTGACTCCAGAGTCCATGTTTGTAACCCCTTTGCCGCATTTCTTCTTCCACAGCAGAGTAGGTAGGTGAGGAGAGTGTGTGAGTACAGTCTAGAGAGAGAAAACACATAGTCGTTTTAATCGGGGATGGTTAACATAAAGAATGTTTAAACTATGGTAAATGAGTAGCTATCAGATTTTTTAAAACCTTCTATATGGTACTCCTAGAACTGAGAGAGTTTTATTAAGAACTTGGAATTGGATCTCTCCCAAGGCTGGTATTCAGAGCTCATTGGAAGAAGCATAGGGGCTATGCATAGGATGGCAGAGAAATGTGCTGGCTTGCCTGGCCACATCTAATCTGTGGTTGCTGGGCAAGCAGGAAGCAACCTTCTGAAACACACATGGAGGTGCAGCCGTTGCTGGGCACATGGAAATGCAAAGGGTACGGTGTTGCTGGAACAGCAGAAGGCCTGGAGCACATGGTGCTCATGTTGGGATGGCCACAAGTGGGCAATCACCAGGCCAGGGCTGTGAGGGTGTTAAGGAACTATGCCCTCTGGGCACCTGGTTGGGAGGAGCATCCCTGGATATCCTCACTCTCAAACACTGACCCTAGGCAGCAGCCAGAAAGAACAGGAAAGCGCCTTCTCCTTCCATTTTTTTCTAGCATTCTCCACCAAGAAAGCTTATCTTCATGCTCACGGTGGGGATAAATGACTGACTAAAGGATTTCATGTCCATTATCACAGAGAATGTACAGAGCCAAGAGGCAATGCACAGCAAAGTGGTACAGTGGTACGGAGGGAGCTCTCAATGGGTCATTCTGCTTTGTCATGTGTCTTATTCTCTTTTCCCAAGGACCTTCCACCTGGTGAGTAACCCGGACCTCGTGTTGGCAGTGTCTATGACGAAGGCTAGAGATGAAGTCTGTGGCTACCCAGTTATTGCTCAGGTAAGATATATAGAGTCTAAGCCCATTAATGAATTAATTTAAGGAGAGCTCCATGCTTCCTTGTTGAGGAGAAAGAAAATGGCTATTATAGAAACCTATCTTGGATGCCATTGTTAAAATATTTACAATAGTCTGCTTAGATTTCAAGTTGAACATGTTCATGTAGTTCTTAATTTAGTTTAATCCAACAGATGGTGACTGTGGGCTTGCTGCATGTCAGGAGCTATGCAAGTTATTTAAATCACGTCTAACGACAAGTATGAGAATTATCCCAACAGCATTCATAGTGTCTCAGTGGTTGGTGCGGTTGTGTGTGTGTGCGTGTGTGTATGTGTGTGCTCAGACGTGTCCAACTCTTTGTGCCCACGTGGATCCTTTGTCCGTGGAATTTTCCAGGCAAGAATACTGGCATAGGTTGCCACTTCCTACTCCATGGGATCTTCCTGACCTAGGGGTGAACCTCCTTCTTTTGTCTCTTACATTGGCAGTTGGGTCCTTTACCACTGTGAAACCTAGGAAACCTGTTAGATGCATGCATTTAATGGTTTGGAAAGATAAGCAAGTTTCCTCTCACCTGGCAGCTGGTGGGAAAGACCTAGGTCAGAGAAGTCTTCTTGGAGGACATGAGGTCATCAGTGTTAATTCTCTTAAGAAACTCATTTGAAATACACTTGCATCATTTTGTAAATTTTACAGCAGTCAGTAATTTTTGGAGATTCCAGAGAAGTCTGGCTTCATTTGAAATTTGGGTAAAGACCTATAAAGTAGATATTTTTCTTTCCCATGTTTGTCTGTCATCCTCACTTACCAAAGACACTCCTAGATAAGTATGTATTTTTTCCTTGCTACGTGGGGCTTTCAGGTGGGTGCTAGTGGTAAAGAATCTGCCTGCTGGGGCTTCCCTTGTGGTCCAGTGGGTAAAGAGTCCGCCTTGCAGTTACAAGGGGTGCCAGTTCGATCCCTGGCAGGGGAAGATCCCATATACCACAGAGCAGCTGAACCGGTGTGTGCAATTACGAACCAGTGTTCTGGAGCACATGCACCCAGAGCTGGTGCTCTGTGACAAGAGAGGCCACTGAGATGGTAGGCCTACACAGGCCAAAGAATTAAGACAGATGAAAATAGATAAATGAAAGACCAATAAAAAAGAGGCCAAAATTGAAGAAGGAAAAAAAAAAAAAAAAGAATCTGCCTGCCAATGCAAAAGATGCAAGAGACACAGTTTCAAGCCCTGGGTCAGGAAGATTCCCTGGAGGAGGAAGTGGCAACCTACTCCAGTATTCTTGCCTGGAAAATTCCATGGACAGAAGAGCCTGGTGGGCTTCAGTACATGCAGTCTAAACTTCTATGCTAAGAGATACAGTGTATATATGATATCACATTTCCCCCTGATGGGTGCCTCTTTGGCATGGACCACATGAGGTAAAACCTCATGCAGATGCAATTTGTCACCTTAATCAGTTTCATAAAATTATCAATATAGATATTTTCCCTTAAGGTTCCCATTTTTATAAGAAATGAGTTCGATCCCAAGGTAATTTGCATTACCTTTCAAGAGTTTCTTTTTTTCTTCACTTGATGTTTCATTTTTATTTCTTGAAGCAGTTTGTGAGAATATATCAAAGTTCATGTAAAATAATAAAAATGAGGCATGTGAGGTTAATGTTACTAAATCCCCTCCCTGTTCCTTGAAATACATTTTGGAGGACATCATGTGTTAATTCTCTTAAGAAACTCATTTGAAATACACTTGCATCATTTTGTAAATTTTACAGCAGTCAGTAATTTTTGGAGATTCCAGAGAAGTCTGGCTTCATTTGAAATTTGGGTAAAGACCTATAAAGTAGATATTTTTCTTTCCCATGTTTGTCTGTCATCCTCACTTACCAAAGACACTCCTAGATAAGTATGTATTTTTTCCTTGCTACGTGGGGCTTTCAGGTGGGTGCTAGTGGTAAAGAATCTGCCTGCTGGGGCTTCCCTTGTGGTCCAGTGGGTAAAGAGTCCGCCTTGCAGTTACAAGGGGTGCCAGTTCGATCCCTGGCAGGGGAAGATCCCATATACCACAGAGCAGCTGAACCGGTGTGTGCAATTACGAACCAGTGTTCTGGAGCACATGCACCCAGAGCTGGTGCTCTGTGACAAGAGAGGCCACTGAGATGGTAGGCCTACACAGGCCAAAGAATTAAGACAGATGAAAATAGATAAATGAAAGACCAATAAAAAAGAGGCCAAAATTGAAGAAGGAAAAAAAAAAAAGAATCTGCCTGCCAATGCAAAAGATGCAAGAGACACAGTTTCAAGCCCTGGGTCAGGAAGATTCCCTGGAGGAGGAAGTGGCAACCTACTCCAGTATTCTTGCCTGGAAAATTCCATGGACAGAAGAGCCTGGTGGGCTTCAGTACATGCAGTCTAAACTTCTATGCTAAGAGATACAGTGTATATATGATATCACATTTCCCCCTGATGGGTGCCTCTTTGGCATGGACCACATGAGGTAAAACCTCATGCAGATGCAATTTGTCACCTTAATCAGTTTCATAAAATTATCAATATAGATATTTTCCCTTAAGGTTCCCATTTTTATAAGAAATGAGTTCGATCCCAAGGTAATTTGCATTACCTTTCAAGAGTTTCTTTTTTTCTTCACTTGATGTTTCATTTTTATTTCTTGAAGCAGTTTGTGAGAATATATCAAAGTTCATGTAAAATAATAAAAATGAGGCATGTGAGGTTAATGTTACTAAATCCCCTCCCTGTTCCTTGAAATATAGTCTTTGTTTTGCATACCTCTGAGGTTTGCTCTAATGTCTGACCTATTAAATCAATTCTTAAGACTCATTTATTTTCCTCTTCGCTATCAATCTCTCCTTGGTAAAGTAAGTGTTATTCATTATAGAGTTCCTTGAAGTGTCATGATATGTTTAGTTGGAACTAATCTACTGGTTTAAATTGCATAAAATTGAAACTACTCATTTTTAACTTATGCTCAAACCAAGTTTTATAACTAGAATAAACATGCTATTTCTAGTACATAATATAGAGTGTACTCACATTTTTTTAAAAAAATCTTCTTGATGGCCAGTGAACTGTAAATTAAAATATCAACAAGATACTATTTTTTATTTGTTAAATTGATGATGCTTTGGCAAGAGTGTGAAGAAAAAGAGACCATTTTGTGTACTACTGGTAGAAGTATAAACTAGAATAAACTTTATAGAAGGCATTTTAATATGATAAAGCTTTATATTATACACTATATATTTTTTAATGATCCTGTTCCTTTATTAGCAATTCTACTTTTGAAGAGTTTGCTCTCAGGAAATTATGGATTTATACAAAGATTTATGTTATCATTGTCGATTGCTCTTTTGCTTGTAGTAAAGAAAATCTAAGAGACAATCTACATGTTTAACTGTTGTATATTAGTAAAGTAAAATACACTAAGATCAAATAGTTTATATCCTTTAAAAAAATCAGTGCATTTATCAAATTGTGTGCATTTTGTGCTTTCATTTTTTGTAAATCAGAGTGCAAGTATATATAATTATAATCATCAGATATCAATAGTAGTTATCACTACATAGTAGAGTTTTGAGTAATGATCTGTACTTTCTGAACTTATGCAGTGGAAACTAGGAGTACTATAAACAAATTGTAAACTCTCCTACTTGACCACATATTTTCTTTTCTTTTTTTTCTTCAGAAATACAAACCACATAACAATGGGGCCTCTAATCAAAAGTGGAATTACATGAAAAATACGAAAGCTTTTATGGCCTTTCATAGCACTGTATTAGATAAGGAGATCACAGCAGCAAACTACGCTGGTGTTTGTACATCCTCTGTGATTAGAGAAGAAAACATTGATCAGCCAGTAAGTCGATCCTTCTTAGAGGACAAAAAAGAGGAGAGGGGATGGGTTAGTTTAATAAAGCAGAAACTTTTTTCCCAGAACACCTTAAGTTCACATGAATTAAACACTGACTTGTGAGTGAAATCAGACTCTGATTCTGGTCAAGAAAGAAGGAAGGCATATGGATATCACCCTCAGCTTACATTGTTTCACTGGCTTCCTGCACCATCACCCTCTTTGGTTCATTATCGTTCACCAGAACACACATAAAGGAGGGTAACTGCACACACTTCATTCCCACAAGTGTGCTTGCCGCACTTGATATCACTCATATTCAGAAAGCATATAAAAAAATACCAAGAATAGGGTGAAGGGGTAGTTAGGAATTTGGGATGGACAGGTCCACGCTGCAGTGTCTAAAATGGATAACCAACAAAGAGCTTCTGTCTAGTATGGGGAGTTCTGCTCAATGCTATGTGGCGACCTCGGGGGGAAGTTTGGTGGAGAATGGATATATGTATATGTATGCCTGAGTCCCTTTGCGGTTGTCCTGAAATTATCCCAACATTGTTAACTGGCTATACTCCAATATAAAATAAAAAGTTTAAAAAATGCCACTGATTATACCAAGTATAGGGCTAAGCATGGTATACTCTAATTTTTAAATAATTTCTAAAAATTGATATTTAATTTTTGTTAGTAAGGAATTACTTGCACCATGTTTTATAGATATCTGATAAGCAATGTCATTGACACACAGTTCATCATGAAGTTCATATTTTTCTGTACAAATTATTCTGTATGAGTGTTTGTTCAATTCTACCTGAGAGGGAATATTTTAATTTTCTGCCTCCAAATAAAATTTGTAGGGAAATGGAAATCAGATGTGCGTATAAAGAAAATTCATAGTAGAATTTAAGAATTATATTTGCAAAGTCTCACCTAAATGCTAACTTGGAATTAAGGTAACGATTAAGTGGAGTAGATGAAGAAATATGCCAGAAGGCAAAAAAGGGGAAAATTGAAAATACGAAAGCTTTTATGGCCTTTCATAGCACTGTATTAGATAAGGAGATCACAGCAGCAAACTACGCTGGTGTTTGTACATCCTCTGTGATTAGAGAAGAAAACATTGATCAGCCAGTAAGTCGATCCTTCTTAGAGGACAAAAAAGAGGAGAGGGGATGGGTTAGTTTAATAAAGCAGAAACTTTTTTCCCAGAACACCTTAAGTTCACATGAATTAAACACTGACTTGTGAGTGAAATCAGACTCTGATTCTGGTCAAGAAAGAAGGAAGGCATATGGATATCACCCTCAGCTTACATTGTTTCACTGGCTTCCTGCACCATCACCCTCTTTGGTTCATTATCGTTCACCAGAACACACATAAAGGAGGGTAACTGCACACACTTCATTCCCACAAGTGTGCTTGCCGCACTTGATATCACTCATATTCAGAAAGCATATAAAAAAATACCAAGAATAGGGTGAAGGGGTAGTTAGGAATTTGGGATGGACAGGTCCACGCTGCAGTGTCTAAAATGGATAACCAACAAAGAGCTTCTGTCTAGTATGGGGAGTTCTGCTCAATGCTATGTGGCGACCTCGGGGGGAAGTTTGGTGGAGAATGGATATATGTATATGTATGCCTGAGTCCCTTTGCGGTTGTCCTGAAATTATCCCAACATTGTTAACTGGCTATACTCCAATATAAAATAAAAAGTTTAAAAAATGCCACTGATTATACCAAGTATAGGGCTAAGCATGGTATACTCTAATTTTTAAATAATTTCTAAAAATTGATATTTAATTTTTGTTAGTAAGGAATTACTTGCACCATGTTTTATAGATATCTGATAAGCAATGTCATTGACACACAGTTCATCATGAAGTTCATATTTTTCTGTACAAATTATTCTGTATGAGTGTTTGTTCAATTCTACCTGAGAGGGAATATTTTAATTTTCTGCCTCCAAATAAAATTTGTAGGGAAATGGAAATCAGATGTGCGTATAAAGAAAATTCATAGTAGAATTTAAGAATTATATTTGCAAAGTCTCACCTAAATGCTAACTTGGAATTAAGGTAACATTAAGTATTTAAGTGGAGTAGATGAAGAAATATGCCAGAAGGCAAAAACTTGGAATCATAAGTCACAGTGTTATGATTCAACTCTGCCACATACTACTTGGGTATCCTTGGATTAAAAACTTCCCTCTCTGAGCTTCTGTTTTCTCATCTGTAAATTGCAATGGTAACAGTAACCTGGGATGTATTTAACTTTTAGCCTTGAGGGAAACAAAGCAAATCAGAGTCCATATAAAAGTACTTTAAAATGTTCATACATATTCAAAACTGAGAGACTAGTTCAATGAATTCTCATATACCTATCATCTAAATTCAGCTATCATCAAAATTTTGCATTGTTTACAAGTCCCAGATATGATATCACTTCACCTCGAACTTAAGACTGCAGCTATAAACATTTGGCCATTTTCTTACATAATCATTATGTCGTTGTCACACCTAACAAAACTAACAATCACTTTTTTGGCCTCCCAATATCCTGTTAATAATGAAATTTCTCAGGTTCTCCTAAAACTTCTTCTTAAAGTTGGTTGATTTGAGTTAGGATTCAGGCAAGGTCCCTATGTGACACTGGTTGCAGAATCCATCCTATAGAAGACCTCTTGTTTGTATCTGCCTTGTTCACTTTGTATGGTATCCTTTAACCTATTTCTCTGGCTCCCATACCCCAGTGAAAGTTAATTTAATACTGCAGCTTAATTATATTTGTGTTTATTTTTGGACAAGGATATTCATAGGTTTTACTGTGTATCTCATCTATATCACTTATGCAGGCACATAGTGTAGATTTTCCATTTTTAATGGTAGCGGTTATCCATGGGTTCAGGTGATTACAACCTAATGTCACATCAAAAAACAATTTCCAGTGACTTTTCATTTAGTGGTCTTGCTTCTGTGATCATTGCCTAAATCAGTAATTTCATTAGAGGTTTCAAAAGAGTCATTTTTTTTGTTTGTTTAATTCTATTACTTTCCCTAGCAAGTATTAGCTGAGCTTTACCTCTTCAACTAGGTTATTTGACTGCCTACAAGTATGGTTTGTAAAGGATGATAGGATAAATGGTTAATTTTTTCTATATAAACACCTATTATAATAGGATAGCAAATTACCTGAAAATTAGTGGCTTAAACATACAACCATTTTATGCTCTGCGTCAACAACTTGGGCTGGGCCAAACTGGGCCTTTCTGCTGGTCACTAATGTGGCTGTAGTTATCTGGCAGTATGCCAGTAGATTGGTGGCTCTAGGGTGTCTGAATGTCAAATCACACCTATGGTATTTGACAAGCTGTCAGCTGGGGGCCTTCGTTCTCCTCAGTGGTTCTCTCGTTCACCAACCTGGGATTGAATAGTGAGAGTGCAGTGTCCTAACCATTGGGCTGCCAGGGAATTTCCATCTTAAGTAGACCCACTCAAGTGAGCTCACATTATGGTCTCAGGCTTCCAAATGTAGACCAAGGAAACAGGCTCCAGTGTGCAAGCACTTCTTAAGTGTCTGCCCCCATCACATTTGGTAATGCTACATTAGCTGAAGCAAGTCGTGTGATCCTGCCCAGATTCAAGGAAAGGAGGAAAGGAGAAAGATTTCATGATTGAGGAAGAAGCAAAATGACATTTAAAAGGGACGTGTAAATAAGGCCATCTTTGCAAAAAATCTTCTACACTTTCTAAGGGCCAGTTCCAGAGATGTAAATTGGTGCAATTTACTTCCAATGGACTTCAATCAGTAGTGGTTTTGTTTTTATTTGTTTGTTGGCTTTTTTTTTTTGCTTATATTTTAACATCATTATGAACTCATGGGACTTTACATATTCAAATATATTTGAGGTGTTTCAGTTATCATTTTATTTTGCCCCCCAATTGTCCCACTTCGAGCCAGTGGAATGTCTTTCTTGTTGGCTCCTGTGTCTTTTTTGACATAATGCCTTTACTCTGGCATGATCTCTTTTTTTCTGGGCACCACAAGAAATCCTTGCTTGTCTTGTATACAGTAAGTACCCTAGATATGAGTGAGTTCTGTTCCAAGAGAGCATTCATAAGTCCAATTTTTTCGTAAGTCAACAAAGCCTAGGAACAAATTGGATGCTAAGACAGCTAACAGAATCTGCTGTATAGTACTATATTGTAATAGGTTTATCATACTTTTCACACATGAAAAACAAACACAAAAGCCAAAGGAAACATTTTCAATCTTACACTTCAGTACATTAAAAAGTATGGTAGTACAGTACAGCAACTGGTCTACAGGGCTGCTTTCACAGCTTTGAAAGTTTGCAACTTGAAGGGTCATATGTAGGGACTTACTGTATTTCTTGCCCTAATCTGAAACTGGCCATTCCTCCAAGAAACTGATTCTGAATCCAAGTTATACTCATTGATGTTGAAATGTCATTGTCTCTTGACTTTTTCAGTCAATAGTGTTTGGAAGTATGTGGTTATATAAAATCTAATAATTACGGAGCAGAGGAAGAATGGATACACATATATGTATGGCTAGTCCTTCACTGTTCACCTGAAACTATCACAGCATTTTTAATTTGCTATATCCCAATTAACAAAATGTTTTTGGTGTTAAAACTTTTTAAATCAAAGAATTGTAATAATTAGGAGAAAAACAATGCACATTTGACAAGGATTTACCTGCCCAGATTCAAGGAAAGGAGGAAAGGAGAAAGATTTCATGATTGAGGAAGAAGCAAAATGACATTTAAAAGGGACGTGTAAATAAGGCCATCTTTGCAAAAAATCTTCTACACTTTCTAAGGGCCAGTTCCAGAGATGTAAATTGGTGCAATTTACTTCCAATGGACTTCAATCAGTAGTGGTTTTGTTTTTATTTGTTTGTTGGCTTTTTTTTTTTGCTTATATTTTAACATCATTATGAACTCATGGGACTTTACATATTCAAATATATTTGAGGTGTTTCAGTTATCATTTTATTTTGCCCCCCAATTGTCCCACTTCGAGCCAGTGGAATGTCTTTCTTGTTGGCTCCTGTGTCTTTTTTGACATAATGCCTTTACTCTGGCATGATCTCTTTTTTTCTGGGCACCACAAGAAATCCTTGCTTGTCTTGTATACAGTAAGTACCCTAGATATGAGTGAGTTCTGTTCCAAGAGAGCATTCATAAGCCCAAATTTTTTTCGTAAGTCAACAAAGCCTAGGAACAAATTGGATGCTAAGACAGCTAACAGAATCTGCTGTATAGTACTATATTGTAATAGGTTTATCATACTTTTCACACATGAAAAACAAACACAAAAGCCAAAGGAAACATTTTCAATCTTACACTTCAGTACATTAAAAAGTATGGTAGTACAGTACAGCAACTGGTCTACAGGGCTGCTTTCACAGCTTTGAAAGTTTGCAACTTGAAGGGTCATATGTAGGGACTTACTGTATTTCTTGCCCTAATCTGAAACTGGCCATTCCTCCAAGAAACTGATTCTGAATCCAAGTTATACTCATTGATGTTGAAATGTCATTGTCTCTTGACTTTTTCAGTCAATAGTGTTTGGAAGTATGTGGTTATATAAAATCTAATAATTACGGAGCAGAGGAAGAATGGATACACATATATGTATGGCTAGTCCTTCACTCTTCACCTGAAACTATCACAGCATTTTTAATTGGCTATATCCCAATTAACAAAATGTTTTTTGGTGTTAAAAACTTTTTTAAATCAAAGAATTGTAATAATTAGGGAGAAAAACAATGCACTCATGTTGAGACTTCCAATCTAGCATTTGGGGATTGTAACTGCTTTATTTGTATGGTGAAGTATTCCACAAAATGCTGTCATAATTTAGACGCATCCAAATCAAAGCGTCTTTATCCTTTTTCCAGGGATACTATTATCTCTCACACAGTGGGAAAAAGAAAATGATGCTCTGCTTGGCATGTGGACAATCCCTAAAAGAAGAGAAGGAACTGAAACAGTTGCCTCCAGGGCTACCATTCCTCTGTGCCTCGGCCTCCAAGACCCAGAAGCCCTTCTCACGAGGGCCTTTCAAGGTCATCGATATGTCCAAGGTGTGGAATGATCTGAGCTCTGCTAAGACATGTGTGGCATCAGTTTGGAAACTTTGACGCATTCCTTATTTGCCATGCACTCAAGTTCATTTCCACTCATCCAATTTATCTTACGCTGATGCACCTTTATCATTCCACCCGCATTGATTTCCTTTTTCCCGTTGTAATTTAAAATACATTGTCTGTTAATAGTTCGATATACACTTTGAAGTTAATTGGGCACTTCTGCGTTTTTAATCAGCCACTGACACCTCGCCGCACTCTCTGTGTTTGCTTTTAGATGAAAAAGTAACTGCAAATCTTTACTTAGTAGAACAGCTTTTTGCCTCCATACAAAGGATGAACTCCTTTCATGCTAGTAGTGAACATTTCAGGGCTAATTTGATGTGTTGTTGTTAATGACTCTTCCGATTGGGTACCTGAAACTGATCTTATTTGTATTTCTTGCCCTAATCTGAAACTGGCCATTCCTCCAAGAAACTGATTCTGAATCCAAGTTATACTCATTGATGTTGAAATGTCATTGTCTCTTGACTTTTTCAGTCAATAGTGTTTGGAAGTATGTGGTTATATAAAATCTAATAATTACGGAGCAGAGGAAGAATGGATACACATATATGTATGGCTAGTCCCTTCACTGTTCACCTGAAACTATCACAGCATTGTTAATTGGCTATATCCCAATTAACAAAATGTTTTTTGGTGTTAAAAACTTTTTTAAATCAAAGAATTGTAATAATTAGGGAGAAAAACAATGCACTCATGTTGAGACTTCCAATCTAGCATTTGGGGATTGTAACTGCTTTATTTGTATGGTGAAGTATTCCACAAAATGCTGTCATAATTTAGACGCATCCAAATCAAAGCGTCTTTATCCTTTTTCCAGGGATACTATTATCTCTCACACAGTGGGAAAAAGAAAATGATGCTCTGCTTGGCATGTGGACAATCCCTAAAAGAAGAGAAGGAACTGAAACAGTTGCCTCCAGGGCTACCATTCCTCTGTGCCTCGGCCTCCAAGACCCAGAAGCCCTTCTCACGAGGGCCTTTCAAGGTCATCGATATGTCCAAGGTGTGGAATGATCTGAGCTCTGCTAAGACATGTGTGGCATCAGTTTGGAAACTTTGACGCATTCCTTATTTGCCATGCACTCAAGTTCATTTCCACTCATCCAATTTATCTTACGCTGATGCACCTTTATCATTCCACCCGCATTGATTTCCTTTTTCCCGTTGTAATTTAAAATACATTGTCTGTTAATAGTTCGATATACACTTTGAAGTTAATTGGGCACTTCTGCGTTTTTAATCAGCCACTGACACCTCGCCGCACTCTCTGTGTTTGCTTTTAGATGAAAAAGTAACTGCAAATCTTTACTTAGTAGAACAGCTTTTTGCCTCCATACAAAGGATGAACTCCTTTCATGCTAGTAGTGAACATTTCAGGGCTAATTTGATGTGTTGTTGTTAATGACTCTTCCGATTGGGTACCTGAATTCATGCATTCATGCCTTATACTAACTATAACTCACAGAGAAAAAAAAGAGTATTTACTGCTTTTCTGTGATCTTAGTTTAAAATGGCACCATTTAATTAGGAGATTGGGATTGACGTATATACATTACTATGGATAAAAGAGATCAATAGTGAAAACCTACTGTACAGCACAGGGAAGTCTACTCAGTTCTCTATGGTGACCAGAATGGGAAGGAAATCTATAGGGCTGATTCACTTTGTTGTACAGCAGAAACTGACACAACACTGTAAACTAACACAACACTATTTCTTTTTAAATGGAAGGCAAAGCCTTCATAATACTAAAAATGACAATTGGGCATTCATAAACATTTTGAAAAAATAGTTTAAAAGAAAGTGTTTCATGTCAAGACCTAATCCTTTGAAATACTTAACGAATGTTTGTTCTTTTCTTCCTAATTCTGGAACCTTGTCTTAAAATCTGTAATTTGACAGTATTGTCAAAATTTCACTAGTCTATGACAGCATTAGATAGTCTAACGATTTCTATAGTACCATTTTTTGTGTGTATTTTCCTCTGGTCTCCATACCGGTTTTCCATGTATGCTCTTTTCCTTCAATGCCATTGATTTTGCTTTAAACATTTATTTAGCTGCACTGGGTCTTTGTTGTGGCATGTGGGATCTTAGTTCCCTGACCAGGGATCAAACCCTTACATTGGGAACTCAGAGTCTTAGCCACTGGACCACCAAGGAAGCCCAGATTTTGGTTTTTAAACTAATTAATAATACAATGATACATGAAAAAAAGAATTTAATGGTGCCATTTAAAATACATTGTCTTTTTCGTTGAATTTAATACATTGTCTGTTAATAGTTCGATATACACTTTGAAGTTAATTGGGCACTTCTGCGTTTTTAATCAGCCACTGACACCTCGCCGCACTCTCTGTGTTTGCTTTTAGATGAAAAAGTAACTGCAAATCTTTACTTAGTAGAACAGCTTTTTGCCTCCATACAAAGGATGAACTCCTTTCATGCTAGTAGTGAACATTTCAGGGCTAATTTGATGTGTTGTTGTTAATGACTCTTCCGATTGGGTACCTGAATTCATGCATTCATGCCTTATACTAACTATAACTCACAGAGAAAAAAAAGAGTATTTACTGCTTTTCTGTGATCTTAGTTTAAAATGGCACCATTTAATTAGGAGATTGGGATTGACGTATATACATTACTATGGATAAAAGAGATCAATAGTGAAAACCTACTGTACAGCACAGGGAAGTCTACTCAGTTCTCTATGGTGACCAGAATGGGAAGGAAATCTATAGGGCTGATTCACTTTGTTGTACAGCAGAAACTGACACAACACTGTAAACTAACACAACACTATTTCTTTTTAAATGGAAGGCAAAGCCTTCATAATACTAAAAATGACAATTGGGCATTCATAAACATTTTGAAAAAATAGTTTAAAAGAAAGTGTTTCATGTCAAGACCTAATCCTTTGAAATACTTAACGAATGTTTGTTCTTTTCTTCCTAATTCTGGAACCTTGTCTTAAAATCTGTAATTTGACAGTATTGTCAAAATTTCACTAGTCTATGACAGCATTAGATAGTCTAACGATTTCTATAGTACCATTTTTTGTGTGTATTTTCCTCTGGTCTCCATACCGGTTTTCCATGTATGCTCTTTTCCTTCAATGCCATTGATTTTGCTTTAAACATTTATTTAGCTGCACTGGGTCTTTGTTGTGGCATGTGGGATCTTAGTTCCCTGACCAGGGATCAAACCCTTACATTGGGAACTCAGAGTCTTAGCCACTGGACCACCAAGGAAGCCCAGATTTTGTTTTTTAAACTAATTAATAATAAAATGATACATCAAAAAAAGAATTTAATGGTGCCATTTAAAAAACCCTTTCCTTCAAGTTTAGAAGCAAGAAGAGCTAAGAGGAACTTACACATCTGTGTAAAATGGAGCAATCCTTAAGGGGTGGGAACCTTCTGCCTGGTGTACTCTTTAGGCTTGCCCAGCTTATTCCCGGATCACTATCCTCTCTGCATTCAGTCTGACGCACATAGCAGATGAGCAGTAACAGTTATAATAAACACCAACAGAAACAATACCTCTAAAGGAGAAGGGGGTTCCATCCTCTGGGAAAGCCTGCATGCATTCAGTTTTGCTGAGGCAGAGATTGAGGTGGTGTTAAGGAGGTGGGAGGTGAGATGATTGCAAAGAATCCCCAGTGTTCCACCATCTCACACACAGCTTTGCCCTCAGGGCAGCTTCTTACATAGGGATGAAGAGGGAAAGGTGAAGTGTGGCATTCACCACCCACATCATCACAGGGTTAAGGCTATGCTCATTCCTCTCCCCATTTATCAATATCTGCCACTCTAGGATAGCATCATCCTAAAGTTTAAAATTCAGAGAATACTTTTAGTCCTGTTGTCCATTGCTTCAACCCCAGGCTCTCTCTGGCCCTGGCATTCTTCTTCCTTGCCTCCTGTCTAGAGGAAGGCAAAGTAGAAAACAGAAGATCAGAAGCATAAGCCGCAGTCCCAATGTCACCTAGGGACTCAGTGACAAGGCTGAGAACTGAGGAGCTGGACCAATGTCTTTCCCACTACAGCATCAAATACCCATAGCAAACGAAGTGAGCATTTGAAAATTTGGATGCCCCACACGTGTGCACACACATATTAAATTAAAAGGCGGAAGGATAACAAAACAATAAAGCTAAAAGGAAAAAAGTTTAAGTTGATCTATGTTGTTTTTTCTTTTAAAAAATCAGGCCGATCTATCTTCTTGTGAGGCTGAAAACACTTTAAGTTATTATGAAGAACATCTATTATCTTTACGGATGAAGACCTGCACAAGTTGTATCTCATAGTGGCATGGCAGTTAAACCCGTGAAAATAATAAAATGATACATCAAAAAGAATTTAATGGTGCCATTTAAAAAACCCTTTCCTTCAAGTTTAGAAGCAAGAAGAGCTAAGAGGAACTTACACATCTGTGTAAAATGGAGCAATCCTTAAGGGGTGGGAACCTTCTGCCTGGTGTACTCTTTAGGCTTGCCCAGCTTATTCCCGGATCACTATCCTCTCTGCATTCAGTCTGACGCACATAGCAGATGAGCAGTAACAGTTATAATAAACACCAACAGAAACAATACCTCTAAAGGAGAAGGGGGTTCCATCCTCTGGGAAAGCCTGCATGCATTCAGTTTTGCTGAGGCAGAGATTGAGGTGGTGTTAAGGAGGTGGGAGGTGAGATGATTGCAAAGAATCCCCAGTGTTCCACCATCTCACACACAGCTTTGCCCTCAGGGCAGCTTCTTACATAGGGATGAAGAGGGAAAGGTGAAGTGTGGCATTCACCACCCACATCATCACAGGGTTAAGGCTATGCTCATTCCTCTCCTCATTTATCAATATCTGCCACTCTAGGATAGCATCATCCTAAAGTTTAAAATTCAGAGAATACTTTTAGTCCTGTTGTCCATTGCTTCAACCCCAGGCTCTCTCTGGCCCTGGCATTCTTCTTCCTTGCCTCCTGTCTAGAGGAAGGCAAAGTAGAAAACAGAAGATCAGAAGCATAAGCCGCAGTCCCAATGTCACCTAGGGACTCAGTGACAAGGCTGAGAACTGAGGAGCTGGACCAATGTCTTTCCCACTACAGCATCAAATACCCATAGCAAACGAAGTGAGCATTTGAAAATTTGGATGCCCCACACGTGTGCACACACATATTAAATTAAAAGGCGGAAGGATAACAAAACAATAAAGCTAAAAGGAAAAAAGTTTAAGTTGATCTATGTTGTTTTTTCTTTTAAAAAATCAGGCCGATCTATCTTCTTGTGAGGCTGAAAACACTTTAAGTTATTATGAAGAACATCTATTATCTTTACGGATGAAGACCTGCACGCAAGTTGTATCTCATAGTGGCATGGCAGTTATGCACCAGAAGGCAGTGAAAATAATTGCATACAAAAATGGAGATGGATATCGAAATGGGAAGTTAATTGTGGTTGGAACATTCCCCATGGTAAGTGGCTATCACTTAAATGCTTCTTGTGTCCTCAAAGGCAATGATAATGGTGATTCTTCTGACAAGAGGAAAAAGCAGTGGGATTGAGTGACAACTATCTCAGGCCAGTTTTACCCATTTTAGCTGATGAGATCAAGATCTCTGTTTTCTTAAAGATGTTCTCTTTGATTGTATTTCTTTGGATACAGACTTAGGAAAATGTGAAACCAGAATACAGTTTTCCGATTGGCTCCAGAGCAAAGATGTATATGAAAAAGCAGGAGGAAGTCAAAGCTATCAGATTTTCTTCACTCTTATGACAGACAGAAAGCCTTTCTTGCCTTCCTGCCCTTTCCCACTTCCTGTTGTACGTCATCTGAATATTCAGAGATGCCACCTCCTTTATCATCTGGAGAAGCTGAGCACTTACTTAGTGACACGGGTTTCATTTCATTTTCAACTTGGAGAAACAGGAGTGGTGCTAGGAGGGAATATGTGGTTTCTGTCTTAGAGGCTGTTCCCAGTGGTCAAAGAACGGGAAGAGCATTCCTGGAGTCCAGACCCAGCTTTGACCTTCCACTGCTTGGTCATTGTCTTGTGTATGTACATTCTGGCCAAAACCATTAACATGTATTTCACAAGCAATGTTCAATATGATATGGAGTTACCCTTGCAAATACACATGCACGCACACACAAACAATTGTTTACTCACCTCTTTGATTGAGTACGGAGAGATTTTTTATTAAGATGTTGTTGGTCAATGGTCTAAGCGAAGAACAAAAGTTGCCACCTCCAAGATCCACCCTGGAACCCTGGCTTTTGGGGGTTTTCGGCTTAAAATATTAACCTTTCAGCCCAATTTCCCATCTGCCAAATGGAGTAATAATGTGTCAGTTCTTGATTTGAAAGTCAAGGACTCATTTATTTTAAAGCAACTCATCTGAACTGTTGGAATAATTTTATTCGCTATAAAGCAATGCAATTGAATTTCTCAGTTGAAATAAATACTCTGATGATAAAATGTGTTAACATACATCAGCTGCTGTGTTAAATTTCTGGAGCTAAGAATTTTCACAGTGGGATTGGACTAATTTGTGAGATTACATGGGACAATCTAATATCAAAAATCATCTTTAATCAAAGATCAATTTGATAGTTATTGCTCTCTGTTTTCTCAAATTACAGGATTTTCTCAGATTTCTAAAATAACACACATTGTATGATTATCCCCAGCGCTACCACTGTTTCCTCTCGGTTCCTTATGGTCTGTGTTTTCTAGCTGCTTACAGAATGCACAGAACAACTTGGTCTTGTCAGAGCAGCCTCCAAAATATATACCAGAGATGGAACCAGGATACATTCCTTGCGTGATCTGGTTTTATGGGCTCTGGATGAATCTTTTTGCCAGAAAGATTCTGACAAACAAAAGGAAGAGGTAGACCTTCCCGGAAACAAAAAGACACCAGTTAAAAGTCTGAAAGGTTGGTTATATTCCATGGGATTTAGCTAATTCTGTTTATGTTTGATCATATGAAAGCTAAATGTAATTCTTTCACTCACTCACCCATTTGAGAATTTAAAAAAATCACAGGAAGCTACTCTTATATGAAATTCTCATATCATTTTTACCTAGTAGAATGCTAAGAAAATTTAATGCAAAGTTGGTTTTAGAACCAAGGCAATAAATAAATTGCCTGGCATGTTTTGTCTTGTGTATGTACATTCTGGCCAAAACCATTAACATGTATTTCACAAGCAATGTTCAATATGATATGGAGTTACCCTTGCAAATACACATGCACGCACACACAAACAATTGTTTACTCACCTCTTTGATTGAGTACGGAGAGATTTTTTATTAAGATGTTGTTGGTCAATGGTCTAAGCGAAGAACAAAAGTTGCCACCTCCAAGATCCACCCTGGAACCCTGGCTTTTGGGGGTTTTCGGCTTAAAATATTAACCTTTCAGCCCAATTTCCCATCTGCCAAATGGAGTAATAATGTGTCAGTTCTTGATTTGAAAGTCAAGGACTCATTTATTTTAAAGCAACTCATCTGAACTGTTGGAATAATTTTATTCGCTATAAAGCAATGCAATTGAATTTCTCAGTTGAAATAAATACTCTGATGATAAAATGTGTTAACATACATCAGCTGCTGTGTTAAATTTCTGGAGCTAAGAATTTTCACAGTGGGATTGGACTAATTTGTGAGATTACATGGGACAATCTAATATAAAAAATCATCTTTAATCAAAGATCAATTTGATAGTTATTGCTCTCTGTTTTCTCAAATTACAGGATTTTCTCAGATTTCTAAAATAACACACATTGTATGATTATCCCCAGCGCTACCACTGTTTCCTCTCGGTTCCTTATGGTCTGTGTTTTCTAGCTGCTTACAGAATGCACAGAACAACTTGGTCTTGTCAGAGCAGCCTCCAAAATATATACCAGAGATGGAACCAGGATACATTCCTTGCGTGATCTGGTTTTATGGGCTCTGGATGAATCTTTTGCCAGAAAGATTCTGACAAACAAAAGGAAGAGGTAGACCTTCCCGGAAAAAAAAAGACACCAGTTAAAAGTCTGAAAGGTTGGTTATATTCCATGGGATTTAGCTAATTCTGTTTATGTTTGATCATATGAAAGCTAAATGTAATTCTTTCACTCACTCACCCATTTGAGAATTTAAAAAAATCACAGGAAGCTACTCTTATATGAAATTCTCATATCATTTTTACCTAGTAGAATGCTAAGAAAATTTAATGCAAAGTTGGTTTTAGAACCAAGGCAATAAATAAATTGCCTGGCATGTATAAAATATGTTTGACAGTTTGGCTACTTTGTGCAGCGTGAGCAGGTTCTGTTATTTTTAAAAGAATTTTACAATTTTTTAGATTTATTTTTAATTGGAAGATAATTGCTTTACTGTGTTTTGTTGGTTTCTGTCATATAGCAATGTGAATCTGCCATAATTGGTTCTGTTCTTAAATTCAGAACTGAAACCAACAGAAGATTATTAAAACAGTGGGATTAGATCAGTGCAAATCCCTTCCCACAATTAAAAGAGGTGTCCTCTCTACACCTGCCATCCTCTGACTCCTCTCAACCGCCCCTGCCATCTCCACTGCTCCTATAAACTTCCAGGAGCACCGACAAATGTATCCCCATTCCAGCTCCTAGAACATTGTGTTATACTTACCTGTTTACATCTTTGTGTGTCTCATTAGACTGTGTACAACTTGAAGGCAAGGCCTGTGTCCCCAGCAACAATTTGCTAAATGAAAAGGAGTCTTTCTAGCAGTAATTCAGCAGATATCTTCCACTGTAGTGTTGAGAGGCATGGATTCAAGGTTAAAAATGTGGGTCTCGGAGCCAGAATTCCAGGGTTCAGTGCCTACCTATCACTTGCTAGCTGAATGATTGTGGGTACACTTTGTACCTCAGTCCTCTCTCTTGTAAAAGGAGAACGTTAATAGTCACGTGAGTATATACTCATTCAGTCTTCATATATTCATAAGAAATATATGAATATGAGTCTATATGTGTTTTCTAGCTGCTTACAGAATGCACAGAACAACTTGGTCTTGTCAGAGCAGCCTCCAAAATATATACCAGAGATGGAACCAGGATACATTCCTTGCGTGATCTGGTTTTATGGGCTCTGGATGAATCCTTTTGCCAGAAAGATTCTGACAAACAAAAGGAAGAGGTAGACCTTCCCGGAAACAAAAAGACACCAGTTAAAAGTCTGAAAGGTTGGTTATATTCCATGGGATTTAGCTAATTCTGTTTATGTTTGATCATATGAAAGCTAAATGTAATTCTTTCACTCACTCACCCATTTGAGAATTTAAAAAAATCACAGGAAGCTACTCTTATATGAAATTCTCATATCATTTTTACCTAGTAGAATGCTAAGAAAATTTAATGCAAAGTTGGTTTTAGAACCAAGGCAATAAATAAATTGCCTGGCATGTATAAAATATGTTTGACAGTTTGGCTACTTTGTGCAGCGTGAGCAGGTTCTGTTATTTTTAAAAGAATTTTACAATTTTTTAGATTTATTTTTAATTGGAAGATAATTGCTTTACTGTGTTTTGTTGGTTTCTGTCATATAGCAATGTGAATCTGCCATAATTGGTTCTGTTCTTAAATTCAGAACTGAAACCAACAGAAGATTATTAAAACAGTGGGATTAGATCAGTGCAAATCCCTTCCCACAATTAAAAGAGGTGTCCTCTCTACACCTGCCATCCTCTGACTCCTCTCAACCGCCCCTGCCATCTCCACTGCTCCTATAAACTTCCAGGAGCACCGACAAATGTATCCCCATTCCAGCTCCTAGAACATTGTGTTATACTTACCTGTTTACATCTTTGTGTGTCTCATTAGACTGTGTACAACTTGAAGGCAAGGCCTGTGTCCCCAGCAACAATTTGCTAAATGAAAAGGAGTCTTTCTAGCAGTAATTCAGCAGATATCTTCCACTGTAGTGTTGAGAGGCATGGATTCAAGGTTAAAAATGTGGGTCTCGGAGCCAGAATTCCAGGGTTCAGTGCCTACCTATCACTTGCTAGCTGAATGATTGTGGGTACACTTTGTACCTCAGTCCTCTCTCTTGTAAAAGGAGAACGTTAATAGTCACGTGAGTATATACTCATTCAGTCTTCATATATTCATAAGAAATATATGAATATGAGTCTATATGCATGTGAATATATATCACTTAGATCAATGCTTGATCAATTTAATAATAGTTCAGTTCAGTTCAGTCGCTCAGTTGTGTCCTACTCTTTGTGAGCCCATGGACTGCAACACATCAGTCTTTCCCGTCTTTCACCATCTCCCAGAGTTTGCTCAAACTTATGTCCATTGACGCGGTGATGCCATCCAACCATCTCGTCCTCTGTCATCCCCTTCTCCTTTTGCCTTCTATTTTTCCCAGCATCAAGGTCTTTCCCAAGGAGTCGTCTTTTCACATCAGGTAACCAAAGTATTGGAGCTTCGGCTTCCAGCATCAGTCCTTCTAATGAATATTCAGAGTTGCTTTCCTTTAGCATTGACTGCTTTGATCTCTTTGCAGTCCAAAGGACTCTGAAGAGTCTTCTCCAGCCCCATGGTTCAAAGGCAACAATGAGACTAGCTATCATTATTGTGTGTGTGATTAGGTAGGAGAACCCCATTCTCCCTCCTACGTCTCTTCCTTATTCTTATACTATGAACAAATTTATTGTGCTTCTGACACCAGACACATGGAATTTTTCCCTCACACCAACCGACTGTAAAGCACTAGCTGCACATCCCACAGTTTAGCTCAATTCTGACTCTACCTACCTGGAGAGGTCAGATCCCACAGGTTAAGGTCACAGTCTCACAGCACTGCTCCCTACTCACCCAGATGTCCAGACCTGTTTCAGATGTTCAGACCTGTGCTTCTGACCAGTTGGTTATAAACTGTAAGTTCCCATGACTCCTTCTTCAGGCTCACTTAATTTGCTAAAGCAGCTCACAGAGCTTAAGAAAACAGTTTACTTACTGTTTGCCCATTGTTTATAAACGGACATGATGAAAGATACAGATAAAAAGTTCAGATGAAAGATATGCATAGGGTGAGGAAGCTTCTTGCTCTTTCTGACACTCTGCTCCCCCAGCACCCCCATGTGTTCACCAGACCAGAAGCTCTCTGAACTTTCATGGAGACTTTCATGGAGATTTCATCATGTAGCCATAATTCATCATTAGCTCCATTTCTAGTCCGTCTCTGAAGACCAGGGAATAGGGTTGAAAATTTCAAGTTTCTAAGTATGGCTTGGACTTTCTGGTGACCATCCCCCATCCAGAAGCCCACCAGGAGTCATCTCATTAGAACCAAAGACACTACTTTGTGAGCCCATGGACTGCAACACATCAGTCTTTCCGTCTTTCACCATCTCCCAGAGTTTGCTCAAACTTATGTCTATTGGCGTGATGCCATCCAACCATCTCGTCCTCTGTCATCCCCTTCTCCTTTTGCCTTCTATTTTTCCCAGCATCAAGGTCTTTCCCAAGGAGTCGTCTTTTCACATCAGGTAACCAAAGTATTGGAGCTTCGGCTTCCAGCATCAGTCCTTCTAATGAATATTCAGAGTTGCTTTCCTTTAGCATTGACTGCTTTGATCTCTTTGCAGTCCAAAGGACTCTGAAGAGTCTTCTCCAGCCCCATGGTTCAAAGGCAACAATGAGACTAGCTATCATTATTGTGTGTGTGATTAGGTAGGAGAACCCCATACTCCTCCTACGTCTCTTCCTTATTCTTATACTATGAACAAATTTATTGTGCTTCTGACACCAGACACATGGAATTTTTCCCTCACACCAACCGACTGTAAAGCACTAGCTGCACATCCCACAGTTTAGCTCAATTCTGACTCTACCTACCTGGAGAGGTCAGATCCCACAGGTTAAGGTCACAGTCTCACAGCACTGCTCCCTACTCACCCAGATGTCCAGACCTGTTTCAGATGTTCAGACCTGTGCTTCTGACCAGTTGGTTATAAACTGTAAGTTCCCATGACTCCTTCTTCAGGCTCACTTAATTTGCTAAAGCAGCTCACAGAGCTTAAGAAAACAGTTTACTTACTGTTTGCCCATTGTTTATAAACGGACATGATGAAAGATACAGATAAAAAGTTCAGATGAAAGATATGCATAGGGTGAGGAAGCTTCTTGCTCTTTCTGACACTCTGCTCCCCCAGCACCCCCATGTGTTCACCAGACCAGAAGCTCTCTGAACTTTCATGGAGACTTTCATGGAGATTTCATCATGTAGCCATAATTCATCATTAGCTCCATTTCTAGTCCGTCTCTGAAGACCAGGGAATAGGGTTGAAAATTTCAAGTTTCTAAGTATGGCTTGGACTTTCTGGTGACCATCCCCCATCCAGAAGCCCACCAGGAGTCATCTCATTAGAACCAAAGACACTACTAGCACCCAGAAAACTCTAAAGACTTCTAGCACTCTGTGTCAGGAATTAAAACAAAAGATGACCCTAGTGCTTAGGACATAACAAGAATTTGGGGAGTTCTGTGCCAGGAACTGGGGGCAGGGACTAATATTTTTTTCTAATGATATTATTTGTTTGGTTTTCTATTAAGTTTTGAAAAATAATTATGTGAAGATTTAATGCCTAACTGATCACTGAAGTATATAGTTTTGCCTTAATTTGGCACATGAAATATCTGATCTCCAGGTTCTGAAAGATTTACAATTTCAAACATTCTTCTTTCAAATTCTTATTTAAAACCTGGTTGAAAGTAATGTTATTCATGTAGGTCTACTGAAAGGGTATAGCCATCCCTTCCCCTCATATTCTAAAGGTTATCCTTGAATCAGGCAGGTGCATTAGATTAGTTGGCCATCCCCTTTACTGAATCATAACTTGGAGTTATGCCATCAGTTTACACTGAGGAAGTTAAAAGAAACAGGCATCAATCAAAAACTCAGTATCGGGCTTACTATTAATATCAAGGCAGTGGTTAAGGACACTGGCTCTGGAGACAGATGGCCTGGAATGTCATTCTGGCTCTGCCTTCACCTGGCTATGTGACTAAGTCTCAGTTACTGTGCAAAAGAGAAATGGACATACCTCAGAGTCTCATTTTGAGAATTACATGGGATAATGTATATAGAGATCTTGGTGAAATGCCCAGCACATAGTAAATTCTCAGCAGCTATTAATTTGTACAGTAGGATAATATTAGTGGTAACACAAATGACCCCTTTCTGAAGATCTTGAAGTAAGTTTCTGTTATAACTCAGGACCAGGAAAGGTGTATCTTAAGGATTTCATCTCTCTCTGTTAGCCGTGCATATCTTGAAATAGTGTTTTCCTCTTTGCTTTAGCCACAAGGAGGCTCAGAACCCATACAGTGCTTTATCTCAGGCAAAGAAAACAATAGGGTATTTGTGTCCAGTATCATGATGATGATTGTAAAAATATTATCTAGATTTTGTGGATACAATTAAATAACATTCTAAGACTAAATAACATTCTAAGCACTTTCCTTTTTTAATCTTCCCAACAGCAGAATGAGATTGGTGCTATTAATCATTTAATTGATGAGTTCTCTGAAGCACCTTATCTCTGGCTTCAGTCTATTCCTATACTCCATTCTCCCTTTCCTTGCTTTTTTGTCTCTTTACTTTGTCCCCTTTCAGAGTAGATATTTGGGTAAACTGTCTCATATTTTTTCTCATAACTAGATGCAGTGTAAGAAAGGAAATAAAATATGTATTTGCTGTAGATTAGTTTATTTAGTTGCATATGAAGTTTTTGATCAAAATTGTGTATTTGCATCTGGTTTTGGTATTAATCTATTTAAATCAACTTGTAATGACAAATGAAATATTTTGAAATAACAAATGAATTCAGCAAGAAAATTTATTCATTATTCACTGAACAATGGTAAATGTGTCATTTGTTTCCAAGGAAACTCAAGAATGAAAGTGAAAACAAAATTCTAAAGGTTATCCTTGAATCAGGCAGGTGCATTAGATTAGTTGGCCATCCCCTTTACTGAATCATAACTTGGAGTTATGCCATCAGTTTACACTGAGGAAGTTAAAAGAAACAGGCATCAATCAAAAACTCAGTATCGGGCTTACTATTAATATCAAGGCAGTGGTTAAGGACACTGGCTCTGGAGACAGATGGCCTGGAATGTCATTCTGGCTCTGCCTTCACCTGGCTATGTGACTAAGTCTCAGTTACTGTGCAAAAGAGAAATGGACATACCTCAGAGTCTCATTTTGAGAATTACATGGGATAATGTATATAGAGATCTTGGTGAAATGCCCAGCACATAGTAAATTCTCAGCAGCTATTAATTTGTACAGTAGGATAATATTAGTGGTAACACAAATGACCCCTTTCTGAAGATCTTGAAGTAAGTTTCTGTTATAACTCAGGACCAGGAAAGGTGTATCTTAAGGATTTCATCTCTCTCTGTTAGCCGTGCATATCTTGAAATAGTGTTTTCCTCTTTGCTTTAGCCACAAGGAGGCTCAGAACCCATACAGTGCTTTATCTCAGGCAAAGAAAACAATAGGGTATTTGTGTCCAGTATCATGATGATGATTGTAAAAATATTATCTAGATTTTGTGGATACAATTAAATAACATTCTAAGACTAAATAACATTCTAAGCACTTTCCTTTTTTAATCTTCCCAACAGCAGAATGAGATTGGTGCTATTAATCATTTAATTGATGAGTTCTCTGAAGCACCTTATCTCTGGCTTCAGTCTATTCCTATACTCCATTCTCCCTTTCCTTGCTTTTTTGTCTCTTTACTTTGTCCCCTTTCAGAGTAGATATTTGGGTAAACTGTCTCATATTTTTTCTCATAACTAGATGCAGTGTAAGAAAGGAAATAAAATATGTATTTGCTGTAGATTAGTTTATTTAGTTGCATATGAAGTTTTTGATCAAAATTGTGTATTTGCATCTGGTTTTGGTATTAATCTATTTAAATCAACTTGTAATGACAAATGAAATATTTTGAAATAACAAATGAATTCAGCAAGAAAATTTATTCATTATTCACTGAACAATGGTAAATGTGTCATTTGTTTCCAAGGAAACTCAAGAATGAAAGTGAAAACAAAATCATCTCCAAAGTCTTTGACATCTGATGGTTTGGATGATATAGATACATCTTTGCTCACCCACATCCTTAGAAGTCCTATTGCCATCTGGGTATCTTGTGGTGAGCCATTTCTGTCTCCAAGTGGTATGTGGTCTGTTTTTGCTTTCTTTCAAGAAAGTGCACAAAGCGAGAGAGAATTTTTTTGTCACCATAAGAAAATGAATTAAATGAGTACGATGTCAACACGATAACATTATATTTATGCAAAGAACAGGCAGTTCATCAATTAACATGTGCACAAGGATAGCTGTACTCTTATATTTGCACACTTGCCTGTTTTTTCTTACTGGAATGGAGTAATCTGCATGGAAAGTGTCTACTTTAGTTGATAAAGAGATCCTTGGTCTATAAGCCTGAGAATAATGGTATACATTAGAAAATAACAAATGAGTTTAATTCACACAGAAGACGACCTGTCTGCACATTTTCATTTTTAAGAATTGCACCCTTTAGGCAGTAGGTGGATGTTTAAAAAATGAATGGTTCCAAGCCAGGCTTTCATCACCTCCCAGATAGTTTGTGGAAGTAGAAAATGAAATATGGCTATTGCATATGGTAAATCTATATAATAAAGCAGTGCTGTTCTTCTTTCCCCCCTGCATTCCATAAAGAAATGCCTTAAGCCCTGTCATCTTTCAAATGAAGTTTTTTAAAATAACCCTTACCTTTTAATTACTTGTTTCTAATTGAATCTATTTCTTGGAGCAGAAAGTTCTTTTTATAAATTATTGGCTTGCATGATAAATTACTGTTGATAAAAGAATGCAAAATAAAATATCATTTAAAAAATTATTCTAGCTTTGAAGAAAGCAGAAAAAATAGAGAAGCAGAACTGGCTGAAAAAGGACAAAATTTTGGCTGATCTAGATACCATGAAACACAAAATGAGACAGTTGAAAGGTCAGTAGGAACTAAATCATGTATCACTGTGTTTAAATGTAGCCTCAATTTTCTGGTAGTTTTTTTTTCTACCATTAGATAACCAGATGTTTAACTGAAAATTTTATATTGTTACAAAAATCACTAAAGCAAGTTTAAAACTTAGTATCTTTTCAGTACTGATTTTTATATTTGTAAATTTTATATTATAATGAATATCACGTGATTTGTATAGATGCATTTTAAAAACTGGGGCAATGTATGGATCACGTAACCAGTTTCTTGATTTCGAAACAATTCCTAAACTGACATTCTATGGACTTCGGAATTAGTCATTAGCAATACTTTCTATTGTTTCTTGAGTATTGTTTGGGAAGAAGTTTTGTTAAATAATATAAATGAGGACTGAATCTAAGTTCTTCAAATGTTAGTGTCTTTATCTCAGGAGGCCTTCCTCTTGTTATGCAACATAAGACATGTTATTCAAAGACAAAGTGAATCAATTAACATGTGCACAAGGATAGCTGTACTCTTATATTTGCACACTTGCCTGTTTTTTCTTACTGGAATGGAGTAATCTGCATGGAAAGTGTCTACTTTAGTTGATAAAGAGATCCTTGGTCTATAAGCCTGAGAATAATGGTATACATTAGAAAATAACAAATGAGTTTAATTCACACAGAAGACGACCTGTCTGCACATTTTCATTTTTAAGAATTGCACCCTTTAGGCAGTAGGTGGATGTTTAAAAAATGAATGGTTCCAAGCCAGGCTTTCATCACCTCCCAGATAGTTTGTGGAAGTAGAAAATGAAATATGGCTATTGCATATGGTAAATCTATATAATAAAGCAGTGCTGTTCTTCTTTCCCCCCTGCATTCCATAAAGAAATGCCTTAAGCCCTGTCATCTTTCAAATGAAGTTTTTTAAAATAACCCTTACCTTTTAATTACTTGTTTCTAATTGAATCTATTTCTTGGAGCAGAAAGTTCTTTTTATAAATTATTGGCTTGCATGATAAATTACTGTTGATAAAAAGAATGCAAAATAAAATATCATTTAAAAAATTATTCTAGCTTTGAAGAAAGCAGAAAAAATAGAGAAGCAGAACTGGCTGAAAAAGGACAAAATTTTGGCTGATCTAGATACCATGAAACACAAAATGAGACAGTTGAAAGGTCAGTAGGAACTAAATCATGTATCACTGTGTTTAAATGTAGCCTCAATTTTCTGGTAGTTTTTTTTTCTACCATTAGATAACCAGATGTTTAACTGAAAATTTTATATTGTTACAAAAATCACTAAAGCAAGTTTAAAACTTAGTATCTTTTCAGTACTGATTTTTATATTTGTAAATTTTATATTATAATGAATATCACGTGATTTGTATAGATGCATTTTAAAAACTGGGGCAATGTATGGATCACGTAACCAGTTTCTTGATTTTGAAACAATTCCTAAACTGACATTCTATGGACTTCGGAATTAGTCATTAGCAATACTTTCTATTGTTTCTTGAGTATTGTTTGGGAAGAAGTTTTGTTAAATAATATAAATGAGGACTGAATCTAAGTTCTTCAAATGTTAGTGTCTTTATCTCAGGAGGCCTTCCTCTTGTTATGCAACATAAGACATGTTATTCAAAGACAAAGTGATCAATTGACAATATTTGTCTTCTTCTTCATTCTCTTTGTCACAGGTTCTTATGCTTCTGATCTTATATTGTTCCCAATATTTGAGACCCAAATTGATTCTTTGAGGATGGAAGTATATTATGGACTTTACTCTGGGGAGGAATCCATTTCAGGCTCAGTAATTGCCATAGAAAGATTTCAGTTCCTGAGTATCTGTACTGTCTAGTGTCAGAAATATGTGAGCCTTACTTCAGTAAATAAGACAACTAGATCTAAGTGCAGCAGATGGCACTCGGGGTTGAAATGGCTGTTTTTCAGTTTTTTACCCAAAAAGTTATTGGATTTTTTTTTTTACCCCCGAAATTATTTTTTACCCAGAAAGTAATTGAAGAGCACCTATTTCTATTGCTAATCTCTACTACTCCAACTACTAGACATCTTAATTTTTTTTTTCTTTTTGCCTATAAGCCATCATTTATTTTTCATCCATTTTTTATTCTTTGGCCTGTGTGGGCCTCCCATTGCACTGGCCTCTCTTGTTGCAGAGCACCGGCTCTGGGTGCATGAGCTCCAGAGCACTGGCTTGTAATTAGACACACCAGCCCAGCCGCTCCACGGCACATGGGATCTTCCTGGACCAGGGATTGGACCAGTGCCCCTTGAACTGCAAGGTAGACTCTTACCCCACTGGACCACCAGGGAAGCCCTAGCCATCTTCATTTGAATGTCCCATGGACATGTCTGAAACTAAAATCACTATATCCTCATATGATGACCATGTTGTTGTTGTTGTTTAGTTACTAAGTCGTGCCTACTCTTCTGTGACCCCATGGACTGTAGCTCACCAGACTCCTCTGTCCATGGGATTTTCCAGGCAAGAATACTAGAGTGGGCTGCTATTTCCTTCTCCAGGGGTTCTTCCTGACCCAGGGGCTTAACCCGCATCTCCTGCATTAGCAGGCAGATTGTTTACCACTGAGACACCTGGAAAGTGATCATATCACTATTTTATTTCATATATATTGCATCACACCAATGCTGCCTTCATTTCTTCTGTGAACGTTACCACAGTGCACTCGGGTATTCCATCTCAAGGACCTGGGAGTCATTCTTGGCATCCCTCTCTCTCACTATCTCTAAGCAAATATCATAAATCTTATTGCTTTGAATATGTTTTTTAAAATGAATTCTAATGACTTAATTCCTCCTATCATTATCCAAGTTCAACCTACTGTTGCTTGTTCTTTGAGTTACTGGCCAGCTTTCTAACTGGTCTCCCTGCCTCCAGCCTTGACAGTACTTTCCTTCCTCTGCATAATTGTGATGTGCTGGAACTGAGATGATCCTGCAGAAATGCAAAGGGGTGATGCTCTAGGCATAAGGCCTTTCAAAGCTCCTTATTCTCCTACGGCAAAAGTGAAAATCCTTAATATTGTCCTTCATGATCTGGTTCTCTGGAAACTTCTCCCTCCCCTTATTCACTCTATTTCACCCATTTGGAGGGTTTTTTTTCTTCAGTCCCTCAGGTTTGTGTGCCTTCTTAACTCTGAGCAGCTTTGGACACAATTTAGTCCCCTCTCTTCTACTCTCTTGGATTGCTTCTCCTTATTTACTTTGTCAGCTTGCTTTCCCAACAATCTAGGTCAGGATTAGTATGGTTTCCTGAACCTTGCCTCTATAGCCCTTATCATTTTATTGCATATTGATCATAGGACCTTCTCTCCTATGTTAACATTATAAAATCTAGCCCTTTATTTGTTCTCTGGACAGTTGTAGAATCATTTAATTGAAGAATAACTGGAATTTCAGCCAATGAGTTTTCTAAGCACTATTTTTTATCAAATGAAATTAATAGAAAGTAACATTAAAAATAGTACCTGTCAGAGTTGCTTTTATTGAATTCTTATTTTTTATTATGTCTTTAAATCTGATTATAATTCATTATTAAAAAGGAATTTTGAAATTCATTTGGCGTCATCTACAATATCACTGGTGAAAACAGTCTATTTGGTCAGACAATGTTAGGGAATCCATTAATGTAGTTTCTTTTAGAACTTGGTACTAAGATAAATCTTGTCTCCATGACTAAACTGTTATGATTTCTGCTATTCAGAGCATGCTTAATAAAATACCTGTTCTGAGGATGGTTTTTCTATTAATAGTTTTTTGGGGTTAAGAAGAAATAAGAACAAATTTCAATTCAGTTAACTGCAGTGCCTGTTGGACTGTGAGCTTCTTAAGTATTGCATGAAAGATGAGGTTTGGAAGGTATGGCTAGTGAGTGAATCGAGTGTCTTACTATTATAGCCATTGGTAATGCGACAAATGTTCATTGAGCGTATACTGTGCTAAGCTGATTTTACATTTCATTTGTAAGCATGATCTTTGAAAAAAAAATTTTAATGATTCATAATGAGCAGTATTATACTGGAACTGAGATGATCCTGCAGAAATGCAAAGGGGTGATGCTCTAGGCATAAGGCCTTTCAAAGCTCCTTATTCTCCTACGGCAAAAGTGAAAATCCTTAATATTGTCCTTCATGATCTGGTTCTCTGGAAACTTCTCCCTCCCCTTATTCACTCTATTTCACCCATTTGGAGGGTTTTTTTTCTTCAGTCCCTCAGGTTTGTGTGCCTTCTTAACTCTGAGCAGCTTTGGACACAATTTAGTCCCCTCTCTTCTACTCTCTTGGATTGCTTCTCCTTATTTACTTTGTCAGCTTGCTTTCCCAACAATCTAGGTCAGGATTAGTATGGTTTCCTGAACCTTGCCTCTATAGCCCTTATCATTTTATTGCATATTGATCATAGGACCTTCTCTCCTATGTTAACATTATAAAATCTAGCCCTTTATTTGTTCTCTGGACAGTTGTAGAATCATTTAATTGAAGAATAACTGGAATTTCAGCCAATGAGTTTTCTAAGCACTATTTTTTATCAAATGAAATTAATAGAAAGTAACATTAAAAATAGTACCTGTCAGAGTTGCTTTTATTGAATTCTTATTTTTTATTATGTCTTTAAATCTGATTATAATTCATTATTAAAAAGGAATTTTGAAATTCATTTGGCGTCATCTACAATATCACTGGTGAAAACAGTCTATTTGGTCAGACAATGTTAGGGAATCCATTAATGTAGTTTCTTTTAGAACTTGGTACTAAGATAAATCTTGTCTCCATGACTAAACTGTTATGATTTCTGCTATTCAGAGCATGCTTAATAAAATACCTGTTCTGAGGATGGTTTTTTCTATTAATAGTTTTTGGGATTAAGAAGAAATAAGAACAAATTTCAATTCAGTTAACTGCAGTGCCTGTTGGACTGTGAGCTTCTTAAGTATTGCATGAAAGATGAGGTTTGGAAGGTATGGCTAGTGAGTGAATCGAGTGTCTTACTATTATAGCCATTGGTAATGCGACAAATGTTCATTGAGCGTATACTGTGCTAAGCTGATTTTACATTTCATTTGTAAGCATGATCTTTGCTAATATTATTCAAATACTATTTATAACTTTGTAGAGTTTTATGGTTAAGTTACAGATGTCAAATACTTACACATGCTTAGCACAGAATAAATATTCAATACATATTACAACAGGGGTTCCTGAAAAGGCAGTCCATTTTCCCTCTTGGGAGTCTTAGAAAACTGACAGACAAAACTGAGAGATGGCAGATCAGGCCAAAATCTCACGTTTGTGACCTACAAAGACAATGCTGGGACATTTTATTCAGCGTGAGAGCTAAGTGGATCTGTTACCTGAAATCCCAAATGAGGTGGACTAATCCTTTTAGGCATGTATGCTGCTGAACCAAAATGAGCCCTCCCAATAAAGTCTGAAAGACTTTTTAGCCTGAAAGATCAGTAAAGTTCTCATTGTGTCTAATAGTTAGATATTATGATTGACCCCAATCTAGTATTCTTGCCTGGAGAATCCCACAGACAGAGGAATCTGACAGGCAATGGTCCATGGGGTCGCAAAGAGTTAGACACAACTGAAGTGATTTAGCATACAGTACTTATGCATGATTTCCCTTCTCCAGCCTCATGTGAAATAAAATAGAATCCATGGAAATGTAATAAGAAAATAAAGAATAACTCATTTAATACATTTTAGTTGGTTTTTATTTGTTATTCTTACCTACATCAATAATGGCTTGTTGTGAAAATCTTTCCCTGAATCAGGACCTTTATGATTATATTATGTCCTTTATATATATAAAAATTATAGTGCAAGGGGTTTCATTTTCTTAAGACCATTAATAGCAAGTTGACAAAAACCCAAATAATGCATGTTTTGTGCTTTTTATAATAATTGAATCCTGGCTCTCAACAGTGTTTTAAATGAGTTAAATCATTTGACAAAAATGTTAATAGTTTTGGGATTAAGAAGAAATAAGAACAAATTTCAATTCAGTTAACTGCAGTGCCTGTTGGACTGTGAGCTTCTTAAGTATTGCATGAAAGATGAGGTTTGGAAGGTATGGCTAGTGAGTGAATCGAGTGTCTTACTATTATAGCCATTGGTAATGCGACAAATGTTCATTGAGCGTATACTGTGCTAAGCTGATTTTACATTTCATTTGTAAGCATGATCTTTGCTAATATTATTCAAATACTATTTATAACTTTGTAGAGTTTTATGGTTAAGTTACAGATGTCAAATACTTACACATGCTTAGCACAGAATAAATATTCAATACATATTACAACAGGGGTTCCTGAAAAGGCAGTCCATTTTCCCTCTTGGGAGTCTTAGAAAACTGACAGACAAAACTGAGAGATGGCAGATCAGGCCAAAATCTCACGTTTGTGACCTACAAAGACAATGCTGGGACATTTTATTCAGCGTGAGAGCTAAGTGGATCTGTTACCTGAAATCCCAAATGAGGTGGACTAATCCTTTTAGGCATGTATGCTGCTGAACCAAAATGAGCCCTCCCAATAAAGTCTGAAAGACTTTTTAGCCTGAAAGATCAGTAAAGTTCTCATTGTGTCTAATAGTTAGATATTATGATTGACCCCAATCTAGTATTCTTGCCTGGAGAATCCCACAGACAGAGGAATCTGACAGGCAATGGTCCATGGGGTCGCAAAGAGTTAGACACAACTGAAGTGATTTAGCATACAGTACTTATGCATGATTTCCCCCCTTCTCCAGCCTCATGTGAAATAAAATAGAATCCATGGAAATGTAATAAGAAAATAAAGAATAACTCATTTAATACATTTTAGTTGGTTTTTATTTGTTATTCTTACCTACATCAATAATGGCTTGTTGTGAAAATCTTTCCCTGAATCAGGACCTTTATGATTATATTATGTCCTTTATATATATAAAAATTATAGTGCAAGGGGTTTCATTTTCTTAAGACCATTAATAGCAAGTTGACAAAAACCCAAATAATGCATGTTTTTTGCTTTTTATAATAATTGAATCCTGGCTCTCAACAGTGTAAATGATAAACATTTACAAAATGTTTAGTTGGGCAAAATTCTAGTGCTCAAAATGCATTCCAAATAAAATATTTATTGAGTTATTATCTATAAGAATTTATGAGTCCTAAATTAATGTTGCCTGCAGAGTATGAATAGTCAGCTAAAAACTGTATTTAGCATAAATTTGTGTTATGTATGTTTCTGGTGCCACTGTGTTCTTCTCCAAAACGTGCTGGCTAATGGCCTTGTCACTGTAACTCACTGGCTGTTGATTCAATTATGCTTTCTCCACATCCATAAATTGCAAATGAATGATAATAAGGTACATTGAGTTCTCATTTCCCTGAAAAGTCAGTGCTGCCACCTATTTTTATTACTGGATCTGGTTCCACAGACTTGAACTATAAAAGCACCAATGCTTTATCCTCTGCAAATACTGAATTATTTTCAACAGGTTTTGTTCATAGTCAGGGTATGAAAACCTGCACATTAAGAGTTCCCTGGCAACAAAATTAGGACTCAGCTTCATTTTAGTATTTCTATTATTTCATCCATCTAAATGCTACTTTCTCAAAAAAAAAGCCTTCTCTGACAATGCAGACTAGATCAGTAACCCCTGTTACATGATTCTACACAACCTGTACTTCTGAGGTGTAACACACTTCAGCTATTGACACAGTCATTTCCTTCACATTTGCCTTCCTTACCAAAATATAAGCCTTTGAAGCAAGAACTCGATCTCCTACTTAGTTTCACCTGGGGTCGCAAAGAGTTAGACACAACTGAAGTGATTTAGCATACAGTACTTATGCATGATTTCCCTTCTCCAGCCTCATGTGAAATAAAATAGAATCCATGGAAATGTAATAAGAAAATAAAGAATAACTCATTTAATACATTTTAGTTGGTTTTTATTTGTTATTCTTACCTACATCAATAATGGCTTGTTGTGAAAATCTTTCCCTGAATCAGGACCTTTATGATTATATTATGTCCTTTATATATATAAAAATTATAGTGCAAGGGGTTTCATTTTCTTAAGACCATTAATAGCAAGTTGACAAAAACCCAAATAATGCATGTTTTTTGCTTTTTATAATAATTGAATCCTGGCTCTCAACAGTGTAAATGATAAACATTTACAAAATGTTTAGTTGGGCAAAATTCTAGTGCTCAAAATGCATTCCAAATAAAATATTTATTGAGTTATTATCTATAAGAATTTATGAGTCCTAAATTAATGTTGCCTGCAGAGTATGAATAGTCAGCTAAAAACTGTATTTAGCATAAATTTGTGTTATGTATGTTTCTGGTGCCACTGTGTTCTTCTCCAAAACGTGCTGGCTAATGGCCTTGTCACTGTAACTCACTGGCTGTTGATTCAATTATGCTTTCTCCACATCCATAAATTGCAAATGAATGATAATAAGGTACATTGAGTTCTCATTTCCCTGAAAAGTCAGTGCTGCCACCTATTTTTATTACTGGATCTGGTTCCACAGACTTGAACTATAAAAGCACCAATGCTTTATCCTCTGCAAATACTGAATTATTTTCAACAGGTTTTGTTCATAGTCAGGGTATGAAAACCTGCACATTAAGAGTTCCCTGGCAACAAAATTAGGACTCAGCTTCATTTTAGTATTTCTATTATTTCATCCATCTAAATGCTACTTTCTCAAAAAAAAAGCCTTCTCTGACAATGCAGACTAGATCAGTAACCCCTGTTACATGATTCTACACAACCTGTACTTCTGAGGTGTAACACACTTCAGCTATTGACACAGTCATTTCCTTCACATTTGCCTTCCTTACCAAAATATAAGCCTTTGAAGCAAGAACTCGATCTCCTACTTATTTGTATTTGCACCATCAAGCTATCTGACATATACCTGGTGTTCGACATTGGTTTCTAGAAGGAACATACAAGAGAAAATAGTATTTGTACTTAAGAAGTTGTGAGATCAGTGTAAGAGTCAGTGCTGAGTATATCTTCAGCCCAGAAAAAGAAAACAGTTTAATAAGTGTGACCTTTAAACAACCTCTTTTATAATGATATAAAGTAGTCTAGCTGAAAGAATGCATAAATTCAAATCACCACACTTATTAGCGTATGCCTGTGATTCTTTAGAATACAGTATTTCAATAAATATTTTCTCTTTCCACAGCTTCTTAAGAGCCCAAAGGACACAGCAGAGGTGTCAGAAACTAATCGTGCTTGCGGGGTATTATTAGATAGGAATAAAAGGCCTCCTGTCTCTTGGGTTAATATTATTTCAGAAATACTTAATCCCCAGGCTGCTAAGCTAATTGTGGGGGAAAGGCTTATTATTAGTGAAGAGAACAAAACATATGTTCCATGACTGGAAGAGATGATGGGCTATATAGGTCATGGATTCTATTTGACTAAATTACCGCTGAACCATATCGTGGATGAGAGGCTGGGGCCAGTGTGGAAGTCAGTGTGTTATCTTTCTTTTCCATCTGTACAGTGCATATGCATATCCTGGCTATTTAAAGCCTCCGGCTCCCATATGAAGATCCATTGTTAGATCTTATTACCTTAGGCATCTTTGCTTTTATGATATATTTATTATTTTAGCTTCTGCTCCCAAGTGGAATGATTTATGCATAGAAAACCAAACCAATTTATTCAAAATCTGAAAGCCTATCATCAGAAACAACATTTCTAGAGACTTCTTTCCCCAGGGCGGCGGGTAGCAGCATGTCAGCCAGCCACTATGGTTCCCAACAGCAACCCTGTGCAGCCTGTGGTAGTGGAAGGAGGCTGGACTGAGCAGACTCAAGAGGAAATTAAACTCAAGGACCTTATAAGACATACAGAGGTATGGTCTTTAGGACTCTAGACATTAAAGGGTCAGCCTCTTTAATAAGCTTTTAAAACTGCAGTATTGCATATTTAGATTCTGCTATTAATATATTCTCAGCATCTGGTCAGATGTCAAGCATTGAGTTGGCATTTGGAGAGTAGCTGTCTAAGAGATAGCCAGATCTTATGGAAATCTGTTTTGTTTGAATGGAGACTAGAAATTATGACCTTACAAAGAAGAGAAAAAGGCTCAATGGATATGTACAAAGGTAATTATAATAAGTGTAGTCAAGTTGAGCCTTATGGCTTCATTGCTCATCACTCCTAAGGGTATGTCTCAGTCTGTAAAAAGAGGAAGAAGCAAGATACTAATTGCAATGGAAACATTCAGAAGTGAGGAATTAAAAAAGCAGTTTCAGACCAATTGATTAGTCAGTCAAGGTTGCCAGAAATTAAAAAATCGAGACAAGAAAGGTCAGCTGTTGAAAGAAGGTTGGGGATAGAGACCTGGGAAAACTTTTTGCTCTGTGAAGTTTTTCATCGAAATGATGTGTTCTTATTTAATAGCGTTTCTCAAATTGTGAAATGTGTTCAATCTAAATCTTAGGCATGTGCCCAAGTCAAGGTTACTAGAGAAAAAGAAACTGACATTGTCAGAAATATGACTTCTTGCCAGGCTAAGAAGGATAAATCACTGACCAGGGAATGAATGCAAAGCATTGAACTAGGACGTGCTTGAAGTAGGATGAAAAGCTGCCTGGCAGGGGTCTGGCAGAGTATAAGGGTGTCTGCTGTTCTTTAAAAGACAGAGAGTAAAGATTTAAACAACAGTCATGTACATTCCCTTAAGCATTTCTTGGTTAAAGGAAATGATGTTGTGATTCTAATCAAAAACTCATTTGTTAGATGCACAGAAATCACTCAGTAGGAGAAACACCATGCACAAATCCAAAAACACATCTCTATTCATTTCTCCACATTATAAATGAAATTTAAGTACTTTACCAAAATAAGTGCCTTATTATTAGCATTCTAATGACTGTTATTGCCTATAGTGATTCATGAAGCAAGGGGAGTTACAGAAGAGTCAGTGATAGAAGAGAATAGTGTGTTTCCTAAATTTTTTCAATATAATGTACAATTATAAGATATTTCTGTCTTTCATCATATCATTCATGCACAATAGACACACATACACAGATACACACACATGCGCACACGTAAACACAGAAGACAATTCTCTAACCGTGGCATCCTCTGGGCTTTTCTTAACAGGCACACCTTTCTGAAGTCCAAGAACTGCAATCCAAGAAAAATTCTCTAATTGCACCTAAATGCACAACATTCAGTCAGAGCAACCTGTATAAGCAACCCAGGGTAAAACGAGTATGGATTTACCTAAACGGAGACAGACCTGAAGAGGGCACTTATGCCTGGGGCAAAACTATTTTGGAGGTAAGTCTATTGTAAAGAGAGAGTGGGTTCAAATTCCAGCTCTGACATTTCTAGATTGTTAGGCCAAGCAAATTATTTTACCTCCCTAAATCTCATTTTCTCATCTGTAACATGGGAACACTTCCTCACGGGAAAGATAAATCATTATCTCAGGGTTGAGATAATGATTCAGTGAGTTCATGTGTGTGAAAATGTGGAGCCTAACACGGTGTGGCATGCGTGCACCAGAATATGACACTTGGTCAACAGAGAGCAATAGCAGTTAAACCCACTGCCATCAAAGACTAAAATTTAAACTTTAAGATGATTTAAAATAGTTTTCCGATTCCATTTTAAGCTTGGTTCTCAAAGAGTGATGATCCACTAGATTTGTTCTCCGTGGGGAAAGCAACAGTATTCACTGCAAATTGAGCAGCTGAAACAATTTGGGTGTCTGCTGTTCTTTAAAAGACAGAGAGTAAAGATTTAAACAACAGTCATGTACATTCCCTTAAGCATTTCTTGGTTAAAGGAAATGATGTTGTGATTCTAATCAAAAACTCATTTGTTAGATGCACAGAAATCACTCAGTAGGAGAAACACCATGCACAAATCCAAAAACACATCTCTATTCATTTCTCCACATTATAAATGAAATTTAAGTACTTTACCAAAATAAGTGCCTTATTATTAGCATTCTAATGACTGTTATTGCCTATAGTGATTCATGAAGCAAGGGGAGTTACAGAAGAGTCAGTGATAGAAGAGAATAGTGTGTTTCCTAAATTTTTTCAATATAATGTACAATTATAAGATATTTCTGTCTTTCATCATATCATTCATGCACAATAGACACACATACACAGATACACACACATGCGCACACGTAAACACAGAAGACAATTCTCTAACCGTGGCATCCTCTGGGCTTTTCTTAACAGGCACACCTTTCTGAAGTCCAAGAACTGCAATCCAAGAAAAATTCTCTAATTGCACCTAAATGCACAACATTCAGTCAGAGCAACCTGTATAAGCAACCCAGGGTAAAACGAGTATGGATTTACCTAAACGGAGACAGACCTGAAGAGGGCACTTATGCCTGGGGCAAAACTATTTTGGAGGTAAGTCTATTGTAAAGAGAGAGTGGGTTCAAATTCCAGCTCTGACATTTCTAGATTGTTAGGCCAAGCAAATTATTTTACCTCCCTAAATCTCATTTTCTCATCTGTAACATGGGAACACTTCCTCACGGGAAAGATAAATCATTATCTCAGGGTTGAGATAATGATTCAGTGAGTTCATGTGTGTGAAAATGTGGAGCCTAACACGGTGTGGCATGCGTGCACCAGAATATGACACTTGGTCAACAGAGAGCAATAGCAGTTAAACCCACTGCCATCAAAGACTAAAATTTAAACTTTAAGATGATTTAAAATAGTTTTCCGATTCCATTTTAAGCTTGGTTCTCAAAAGAGTGATGATCCACTAGATTTGTTCTCCGTGGGGAAAGCAACAGTATTCACTGATGACAGCTATCGTATCCTTGATGCCCAGCATCCTAGAACTATGACAAACTTCCCACTTTCCAAAATTAAAAGACTGATGGAAAAAAAGATAAGTAGCAGTTGATTTATTGATTCCAATATCAGGATAGACTTCTAAAATTTGATATTTTGTCTTAGCCTTTTTAGGTATATAAGAAATAGATTTTGGTAGAACTTCAGTCAGTCGTCTTTGTTGCTGTGATATCTTAGAAAACATTGTGGAAATATTATTATTTTGTGAAACATTTTTATTGCATTTTCTGGGACGAGGAAGTCACATAAAGATGAGATGTTGGTGGAGGATGGAGGAAAAGGCTAGACAATGCGAACGGACCTGCCTAAAGGAGTTCATGGAGGCTGATAAGGTGCCTAGAGGGTCAGGGGACACCGCAGAGGGGTTGTGCCGCTCAAGGGCTAGTGATTTCAAAGTATGATGGAGACCATGCCTCTTTAACAAGGACTTTGAATAAGAACTGTGAAGGCAATTGCAGCTCCAAAGTTGACCACAGATTTGCTGTGCTTGAGAAAGAGGAAAATGCAGACAGTACATTCAAACCTAGGAATATAAGTGAAGGAACTTCATACACATGCAAACAAAGAAAGTGGTTTTCTTTTAAATGAATGAAAGCTTTTTCAGGAGAGCATATCCTAGAACAATTTCTATAATGAAGCTGAAACATTTCTTCAAAAGCCACAGAATTTATTCAACTCCACATACCCATTGAAACAAAAACTCAGAGTTAGTGAGGGACTAAGAAATGATTAATAAATAAAGAGTAGAGCAGGGACAATAGAGTTAAAGATTGCCTGTCAAACTCAAGAGAGCAAAAGCTTACACTAACTTTTGCAAAAATTGCGTATACCTGGTGAAGGAACGATTGTTGAATTTATGTGACTCTCGTGTAGCATATAAAAGACATTCCATACATATTATTCCATGATCATGTAATATTTTTATGAACCTCGTACATATAAAGCACAGTGCTAGATGTTGTAAAGTATTACTCTATGTGTGTGAAAAGAGTTTGAAAAGTTTATACTGTAGTATAATTGACAGGTTAACCTCAATAGCAGTGGTAGTAATAGGAGAAATAAAATAGCACATGATCTATGTTCTCATTAAATTTGGATTTCCAATTGTAAACTTTTGAAAATATATCAAGCTTTACTTGGGTTTATAGAGAAATGGGCACTCTCATGTCAATCAGAGTACAACTTTTTGCAGCACTATGTGGCTATACAAATCATAAGATAAGGCAGTTCTATTATAGAATCTTATCCCAGGGATGTTTTAATGCAAAGGCTTATTTATGCAAGGTTGCTTGATAATAATATTTATCATATGTTATTTATAGCATAGACAGATTAAAAACAAACACATAAATAGGGAGTTGCTTAGGTGAAGTATAGTGTATAGAATGGAAGATTATAATTAATATCAACTTTTGGAAGAATAATGACAATAAAGATGTTCAAGGTATCTTGAACAGATGAAAGAAGATGAAAGAAGCATAATTTAAAGCCTATGGAGTTGAATTCTATGTACCTCATGCACACGCATTCAAGAAAAAGACTGGACATATTTTACTTTGGAAGTGTGCCTCAGATGGTCTTATTACTGGTGATCTAATAAAGGTGGTATTTCTTTCTTATGTGTCTTTCTCTGTGTTCCATATTTTGTTATACTGAAAACAGATTGTCTTTGTAAGAAGAATGCATTTGCTAAGGGAGCTGACATTCCTTTTAGAGAAGTCCTGACAGCATGTGATGAAGGTCAGATTAGTAGTCCATGCAGGAAGTTCATTAGGGGTTCAGAGGAGGGAACACCGTGCCCAATGGGGTGAAGGAGAAAGTTTTGCAGGGGACTCAGTCAGGACTGCTGTTGGAATTTGAGAAATGGGGGAGAGTCAACATGTAGGCAAAAAAAAAGTATTATAAGGATGAGGAGCACCACACACAGAAGTATGGGTGTTAGATTCATATAAGTATTAATAGATGATACTTGTACTAAGAAATAGGGGGAGATACAGACAACTGGAGAGATGGTGGACACCACATACTCTCTATATAGTCTACTTGGGCTACCATAACAAAAAACTGCAGACTGGGTGACTTAGACAAAAGAAGTGTATTTCTCACACTGCTGGAAGCTGAAAAAGTCCAAAATCAAGGTGCCAGCTAGGTTGATTTCTGATATAGGCTCTCTTTCTGGGTGGCAGGTGGCTGACTTCTCATCACTGTGTCCTCATATAACCTCTTCTCTGTGCACTCTCCTCTCTCCTCTATGTGTGTGTGTGTGTGTGTGTGTGTGTGAGAGAGAGAGAGAGAGAGAGAGAGTGCTAGTGTCTCTTAACCTGTGAGTTTCGGGGAGGATATAATTCAGTCCATTATACTGCCCCAGACTAAAGCACATGAGCTACTAGTTGTCTATGAATAAGGTAATGGCATAGTGAAACCAACATTTGGAAGGCATTAATGTGGCCTCAGTGTTAGAAAGATACTTAGGCAATGTCTAGAAAGTTTTCTGCATATAATTTCTTTTTTTGCTTTGTTAAAGAATGTTCTTTCTAACCTCTTTTCTTTCCCTTTTCCATTCTGATTTCATCTTTAGGGAGTGGCACCAGATTCTTTGTGACCAATTAGAAATGTGTCCTTTCAGACTATCAGGCTATGTGAAGCATACTTTAGGAGAATGGACTATGTGCATGAAACAAATAACATAGGAGGGTTCAGACTTTACTGGGTGAATTTGGCTAACAATGCCAATTCTAGAGAAGCTCAGAGTTTCAATGGTCAGGGACTTTTACCCAAAGACTGAGGAACAGAATGCATTTCAGAGTGCTTCCCTTTACTTTCTTCAGTGAAACCCCCAGACAGTGTTTGAATCTCATCAAATGTAGGCTTTCCCCTCAACTTCTTTCACTGCTCTGGCTATTGTGGATGATTTAACCACATTCTTCCTACCAAGCTTTCAGCGTGACCGGAACAACTCTCATCTCCAACTGGTGTAGGCTCATCTGTCATCAGTGCATGAAGGCGGCCCCCCTCTCCAGGGTTAGTGGCTCTTTCTTTTTTTTTTTTTTTTAAAGATTTATTTATTTATTTATTTATTTTGGGCGGGGGTCAGGTTAGGGAGGGAGGGGAGCAGGCGGGCCACTTCTATTGGTCTTTTGTTTCTCTATGTTCATCCATCTTCGTTCTTTGGCTCCTGTGGGCCTCCCATCGCGGTGGCATCTTTCGTAGAGCGCCAGCTCTGGGCGCATGCGCTCCAGAGCTCTGGCTCAGTAATTGGACACATGGGTCCAGCCACTCCGCGGCACGTGGAATCTTCCCAGGCCAGGGCTCGAACCGGCGCCCCTTGCACTGCAAGGCGGTGTCCTTACCCACTGGACCACCAGGGGAAGCCCCTAGTGGCTCTTTCTTCAGGGTCATCATCTCTCTCTGATTTATGACTATCTGGACCCTTTCTTCTATGGTCCTGTAGCGTCTGCCTCCTCCCATCCCTGCAACATCTCTGATTCTACAGAATCTCAAAACCAGTGTGTCCTCTCACAAGCCAAGCACAGTTCTGAATGCATGAGTGGAAACTGAATGAATGAGAAACAGATTTTTCTTTAATTTGTAGAGGCAAGTACTTTAGGGAATATTCTGTAATGCCCATGTGTGCTGCCCTGAGAGGACCAGGTCTAGAAAAACTCACAAAATACATGGCGAGTGAGGAATTATGTATAGAGTATTGTTTCTTTATTATGAGATTTTGTTATTGCAAAATTTAAACATTTAATTTATACTATCCACTTTAAAGAAGGTACTTGAATAAATTTAGATATATTTAAAAACTGAGAATTAAGAATGTCATTAAAGGTCATAGGCAAACAATGAATTCAAAAGGCAATTTTGGTCAGGGACTTTCCCAAGAGGGTGCTTCCCCTTTACTTTCTTCAGTGAAACCCCCAGACAGTGTTTGAATCTCATCAAATGTAGGCTTTCCCCTCAACTTCTTTCACTGCTCTGGCTATTGTGGATGATTTAACCACATTCTTCCTACCAAGCTTTCAGCGTGACCGGAACAACTCTCATCTCCAACTGGTGTAGGCTCATCTGTCATCAGTGCATGAAGGCGGCCCCCCTCTCCAGGGTTAGTGGCTCTTTCTTTTTTTTTTTTTTTTAAAGATTTATTTATTTATTTATTTATTTTGGGCGGGGGTCAGGTTAGGGAGGGAGGGGAGCAGGCGGGCCACTTCTATTGGTCTTTTGTTTCTCTATGTTCATCCATCTTCGTTCTTTGGCTCCTGTGGGCCTCCCATCGCGGTGGCATCTTTCGTAGAGCGCCAGCTCTGGGCGCATGCGCTCCAGAGCTCTGGCTCAGTAATTGGACACATGGGTCCAGCCACTCCGCGGCACGTGGAATCTTCCCAGGCCAGGGCTCGAACCGGCGCCCCTTGCACTGCAAGGCGGTGTCCTTACCCACTGGACCACCAGGGGAAGCCCCTAGTGGCTCTTTCTTCAGGGTCATCATCTCTCTCTGATTTATGACTATCTGGACCCTTTCTTCTATGGTCCTGTAGCGTCTGCCTCCTCCCATCCCTGCAACATCTCTGATTCTACAGAATCTCAAAACCAGTGTGTCCTCTCACAAGCCAAGCACAGTTCTGAATGCATGAGTGGAAACTGAATGAATGAGAAACAGATTTTTCTTTAATTTGTAGAGGCAAGTACTTTAGGGAATATTCTGTAATGCCCATGTGTGCTGCCCTGAGAGGACCAGGTCTAGAAAAACTCACAAAATACATGGCGAGTGAGGAATTATGTATAGAGTATTGTTTCTTTATTATGAGATTTTGTTATTGCAAAATTTAAACATTTAATTTATACTATCCACTTTAAAGAAGGTACTTGAATAAATTTAGATATATTTAAAAACTGAGAATTAAGAATGTCATTAAAGGTCATAGGCAAACAGATATTTTAGAATCTATACTGAAATACATTTTTTTTCTTTTTCTTTTTAAAAGATTTTTGTAAACTCATGAATTGCGTTTCATGTAAAGTAGATCTTTGTGAAAACCAAGTGAAATAGCTATAGATTTGACTCATATTTTGTGTTTACTGTATGTTTCAACTAAATAGCATTCATTTACCTGATTATAAATAAGAAACACAATCTCTATAGACTAGTGACACTTTAGTGGTAAAATAGGAGAAAATATAAGAATTATCCTTATGTAGGATCTTTTCAAACTATAGGAATTTCTCCCAGAGACCTATCCATATTTCTAGGACAGGTCCCCACTGCTCCCAGTCCTGGTAGAAATTCAGTTATACTCTTTTGGTTGCCTTGGAGCAAAAAAATATATAATAATAACTACTATAAAATAGCAAATAACTGCTATGGACTGAGTTGTGGTTGCCCCACCCCACCCCAAATTCTTATGCTAAAGTCCTAAACCTCCAAAGTGATTGTATTTGGAGAAAGGATTTTAAGAGGCAGTTAATGTTAAATGACCTTAAGTGTGGAGCCCTAGCCAGATAAAATGTGTGGGTTTATAAGACAAAAAGAGAGATCTCTCTGCCTCTCTCTCTTCTCTCATCCTATGAGGGCACTACAAGAAGGCAGCTGTCTGGAAGCCAGGGTAGCTCTCACCAGAAACTAGATCAAACCGCAGCTTGGTCTTGACTTGCCAGCCACCAGAACTGTGAGAAATAACTCTGTTGTTTCAGTCACTCGCTCTCTGGTATTTATTTTGGCAGGCCAACCAAAAGAAGATAATGACTATTGCTATGGAAAATTTAGAAAAACTGCAAAACCATATGGATCTGTTGTAACTGCTATGAAACTTTTGATTATTCAAATAACAGATTATTATTTTATTTTCTAATTGTAGAACAGCGTACCGTCATTGTATTAAAATTAGAGAAAGAAAAAGCACCAAGAAGGAAATGAACATTCTATCACCCATGAATAACCACAGTTATTATAATTTTAGTAGATATATTTCCTATGGTTTCTACATAGTTTTTTATATATTTGTTTGCCATTGTAATCCTGTTAGATCACATTGATATATATATATATATATGTAATTATTCACCAAACAAGCTAGTATGACTTTTTGCCTGTGCAATTTAACAAAACATTATTTTCGATGCTATCACCATGTTCTGTCAGATGGAATGGATTATTACTCATTCATCCAGTTTTCTATTGTTTGCCATTTAGAGTATTTCTAATTTTGCTATCATAAAACATAATCCAATTAACATATCTATACATAAATCCTTTTTAAATTTCTGATGATCTCTGCCAAATAAATTCTTAGAAGAATTTCTAGGTCAAATTATGTTAATGTGTTTAAGAATTTTGATAGTTGTCACTAGATGGTTTTCTAGGAATATTTCAGCAGTTGATCCTCTCACAAGTACTCAGTGAGAATTCTTACTTGCCCGTTATTCACATGAGTTATCAATAATGCTAACTGTACTCAATTAGAAATATGTATTTGCAGAAAGGATTTTAAGAGGCAGTTAATGTTAAATGACCTTAAGTGTGGAGCCCTAGCCAGATAAAATGTGTGGGTTTATAAGACAAAAGAGATCTCTCTCCCTCTCTCTTTTCTCTCATCCTATGAGGGCACTACAAGAAGGCAGCTGTCTGGAAGCCAGGGTAGCTCTCACCAGAAACTAGATCAAACCGCAGCTTGGTCTTGACTTGCCAGCCACCAGAACTGTGAGAAATAACTCTGTTGTTTCAGTCACTCGCTCTCTGGTATTTATTTTGGCAGGCCAACCAAAAGAAGATAATGACTATTGCTATGGAAAATTTAGAAAAACTGCAAAACCATATGGATCTGTTGTAACTGCTATGAAACTTTTGATTATTCAAATAACAGATTATTATTTTATTTTCTAATTGTAGAACAGCGTACCGTCATTGTATTAAAATTAGAGAAAGAAAAAGCACCAAGAAGGAAATGAACATTCTATCACCCATGAATAACCACAGTTATTATAATTTTAGTAGATATATTTCCTATGGTTTCTACATAGTTTTTTATATATTTGTTTGCCATTGTAATCCTGTTAGATCACATTGATATATATATATATATATGTAATTATTCACCAAACAAGCTAGTATGACTTTTTGCCTGTGCAATTTAACAAAACATTATTTTCGATGCTATCACCATGTTCTGTCAGATGGAATGGATTATTACTCATTCATCCAGTTTTCTATTGTTTGCCATTTAGAGTATTTCTAATTTTGCTATCATAAAACATAATCCAATTAACATATCTATACATAAATCCTTTTTAAATTTCTGATGATCTCTGCCAAATAAATTCTTAGAAGAATTTCTAGGTCAAATTATGTTAATGTGTTTAAGAATTTTGATAGTTGTCACTAGATGGTTTTCTAGGAATATTTCAGCAGTTGATCCTCTCACAAGTACTCAGTGAGAATTCTTACTTGCCCGTTATTCACATGAGTTATCAATAATGCTAACTGTACTCAATTAGAAATATGTATTTGCAGATTGACAGGAGAGAATGTTACATCCATGTTTTAATTTATATGTCTTTAATTACTTGTAACAGTGATTTTTGATTTGTTTTGCTTTGTTTTTCCCATTTATTAGTAATCTGTGAATTCTTATTAAATCCTTTGCTATTTTTCTGTTGTTTCATACTAACAGGAATTTTAGCAACAAGCCTACCATGTGTCACTTTAACATACTTATTATGACAAATTTCCAATTTGCCATGGTGTCTGGGAGGGTTTTTTTATGTTCACAAATGAATGTATTTTAAAGATTTGTTCTCAACTTTTCAAGTTCCAATAGCATTTTCCTATCCTTATGTCATATAAGGTTTCTGTGATGGTTCAAATGGTGAAGAATCTGCCTGTAATTCTTTACCATGTCTCCTGGGTTTGATCCCTGTGTTGAGAAAATCCCCTGGAGAAGGGAATGGCTACCCACTCCAGTATTCTTTTATTTTTCTTTTTTAATTTTGGCCTCATTTATTGATTTTTTATTTGTTTATTTTTCATCCATCTTCATTCTTCGGCCTGTGTGGAACTCACATTGCCGTGGCCTCTCCTGCCACAGAGCACTGGCTGTGGGTGCATGCACTCTAGCGCTGGCTGGCAATCGGACGCACTGGTCCAGCCTCTCCATATCACATGGGATCTTGCTGGGCCAGGGATCAGATTGGTGCCGTTGGCACTGCAGGGTGGACACTTCACCCACTGGACCAACAGAGAAGCCCCGGTGTTCTTGCTTGGTGAACTCTATGGACAGGGGAGCCTGGCAGGCTATAGTCCATGGTGTTGCAAAGAGTGACTTTCACTTTTCCATGTCATACAAAGATTCATATGACTTTTTCTTAAGATTTTTATAATTGTCTCTTTCTCTCCTACTTTTTAAATTGTGTAAAACTTTCTGGCATAAAATTTGAATGAAGCTATTTTCTCTGCTTTACTTACTCATTTAAAATTACTATCTCAGCCCTACTTACTGAATAATTACTTGCCGTTATTCACTGGAATAATGCTAACTGTACTCAATTAGAAATATGTATTTGCAGATTGACAGGAGAATGTTACATCCATGTTTTAATTTATATGTCTTTAATTACTTGTAACAGTGATTTTTGATTTGTTTTGCTTTGTTTTTCCCATTTATTAGTAATCTGTGAATTCTTATTAAATCCTTTGCTATTTTTCTGTTGTTTCATACTAACAGGAATTTTAGCAACAAGCCTACCATGTGTCACTTTAACATACTTATTATGACAAATTTCCAATTTGCCATGGTGTCTGGGAGGGTTTTTTTATGTTCACAAATGAATGTATTTTAAAGATTTGTTCTCAACTTTTCAAGTTCCAATAGCATTTTCCTATCCTTATGTCATATAAGGTTTCTGTGATGGTTCAAATGGTGAAGAATCTGCCTGTAATTCTTTACCATGTCTCCTGGGTTTGATCCCTGTGTTGAGAAAATCCCCTGGAGAAGGGAATGGCTACCCACTCCAGTATTCTTTTATTTTTCTTTTTTAATTTTGGCCTCATTTATTGATTTTTTATTTGTTTATTTTTCATCCATCTTCATTCTTCGGCCTGTGTGGAACTCACATTGCCGTGGCCTCTCCTGCCACAGAGCACTGGCTGTGGGTGCATGCACTCTAGAGCGCTGGCTGGCAATCGGACGCACTGGTCCAGCCTCTCCATATCACATGGGATCTTGCTGGGCCAGGGATCAGATTGGTGCCGTTGGCACTGCAGGGTGGACACTTCACCCACTGGACCAACAGAGAAGCCCCGGTGTTCTTGCTTGGTGAACTCTATGGACAGGGGAGCCTGGCAGGCTATAGTCCATGGTGTTGCAAAGAGTGACTTTCACTTTTCCATGTCATACAAAGATTCATATGACTTTTTCTTAAGATTTTTATAATTGTCTCTTTCTCTCCTACTTTTTAAATTGTGTAAAACTTTCTGGCATAAAATTTGAATGAAGCTATTTTCTCTGCTTTACTTACTCATTTAAAATTACTATCTCAGCCCTACTTACTGAATAATTATTTTTATTCTCCCCATTGAGATGGAATACAAACTATAATGTACTGAATTCTTATTAGTTTCTAATTAAAAAAAAATTTTGGCCACTTTTATTGGTTTGTTTATTTATTTATTTTGATCCATCTTCATTCTTTGTCCTGTATGGGCATCCCATTGCAGTGGCCTCTCTTATTGCAGAGCACCAGCTCTGGGCACATGCGCTCCAGAGCAATGGCTTCTAAGTGGACGTACTGGTCCAGCTGTTCCGTGGCACATGGGATCTTTCTGGGCCAAGGATCGAGCCAGTGCCCCTTGCACTACAAGACGGACTCTTTACCCATTGGACCGCCAGGGGAGCCCTAGTTTCTGCTTTTAAGCTGTCTAATACTTTTAGAATCATTATAACTTTAATATATTTTAATATGTGATAGAAGTTACCTATTGTTGTATTTTTGTTTTCAGATTTTACTTGATTATCTTTGGCTGTCAATATATTAAAACCTTTCATTTATTTATTTATTCATGTGCTAAGTCTTTTTTGCTGCATGGGCTTCTCACTGAGGTAGGAGAAGAGCAGAGCACCAGCTCCAGTGCATGTGGTTTCAGTCATTTCAGCCTGTGGGCTCAGTTGCTGCAGTTCCCTGGATCTAGAGTACAGGCTTAATGCATGGGCTTAGTTGCTCCATGAAATGTGGAATCCTCCTAAACCAGACTGAAACTGTGTCTCCTGCACTGTCAAGTGAATTCTTTACCACTGAACCACCAGTGAAACCTTGTTGATTTTTATAGTTGAATTTTGGAATTGTGCTTCAACACTCTAAAATCATTCTACAGAAATTCTGACTGTGTCTGTGTTAGGCTGTTAATTACTTTCATAAGCGTTGACATCTTTTGAAATATTCAGTCTTCACAGCCAGATTAAATTTTGTGACACTGTGTTATATACATATAAATCCTTTACTGTCCTTCAATAAAATTATATAATTTTTATAAATGCCTCACATTTTAAAATAACTGTCATTCTGGGTTGATTTTCCATTGGAATAAACTTCCCCCACTGCTTTTCTCAAATACTTATTTTTGGTGAAAAAGGACAAAAGCCTATTGATGTTTCATAATATATTTTGTGCTGGACCACATTATTAAGCATTCTTTTTGTTCATTTCTCACTCCGTTTACATAAATTTTCTCAGAATGAAATTGCATTATGTTCATATGGTGATGATTTTGCCTGCTCCTTCAGAAGGATCTGTTTCTTTTTATTTTGATTTTGTTTTATTGCGTTGATTAATTAAAAGACTCTTCTTGCTCCTTGGAAGAAAAGCTATGACAAACCTTACAGCGTATTAAAAAGCAGAGACATCACTTTGCTGACTGAGTTTCTTATGGTCAAAGCTATGGTCTTTCCAGTAGTCTTGTAAGGATGTGAGTTGGCAAACAAGACCGCCAGAGCCCTAGTTTCTGCTTTTAAGCTGTCTAATACTTTTAGAATCATTATAACTTTAATATATTTTAATATGTGATAGAAGTTACCTATTGTTGTATTTTTGTTTTCAGATTTTACTTGATTATCTTTGGCTGTCAATATATTAAAACCTTTCATTTATTTATTTATTCATGTGCTAAGTCTTTTTTGCTGCATGGGCTTCTCACTGAGGTAGGAGAAGAGCAGAGCACCAGCTCCAGTGCATGTGGTTTCAGTCATTTCAGCCTGTGGGCTCAGTTGCTGCAGTTCCCTGGATCTAGAGTACAGGCTTAATGCATGGGCTTAGTTGCTCCATGAAATGTGGAATCCTCCTAAACCAGACTGAAACTGTGTCTCCTGCACTGTCAAGTGAATTCTTTACCACTGAACCACCAGTGAAACCTTGTTGATTTTTATAGTTGAATTTTGGAATTGTGCTTCAACACTCTAAAATCATTCTACAGAAATTCTGACTGTGTCTGTGTTAGGCTGTTAATTACTTTCATAAGCGTTGACATCTTTTGAAATATTCAGTCTTCACAGCCAGATTAAATTTTGTGACACTGTGTTATATACATATAAATCCTTTACTGTCCTTCAATAAAATTATATAATTTTTATAAATGCCTCACATTTTAAAATAACTGTCATTCTGGGTTGATTTTCCATTGGAATAAACTTCCCCCACTGCTTTTCTCAAATACTTATTTTTGGTGAAAAAGGACAAAAGCCTATTGATGTTTCATAATATATTTTGTGCTGGACCACATTATTAAGCATTCTTTTTGTTCATTTCTCACTCCGTTTACATAAATTTTCTCAGAATGAAATTGCATTATGTTCATATGGTGATGATTTTGCCTGCTCCTTCAGAAGGATCTGTTTCTTTTTATTTTGATTTTGTTTTATTGCGTTGATTAATTAAAAGACTCTTCTTGCTCCTTGGAAGAAAAGCTATGACAAACCTTACAGCGTATTAAAAAGCAGAGACATCACTTTGCTGACTGAGTTTCTTATGGTCAAAGCTATGGTCTTTCCAGTAGTCTTGTAAGGATGTGAGTTGGACCATAAAGAAGGTTGAATGCCGAAGAATTTTTGCTTTCAAACTGTGGTGCTTGAGAAGACTCTTGAGAGTTCTCTGAATAGCAAAGAGATCAAACCAGTCAATCCTAAAGGAATTCAACGGAATAGTCATTGGAAGGACTGAAGCTGAAGGTGATACTCTAATACTTTGGCCACCTGATATGAAGAGCAGACTCACTGGAAAAGACCCTGATGCTGGGAAGGATTGAGGGCAGGAGGAGAAGGAGGCAACAGAGGATGAGATGGTTGTCTGGCATCATCGACTCAAAGGATATGAGTTTGAGCAAACTTCAGGAGGTGGTGAAGGACAGGGAAGCTTGGGGTGCTACAGTCCATGGGGTCACAAAAGTTGGACACAACTGAGTGACAGAAAAACAACAAAAATAATAGTAAAAATAAATGTCCTTAACAATGAAAAAGAGAAGAAACAGGGTCTTTTCCCTCCATAAATGACTGGAAAGTTGGAATGCTTTTCCTTTCCCGTGTCTCTTTTTGGTGATGTTTTATTTTTACTTTATCTTTTCCCTATAAAGGCTTTAAAATCTGAAATTGATTTGTTTTCTAACTATTTTTATAATAGTTGTATCATATTCTAGTGGTTTTACTACTTGATATTTGTCACTTTATACTATGACTTTTCTATGGTGAAGGAATTTCATTTTTTAATAATCTGAAATGTACCTAAGTGACATGTTTTTTGAGTTTTTGTACACATAAGGATATCTTGTTTCCTGTAACCAAAGTAATAATTTAGCTAGAAACTGAATTCTTATACTGAAACCTTTTCCACTAAAAAGTGTACAGATTCTCCATTTTCTTTGATAGTCATTGTTACAGAAAACAGATCTAAACATAATTGAATCTCCCCCCATGTCTGAAATTCACACTTTTCACCCAGTTATAGTTAAATGTTAGTCATTTTTTTCATTAATTTTGCCTGATTCTGATTTAACCTATTTGATCTGAAGACATGGATCTTTGTTTGAAATGGGAGGATTTTCTTCTGTTTTTCTTTTCTTTTGATAATTCCTTAAGTTGAATATATCCTGACTTCTTCTCCACTAACGCCAATATTGTATAGGTTTAATATTTGATGTTTTGATGTGCCAAATGTTTAACTTTTCTCTCATAAGTTTTGTCTTTTCCTTCCTGTATATCCGATGAGATTTTTCTCAACTTAGTCCTCCCTAAGACCAATTTGATTTTCTACAATACTGAGTCTGCTTTTTTGTGCTTTTAAGACAGAGTTTAATTCTTCTCTCATATCTTTCATTTCCTTACCTCTCATGGGGCTCTCTATTTATCCCAATGTAAGACTCTATTTCTTCTCTTACCAGTTGTGTGACTTTGGTTATGGTATTTACCTTCTCTGTTCTCTATTTTTCACATCAGCCAAAGTAGGGTGATAATTATTCCCACAGAATAAAATTAGAGTGCCTTTAGAAATTTGAAAAAAGTTTCTAGCCTATAGAAATGTGCCAGTAAGCTTAAACTGCTGTTATTGCTATGGTCATGATCATCATCACCATCCATATTTCTCCATACATCTCATCAATACTTTAAGTTGTTGTCATCTCATTTCTCTGTAAGTGTGTCTGTGGAGGTCATATTTTATCAAATTTTGGGAGACCACAGTACAGATTGTGGGAGACAAGTCAGCAGAAGTCTTCCCAGCCTTGGCCAAGCCCTGAGAAATATGGCTTGGAAGAAGAAAAAACAATTTAAGAGAACTATAACAGTAACATTTGAGACAAAATATGGGCTCGTTAGCTGGGGTCACACTAGCCTGGAAGAACAGTAGAAGTGCTATGGACTTAGGAATGCCCAGTTAGGGCATATTCAAGCACTGCATGCACACACAGACCAGAGTCCTTTGAACTTCTTACAGGTCTAGTTGCCTCCCAGCTGCAGCAAGCCTTTTCCCTGAAAAAATAACATAAACAACATAGAGTCTCAAGAATAGTTGTTAACTGGGGACATGACTGAGTCCCAGTCTGTGCTGATTGGAAACATTTCCTGGATGCTTAAGCTATCAATAAAAGAAGATTGGAGTCCCCTCTTCCCATTCTTTCTGCTTATCTCTGTCTATGCATGTATTTCTCAACCTCTCCCCACACCCGCTATTCTCCTTAGACCTGACTGAGATGCTACGACACAGAGACTCTCTAAGATGTATTTATGCTGTAAATCTTTCTCTTTTTTAATTTAAATCTTCACCTTATGTACAGATAACTGTTTATGGTGTAAAATATTTTCACAAGCCACTTATTCTTGTGTCATGGGCAGACACTGGAGAATTTCTGGGAATATACTGGGCCTTAGGATATAGGGAACTTAGTGAAGAAGAAGAGAGTGACTCAAATGATCCTCCAACCCCAGATAAGCTTCTGAGACCTTCGATCCACCCACTAGAAAGTGATATCAGCTCAGATGGAGAAGAAGAATGGGTGAATATGATGATACCCAAAGATAGGGTGTATATTAATCTAAAAGGCAGAAGAATTGTGTGTAGGAGAAACTGTGATCAAGTGAGTCAGGATTTGTCCTCTAGTGATGAAGAATTTGTGACACATGCTCCACGTAAGATTCAGAGGCCTAAGAGTAAATAAAAACCTTCTAGTTTCCTGGAAAGGGAAATCCCCACAGCAATATTCTGTTAGTTTTGTCTGCTTAAAGATAAGGAAGATGAGTAACTTACTGTGAGTTAGTTCATATAGCAAAATAGAGTTTTTCTTAATCATAGCTTAAACAAGTGATAGTTTTATTGATTTTATATGAATAGAAGGTCATATTAGAGACACACATTGTTAAGATTAGTTGTTCCTTTAAGTCCTAAATCACGTAATGCTTGGAGGAACACAATGACTAAATGGCAGATAAGCTCACCGGCCCTCAGAAAATTTTACACCACAAAGAGAGAATCTTGTTATAAAAGGGGAGAGAGTAAAGTTGCACAACAGGGCATTCACTGAACTCAGCCGCATCTGGGTGAGATTGCTCCTTTCCAGCTCTGAGGTAAGATTTTTCTGCTACTTTGTTGATTGAGTTCTGAAATAACTTTAGAGTTTTGAAATAACTTTAAAGTTCTGAGATACTTTCTGGAGTTTTGAAATAATTTACTGTTAGAGTTCTGAAATAATTTACTGTTTGAGTTCTGAAGTAATTTTAGAGTTCTGAAATATTCTTTGAAGCTTTGAATTGTTACTGTTTGAGTTCTGAACTTGATGCAATGTACTGATGCTAATATTTGAATACATGGTTACTGATTAATGTTCTTTATGCTAATAAACCTGATCTTGATTTGAACTCCACACCCTTTTACTGTTGAAGTTCTATTCTTTAATGTTTGAGGGAACTACATGGTGTAAATTGAAAGTTCTCTGAAAACAGAATAAAGGTGATTTAGCATTTCCTCACATCTGTTAATCAGAGATAAAGTAATTGCACCGTGCCCGCGACACTTGCTGGTGTTCATTTTTCTATTTCTATTTCCTTGTACGAAGAGAGGTCTCTATTTAACATTTTTTCGTTGATGTATAGTTGATTCTCAGTGCTGTGTTTATTTATTTATTTTTACATTTTGGCCACATCCTGTGACATGGGATCTTAGTTCCCCAACTAGGGATTGAACCCCCACCCCCTGTATTGGAAGGTGATATCTTAACCACTGGACTGCTAGAGAAGTCTCAAGGAGCGATCTCTTTTTTTTTTTTTTTTTAACCTTTATTTTGCTTTTAACTTTTACAGAGTTTTGTTGTTTACAGATATGCATGTTCCCAGATTAGTCACATGTATATCCCCCCCTTCCCACCCCTCCCGACCATCACACAGCACCCCTGAAGGATCCCCTTTTCTCACAGAGCAATGACTAGAGCTATTTTCTTCACTTATGATAGTACAGGCCTTCATGCTACTTCCTTTACGCCTCTCACCCACTGTTCCTTCCCCACAATGTCCATATGTCCACTGTTCATGTCTGTCTTTCTGTCGTTTCACTACGGGTGCCATCATCACCATCCTACTAGATTCCATATATATGTGTTAATATACTGTATTTGTCCTTCTCTTTCTGACTGACTTCACTTTTGATGATACGTTCTAGATCCAGCCACCTCATTAGGGCTGATTCTTCTGCATTTCTCTTTACAGCTGAATAGTATTCCATTGTATATATGTACCAGAGCTTTTGGATCCATTCATTTTTCGATGGGCATCTAGGTTGCTTCCATGTTCTAGCTATTGTATAGAGAGCTGCAATGAACATTGGGGTACAGGTGCTTCTTTCAGATTTGATTTCATCAGGGTATAAGCCTAAGAGTGGGATTGCTGGGTCGTAGGGTGCTTCTATTTTTAGTTTTTTAAGAAATCTCAAGGAGAGATCTCTTGACAGAAGTCATTAGTTCTCTTTTGTTTCCCTAAATTTTGACTTGGGAGTTGCAGGGTCCTCCTCTAGATCCTGAATCAGAATCAAATTGCTGCTGACTGGCTATTATTCAGGAAGGTGTATAGGACTGCATTTAAGTCCATTCTCGCACTGCTCTGGACTGACTGTCCCACTGTACAGATGGGAATGTATTCAGGGATAATTCCAATTACTGCTCAATTCAGTGCATTCATCTCTTGCTCCAAATATTGGGTGAAAACTGCATTATCTCATCACTCTCCAGGTGCAAGATGGCATGACTTGCCCAGTCCTACCCCCTGCTTAGCTGCATTGCTGTGAGTTGTAGCCCCTAGTTTGATCTATAAAAAGAAATGTTAGGTGACTGGAACTCATGTGAGCCTGGCTCTTTCATTTTGGGAGAGCTGCTTCTGGGCCTGGATGACAGGTAAAAAGATACAGGCAGGAGTCTGGAAATGTCTTACTTTCCTCTTGCTTGTTTATATAATTCTGTCCTAAAGTCTTGTTCGTACTAATTGAACTACACCTAGGGGTCTGGTGACAGGTTGACTGTCCTTTCCCCCCCCCCCCGACCATCACACAGCACCCCTGAAGGATCCCCTTTTCTCACAGAGCAATGACTAGAGCTATTTTCTTCACTTATGATAGTACAGGCCTTCATGCTACTTCCTTTACGCCTCTCACCCACTGTTCCTTCCCCACAATGTCCATATGTCCACTGTTCATGTCTGTCTTTCTGTCGTTTCACTACGGGTGCCATCATCACCATCCTACTAGATTCCATATATATGTGTTAATATACTGTATTTGTCCTTCTCTTTCTGACTGACTTCACTTTTGATGATACGTTCTAGATCCAGCCACCTCATTAGGGCTGATTCTTCTGCATTTCTCTTTACAGCTGAATAGTATTCCATTGTATATATGTACCAGAGCTTTTGGATCCATTCATTTTTCGATGGGCATCTAGGTTGCTTCCATGTTCTAGCTATTGTATAGAGAGCTGCAATGAACATTGGGGTACAGGTGCTTCTTTCAGATTTGATTTCATCAGGGTATAAGCCTAAGAGTGGGATTGCTGGGTCGTAGGGTGCTTCTATTTTTAGTTTTTTAAGAAATCTCAAGGAGAGATCTCTTGACAGAAGTCATTAGTTCTCTTTTGTTTCCCTAAATTTTGACTTGGGAGTTGCAGGGTCCTCCTCTAGATCCTGAATCAGAATCAAATTGCTGCTGACTGGCTATTATTCAGGAAGGTGTATAGGACTGCATTTAAGTCCATTCTCGCACTGCTCTGGACTGACTGTCCCACTGTACAGATGGGAATGTATTCAGGGATAATTCCAATTACTGCTCAATTCAGTGCATTCATCTCTTGCTCCAAATATTGGGTGAAAACTGCATTATCTCATCACTCTCCAGGTGCAAGATGGCATGACTTGCCCAGTCCTACCCCCTGCTTAGCTGCATTGCTGTGAGTTGTAGCCCCTAGTTTGATCTATAAAAAGAAATGTTAGGTGACTGGAACTCATGTGAGCCTGGCTCTTTCATTTTGGGAGAGCTGCTTCTGGGCCTGGATGACAGGTAAAAAGATACAGGCAGGAGTCTGGAAATGTCTTACTTTCCTCTTGCTTGTTTATATAATTCTGTCCTAAAGTCTTGTTCGTACTAATTGAACTACACCTAGGGGTCTGGTGACAGGTTGACTGATCTTTTTTAGAATGTTGACACTTTGCATCTGTACATGTGTTTTTATGAATATTTCAAGGAAAATTGAGAGAAATTGAATTAGGACCTTATAGGTAGTTTTTCAATTTGTCAATTGAAAAAAAAAAAAAGACATTTGATCATAATAGAATCATAGAGTCTAAGAGGTATTAGACTAAAATTTTGATTTTACAGTTGAAAATCTTTCACAGGGACATTGCCTAAGTTGTCTGAGGTCAGACAGAAGCCAGAACCAGGTCAGTAGTTTTGTCCTATGAACTCCTTGTTCATTGAAAAAAAAATTGAGCTATTCTGGCAAATCTAGATTCTTCAAGTTAAGGTCTTTCACATTTAGCCATTTCTTAAACAGCAAGAAATACAAGGAAAGATAGAGAACAACCAAGACAGATCCACTGACAAGCACTGAAGTCCCTTATTGTCTAACCCTGTTAGGGAACATTTGTAAGCCCTTCTTCTCTTCTCCTTCTATATTTCTTCTTTTCTTTTAAATTTTTTATCAGAGTATAGTTGATTTGCAATATGGTGTTAGTTTCAGTATATAACAAAGTGAATCAGTTATATATATATATATATATATATATATATATATATATATATACATATACATATATCCATTCTTTTTTGTAGATTCTTTTCCCATATAGGCCACTACAAAGTATGAATAAAGTTCCCCTGTGCTACACAATGTACCTCTTTCTAGCAAGTATAAATAAAATAAGTACTTATATCATGATAACAGTTCTTTAAAGGAGTTGATCCTTTAATACTTGATTATGTTGTGACATTCCACACTCAGCACATTATCCTTATGTGTTTCAGCTGCTAAATGACTGCTCCTCTCGTCTCAAGCTGGCCCATCCAGCCAGAACCCTGTATACCCAACGGAGAGCCGCACCTCGATGCAAGATGGCATGACTTGCCCAGTCCTACCCCCTGCTTAGCTGCATTGCTGTGAGTTGTAGCCCCTAGTTTGATCTATAAAAAGAAATGTTAGGTGACTGGAACTCATGTGAGCCTGGCTCTTTCATTTTGGGAGAGCTGCTTCTGGGCCTGGATGACAGGTAAAAAGATACAGGCAGGAGTCTGGAAATGTCTTACTTTCCTCTTGCTTGTTTATATAATTCTGTCCTAAAGTCTTGTTCGTACTAATTGAACTACACCTAGGGGTCTGGTGACAGGTTGACTGATCTTTTTTAGAATGTTGACACTTTGCATCTGTACATGTGTTTTTATGAATATTTCAAGGAAAATTGAGAGAAATTGAATTAGGACCTTATAGGTAGTTTTTCAATTTGTCAATTGAAAAAAAAAAAAAGACATTTGATCATAATAGAATCATAGAGTCTAAGAGGTATTAGACTAAAATTTTGATTTTACAGTTGAAAATCTTTCACAGGGACATTGCCTAAGTTGTCTGAGGTCAGACAGAAGCCAGAACCAGGTCAGTAGTTTTGTCCTATGAACTCCTTGTTCATTGAAAAAAAAATTGAGCTATTCTGGCAAATCTAGATTCTTCAAGTTAAGGTCTTTCACATTTAGCCATTTCTTAAACAGCAAGAAATACAAGGAAAGATAGAGAACAACCAAGACAGATCCACTGACAAGCACTGAAGTCCCTTATTGTCTAACCCTGTTAGGGAACATTTGTAAGCCCTTCTTCTCTTCTCCTTCTATATTTCTTCTTTTCTTTTAAATTTTTTATCAGAGTATAGTTGATTTGCAATATGGTGTTAGTTTCAGTATATAACAAAGTGAATCAGTTATATATATATATATATATATATATATATATATATATATATACATATACATATATCCATTCTTTTTTGTAGATTCTTTTCCCATATAGGCCACTACAAAGTATGAATAAAGTTCCTGTGCTACACAATGTACCTCTTTCTAGCAAGTATAAATAAAATAAGTACTTATATCATGATAACAGTTCTTTAAAGGAGTTGATCCTTTAATACTTGATTATGTTGTGACATTCCACACTCAGCACATTATCCTTATGTGTTTCAGCTGCTAAATGACTGCTCCTCTCGTCTCAAGCTGGCCCATCCAGCCAGAACCCTGTATACCCCCAACGGAGAGCCAGTTCACTCATGGGATAACATAGAGCGAGACATGGTCTTCTGTGTGTCTACAGGACATGGTTTTAGAACACAAAAAGGTATGAGTGATGATTTTTTTTCCATTAAGTGTTTGTTTGCAGGCTCCATATTATGTGTGGAGCCATTTCTTCTCCAGGGTAACTTCCTGACCCAGGGATTGAACCTGAGTCTCCCACATGGCCTGCAGAGGCTATACCCTCTAAGTCACAAGGGAAGCCTCTTCCATCCAGTCTTTGAAGAATTAAAACATTTAGAGAACTTGTTCACTGAATTTTATATCCCAAAGTGAAGCTTTTTAATGATTATCCTCCTCCATACTTTTCTACTCTGTAGTACTAAATTCTGTGTGTGTGTGTGTGTTTGCTGGAACCTCACTGTTGACACTGATCCAAAGAGTTCAGCCCAAGTTCTGTTAGTTTTGAGGTTTATCCAAGGGGCTTAATTTGTAGAAATTCCAAAAACCCTCCTTTGAAGGTATTCATTATTTAGCATGAACCCTGAGAGAAGTGAGGCTTCCTTGACTTCTTTAAATAACTTGCAAGTTATTTATAACTTAAGGTTTCATTAAAAACCAAAACCACAGTTTACAGATGTCCTTTTGTTACTAATAAGTAAACGTATGCTTGTTTTATTATCTTGTCTGTCCTTCAACAATTTTTGATAAATGTTAGAAATGGAAGAGAACATCTGTTATTAAACCAATTCTTGTCCTTTATCCTACTTATCCTGAGGAATCTAAAACCTTTTTTGTTATTAACAAAGATCTTATTTTCAGGATAGCCTGGAAAACACTGATACTATTTTAAAAGAAATCAAAGGATTCCAGGGCAGATTCTTTTCCCATATAGGCAACTACAAAGTATGAATAAAGTTCCCCTGTGCTACACAATGTACCTCTTTCTAGCAAGTATAAATAAAATAAGTACTTATATCATGATAACAGTTCTTTAAAGGAGTTGATCCTTTAATACTTGATTATGTTGTGACATTCCACACTCAGCACATTATCCTTATGTGTTTCAGCTGCTAAATGACTGCTCCTCTCGTCTCAAGCTGGCCCATCCAGCCAGAACCCTGTATACCCCCAACGGAGAGCCAGTTCACTCATGGGATAACATAGAGCGAGACATGGTCTTCTGTGTGTCTACAGGACATGGTTTTAGAACACAAAAAGGTATGAGTGATGATTTTTTTTCCATTAAGTGTTTGTTTGCAGGCTCCATATTATGTGTGGAGCCATTTCTTCTCCAGGGTAACTTCCTGACCCAGGGATTGAACCTGAGTCTCCCACATGGCCTGCAGAGGCTATACCCTCTAAGTCACAAGGGAAGCCTCTTCCATCCAGTCTTTGAAGAATTAAAACATTTAGAGAACTTGTTCACTGAATTTTATATCCCAAAGTGAAGCTTTTTAATGATTATCCTCCTCCATACTTTTCTACTCTGTAGTACTAAATTCTGTGTGTGTGTGTGTGTTTGCTGGAACCTCACTGTTGACACTGATCCAAAGAGTTCAGCCCAAGTTCTGTTAGTTTTGAGGTTTATCCAAGGGGCTTAATTTGTAGAAATTCCAAAAACCCTCCTTTGAAGGTATTCATTATTTAGCATGAACCCTGAGAGAAGTGAGGCTTCCTTGACTTCTTTAAATAACTTGCAAGTTATTTATAACTTAAGGTTTCATTAAAAACCAAAACCACAGTTTACAGATGTCCTTTTGTTACTAATAAGTAAACGTATGCTTGTTTTATTATCTTGTCTGTCCTTCAACAATTTTTGATAAATGTTAGAAATGGAAGAGAACATCTGTTATTAAACCAATTCTTGTCCTTTATCCTACTTATCCTGAGGAATCTAAAACCTCTTTCTGGGTTAGGTATACATTAACAAAGATCTTATTTTCAGGATAGCCTGGAAAACACTGATACTATTTTAAAAGAAATCAAAGGATTCCAGGGGCATCCCTGGTAGTCCAGGTTTTATGACTCTGAGGTTCCACTGCAGGGGGCATACGTTCAATCCCCAGTCCAGGGAACTAGGCTCTCACATGCCACATGATGTGGAAAAAAATAATTCAGAAATTTATTACCTGGGTTTCTTGAAATAATTGATGCTATGTCTTATAAAATTCACCATAAAATTATTATTACTATGTTTTATATAAGATATATAAATCAGAAAATTTTAGAATAGTTGCAATCATACCTTTACACTTACTCCAGAAGGGTATGGGAATAATACTAAAAAGTAGGAAGACAAGGATTTATTGGAATGCATAACACTGTTCTGAGGATGCCATGCAGATTCCCCCCCACACCATCTTACATCGGGAAAGAAGCCTAATCTTTATATTTTTGGTGTTCTGTTGTCCCTATCATTCACCATTACCCCTCACTCCAGCTCTTGTTGACCCTGACTGTGGAATTACTTAAAAGAATTACTTAGAATGAACCAGTGATGGGGTTCTTATTATCAATAAGTAGTGCTTGACAGCTTCCTGAATTCCATAGCCTATAAAAGAAATGTAAGCCAAGGTTCCTTCCCTGAAAGAGTTTTGGATCTAATTAAGTATATGAACACACTTGAAGTAATTGAATGGGAAGCAAACAAGTGGTATGGTAGAAGGTGGCTTCCCAGTCCTTTCATTATTTATGCTTAATCTTTCACACGCTTGGGATGGCCCTCTATTGCCTGGACCCCACCCTCCCAGCCCCACTGTATTCCTTGGACCTTTCTGATAAATAACAGGCAACCTAGCCCGAGGGTATCCAAAACACAGAGAGAAATGTAGACTGCCCTCCCAGAAGCAAGCTTGTTACCAATAAAAACTGCAGAGAGAAAAGAGAAAACTGGAAATGCACACATTACTTTTCCTATCATTTTCCTCCTTGTTAGCTCTGTGGACCTTTGACAAGGCTATGTAGCAAGCATTCATTTTTGCACCTTCAATTCTTTCACCACATTGATGACTATGATATGAAACAGTTATTCTCTGAAAATGGGCCCCTGTATTCCCTTAATGATGACGTGTTAGTGATTTCCTCCAGTTGTCTAAGATCTTTTCCATGGGTGGTATATATTCTGGAATATCTGATTGTTAGCAGAGAGTTTAAATTAGTTGCTGTTTAGAAAGTTGTTCTGTTATAAGAGCTGCCATTTTATTGTCTTTCCTGAAGTAATTAAATGAGAAATAATCATTTTGTAGAAATCCAAACACTCAGAATGCTTTAAAAAAGAGGAAAAAACTGCCAGCATGTGCATGTGTGTATGTGTGTGTGATGTGTGTGTATACACTTGTAAAGAGAGATTTAATGAATCATTCTATTCATAATTTTTCTGGCTTAACGATGGCTACTGGCTATAGCTATACCCTACTGGCTTAACTATGTAGTACAAAATAAGGCCGCCTGGGACTTTCAAAACTGAACACCTTATAAGAACTTATTTTATGTACTATAACGTAAAAACATTCAGCATGTGAAAGTTAGTCACCAAAGAATCACATTGAGGCTTTGAAAAATGAATTTGTTTTGGCAAAACAAATCAGACACTGTTAGAAGAGTTTCTTTCACACAAACCCCCAACAAAATTAAAAGAGTGCTTTATGCTATTTGTCATCAAATCTGAGCACTGTTCTCAATGCTGTGTTTACCATCTTTTCAGTGGGTTCAGTTTTTAGACCGCTCCTAGGTTAGCTTCCAATTCAGGCTTTATAAAAAGCTTGGAAGGAAGCCCTCTCTAGCAACTGCCATTCTGTAGAAATCCGAAGAATGTTAACACATATCTGATGTGATAAGCAAGTCAAGTGTGTAATGAGAGAGGCCGGCGTGGGAGTCAAGGGCTTCTGAATGATCTTGGAGTTTTTCATCATCTTGAACTTTTAATTATTTTCTATAAGTATCTTGGCTTGTCTCTCAAAATAACTTTTTTCAAACAGACTTAAAGCAACTGGTCGAGGTCAGAGCAAATTATGCCCGAATCCGAAGGCAGCAAGGCCCTCAAGCCACAGACATCGTGCTGTCGCCATCTGCAAAGCTGCATTCCCGGTACATCTACCCAGTGAATAGCGGAACCATCCTAGTCTGTTCTGTGTTTCCCTGGGGTTGCCTGTGTGGACTGACTTACGTGTTTACTAGGATGTGATATGATGATTAGCCATCGTTTTTAATTTTATGCCATATCCTTTAAACATTATACCCTCTACATTTTACACAGAATAATATTTGATGCCTCAAATCTGTCCTTAGAAAGACAACAAAACTCGACAAAGCAATGACAGTACAATAACTACCTTAGCTGTGTTTTCTCCAGGCAAATAAAAAAGAAAATATTAGTTAATATTGAAAAATAACTTCAGGGGATCAAATAGCATACATTATTATATATACTTATTTTTAATTTTTTTTGCCTCTAAGTCATCATTTATTTTTCATCCATCTTTATTCTTTGGCCTATGTGGGCCTCCCATCACAGTGGCCTCTCTTGTTGCAGAGCACTGGCTCTGGGCGCATGCACTCCAGAGTGCTGGCTCGTAATTAGACACACTGGCCCAGCTGTTGTTCCTCGACACGTGGGATCTTCCTGGGCCAGGGATTGAACTGGTTCTCCTTGTACTGCAAGGCGAACTCTTTACCCACTGGACCACCAGGGAAGTCCTATACATACTGTTTTATTCTTATAATATATGTAACTTGATAATAACATAGACTGACAATTGTAGTGTGTTTATATATTTGTATATGTATTGAAATTTAGTGGGTTCAAGAGTAGTATATGTATTATATATAAAAATAAGTTTATATTATTCATTTTGCATTGAGCTTCTCTGGTGGCTCAGTGGTAAAGAATCTGCCTCCCAGTACAGGAGTCATGGGTTCAGTCCTTGGGCTTGGAAGATCCCTGGAGAAATGGCAACCCATTCCAGTATTCTTGCTTGAGAAATCCCATGGACAGAGAATGATCTTTTCAATTATTTTCTATAAGTATCTTGGCTTGTCTCTCAAAATAACTTTTTTCAAACAGACTTAAAGCAACTGGTCGAGGTCAGAGCAAATTATGCCCGAATCCGAAGGCAGCAAGGCCCTCAAGCCACAGACATCGTGCTGTCGCCATCTGCAAAGCTGCATTCCCGGTACATCTACCCAGTGAATAGCGGAACCATCCTAGTCTGTTCTGTGTTTCCCTGGGGTTGCCTGTGTGGACTGACTTACGTGTTTACTAGGATGTGATATGATGATTAGCCATCGTTTTTAATTTTATGCCATATCCTTTAAACATTATACCCTCTACATTTTACACAGAATAATATTTGATGCCTCAAATCTGTCCTTAGAAAGACAACAAAACTCGACAAAGCAATGACAGTACAATAACTACCTTAGCTGTGTTTTCTCCAGGCAAATAAAAAAGAAAATATTAGTTAATATTGAAAAATAACTTCAGGGGATCAAATAGCATACATTATTATATATACTTATTTTTAATTTTTTTTGCCTCTAAGTCATCATTTATTTTTCATCCATCTTTATTCTTTGGCCTATGTGGGCCTCCCATCACAGTGGCCTCTCTTGTTGCAGAGCACTGGCTCTGGGCGCATGCACTCCAGAGTGCTGGCTCGTAATTAGACACACTGGCCCAGCTGTTGTTCCTCGACACGTGGGATCTTCCTGGGCCAGGGATTGAACTGGTTCTCCTTGTACTGCAAGGCGAACTCTTTACCCACTGGACCACCAGGGAAGTCCTATACATACTGTTTTATTCTTATAATATATGTAACTTGATAATAACATAGACTGACAATTGTAGTGTGTTTATATATTTGTATATGTATTGAAATTTAGTGGGTTCAAGAGTAGTATATGTATTATATATAAAAATAAGTTTATATTATTCATTTTGCATTGAGCTTCTCTGGTGGCTCAGTGGTAAAGAATCTGCCTCCCAGTACAGGAGTCATGGGTTCAGTCCTTGGGCTTGGAAGATCCCCTGGAGAAGGAAATGGCAACCCATTCCAGTATTCTTGCTTGAGAAATCCCATGGACAGAGAAGCCTAAAAGGCCACCATCCATGGAGTCACAAAATGTCAGATAGGGCTTAGTGACCAAACAAAATACTCTTTTATTTTTATGTACATAATTTGATAATAAGATATTGATAATTGTAGTGTGTATATATATTTAGTGAGGTCAAGTAGTATATGTACTATATATAAATTAAGTTTATTCATCTCACATATATAACATATATATAAATGTATATATATGTATGTGTGTATATATATATATATATATATACACACATATATAAAACTTGAAGATAACAAAGACTCTTTGACTACCTAATGCTATGTTTGACTCAAACTGACATTTTTCTGGCTCAAGCCACTTTGTTTTTTAAGGTTCCATGTTAAAATCCTCCATTTACTAAATGAAAATGAAATGGCTGGTGGCCGCCAAACCCCACAGGAATTGCCATTTCCTCCTCCTACTTCCCCTCAGCTTGGCCCGTGGTAACAGGACTCCTCATGAACACAGATAGATGTTGTTCACAGAGTGAAGCTAGATAATTCCTGATGTAAGCTTAGTAGCCAGAAGCCATTGGCTGTGTCCTCAGTACAGAAACGTAGGGAAAGTATATATGTACGACTTGAAGGAAAAGTCACTTAAGGATTTTTCTTCAGGGGTCAAGGGAGGTCCTTAGTAAACATGTGTATCAGTTCTCCAGGAAGAGAATTTACCTTTTAATTTCTTTCTGCAATGAAGAAAGAATTATCTTTTTAAGAAAAATAACAGTGACACCTCAGAGTTTCGTTTCTGGTGAAATTTTTCCAGAGAAATGCTCTTCTCTCTTCCTCTGAAAGCCGTTGGCATCTCCGCCTGAATATAAATTGCAGCCTGGCTAGGAGTGTACAGAATGGCTCAGCTGGGCCCACTCCTCAATCCACCACTGTAATGGGATGCAGGAAGGCAGTAGATCATTTCTACTGAAGGGGACTCTTGGTAATGCTGCAAAAGGCCTAGCATTTACTCCCAGTCTGCAAATCAGTAGGGCCACATGAATAAATTCCTACTGCCTCTGACACTACTAAAACAACACACTGAGGCAAAATTTCAACTCAGTATTCTTGCTTGAGAAATCCCATGGACAGAGAAGCCTAAAGGCCACCATCCATGGAGTCACAAAATGTCAGATAGGGCTTAGTGACCAAACAAAATACTCTTTTATTTTTATGTACATAATTTGATAATAAGATATTGATAATTGTAGTGTGTATATATATTTAGTGAGGTCAAGTAGTATATGTACTATATATAAATTAAGTTTATTCATCTCACATATATAACATATATATAAATGTATATATATGTATGTGTGTATATATATATATATATATATATATATACACACATATATAAAACTTGAAGATAACAAAGACTCTTTGACTACCTAATGCTATGTTTGACTCAAACTGACATTTTTCTGGCTCAAGCCACTTTGTTTTTTAAGGTTCCATGTTAAAATCCTCCATTTACTAAATGAAAATGAAATGGCTGGTGGCCGCCAAACCCCACAGGAATTGCCATTTCCTCCTCCTACTTCCCCTCAGCTTGGCCCGTGGTAACAGGACTCCTCATGAACACAGATAGATGTTGTTCACAGAGTGAAGCTAGATAATTCCTGATGTAAGCTTAGTAGCCAGAAGCCATTGGCTGTGTCCTCAGTACAGAAACGTAGGGAAAGTATATATGTACGACTTGAAGGAAAAGTCACTTAAGGATTTTTCTTCAGGGGTCAAGGGAGGTCCTTAGTAAACATGTGTATCAGTTCTCCAGGAAGAGAATTTACCTTTTAATTTCTTTCTGCAATGAAGAAAGAATTATCTTTTTAAGAAAAATAACAGTGACACCTCAGAGTTTCGTTTCTGGTGAAATTTTTCCAGAGAAATGCTCTTCTCTCTTCCTCTGAAAGCCGTTGGCATCTCCGCCTGAATATAAATTGCAGCCTGGCTAGGAGTGTACAGAATGGCTCAGCTGGGCCCACTCCTCAATCCACCACTGTAATGGGATGCAGGAAGGCAGTAGATCATTTCTACTGAAGGGGACTCTTGGTAATCGCTGCAAAAGGCCTAGCATTTACTCCCAGTCTGCAAATCAGTAGGGCCACATGAATAAATTCCTACTGCCTCTGACACTACTAAAAACAAAGCACACTGAGGCAAAATTTCAAGTTACATATACAACAATTTGCCCTTTCACAGACCTCTTCTCTATGTGTTGTGTGGTATTAGAGATGTGAAGGCATTCCAGGACACCTTTGTGATACGTATGATAGTAAGATTGCATATGCTCTCACTTCGCCTTTCCTTTTGTTTAATGAGAAGGGTTAAGGAACATGCTACCAGTCACAGAATGAACCAGTAGGATTCTTACCTCCTGGGTCTCTTCCTACAGTAACTAGATTACAATCCCCAGAGATACAGAATTTTCCCCCAAAATTCCTTGACAAGAAAGGTATTTCTCGAGGTGCAAAAGGACCTATCATTTTGCTGCCAAGGAAAAGTTGATTTCCTATGAAAATGGTGTAATTTCACCATGGATCAAATGTGCAGATTCTTGTGAAGTCTTCACTGTTGTGTGTGAACATGCCTGAGGTGAAAATTGGTAATATCACACACTATATCAAGCACCAGGAGACATAAGGCAAAACTCTTTACTGAACTTTTATATTACTAGTAAATGGGATTTTAGATGTAATATAACAGTCATCAACACATCACGTTTTACCAGCAAGGCAGTGACATGTACTTTGTCAACGATAGCTTGCCCAGGATATCTTGACTGTTCATAGCCACTTCTAACTTCAGACAAACAGGCCTGTTCTTTCTTTATTATTGACCTTCTTCTGTGATCTCCTGGAAGGTGGACTGAGAGCAGTTATTCCAGCTTCATTAAGGACTATAGGCACTGTTCTTTCTTTATTATTGACTTCTTGTGACTCAGGAAAAGAATTAAAAACCTTTTAATTTCTTTCTGCAGGAAAATTATCTTTTTAAGAAAAATAACAGTGACACCTCAGAGTTTCGTTTCTGGTGAAATTTTTCCAGAGAAATGCTCTTCTCTCTTCCTCTGAAAGCCGTTGGCATCTCCGCCTGAATATAAATTGCAGCCTGGCTAGGAGTGTACAGAATGGCTCAGCTGGGCCCACCTCAATCCACCACTGTAATGGGATGCAGGAAGGCAGTAGATCATTTCTACTGAAGGGGACTCTTGGTAATCGCTGCAAAAGGCCTAGCATTTACTCCCAGTCTGCAAATCAGTAGGGCCACATGAATAAATTCCTACTGCCTCTGACACTACTAAAAACAAAGCACACTGAGGCAAAATTTCAAGTTACATATACAACAATTTGCCCTTTCACAGACCTCTTCTCTATGTGTTGTGTGGTATTAGAGATGTGAAGGCATTCCAGGACACCTTTGTGATACGTATGATAGTAAGATTGCATATGCTCTCACTTCGCCTTTCCTTTTGTTTAATGAGAAGGGTTAAGGAACATGCTACCAGTCACAGAATGAACCAGTAGGATTCTTACCTCCTGGGTCTCTTCCTACAGTAACTAGATTACAATCCCCAGAGATACAGAATTTTCCCCCAAAATTCCTTGACAAGAAAGGTATTTCTCGAGGTGCAAAAGGACCTATCATTTTGCTGCCAAGGAAAAGTTGATTTCCTATGAAAATGGTGTAATTTCACCATGGATCAAATGTGCAGATTCTTGTGAAGTCTTCACTGTTGTGTGTGAACATGCCTGAGGTGAAAATTGGTAATATCACACACTATATCAAGCACCAGGAGACATAAGGCAAAACTCTTTACTGAACTTTTATATTACTAGTAAATGGGATTTTAGATGTAATATAACAGTCATCAACACATCACGTTTTACCAGCAAGGCAGTGACATGTACTTTGTCAACGATAGCTTGCCCAGGATATCTTGACTGTTCATAGCCACTTCTAACTTCAGACAAACAGGCCTGTTCTTTCTTTATTATTGACCTTCTTCTGTGATCTCCTGGAAGGTGGACTGGAGAGCAGTTATTCCAGCTTCATTAAGGACTATAGAATAATACTATTTTAATTTGTTCAACCCTCCGAGGGTTTTCATAAACCCAGTAATTTCCTTTGGGAACATGTTTATCAAATTTGAATCAGCCTCATATATATGTCACCTTTCAATATTTTTCTATCAACTGGAAATCACTTATTATTAAATACTAAAGCAACCTTCCTCAAGTCTGTGGCGTTCTCCAGAAATCTATTTCCTGCTGGTTCACAAATACCCTTAAGTTGATCCAGATGTTAATCAACCATGTACCCACATTTGTGATTGTCCTCAGGAGAAAGAATTTTCTGGATGGTTCTGTTCCACCTCTTGCTTTTGTTGCCTGATTAAGTGTTAGGATGAAGTTGTATATTGTTAAGCAAACTAACTGAAAGCCATATGTCTAAACATTTTGAGATTATGACATTTATAAATAAGCATTTATAAATAAGCATTTTATCTGGTTATGTCAGGCTTGTAAACAGAACACACTAGAAATGATTCAAAATTCATGTGCAGTTTTGTGGTGAAATAACCCTGAATTTCTGTTTTTATCTTGATTGTTCATGTAACTGAATATTTTTTGGTGTGGATCACGAAAACAAAGCAAAAAAAAAAAACAACAAAAAGGTAAAAATAAGTCTGTTCTCTTAGAAATTGTGGTCAGTGGCTGCTGCAGCATTTGTGAGCTAACCTTTATTAATAGCCCATGTGTTCTGCTGAGTATTATTGAAACTAATGATTCACCCGGACAGCAGGTTTTTTCCTGGCATCATTTAGAAGGGCGTGATCAAACCCCATAGGTCTGTATTATTCTAGATCCTCACAAAGTTAGATGCAAATGTCCTCAGTTGAATGGAATTTGGACCCACTGGTGATCCTTGGTTGCTTTTATTAAATCAGTAGCTCCAGTTCTCTCCTGCCTCTGAGCAGATCTCAATGCCTTCTCAGGCTAGTGAAGGAGAAAGAAAAAGCAGCAGTTTTGTTCTCAGCACAAGTGAGAATTCTAAGACAAACAGGCCTGTTTCATTATTGACCTTCTTCTGTGATCTCCTGGAAGGTGGACTGGAGAGCAGTTATTCCAGCTTCATTAAGGACTATAGAATAATACTATTTTAATTTGTTCAACCCTCCGAGGGTTTTCATAAACCCAGTAATTTCCTTTGGGAACATGTTTATCAAATTTGAATCAGCCTCATATATATGTCACCTTTCAATATTTTTCTATCAACTGGAAATCACTTATTATTAAATACTAAAGCAACCTTCCTCAAGTCTGTGGCGTTCTCCAGAAATCTATTTCCTGCTGGTTCACAAATACCCTTAAGTTGATCCAGATGTTAATCAACCATGTACCCACATTTGTGATTGTCCTCAGGAGAAAGAATTTTCTGGATGGTTCTGTTCCACCTCTTGCTTTTGTTGCCTGATTAAGTGTTAGGATGAAGTTGTATATTGTTAAGCAAACTAACTGAAAGCCATATGTCTAAACATTTTGAGATTATGACATTTATAAATAAGCATTTATAAATAAGCATTTTATCTGGTTATGTCAGGCTTGTAAACAGAACACACTAGAAATGATTCAAAATTCATGTGCAGTTTTGTGGTGAAATAACCCTGAATTTCTGTTTTTATCTTGATTGTTCATGTAACTGAATATTTTTTGGTGTGGATCACGAAAACAAAGCAAAAAAAAAAAACAACAAAAAGGTAAAAATAAGTCTGTTCTCTTAGAAATTGTGGTCAGTGGCTGCTGCAGCATTTGTGAGCTAACCTTTATTAATAGCCCATGTGTTCTGCTGAGTATTATTGAAACTAATGATTCACCCGGACAGCAGGTTTTTTCCTGGCATCATTTAGAAGGGCGTGATCAAACCCCATAGGTCTGTATTATTCTAGATCCTCACAAAGTTAGATGCAAATGTCCTCAGTTGAATGGAATTTGGACCCACTGGTGATCCTTGGTTGCTTTTATTAAATCAGTAGCTCCAGTTCTCTCCTGCCTCTGAGCAGATCTCAATGCCTTCTCAGGCTAGTGAAGGAGAAAGAAAAAGCAGCAGTTTTGTTCTCAGCACAAGTGAGAATTCTAAGTAAACGGCATGGTTTGGGGCTGCTTGGCCGGAAGCAAATGCAAAGCAGGATCAACAAAGACCACTCAGGTGATTGCTGATGAGAGTAGAGTAATGGTGGACGTTCAGTGGTGCCTGCTGCCAGCCATGGTATTTCCTAGTTCTGTGAGTTTGTAATAGGAAACCACTATCCTATTGCTGTCACCCCGTGCCATGTGCGCAGATAGAAATATATGAGAAGAGAGGAAATGTTATACCCAGGGTGCAACAGGGTTGGGCAGAGGAGGAAAGGAGACAGGAAATTATATTTATATGGCAGGTACAGTGGTGATTCTGAATTGGATGTCCTATCATTCATTGTCTGCTGTATTAGGGACTGATAGATAGTTCAGTCAACCACTGGATCGATTAGGTCCTGACTAAGCAATACGAGGCTTCCCTGGGCTTCTCTGGTGGTTCAGATGGTAAAGAATCTGCCTTCGATGCAGCAGACTGAGTTGGGAAGATCCCCTAGAGAAGAGCATGGATACCCACTCCAATATTCTTGCCTAGAGAATGCCATGGACAGAGGAGCCTGGCAGGCTAAGACCATGGAGTCACACTAGCACTCCTAGAAGTGTTGAACTTGGGGCTTTAACCCCAGCAGCGATTGCCCAAGAATGACAGCTCTGGGCAGACCCCGGGGCTAGGACAGTTAAGGGGTCAATGTCTAGATGCCACCACCAGTGGCTTTTCTTAAAGCACTGTGCAGATTGCGTCTGAACAGGGAACCTTACAGAACTGCTAGGATCAGTGCCCCCAAAGCACAAGATTGGATTCTCTGTTCCATTTCCACTACTCTTTTCCCCTTTCCTTCCAGTTCTTCTCTCTCCTTGCCTTTCTGTCTTCTCTCATCAGTCTTCTTTACTGTTTCTCTTCTAAGGGCCTTTAAAATTCATCTTGTATTTTAATGACTCTCCCTGGAGCACTTTTGTCAGTCAGCAAGAGATGCTTCCTTAATATGATTCTCAGAGTTTCCTGTGCACAAGAGTCACCTGGGGAGCTTGGAAAAACATGGAGTCCCAGGCTGGGTGGCAGAGAGTCTTCTTCTGGACCCCTGAGGTGGGGTAAAGAGTCTGCAGGTAACAAGCCCCAGGCACAGAGAGGGGCAGCTGATCACATGTTGGGAAACTCAGGGGTTCTGTGCCTGTCAGGTGGGCATGGTCAATCACTGACCACCAGTCCTGAGAACACTGTGGCCCCAGGTACTCGGGCACTAGGAAGACAAAGAACTCACTGCCTGTGTGAGGGTTTGAGTCTAAATGTCCTCATGTTTTCTCCTCATTGTTTCTTTGAGAAAGAACGGACATGTTCTTGAGTCAGGGCTAACTACCCAGAGATGGTAACCAGAACCCAGACATTGGAGGAGACACAAGGGAGTCTGAGGTGCTGAAGCATCCCATGTTAATTAAGTTGCCATCAGTGCCGATAACATCTTGCTGTTTTAAAGGTCACAAGAATAATGTCAGTGCTATGGTACATGAATCACAGAGCAATCTTGAGGGTGGGGAAATAACCAGCTTCCTGGAATTCTCTTATGCATTTTTGCATGTACAAACTGAGAGAGCTGTGGAACAAGGGCTGGGGTCTTATTTACCCAAGTAAGCCTTTCTCCCAGCAGCTAAAGAATCTGCCTGCAATGCAGGAGACACAGAAGATGATGTAGGGGACCTGCTCCAGTATTCTTGCTGGGAAAATCCCACAGACAGAGGAGCCTGGTGGGCTGTAGTTCATAGGGTTGTAAAGAGCCCGACACGACTGAGTAACTAAGCACGTATGACCCTTTCTCCAGTGAAGGAGCTGCTTGCTACAGGGAAGGCTAAGCCTCTCTGTTCTATGTTTGCTCTAAGTCTAGTTAATACAGAAGCTTGAGCTGCCCACATCCCTGGCAGGCTTATCTAAGAGTCTGAAATTCCATGGGATATTACTTCAGTTCAATAACAAGGACTCTCAAGAAAAAATAATTTTCAGGGTAGTTCACTTGTCCCTTAAATGAAATGCATATAGGTGGGGAGACAGACACTTTCCGTAGAAGACAGAAATGATAAAGAAAATCAGCTTTCCAAAGACCTAATTCATATGTTTCTATCTCCAGGCACTCCCTGTTCTGGGTACTGGGCATGCAAAGGTGAATGCAGTAGGTGGGTGGTTACTTGGAGAGTGAATAAGCTGAGATGTTGAGGTGACAAGTACGAGTTGAGGTGGGAGGGGTGGGCACCAGCCAGATTGTGGCAGGCCTTATAGGTCTTACTAAACAGTCTGGGTTTTTCTTGGTAAATGCAATGGGAAGTGGTTAAAGGGAACTATTAATAGTATGAAGGCTGCACTAGACATTGTATGTTAAATTAAGCTTGCTCAGATTATAAATTAGAGACACACTCAATTTACCTCCAAAGGTGGAAGTTTGTTAGAAGGACTAACAAAGAAAGGGGAAAGCACAGGAGAGCCCAGGCTTCATGGTGGTCTCTGTTCCAGACACACAGCCTGACTCTGTCCAAATGGCCACCTAGTAATCTGCCATGTCCGCTCCTGACTTCCGTTGATCTGTGCTACTTCTTTTTTAATGCATGCTTGCTAAGGTCACTTCAGTCATGTGGGACTCTTTGTGCCCCTATGGACTGTATCCTGCCAGGCTCTTCTGTCCATGGGATTCTCCAGGCAAGAATACTGGAGTGGGTTGCTGTTTCCTCTTGCAGGGGCTCTTCTTTTGGAAAGTGAATGAAATTGATTTACTTGGGATTTTATGTATTACAATAGCTAGAGTTGTCCTAAATAGTATGCTTACATATCAGTATTTTTTTTCCAATAGTGAATTCAAAGTATTTATACTAAATCTTCAGAATGACACTAGTTCTATATTACTAGCTACATGATCTCTGTGCTTCTTGTCCTGTGAATTTCCTTCTCCATGAGCTCTCCTGCTCCAGGCTAAGTGACTCATTTGTCTTCTCATGGCTTCTGCTGCCTCTGCTTCTGTTTCCTGCCTTGCCTTTATATTTCTTTTGGCTCTAGGGCCACTCTACCCTCTGAATTACTTTCTTTGTGTCTTCTGATGGAAGACTGAATGGTTGGAGGCTGGCCAGTATCTGCCTTTTACTCATTCCTTTAGAGTAGGATGTCAGGGATCCCAAGATACAAAGCACAGCTTGCCTGTATAGGCCTTGGTGATATGGGTTGATCCCTCCTCAGGAAGCTGTGAACCCGGCTGGCATTTGAGGTTCCATGATATTTGTAGTATAAACTCATAATTCTGCTGTTGTTATGATTCTTTTTCTCCCTTCACCACTGAGGGATGAAAGTTAGCATGGTAGCAGCTAGGCTCTCTCTATCCCTCTTCAGACAGTACGAAGCTTGTCCTTGGGTGCTGCCTCAAAGCTGACTGTGATAGTGTCACCCTGGTGGTCTTGGCTATACAAGCAACATGACCTTGAAGATGGAATCTGTGACTTTGCTTACCATATCAGGATGGACTCTTTTAAGGTATACTTTCAACTATGAGCAAGTCTGTCTGAGGAAGTGGATTTTGCAGAGGCATCCGGGCAAAACTCAAGACACTCTGGCATCCAGGGAATTTTCCCAAATCCACTCGGAATGTCAAATACCTTTTTATCAGACTTTTCCTTGTCTCTTGTTTAATGCATTTGTTTTGATAGGCTGGATTCCATTGTGGATTTTGATTTTTGTTACCATCCCTCCCTCTTTCTCCACTTTGCAAGGTCAACCTGGCTAAAAACTTCAACATTGACATGTGAGTTCTACTCACTGGGCTTGACCATCGTCGACTGTGCTTGAGCTGTCAATCCTTGTTACATTCCGGGACACCCAAGGGGTAGTATAGTCTCTTAGATAATGCCCAGTTCCCATGAAAAAGCTGATATGGGCCACAACAGTGTATTGAACAAAAGCTGCGCATTTAAGAATCTCCCTAGAGAGGTGTTCTTAGCAGCAGTGGGGCATAGTACACAAGACAGCGTGAGCAGTACACTGTAGCCCGGTTGGTCCTTTGTCTCATGTATGAAATGACTTGACAACAAAAGTCAGTTTTCATTTAAGCAACTTGCAACAGCTTTTATGAAAAGAAAAAAAAAACAAAAAAACAAAACAGGGATTCATTTGTGGGATTTTTAGCTACTTCAAAGTTATTTACTTACATTATCTAACTACAGGCCACTGCCATTGCTCCCATGGAAGACTGAATGTGAGTATAAACTTTTCATAAGATACAAAGCACAGCTTGCCTGTATAGGCCTTGGTGATATGGGTTGATCCCTCCTCAGGAAGCTGTGAACCCGGCTGGCATTTGAGGTTCCATGATATTTGTAGTATAAACTCATAATTCTGCTGTTGTTATGATTCTTTTTCTCCCTTCACCACTGAGGGATGAAAGTTAGCATGGTAGCAGCTAGGCTCTCTCTATCCCTCTTCAGACAGTACGAAGCTTGTCCTTGGGTGCTGCCTCAAAGCTGACTGTGATAGTGTCACCCTGGTGGTCTTGGCTATACAAGCAACATGACCTTGAAGATGGAATCTGTGACTTTGCTTACCATATCAGGATGGACTCTTTTAAGGTATACTTTCAACTATGAGCAAGTCTGTCTGAGGAAGTGGATTTTGCAGAGGCATCCGGGCAAAACTCAAGACACTCTGGCATCCAGGGAATTTTCCCAAATCCACTCGGAATGTCAAATACCTTTTTATCAGACTTTTCCTTGTCTCTTGTTTAATGCATTTGTTTTGATAGGCTGGATTCCATTGTGGATTTTGTTTTTTGTTACCATCCCTCCCTCTTTCTCCACTTTGCAAGGTCAACCTGGCTAAAAACTTCAACATTGACATGTGAGTTCTACTCACTGGGCTTGACCATCGTCGACTGTGCTTGAGCTGTCAATCCTTGTTACATTCCGGGACACCCAAGGGGTAGTATAGTCTCTTAGATAATGCCCAGTTCCCATGAAAAAGCTGATATGGGCCACAACAGTGTATTGAACAAAAGCTGCGCATTTAAGAATCTCCCTAGAGAGGTGTTCTTAGCAGCAGTGGGGCATAGTACACAAGACAGCGTGAGCAGTACACTGTAGCCCGGTTGGTCCTTTGTCTCATGTATGAAATGACTTGACAACAAAAGTCAGTTTTCATTTAAGCAACTTGCAACAGCTTTTATGAAAAGAAAAAAAAAACAAAAAAACAAAACAGGGATTCATTTGTGGGATTTTTAGCTACTTCAAAGTTATTTACTTACATTATCTAACTACAGGCCACTGCCATTGCTCCCATGCCTAATTCTGGTTTTCTAATTAGTCATGGTGCACCCCAGCCTCACCTCTCTCTAGTTCTTTACCCAAGTTCTACTCTAGTTCTTTACTCAGAATGGTCTTTCTAGAATAAAAATCAAATCGTGTTACTGTCTTTCTTAAAAACTTTCCATGGGCCCTGCCTGTCACCTAAACCTGCCATTGGGAAGACTATATTCCCTTCGCCCTATAGTCTTGTCTTCTTCATTCACAGAGATTCACACTCCACTCATCCTAAATGTCATGTCCGACTCTTTGCGACCCTCTAAACTGTAGCCCACCCGGGTTCCTCTGTCCATGGGATTTCTCAGGCAAGAATACTGAAATGGATTGCTATTTCCATCTGGAAAACCCATCCTAAAAGTGCCCTCAGTTTCCCCAAATCATCTGTTCTCTCTTAACCATTCTTATTCTCCTCCTACAGTTCTCTGGGGGAACATCCCTGACTCCTCCCCAATCCAACTCTGTCGAGAACTGCCTTCTGTGTTCTCCCCACTTTGCTCACCTCCATGGTAGCACCTATCACTATTAACTTAACGTTTATCCCACTGATCTGTAAACTCTTTGAGAGAAAGGCCAGGCTTGTTCACATCTATATTTCCAGTGCCTTAATACCCTTTATCATGTAGTAGGCATTAAGGGATGTTTGTTGAATGAGTGTGAGGTTTTGGGTGACTGGTTGGTTTAAAAAGTACCTGCTTTTAAATACAAGCATTGGGTCAGAGTTTAATTTTCTTGTAGAACTTTTTTCCTTTTACCTGCATTGGACTGAATATATGTGTCCCCCACCCCTAATTTGTATGCTGAAGCTCCATGCCCCAATATGATAGTATGAAGAGGTGGGGTCTTTGGGAGGTAATTAGAAATATGTGAGGTCATAGGGATAACACCATCATGCATGGAATTAGTGCCCTTGTAAGAGTCACAAGAGAACTTCTTTCTTTGTTTTCTGCTTTGTGAAGATACAATGAGAAGTCATCACAGAAGGTGGCTCTTACCATAACCTGACCAACCTGGCACTCTGATCTCAGACTTCAGGATCCAGACCTGTGAGAAATGATCTCTGTTTTGTATAAGCCTATGGTGCTTTGTTGTAACAATCTGAGCTAAGACACACAATATCACATCCATCTACAGTATATAACCCATAACCTTCTTATAAAATGAGTCTTTTACTTGATGAGACAGTATAGACTGATTATATTTCTTTTTTTAAAAGGTAAGCCAAAGCAGCATTTTTAAACTTTCCATGGGCCCTGCCTGTCACCTAAACCTGCCATTGGGAAGACTATATTCCTTCGCCCTACAGTCTTGTCTTCTTCATTCACAGAGATTCACACTCCACTCATCCTAAATGTCATGTCCGACTCTTTGCGACCCTCTAAACTGTAGCCCACCCGGGTTCCTCTGTCCATGGGATTTCTCAGGCAAGAATACTGAAATGGATTGCTATTTCCATCTGGAAAACCCATCCTAAAAGTGCCCTCAGTTTCCCCAAATCATCTGTTCTCTCTTAACCATTCTTATTCTCCTCCTACAGTTCTCTGGGGGAACATCCCTGACTCCTCCCCAATCCAACTCTGTCGAGAACTGCCTTCTGTGTTCTCCCCACTTTGCTCACCTCCATGGTAGCACCTATCACTATTAACTTAACGTTTATCCCACTGATCTGTAAACTCTTTGAGAGAAAGGCCAGGCTTGTTCACATCTATATTTCCAGTGCCTTAATACCCTTTATCATGTAGTAGGCATTAAGGGATGTTTGTTGAATGAGTGTGAGGTTTTGGGTGACTGGTTGGTTTAAAAAGTACCTGCTTTTAAATACAAGCATTGGGTCAGAGTTTAATTTTCTTGTAGAACTTTTTTCCTTTTACCTGCATTGGACTGAATATATGTGTCCCCCACCCCTAATTTGTATGCTGAAGCTCCATGCCCCAATATGATAGTATGAAGAGGTGGGGTCTTTGGGAGGTAATTAGAAATATGTGAGGTCATAGGGATAACACCATCATGCATGGAATTAGTGCCCTTGTAAGAGTCACAAGAGAACTTCTTTCTTTGTTTTCTGCTTTGTGAAGATACAATGAGAAGTCATCACAGAAGGTGGCTCTTACCATAACCTGACCAACCTGGCACTCTGATCTCAGACTTCAGGATCCAGACCTGTGAGAAATGATCTCTGTTTTGTATAAGCCTATGGTGCTTTGTTGTAACAATCTGAGCTAAGACACACAATATCACATCCATCTACAGTATATAACCCATAACCTTCTTATAAAATGAGTCTTTTACTTGATGAGACAGTATAGACTGATTATATTTCTTTTTTTAAAAGGTAAGCCAAAGCAGCATTGATTATGCTTCTCTGCCCTTCATAATGTTCAAAACCTGCTAAGGCCTGCTAGAATGGAAAATATTCTTCTCCCATCAGCATCCAGGCAGACCCGTAACTACTCACCTGACTGCTGCAGGCAGCCTGGCTTGGGAGAGAAGACATGTCACCCCTTGCACAAGTGTGATGATTTGTGACTGAGAAGGGAGAGCCTGCTCTCTGAACCACATGCCCCTTGGTGCAGGCAGGCTAAGGAAAGATGAATGGTATTATAAGACAGACATCTGAATGTTTCATATTAAATTAGTCCCACAGAGCGCCCAGAATTCTCATTCCATAAATCACAAGGTAAAGTAAACTCACTCCCAGGATAGGCTGTTGTGACTTTGGCCTGTGGTGTCATAGATAATCTGCGAATAGTTAACCATTTGTCTGAAATAGTAATAATTTTCAGCATACTTACTCAGTGACAGAGAGGTGACCCAGACTGATCTCTGTTGCCAGAAACAGCATGTAAATGGGAGTCAGCCAATTCAGGAGATTTTCCAAACAAGAGCCACTGCTTCTTGGCCACTCTGCCTATTCTTCCACTGCCATGAGCTCCTCCAGGTACTGTTAGGTGCTGGGGGCTAAGATGAGCAAACTTCACCTGTAACAGAGAGCAGGCACAAAAGAGCACCTACTGATGCTCTACCCACCCCCTTTACTGAGTGAACTGCAGTCCCAGCATCATTTTGAAGTCCACTTTCACCTTGACTTGATCTAAACATTTTGGAGCTAGGAAGGACCTCAATTCCATGAAAGCCACGTTACTCTTCAGGCAAAGGTTTATTCTGAGAATATTCTACATATCTTTAGATCTATTCTGGTTCTCCCATTTCTGGGCTGACTCTGTGAGAAGGCGACACTATAAAATGAAAGGAAAATAGACTGTGCTTCATAAGACCATTCTACTCAATGCCAACTGGGCCCATCTGAGCTGCTTTCATCTCTTTTATGAAAGGACATCCATCTACAGTATATAACCCATAACCTTCTTATAAAATGAGTCTTTTACTTGATGAGACAGTATAGACTGATTATATTTCTTTTTTTAAAAGGTAAGCCAAAGCAGCATTGATTATGCTTCTCTGCCCTTCATAATGTTCAAAACCTGCTAAGGCCTGCTAGAATGGAAAATATTCTTCTCCCATCAGCATCCAGGCAGACCCGTAACTACTCACCTGACTGCTGCAGGCAGCCTGGCTTGGGAGAGAAGACATGTCACCCCTTGCACAAGTGTGATGATTTGTGACTGAGAAGGGAGAGCCTGCTCTCTGAACCACATGCCCCTTGGTGCAGGCAGGCTAAGGAAAGATGAATGGTATTATAAGACAGACATCTGAATGTTTCATATTAAATTAGTCCCACAGAGCGCCCAGAATTCTCATTCCATAAATCACAAGGTAAAGTAAACTCACTCCCAGGATAGGCTGTTGTGACTTTGGCCTGTGGTGTCATAGATAATCTGCGAATAGTTAACCATTTGTCTGAAATAGTAATAATTTTCAGCATACTTACTCAGTGACAGAGAGGTGACCCAGACTGATCTCTGTTGCCAGAAACAGCATGTAAATGGGAGTCAGCCAATTCAGGAGATTTTCCAAACAAGAGCCACTGCTTCTTGGCCACTCTGCCTATTCTTCCACTGCCATGAGCTCCTCCAGGTACTGTTAGGTGCTGGGGGCTAAGATGAGCAAACTTCACCTGTAACAGAGAGCAGGCACAAAAGAGCACCTACTGATGCTCTACCCACCCCCTTTACTGAGTGAACTGCAGTCCCAGCATCATTTTGAAGTCCACTTTCACCTTGACTTGATCTAAACATTTTGGAGCTAGGAAGGACCTCAATTCCATGAAAGCCACGTTACTCTTCAGGCAAAGGTTTATTCTGAGAATATTCTACATATCTTTAGATCTATTCTGGTTCTCCCATTTCTGGGCTGACTCTGTGAGAAGGCGACACTATAAAATGAAAGGAAAATAGACTGTGCTTCATAAGACCATTCTACTCAATGCCAACTGGGCCCATCTGAGCTGCTTTCATCTCTTTTATGAAAGGAAAAGGAAAGTAGGCTCTTCCATCTCTAAAGTCCCACCCAAGTTTAAAAGTCTAATTCTGATGCGGTAGCTAGATGATATTGGGCAGTAAGTATTGTGATAATCAATATTCTAGCTGACCAAGGAAACTGATCCCTCTCCCTGGTAGTCTTTCTACAGGTATTTACTAGGACCTGCATCTAGGTCATCCTCACCCTCAGAATTCCAATCCAGATTTCACCAGAGCAAGAGAGGGAGGTCACAACACAGCTTAGGGATGGCCAAGGACCAGAGGTGGTTCCTCCCAGAGAAAGATCTTGGTGTCAAAGACTTGAGTGGAGTTTTGCCTTCTGCATGCATTATTGGGCAAGATCATTGGTATAAGTATCAAATAAGATCAATTATAAACATGGACCATGGGAAGCACACTAATACTTCAGAGTGTGTGCACCTGCCAGGTACCTTGTTGGACTTTCACAGCGGGGTTGTTGGTTTCATTCCATACTCATGATCACTCTTGGAAATAGATCATTTCTTACTACTTCTACTTTTGCATTTTAGAAGTGGGGATGCTGAACTTAGGAGAGGGTGAAATATCTTGTCCAAGTCATCAAATGATCAGAAGCAGAGCTGAATTTGTACCTAGATTGATCTAATCCCATACATAGTTTGTAGAAATTTCAGGTATGGTTATCAGCAATTCTAAAACTGAGTTGGATGCTCCATTGGATGCCTTCGAGGAGTAATTTTATGGTTTAGTCACTGCCTGCTTGGAAAATTTCCCTGGTGACATCTGAGTTAGGCATAATGAGCTATATTTGAACACCCAACCAGAGGAGAGTGGGGGGCCCTGCCTTGTTCACAGGAGAGGAACCTCATGGATTCATCATGACACAACAAGCCACTAGGGCATCTTGCTTCTCTACCCCTAATGGCTGTAGTCATCTGTGTATTAGTTGCAAGGGATAGTGTCAAAGGCTGGGTGGCTTAACCAACTGACGTTTCTCATAGTTCTGGGGTTATAATTCCAAGATCCAGGTACCAGGAGGACTGGCTCCTCTAAAGGGTGTGAGGGAAGGACTTGTCCCCTGCCTCTGCTCTGGCCTCTCATGGTTTGCAGACAGTCTGGTATTCCTGGGCTCATAGATTCATCCTCCCAGTCTCTGCCTCTTCATGTGACATCATCCCCATGGGCCTATCTGTGTCCAAATGTTCCCAGTCATATCGGGTTAGGGGACCTCATCTTTATTAATTACATCTGAAACTACCTTATTTCCAAATAAGAGCACATTCTGAGATGCTGGAGGTTAGGACTTTGACTAGTGAATTTTTGGTGTGGAGACACAATTCAGCCCATAACGGTCAGTAATGAAAGTCTGAACCCTCACAAAAGTACTTCATCAGAGCGCAAGTGCTCTACCATTAAAGAACGCAACATTCTCTCCTGATGGCATGCCTCTCTCCCTTTTATGTCTTTCTTGTTTCTTACTAACACTGAAGTCTGATATTAATGGAAAAACCATTAAAAAAAAAAACTATTATCCTATGAGGTAAAGTGAATGCACTCAACTGTGAAAGGAAGACTTATCGATCAATTTCAGTTAAACCTTGCTTGTCTGACACTTTGCAGCTAAGGAATGTGTTTTTATTGCCTGGCCAGATAGTTCAGATTTCCCGTCAGTCTTAGTAAAGACCCCTTTTATAACAATGATAAAATTTTATCACAGAGCTATGAAAACAAAATTAGATTTCATAACTTCAAGCCTTGAAAGCGATGCCATCAGAAATTTCAGGTATGGTTATCAGCAATTCTAAAACTGAGTTGGATGCTCCATTGGATGCCTTCGAGGAGTAATTTTATGGTTTAGTCACTGCCTGCTTGGAAAATTTCCCTGGTGACATCTGAGTTAGGCATAATGAGCTATATTTGAACACCCAACCAGAGGAGAGTGGGGGGCCCTGCCTTGTTCACAGGAGAGGAACCTCATGGATTCATCATGACACAACAAGCCACTAGGGCATCTTGCTTCTCTACCCCTAATGGCTGTAGTCATCTGTGTATTAGTTGCAAGGGATAGTGTCAAAGGCTGGGTGGCTTAACCAACTGACGTTTCTCATAGTTCTGGGGTTATAATTCCAAGATCCAGGTACCAGGAGGACTGGCTCCTCTAAAGGGTGTGAGGGAAGGACTTGTCCCCTGCCTCTGCTCTGGCCTCTCATGGTTTGCAGACAGTCTGGTATTCCTGGGCTCATAGATTCATCCTCCCAGTCTCTGCCTCTTCATGTGACATCATCCCCATGGGCCTATCTGTGTCCAAATGTTCCCAGTCATATCGGGTTAGGGGACCTCATCTTTATTAATTACATCTGAAACTACCTTATTTCCAAATAAGAGCACATTCTGAGATGCTGGAGGTTAGGACTTTGACTAGTGAATTTTTGGTGTGGAGACACAATTCAGCCCATAACGGTCAGTAATGAAAGTCTGAACCCTCACAAAGTACTTCATCAGGCGCAAGTGCTCTACCATTAAAGAACGCAACATTCTCTCCTGATGGCATGCCTCTCTCCCTTTTATGTCTTTCTTGTTTCTTACTAACACTGAAGTCTGATATTAATGGAAAAACCATTAAAAAAAAAAACTATTATCCTATGAGGTAAAGTGAATGCACTCAACTGTGAAAGGAAGACTTATCGATCAATTTCAGTTAAACCTTGCTTGTCTGACACTTTGCAGCTAAGGAATGTGTTTTTATTGCCTGGCCAGATAGTTCAGATTTCCCGTCAGTCTTAGTAAAGACCCCTTTTATAACAATGATAAAATTTTATCACAGAGCTATGAAAACAAAATTAGATTTCATAACTCACATCAAGCCTTGAAAGCGATGCCTCTATAAATTTTACAAACCTTATCAAGTTTTAATGTACCTATTCTGATAAATATTTTTAAAGTAGCAACTTCTATTGAACTTCATATATATGAATGTGTGTATATAAATAAGTGTATGTATGCATGTGTATAATATATTTCTCTCCTTTCTCTCTCCCTTCCTCTCTCTTTTTTTCTTTCCTTCTCTCTTTCCCCCTTACAGGCAAGAAAACTTTCTCCACCTATTTGGAAACAGAAAACTGTGACAGAAAGTCTAATTATTTAGATTGCTGAAGTCTTCAAATATAGGGAAAATCCAAAAGGAATCTGTGCAGTTGATTTAAAAATTTAGTCCTAGAATTATCTTTCAAAATAACTGTTTTTTTTTTTTAATGGGCAGATGCTGATTAGTTATCTATAAATTCACAACAAGACATAATTAAAGGGCAATGTTAGCCACAGGGATTTTGTAATCTAATGAAAACCTATGTACACTCTAAATTTTCCATTCTGTAATATGGAGTGTTGGGGGAAAAATGTGTATATACTGACACAAGTTGTCTCTCCAACTGGAAGGTAATTGCCTAAGGACAGAGACCCTTATTTTTATTTACTCGGAACAGGACTCAGTGACAATGCCCAGCAGTCCCACGGCCAGAGCAACATGACGGAAAACAAGGTTCAGCCAACTTCTAGCCAGTAATGAAAGTCTGAACCCTCACAAAGTACTTCATCAGCGCAAGTGCTCTACCATTAAAGAACGCAACATTCTCTCCTGATGGCATGCCTCTCTCCCTTTTATGTCTTTCTTGTTTCTTACTAACACTGAAGTCTGATATTAATGGAAAAACCATTAAAAAAAAAAACTATTATCCTATGAGGTAAAGTGAATGCACTCAACTGTGAAAGGAAGACTTATCGATCAATTTCAGTTAAACCTTGCTTGTCTGACACTTTGCAGCTAAGGAATGTGTTTTTATTGCCTGGCCAGATAGTTCAGATTTCCCGTCAGTCTTAGTAAAGACCCCTTTTATAACAATGATAAAATTTTATCACAGAGCTATGAAAACAAAATTAGATTTCATAACTCACATCAAGCCTTGAAAGCGATGCCTCTATAAATTTTACAAACCTTATCAAGTTTTAATGTACCTATTCTGATAAATATTTTTAAAGTAGCAACTTCTATTGAACTTCATATATATGAATGTGTGTATATAAATAAGTGTATGTATGCATGTGTATAATATATTTCTCTCCTTTCTCTCTCCCTTCCTCTCTCTTTTTTTCTTTCCTTCTCTCTTTCCCCCTTACAGGCAAGAAAACTTTCTCCACCTATTTGGAAACAGAAAACTGTGACAGAAAGTCTAATTATTTAGATTGCTGAAGTCTTCAAATATAGGGAAAATCCAAAAGGAATCTGTGCAGTTGATTTAAAAATTTAGTCCTAGAATTATCTTTCAAAATAACTGTTTTTTTTTTTTAATGGGCAGATGCTGATTAGTTATCTATAAATTCACAACAAGACATAATTAAAGGGCAATGTTAGCCACAGGGATTTTGTAATCTAATGAAAACCTATGTACACTCTAAATTTTCCATTCTGTAATATGGAGTGTTGGGGGAAAAATGTGTATATACTGACACAAGTTGTCTCTCCAACTGGAAGGTAATTGCCTAAGGACAGAGACCCTTATTTTTATTTACTCGGAACAGGACTCAGTGACAATGCCCAGCAGTCCCACGGCCAGAGCAACATGACGGGAAAACAAGGTTCAGCCAACTTCTACTCTTGTGCTAAACCATATGCCAAAATTACAGCAGTACAGGGGAATAGAGGGTCTGCTTCATAGAATTTTATTTCAGTCAGCTGTTCAGGAACTACACTCCTCAGAGTCAAATTAAATCGAGTTATAGTCAGATAGTCTTTCCTGCTTTTCAGCGGCAAGAAACACTTCTCAAAATTGGGCAAATGAAATAAATGTCATGGTGTAAAGTAGGCATCACATACTCTTAAAATACATCTATGATGATTATATATTTTGGTCTTAAAAATCACGTTCGAAGAAATATCCAAAGATTATGTGAAATTGCTTACGGATGTGTTGACAACATTCAGAAACCTTAATAGACTGTTGTGAAGGATTCACACTGTTTTGGTTCATGTACTCCTTTGAGCATCTTTGGAAAAGCCATAAACCTACAAAAGAACATACAGAAAATATTTCTCTCATACCATTTCATGGAGTCCACAGACCCACCTGAAAAACATTAATGAACTTCCAAACAAAGAACTGATAGAAAATATTTCTGATTTTCATAATCCTTAAGGTTTGTGGTGGGCGGGGCAGACATAGGAGCCATACTCAGCAACTACAGATTCTAACTTTCACGATGGTACTCTTTGCTTGCTATATTCAAAAACAATAAACCATGATGATTTCTCATCATCTTTGACTGCGGTCTTTGCATCTATGGACCTTAAGTGAGAAAAGATAAGGAAATGTAAACTTTTTCAAACAGTGTTGTTCATTTTGGGCATTCCTTGGAGAAAGCACTTATTACCTAGAAGGAAAAAGCTAATTAAGTCGACATTTCTTACAATCACAAAGCCATTTTACTTGTAATTTTGGGCAGATGCTGATTAGTTATCTATAAATTCACAACAAGACATAATTAAAGGGCAATGTTAGCCACAGGGATTTTGTAATCTAATGAAAACCTATGTACACTCTAAATTTTCCATTCTGTAATATGGAGTGTTGGGGGAAAAATGTGTATATACTGACACAAGTTGTCTCTCCAACTGGAAGGTAATTGCCTAAGGACAGAGACCCTTATTTTTATTTACTCGGAACAGGACTCAGTGACAATGCCCAGCAGTCCCACGGCCAGAGCAACATGACGGGAAAACAAGGTTCAGCCAACTTCTACTCTTGTGCTAAACCATATGCCAAAATTACAGCAGTACAGGGGAATAGAGGGTCTGCTTCATAGAATTTTATTTCAGTCAGCTGTTCAGGAACTACACTCCTCAGAGTCAAATTAAATCGAGTTATAGTCAGATAGTCTTTCCTGCTTTTCAGCGGCAAGAAACACTTCTCAAAATTGGGCAAATGAAATAAATGTCATGGTGTAAAGTAGGCATCACATACTCTTAAAATACATCTATGATGATTATATATTTTGGTATTAAAAAATCACGTTCGAAGAAATATCCAAAGATTATGTGAAATTGCTTACGGATGTGTTGACAACATTCAGAAACCTTAATAGACTGTTGTGAAGGATTCACACTGTTTTGGTTCATGTACTCCTTTGAGCATCTTTGGAAAAGCCATAAACCTACAAAAGAACATACAGAAAATATTTCTCTCATACCATTTCATGGAGTCCACAGACCCACCTGAAAAACATTAATGAACTTCCAAACAAAGAACTGATAGAAAATATTTCTGATTTTCATAATCCTTAAGGTTTGTGGTGGGCGGGGCAGACATAGGAGCCATACTCAGCAACTACAGATTCTAACTTTCACGATGGTACTCTTTGCTTGCTATATTCAAAAACAATAAACCATGATGATTTCTCATCATCTTTGACTGCGGTCTTTGCATCTATGGACCTTAAGTGAGAAAAGATAAGGAAATGTAAACTTTTTCAAACAGTGTTGTTCATTTTGGGCATTCCTTGGAGAAAGCACTTATTACCTAGAAGGAAAAAGCTAATTAAGTCGACATTTCTTACAATCACAAAGCCATTTTTACTTGCTACTCTTTTAGACAGAAGGGAATACATGCTGTTTCCCTTTTGTCTGTCAGGAGAATAATAGGGAACGCTGACAGCCCTGACAGTTGGGAGCTGAAACTCAGCAGACAGCCGAGTGGTTGCAGGTGTTCAGAACCTGCCCGGAAGTCACTGCTGCTCAGCCGAAGAGAAACGCGGCACATTGAGAACCCCCAGCCTGTTCTGGTCATACGCGCTTACCTCTTCTGTAAAATGGTGACATGTTCAAACGTTTAGATGATTATATTATTCCACACCATGTTAGGACTCACTTCAAAGTGCACTATGAAATCAGAAACAATGTTAAAATGCCGTTTAACCCTCTTTAAGGTTCTGTTTAGAAACCTCCTTAAAACAGTTAAATCTTTATATGAAAAACTATTGGATTACAATTTCATTTTTCTGTCTGTGGCTGGTGTCCTCAGGTTAGAAGGGAACCCTGAACCTGGAGCTGGAGATGCCCTACACAGCTGCCCTGTCTGCTCTCTGCTGTGTTCCCAGAACCCTACAAGGAGCCTGTAACACACGAAAGTCAAAATCAAAGTAACAGTTGCTCAGTTGTGTCCGACTCTTTGTGACCTCATGGACAGTAGCCCACCAGGCTCCTCTGTCCATGGGATCTCCCAGGCAAGAAAACTGGAGTGGATTGCCATTTCCTTCTCCAGGGGATCTTCCTAGCCAGGGATTGAACCCAGGTCTCCTGCATTGCAAGCAGATTCTTTACCCCCCGAGCCACCAGGGAACACAAAGGAGGTGCTCATTAAATCTTTGTTAAATATCTTATGAGGAGCTGAGTTTCAACTCTGGTTGTGCTTCTTATAACCCATGGGACATATCTATTTTCTCATCTGTGAAATGAGAATATTTCCTTCTACCCCCCGCCAAAAGCTTTGTTTAGTGTCAGATGAGATAAAGCATAGAAAACAATTTTTTTCTTTTTGAAATAGTCTTCAAAATTAGGCATAAGATCTTATGAAGATATAAAAGAAGTAAGCACCATTGTATTATTGTAGGGGAAAGAGATCACAGACAAATAATTCAAAATACAATAATTCGAAAATATTATTTATTTGTCTGTACTGGATCTTAGTTGTATCACGAGGGACCTTTAGTTGGGGTATGCAGGATCTAGTTCCTTGAAAACTGGTCAAACCTGGGCCCCTTGCATTGGGAGCACAGAGTCTTAGCCACTGGACCACTAGGGAAGTCCCAAGATAATTTTTATTATATCGAATTTTAGTGCTGAAATGAAGGAGGGGACTGCTTTATTACCAGAAGTGAAGGGCCACCATACTCCAAAACTTAAGACATCAAAATTATGGGTTTTCAAAGTTCATGGGTTCATCAAAATTCATGGGTACAGCCTGAGACATCTCAGAGCTACTTTGTGGCCAGTAGGGGATGGGTTGCAATGACACTCGTGTAAATCGGGAGAAGCGACCTTCCTCAATAAGGGAGGAGGAGGGTAAATGGTGTAGTTGAAAGTTAACAAAAATTAAAGGGGTGGTTGACTCAAGTATCTGAGCAGCAAGGAATACCCTACACTCAGAAGAAATTGGCATCGCTTATGCATATAACAGTAATGGAATTTCTGTGATATGGTAACATTGCTCTGGGGGCTAGGGCTACGGTGCCCGATGAGCCCGTCTTAGTTCTCGTGGACTTTACTGGCCTGGTGAAGGCACACAGCTGATTTAAAAAGGAAGCAAATTAAGAGGTAAGAAAACAAATGTTGATAAATGCTATGAAGACATGAACATTAGGTAAAAGGATAGAAAGTGATCAGACAAGCTGATATTCAAATGCACATAGTTGTCAAAAATGATTTGTTCAGTAGATTAATGAGCAGCATTATAAAAGTATCATTTTTCAGAGAAAAATAACTGATTTGCTACTTTGAAAACCTTCTTTTTTATGGTTTTGGGAAGAGACCAGTGGATCTGGAGTTAGTCAATAAGGAATTATGTCTGCTGTTCTCGTCAAGCTGTGTGATCTTGGGATAAAGCATAGAAAACAATTTTTTCTTTTGAAATAGTCTTAAAAAGGAAAATCATAAAAAAGTAAGCACCATTGTATTATTGTAGGGGAAAGAGATCACAGACAAATAATTCAAAATACAATAATTCGAAAATATTATTTATTTGTCTGTACTGGATCTTAGTTGTATCACGAGGGACCTTTAGTTGGGGTATGCAGGATCTAGTTCCTTGAAAACTGGTCAAACCTGGGCCCCTTGCATTGGGAGCACAGAGTCTTAGCCACTGGACCACTAGGGAAGTCCCAAGATAATTTTTATTATATCGAATTTTAGTGCTGAAATGAAGGAGGGGACTGCTTTATTACCAGAAGTGAAGGGCCACCATACTCCAAAACTTAAGACATCAAAATTATGGGTTTTCAAAGTTCATGGGTTCATCAAAATTCATGGGTACAGCCTGAGACATCTCAGAGCTACTTTGTGGCCAGTAGGGGATGGGTTGCAATGACACTCGTGTAAATCGGGAGAAGCGACCTTCCTCAATAAGGGAGGAGGAGGGTAAATGGTGTAGTTGAAAGTTAACAAAAATTAAAGGGGTGGTTGACTCAAGTATCTGAGCAGCAAGGAATACCCTACACTCAGAAGAAATTGGCATCGCTTATGCATATAACAGTAATGGAATTTCTGTGATATGGTAACATTGCTCTGGGGGCTAGGGCTACGGTGCCCGATGAGCCCGTCTTAGTTCTCGTGGACTTTACTGGCCTGGTGAAGGCACACAGCTGATTTAAAAAGGAAGCAAATTAAGAGGTAAGAAAACAAATGTTGATAAATGCTATGAAGACATGAACATTAGGTAAAAGGATAGAAAGTGATCAGACAAGCTGATATTCAAATGCACATAGTTGTCAAAAATGATTTGTTCAGTAGATTAATGAGCAGCATTATAAAAGTATCATTTTTCAGAGAAAAATAACTGATTTGCTACTTTGAAAACCTTCTTTTTTATGGTTTTGGGAAGAGACCAGTGGATCTGGAGTTAGTCAATAAGGAATTATGTCTGCTGTTCTCGTCAAGCTGTGTGATCTTGGGATATTCACCCTATCCTACCTGTATCTTGAATATAAACTGGTAAACGTTATCTGATGCAGCACAGGACTCTAAATATTTATATACGCTGGCTTCTCAAAGAGGCCAAGTCTAACGAATGTTGCGATGTCTTCAGAAATGTTGTTGAGTTTCTGTTCATCTCTGTAAGTGGCTCCGGAAAACATTATTATCACCTTCACCACCAGGTTTTCAGAGGGGGAACATGTCGCCCAGAAGGTGGAAGGACAGGTGCTAGAGGCAGCGAGTATCAGATGTGAAGTTACCTGCTATGTATCAGGCACTATGCTGGTTTTCTACATCCATTAACCTGTTCCATCCTCACAAGTATTATCAGTTCCATTTTGCAGATCTGGAAACTGAGGCACTGAAGTAGGGGCAAAATGAAGCCTGACCCTGAAAGCTTAGGCCCTGAACCCCTACACTGACTATCACTCCCTCTGTCCATTCAAGAAGTATGAATTTTTTGAGCAGCTGCTCTGTGCTAAGAATTTCTTTATTCAAGTTTGGCTTGGCATTAAATGATAACCCTCATCTGTGTCAACAGAAAACAGTGCACAGAGGAAGAATTTTTAAAAAGAGGGTGAATACAAAGTATTCTCTACTTGTTCCGTGATTGAACTCAGGAGAAACAACATTTTTTTTTTTTTTTTGCTACCACTCTCTGAGCTTCTGGAATCTCTCTGTCTGCTCTCTGTTTGAACTTGGGCAAATATAAAACTTACATTTTCTCTGTTCCTGGAGCTTTCAGAATCCTAAAGCATTTGGTTTAGATTAAATCCGTTGACCGAGGCATTCTAATTCGGCTTTAGCACAGATGATCCCATCACCCGTCGCCTTATCTAACCTAACTGCTTATTACAGTAACAGAGTACACTAGTCTGGGAGCTGGGGCAGGGCCAGGGGGGAGAAGGTCACGCAGGTTTAGCTGCCACATGTTCACAGCAGGGTGGTGTCCTTCCAGAATCTAGAGGAATGGATTCATAAAATCCAATCAGGAGCATGTGTGTGCATTTATAGAAGCCTTTTTTTTTTTTTTTTTGCCTGAATCTAAATTATAGAGATTTTAATAGCTCCAGTAATTAGACAAGTATGCAGTCAACCCCATTATGTTCCTGTGTAATATCACACTCCCCAGGGCCCACCTTCCTTGCTTGCTGGGCTCCCTGCATGGGCCTCCTGCCCCCTATTTTCTACCATAGGGAAGCAGTTTTCTTTTCAAAGAGCTCACTGTTCACATTGTTTTTGTTCCTTCAATCTGGAGGTTGGATTTGCTTTCTCAGCGGTTTCCCCATTGCACTGCCCAGCGACGTAAGAAAAAGACCGAGTGGGCCGTTGGTTTGCATTCCCCACCGTGCCTAGCGCGTGTGCAAGGCTGCACCGTGGATGTGGGCACTGTCCAGAGGGCACTTAGCCCGTTGACTGGCACTGGCCAGATCCTTCTCAATTGCTCACAGCTAACTCTGTTTCAAAACCTCTTCATGGCTCGGTTATTGACCTTAAAGAAAGCAGAACAAAAAGCTCAGACTCACTATCTTAAATCATGAATTCTTTTATAAAAAACTTCTTTCCTAGTTTCCTGAAGGCCTCTTGTTATTTTTTTTTCTTGTGTGTTCTGTAACTTTCTATTATCCATAGTAATATTTTACTTTATCGGCAGAGATAATCTCCCTACAGGTGCTGAGGGTTGTATCTTGATATATATTGGACATCTTGGATGTTTCTTATTGTTTCCTCTAGAACTATGAAAAAAATCTGTTGGTTATTTAAAATTAAGGACAGGATGTGCTGTATTACGAAAATAATGCAGTTTATCTAATCAGGAGATTGACTTTTTCCATATGCATGCACATATTTTCCTAGGGACTGTCAGAAAGCAGCTTTCATCACCATTTGTTTTGGGAGCTTTAAGGGTTTTTTTCCATGAAGATATTTCCAAAGAAAGATGGCTGGAGTTTAATATCCTGAGCTCGCCTTTTCTTATGGAATCCCCACCAAGAAAGAAAGTAAGAAAGAAGGGAGGGAGGAAAGGAAAGAAGGAAGGAAGAAAGATTCAAATTAACTATCTTTTCTTCACAAGGATCTGACAATAATTGCCTGAAAGCAATCATAGATGTCTATGATGTTGGCCTCCAGGCTGCTTAGAAAAGTGGAAAAAAAGAAAAGCGTAAAATCAAAATCCTGTAATTGACTTCATTGTAATTGGCAAACTGATACTCTCTTTCCTCTCTCGAGTGGGTATCAGACAGACAGAAACAGTGGTGTGGGCAGCGGTCAGAGGCTTGAAAGTCAGCAGTGTTTTCTGAGGGTCTATCTAACATCTTTTCTACAGAGACAGATAAAAGGATAATGAGCTGAGGCATTTTTAAAGGATTCTCACAATTTGCAGCTCAAATAAATCTAGTTTTCAAGTACATGTGTTTTTTCGGCTGAAGTGACTGAAAATGTTAAACTAAATATTTTGCTTAAACAAGTAAAGACGAAGGGGGTAAATGAGCAAATTAAAATGCATGAAAGCTGCCTCTGCAGCGGCGGCTTCCTCCAGAAGAGAATGGCTAATTCATCTGCGACATATTCTTGTCACTCCTCTGGAGAAAGGCCGCCCTGGGAGGAGCCCAACCATTCAGCATTTTGCTTCTGGTCAGGATTGATTCCAGATGTGGGAGGTAAATGCTAGAAAGGGTTTGGAAAATGGAGTGGAAATGAAAAATCCCGCAGGCCATTTGAGTGTTGATGACAGATGAGGTAGGTATTTTCAGGTAACTAATGAACTTGCTGGGAGCTTTGAGAGGGCTCAGTTCAGGGGATATTTAACAGGCAGGAAAGACCCAGCTGAGGGAATACGGCTGCTTCCATGAAACAAGAATGGGGGAAGTGTGGACTCCTGAGTGGAACACGTAAAGAGCAGAAACTGAGACATGGCTGCATGCATGAGCTGAGCTTAAGTCTTTTCATAGCTAGTTCATAATTTGTAAATACTTGCTGTTTTTCCTTCAAACACGTTCAGATTATTGGATTTCTTGTGACTTTCATTACTTGAAGAAATAATGAACGGGTACCCACTATGTGGAAGTACATAAGAGGGGAATAAGAGTCAGGATGTTAGAATGACTGTAAGCACAGGTCTTGAAGTGACTTGGATTCTGCTACTTCTTGACTTGATATTGAGTAAAGTATTCTAAACCACAGTTTCCTTATCTTTTTTAAAGTGAGTATAATATTAGTATTTATTTTAAAAGAGCTATGGTGAGAATTAAATGAGGTGAGGTTTCTGAAACCCTTAGTCTAACACTCAATTAATGCTCAGGAAGTGTAAAGTTAACATGATATCTACTGTTATTCCAGGAATGGAGTTTGGACTAGCAGGTGATACATAATCCTAGCATGGAAAGGTTTTTAAAATCTTAGGCCGTAGAGGTTTTGACTTGTAAGATTTTTATATATTTTTTTTTATAAGTGTAGACTTACTTTTTATTTATTTATTTATTTTCATGCAGCTTTATTCTTCAGCCTGTGTGGGCCTCCCCATTACAGTGGCCTCTCTCGGTGCAGGGCGCTGTCTCTGGGCGCATGTGCTCCAGAGCGCTGGCTCCTGAGTGGACACACTAGTCCATCCACTCTGCGACACGTGGGATCTTCCCAGGCCTGAGATCCAACTGGTAACCCTTGCACTGCAAGGCAGACTCTTTACCCACTGGACCACCAGGGGAAACCCGATGTTCATATTTTTCATGTGTGTTGTGCTAAGTAGCTTCAGCTGTGTCTGACTCTTTGCAGCCCTGTGAATTGTAGTCCTCTGTCCATGGGATTCTCCAGGCAAGAATAATGGAGTGGGTTGCCATTTCCTCCTCCAGGGGATCTTCCCCACCCAGGATTGAACCCATGTCTCCTGTGTCTCCTGAACTGGCAGGCAGATTCTTCACCACTACGTCACTTTCCTAATTTGTACCAAGGTGTTTCAGGGGCTAGTGGTGGCCATTGCAAAACCCCACATCACCCAGAAGCAAAGGAGGAAAGGAAGGAAACAAGGATGGCTGCCTTACTCCATCTCTTGCCTCTATCACATCTTTCTCCTCCTCTTCTTCATTATCTAGTTCATAATTTGTAAATACTTGCTGTTTTCCTTCAAACACGTTCAGATTATTGGATTTCTTGTGACTTTCATTACTTGAAGAAATAATGAACGGGTACCCACTATGTGGAAGTACATAAGAGGGGAATAAGAGTCAGGATGTTAGAATGACTGTAAGCACAGGTCTTGAAGTGACTTGGATTCTGCTACTTCTTGACTTGATATTGAGTAAAGTATTCTAAACCACAGTTTCCTTATCTTTTTTAAAGTGAGTATAATATTAGTATTTATTTTAAAAGAGCTATGGTGAGAATTAAATGAGGTGAGGTTTCTGAAACCCTTAGTCTAACACTCAATTAATGCTCAGGAAGTGTAAAGTTAACATGATATCTACTGTTATTCCAGGAATGGAGTTTGGACTAGCAGGTGATACATAATCCTAGCATGGAAAGGTTTTTAAAATCTTAGGCCGTAGAGGTTTTGACTTGTAAGATTTTTATATATTTTTTTTTATAAGTGTAGACTTACTTTTTATTTATTTATTTATTTTCATGCAGCTTTATTCTTCAGCCTGTGTGGGCCTCCCCATTACAGTGGCCTCTCTCGGTGCAGGGCGCTGTCTCTGGGCGCATGTGCTCCAGAGCGCTGGCTCCTGAGTGGACACACTAGTCCATCCACTCTGCGACACGTGGGATCTTCCCAGGCCTGAGATCCAACTGGTAACCCTTGCACTGCAAGGCAGACTCTTTACCCACTGGACCACCAGGGAAGCCCGATGTTCATATTTTTCATGTGTGTTGTGCTAAGTAGCTTCAGCTGTGTCTGACTCTTTGCAGCCCTGTGAATTGTAGTCCTCTGTCCATGGGATTCTCCAGGCAAGAATAATGGAGTGGGTTGCCATTTCCTCCTCCAGGGGATCTTCCCCACCCAGGATTGAACCCATGTCTCCTGTGTCTCCTGAACTGGCAGGCAGATTCTTCACCACTACGTCACTTTCCTAATTTGTACCAAGGTGTTTCAGGGGCTAGTGGTGGCCATTGCAAAACCCCACATCACCCAGAAGCAAAGGAGGAAAGGAAGGAAACAAGGATGGCTGCCTTACTCCATCTCTTGCCTCTATCACATCTTTCTCCTCCTCTTCTTCATTATCTTAGAATGAGAAAATCTCAAGACTGAATGAAATGTGGACAATCTCCTAAGCCAGATATTTATCCAGAGCTTGAAATGTAGCCCTTTGCCCCCTGCCCCACAACATAATACTTATGACAACTAGTCATCCAGATTTAAGCATCTCCACAGACAGGCAATTTACCACCTTCCCAGACAGATCATTCTAAGGAGAATGGTTCCTTATCTACCTGCAATATATATGCTTCAGACTTCTAGTCACTCTGAGGCTGCAAGAAGCAAGCCTTACCCTTCTTCCACAGGAGAGACCTTTCAATAGCCGGTGTCTAATGTGATGCTTCTCCAGCATAACTTTCTTACTTTGAGCTTGGGCAACATGATATCGCTGGTCAAAAGCTATTTGAATTCTCTCAATTTATCTCACTGTAACTCACCGTGTCATCTAGCAGTAACCAAGCATCATCCAAATAAAGCCCATGACAATAGTAATGATCATAAGTCATAATAATGGTTGACTGAGCTAAGTTTAAAACTCACTATATACCAGGCATTCTAATAGGCAATGTATTGATGATAATTTAATTCATATAACTCCTTCATAGATTCTGCTGTTATCTGCTCTGAAGTTCTGAGAAGTTAGGCCACTCACCCCGAATTCTCACCACTAGGAAGAGGCTGCAATGAGAGTCGAGCTCCTAGACCAGAGCTCACACACTAGCCACTTCACTGTACTTCCTTTAACGTTGCTGGAACTCCATTAGCTTTTCTGCCATTCCTTCTGACCTGTTCTCACCAAGAGTTCACCAACCTTTAATAACCTTCTGCTGGCCTGCCGTGCTAGGGCTCTCATTACGGGCACATTTCACTTGCACGACACATCTTTGATAAAGAGTGTACTGCTGGATCCTAGGGCGAAGAGTGTATCAGAAGTAGGGGAAGGTTGTGGGGGAGTAGGAAGTGTTGTGTCTACACTCTCATGAGCTCTTTGTTACTCTTTTAAGCCTGATTGCTCTTTAGACATAGATTTCTTGGGAGTTTTGATATTGTTTTCCACGGAGTGGCTTGGGGAGGCAAACCTCAATTATTCCTTCTACCACAATGACAGAAAAGTTAAGACATTCAGCACAACCTCCTTTAACTTCTCCTCTTTCTCTCTCATAATAATCCTGAGGGATGATCTGAAAGAAGGTTTTCACTTTGGTGAACACTAACATTGGTCTTTTCCATTGTCCCAAGCCCTTTTAGGGGCTTCCCTGGTGGTGCAGATGGTAAAGAATCTGCCTGCAATGCAGGAGATCTGGGTTGATCTCTGGATCAGGAAGATCCCCTGGAGAAGGGAATGGCTACCCACTCCAGTATTTTTGCCTAGAGAATTCCATGAACAGAGGAGCCTGGCAGGCTGCAGCCTATGGGGTCACAAAGAATTGGACATGACTGAGTGACTGACACAAGCCTTCTTAATTGCTTAATGCCTAGTCCTTATGGAAATGATTTGAGCACACTGGCCGTGAAAGGTAAACAACTCACAGCCAACTCCAGATGAGTAGGAAGAATTTACCCAAAGCAGATGGTAAAATCGATTTTTAGTCAAAGGAAATATCAAACTGCTTCAACAAGCTTCCTCCCATAGATACTCCAATTCTCCGGTGAGTCCTGGAATTCTAGAAAGTCAGTGAGCTCATATCATCTTAGCAGAGTTGTCTTTGGCCTTCAGAAACAGAACGATCAATTCCGTTAGTATTACACCAAAGAAAACTTCGGTGAAACAGTGACATAATGCTGTAGAATTAAGTGGCAAAATCCAGAGTGTTCTGAAGTTGTAACTCTCTGCTTCCCTGACTCATTATTCTTAGTCCCTAGCTTAGTACTCAACACATAGTAGATGATCAATGAACACTCTTTGAACATCAGACCACACGGAACACAGAGGTGCATCAAAGGTGCCTAATCCTGTAAGAAGTTGTGAATCGTTATGTATCTTTCAATTTGCTATCTACCTTGAATTCTCAAGTCTGGTTTTTCTATTTGCTCCCAATCTTAAGCACCTTAGATAAAACAGGTTATTTTTATTTTGCATCAGCTTCTCTTTCCACTACTACCAATGATAACTCAAAACCAATCCTTTTGATGCAGATATTTTCAGATATTCTCCTTTTACATCTCCCTTGGTAGAATGTTTAAAGGGAATTCCAAATATAGTCCCTTTCAAGCTGAGCCTGTGCTGAATATACAATGTTCAAAATTTAGAGTTTTCCCTAGCTCTAATTTGTCTCTCAGACCTCAAATAGTAGGAAGAAACTGCGATCTTGGAACTCACAGATTAGTTTTATTTTTTTGTATGTAACTCAATCCACTAGGTGGCATCTCAACACACTGAAAGCCAGATCCATGCATTGGCCATGAATCCACTACTCTGTTTTAAAAATAGGTTTTAAATTGCACTGACCTATTGGGTTATGGTATTATTGAAATGCTCAATGTTTGTGAACTGCAAGATTCTGGTGAAAGACCTATGTTTCTGTATTAGGTAGGAGATGTTCTAATAGAATCCTGCTTCTCTTTCGGATGGAGCACTGTTCTGAAATTGCATCCAAGGATGGATAAATTGGTATGGAGGCACTTGTACCAGGTAACTCCAATTGTGGTGATGTGTGATTAAAATATGCGTACACCAGCAGAAAACGTGACACAAATGGCATCTGAATAAGCAATTAACAGGCTATCTGGTATCTTGTAGGCCAAATTTAGAAACATAATAAGACTCTCTTCCAGCATTCAGCATTTCTAGACTCAGGAAGCATCCCTTTAGATGAGGAAGAGAATGCTTCCAGTGCACTTCTTGTTTGGGTCCTATTGATATGACCCTCAGGAGGTGGGCTTATCCTATTTGGATAACTAGTCATTTGGCAAGAGGACACTTTTGAGACTGTCTGCTATCTTTCAAACTCAATAAAAGGATCTTTAAAAGTCATATGTTTTATGAAGTAATAGTTAATTTTCCCCTAGAGAAATTCAGTTCTTCAAAAATTTTACTGAAAGACCCTAGAATTTATGGAGTTTTCTTTTGCTTCCTAGGCCTGGAGAGGTTACCCCCGTGTGCTCCCACTGCACGCTATTTCTGCCATTATCACCCCTGTTACACAGGACTACAACCACCTGTTGTTCAACACTGTCACCCTCTCTAGACTGTAAGCTCAGTGAAGACCGAGAACATGACTGTCTTGCTCACCACTGTATCCCTAGCAGGTACATAACAGTTGCATGGTACTCACCCAGTATTTGCTGGAAAAACAAATGAAATACAAGGGAAGACAAAAAGAATGCAATGACTGCTCAACTAGAAGTCTTGAAATATTTGCAAGGGCCACTCTGTGAGATACAGTTCAGTTATTCCTCCTTTTCCTGTTCTCACACAGATCCAGTCTTTATTATGATGATGATCCTGATCTTTTGCTTTAAATCGTCATGAGGAGCAAATAGCATCCAAGGGCTGCCATCCAGAAATAAATCTTGACTGTACAAGAAACTCAATGCGTTCAAAACCCTCAACACACTGAAAGCCAGATCCATGCATTGGCCATGAATCCACTACTCTGTTTTAAAAATAGGTTTTAAATTGCACTGACCTATTGGGTTATGGTATTATTGAAATGCTCAATGTTTGTGAACTGCAAGATTCTGGTGAAAGACCTATGTTTCTGTATTAGGTAGGAGATGTTCTAATAGAATCCTGCTTCTCTTTCGGATGGAGCACTGTTCTGAAATTGCATCCAAGGATGGATAAATTGGTATGGAGGCACTTGTACCAGGTAACTCCAATTGTGGTGATGTGTGATTAAAATATGCGTACACCAGCAGAAAACGTGACACAAATGGCATCTGAATAAGCAATTAACAGGCTATCTGGTATCTTGTAGGCCAAATTTAGAAACATAATAAGACTCTCTTCCAGCATTCAGCATTTCTAGACTCAGGAAGCATCCCTTTAGATGAGGAAGAGAATGCTTCCAGTGCACTTCTTGTTTGGGTCCTATTGATATGACCCTCAGGAGGTGGGCTTATCCTATTTGGATAACTAGTCATTTGGCAAGAGGACACTTTTGAGACTGTCTGCTATCTTTCAAACTCAATAAAAGGATCTTTAAAAGTCATATGTTTTATGAAGTAATAGTTAATTTTCCCCTAGAGAAATTCAGTTCTTCAAAAATTTTACTGAAAGACCCTAGAATTTATGGAGTTTTCTTTTGCTTCCTAGGCCTGGAGAGGTTACCCCCGTGTGCTCCCACTGCACGCTATTTCTGCCATTATCACCCCTGTTACACAGGACTACAACCACCTGTTGTTCAACACTGTCACCCTCTCTAGACTGTAAGCTCAGTGAAGACCGAGAACATGACTGTCTTGCTCACCACTGTATCCCTAGCAGGTACATAACAGTTGCATGGTACTCACCCAGTATTTGCTGGAAAAACAAATGAAATACAAGGGAAGACAAAAAGAATGCAATGACTGCTCAACTAGAAGTCTTGAAATATTTGCAAGGGCCACTCTGTGAGATACAGTTCAGTTATTCCTCCTTTTCCTGTTCTCACACAGATCCAGTCTTTATTATGATGATGATCCTGATCTTTTGCTTTAAATCGTCATGAGGAGCAAATAGCATCCAAGGGCTGCCATCCAGAAATAAATCTTGACTGTACAAGAAACTCAAATGCGTTCAATGAAATGAACATTTGTTGACCACAGGCAGATAATGAAAAACAAACTTTATTTGAAATATTTGGTATTCTAGCCTCAGCCAGGTGTCTACACCAATCTCTTCCTATCTTTCTTTAATTAGATGCAAATAGATGTACATGAAATTATACATCGTATAACAAAAGTTTTCCATGATTTTTGCTACAAAAAGACAACCTTGCCAACAGGACTAGAGCTTTTGACTGCTTCTGTCAAGGAACTTTTACAAATGAGTCTTTGTAGCAGAAGTCATGAGCCTGGGCTCTGGCAATGTACCAACTGACTTGGCATTCCAGTTGGATCCTCCAACAGTACCTGTCTTAAGACCTTTAGTATTTTATTTAACATCTCATGAAGCTATGTTTTATAGATGTCATCTATCTCTTAGAGTTTGGGGAGGATTAAATTAAATGATGCATATAAACTCTTAGTATGGAGGCTGACCTAAAGCAAGAAATAAATAAACATCAGCTATTATTATTATCATTATTATTGTTGTTATTGTTATTAATATGAATGGTTATTCTTAGAAGTCCTTTGTAGTCAGTGACAGCCAAAATGAATATTCCATAGGTTCCCTTATACATCTTTAGGTTCTGTCCATTAGATCCTGACATTGCAGCTGTAAATAATTATAAATGAGCCCCGGGCATACCTCAGCCTCACATATTTAAATCAAGAGCCAAAGAATGATGATCCATTTCCCTTTTTCTTTTTGGATGAGGCTTTCCTCTCTATTATTTCCAATATGAGGTGTCTAGCCACTACTCCCCCTCCCCTCATACCCTTATCTATTCATCATTTAATATGCATTTATAACTCAGTATTAGGTATTTTTATTCATGGACTCTACCCTAGAAAGTTTACCACCTAGAAGAAAAGATAAAACTAGCATACACCCATAGCTGTAAGAAGACTTAGAAAGTGATGAAGGTTGGAAGGGATGGACATGACACAGTGCAATTCACAGGAAGTGTAGAGGCACCTCTCTTTTGGTACTCACACTGTGTCCACAGAGACAGAGAGATGCCGATGAGGATACAATAACGTGAAAGTCATCGTTCTTGTGCTTAAGAAATTTGGAAGCTTGGAGAGAGACAAAACTAAAGCCATGAATGAGCTTAGACTACACCCAGCTCAGCACTATGCCTAGCCCTCATCAGTAAGCCAGTTGAAGAAAGAAATATCCCAAACAATATCTGTAAACACACACACACACACACACACACATCCAGAGGCACCTCCATGGATAAAGATCCTTTGAAAGAAGCAAGTGACAATAGCATGTACTGCTTTGCAGCTGAGAGTTTAAAAGGCCTAGAAAGGTGGGTGCAGGCTACTTTTGTTGGCCCCTATAGCATTTGGTTTCTCTAGTGGTTTGCAAGGGCTACCATAACAAAGTACCACACAACTGGCTGCTTACACAACAGAAATTTGTCTCACACATCTAGACACCAGAAGTCCAAAACCAAGATCTTTCTGAAGGCTATGAAGGAAGGATATGTTCCAAGTCTCTCTACCTGGCTTGTAGATGGCCATCTTCCCCTCTAAGGTCCTCACATCATCTTTCTTCTGTCTGTATTATCTCCATTTTCAAATATCCTTCTTATTAATATGAATGGTTATTCTTAGAAGTCCTTTGTAGTCAGTGACAGCCAAAATGAATATTCCATAGGTTCCCTTATACATCTTTAGGTTCTGTCCATTAGATCCTGACATTGCAGCTGTAAATAATTATAAATGAGCCCCGGGCATACCTCAGCCTCACATATTTAAATCAAGAGCCAAAGAATGATGATCCATTTCCCTTTTTCTTTTTGGATGAGGCTTTCCTCTCTATTATTTCCAATATGAGGTGTCTAGCCACTACTCCCCCTCCCCTCATACCCTTATCTATTCATCATTTAATATGCATTTATAACTCAGTATTAGGTATTTTTATTCATGGACTCTACCCTAGAAAGTTTACCACCTAGAAGAAAAGATAAAACTAGCATACACCCATAGCTGTAAGAAGACTTAGAAAGTGATGAAGGTTGGAAGGGATGGACATGACACAGTGCAATTCACAGGAAGTGTAGAGGCACCTCTCTTTTGGTACTCACACTGTGTCCACAGAGACAGAGAGATGCCGATGAGGATACAATAACGTGAAAGTCATCGTTCTTGTGCTTAAGAAATTTGGAAGCTTGGAGAGAGACAAAACTAAAGCCATGAATGAGCTTAGACTACACCCAGCTCAGCACTATGCCTAGCCCTCATCAGTAAGCCAGTTGAAGAAAGAAATATCCCAAACAATATCTGTAAACACACACACACACACACACACACATCCAGAGGCACCTCCATGGATAAAGATCCTTTGAAAGAAGCAAGTGACAATAGCATGTACTGCTTTGCAGCTGAGAGTTTAAAAGGCCTAGAAAGGTGGGTGCAGGCTACTTTTGTTGGCCCCTATAGCATTTGGTTTCTCTAGTGGTTTGCAAGGGCTACCATAACAAAGTACCACACAACTGGCTGCTTACACAACAGAAATTTGTCTCACACATCTAGACACCAGAAGTCCAAAACCAAGATCTTTCTGAAGGCTATGAAGGAAGGATATGTTCCAAGTCTCTCTACCTGGCTTGTAGATGGCCATCTTCCCCTCTAAGGTCCTCACATCATCTTTCTTCTGTCTGTATTATCTCCATTTTCAAATATCCCCTTTCGACAAGGACATCAGCTATATTGGATTCACTCTCATCCGCATGACCCCATGTTAACTTGATTACCCCTGTTAAGACCTTGTCTCCAAATAAGGTCACATTCTGAGTCACTAGGGGTTAGGATTTCAACCTATCTTTTTTGCATGGGACATGATTAAGCCATGAAAGTCTTCAAGAACTAAAGATAGTGTTTACCAATCAGTTTACCAAACTCACTGCTTAAAGTGATGCCCAATTCTCAGTATCACTTAAGTTCAAATAAGCATATATTTACTACTTGCCTAGCATGATCAGAATGTAATAGTAGATGCTGAGGCAATGGATAGAAGTAATGGAAATATGAACATGGTCTCTGTTGATCCATCCTGGAATAGATTGACCAACAGAGTCAAGTGGGAAAGACCAGAGGAGGTGAGCGTAAACAACCACACAGCAGGGTTTAATGTGGAGAGTTTTACAGGAGCAGTGTAGGTATAGAGCTATGGAAGTACATCAAGGACAGGGATTTTGTATCTCGAGAAACCTAGATTAACAGCAATGTGGGTGAAAGCATGCAATTTAGACTCTCCCAAGTCTGGGTTTGAATTCCAGCTTCTACCAAAGTTCCTGAAGCCTGAATATCAGTTTTCTCACCTACAAAACTGGGATAACGCTATCCAGCTTAAACGGTTACTGTGAGGAATAAATGAGGTCATATGTTTAAAATATTAGGTGAAATGCTTGGAAATCATTGCTTTCACAATGTGATTATTCCCCAACATGAATTAAACAATTGCATTAAGGGGAAGCAGGGTCATTTGAGGTTACTGAGCTGAGTCATTCATACTGATGGGATTGCTGGGTTTCTCTAATTTGGACGCATCCTCCTCTGGAGCAGAGTGTCTGCTAGATGAAACTCACTTCAGGGGTCTGGTCCCATGGTTCTCCATTTCCATTTCCATCCTCTTTCAGTTGAGACCACTCAGGCTTCTCCCTAGTGCTGCTCTGCATAGCTCGTTTAGAGAGTGGAGCCTATGAAAGGATTCCTAGGCAACGAAAGAGAGATATTACTTTGTCCACACTATCAAGATGCCTGCATTGTGGGTACTATCAAGACAGATTGTACAGCAAATTGGTGAAGGCCGCACAGAGTGTCAGAACGTATGTACAGTAATTGAAAAGTATTGCTTGTTCAGTATCTGGGCAATCTCCCAGCAGACAATGCCATCAGGAGTAAAATGCACCATAAAGGATGGACTCCAGCTGCACCCAGGACAAATGTCATGCACAGGCCTTGAGGAGGGTAGGAAGGGCATCACCTACACTAATGGTTTCCAAGAGAGTTGATATTCCTGTTTTCCATAAGGCAGAGACAAGAAAGGAGCTTTGTCAGAAAAACCCTTTGTGCTCATGATTGGTGCTGTTTTAGGCCTCCTCAGATGCTCACCTGGAGATACATGGCTGCTCTCGCCTGGTGTTTCCTGAGGGTGTCCAGAGTCTCCAGCTAGCTCTCCTGATAACCCCTTAACCCCATCCCCAGGGTCTGAGTCACCAATTTCTCCCAGCATCTCCCACCTGGAGGGTGACAGCGCCATATTCCACAACCACCGAAGGGATGGTGAACTTAGTTTTCAGAAGACTGAGTGAAGGCTCTGTTTTGCCTTGTGAATTTGCTCACTTTTTGTCTTTAGCTTTGGCCTGTGTGGATGGGCTTTGATTGGATTTGAGATTTGAGATTGAGTTCCTGTGAACTCCATCGGGAGCCAGAAAAAGAATGGAGTGACAGAGGGACTGGTGATCTTTGACCCCATCCTATTGATGGCTGTTGTCATCACTGCTGGTGGTTGCTCTGAACAAGACTGCATTGTCTCTCCGTCTATTGTGGACTTGCCTTCATAGTCAGCCTTTGCAGGATGTCTGCCTTTAATCAGGAAATGTGTCCTTCTACCCAGGGCAAAGGGTGGATGAGGAAGGCAGAGCCAGCAAGTGTATGTAGCCCTACTGGAGGACTTGAGGAGGAAACGTTAGCTGAAATTGGTAATGTTAGTAATGATAGGAGTTTAAAGTAAATACTTATTGAGTAGTTGGTATACATTATACACTTGCATAGGTTGTTTCATTTAGTCCTCTCAATCACACTGTAAAGTAAATACTCTCCCAGTTTTCAGATTTAAAAACCTGAGGTTTCATCGTGTTTTTTTTTTTTTTTTTTAAACAGGCAATAAGCCAGGGAGACCTATGCTTCCATGGTTTGATCCCAGGCAATGAACCCAGAGTTGGAGAATGTACATACTACTTGGTGTTTTCTCCATGAATCAGGATAGAAATTGAAATCCAAAGTGGCTTTAGGAGCTCTGCTGACCCGTCTGGAATCAGGAAGCTGGAAGCATCTATGTGAGAAGTTTCTTAGATCTTCTTCTTAACTAATCTAAATAGTCACCATTTTTCAAGACTCTATGAAGAGCCCCCTTCTCTACAGCCACTTCCCTGAAAGATTCTCTGAACTGCCATACACCTTTATATAGTAATCACTTCACTCAAATTAGCTTAGGCGCTCCTCATTACAAAGTCATTGTTATTTTTTTTTCAGCTTTATAGATGAAAAATGGAGCCTAGATCACCTAAGGGTCACCTTAGGGTCACCTAAGATCATATTTCTTGCAAGTAACTGAGTTTGGATTTGAAACTAGGAGACCTGACTCAGAGTCTACATACTTGCTGTCTGTTTTATATTGTCTTCTCTCTAGTAAAGGTTATATATACTTTATCAATCAATCAAGTGATCTATATTTTTTTGTTTTTCTTTCTAGAACCAGGAGGTATTACTCTTGTTCTCAAAGAACTTACAACCTAGTTGGAAGCAACCTTTTAGTCTTTTGTGTGTAAACAAACTATCAACACATTTGGGATTTGGGAGAAATTGGAGAAGGAAGTGTAATAGCTACTGATGCTTGGGGGAGAAAGTACTATGTCATCACCTGCTCTCTTATACTAGATGTCTGTCTCCCCTATTTATTATTCTGTTGTTGTTATTGTTTTGTTTAGATTCTTTGACTCACATTCCTACAGAAGATCAAAGCAAAAATAACTACCTTATGCTGAAAGTGAGGAAACTCATACTTTTTTGGTTAGTGCCTAGGGCAGTATTTTGCTTGCTTTAAATCCAATCACATCTGATTTCTAGACCCTGTTGCTTCAGAGCAGTGAAAAATTTGGTCTTGATATTTACTGGGCTCCTTTTCCTTTTCAAAATAACATCTATATGGGAGGCCTCCTGGACTGGAAAATGGATGGAGGATGGCAAGAGAATGATTTAAAGGACTTGTAACTCTTACACAAATCCAACAGACAGAAGTCCTGTAGGATAATACCTTCAGGAGGTAAAGCTGAAAAATAAAAGTAGATTTTTAAAAAAGACAGATTGTAGGAGTTCATACACTCTGGATTTTGGCTCTGGGTAGAAGTGGGAGAAATGTCCTCCTAAGGATCTATTACCATACGTCCACACTCTGCCAGATCGGGGCCTGAAAAACTGCAAGGTGAAATGTAGTTTAAAAGGTCTCAGGGGACAGTATCCTCAGATGTCTGGCAGAAACAATGGAAATGCTATTTGGAAGACTAGACTTTAAAAAAGATAAAAGAATTACCATGATAAACTGTTCTCAGGAATATGTGCCAATGATGAAAAATGACTAAACATGAGTGAATAGCCGCCATGATTAAAAATCAGTGGCAGCAATAAACTGTAGCCTCTAACCTACAAAGACTATGGATGTTGGAGTTATCTGACAGATATGACATAGACTATAGCATGATATTATTTACTGTTTAAAAATAGAAAAGAGTATTGACATTTTCAGTAATACAAAATTTAGAAACTGTGAACGATAAATTCCTATTGGAGTTCCACAACCGCAAACAAAGACAATTGGGGACAGACCGTTCTTTAAAATTCATAAAAGATATCAATTATCAGATTCAGGAAGTCCAGTAAAATAGCAAAGAACAAAGTGAAAACTTTAAAGCTATCCAGAATGAAAAGACAGTTTAAGTAAAAAGAATAATTAGAATGACAAAATCTTCTTTAAAGCAATAGTAGACACCAAAAGACAGAGAAATAGTGTTTTCCACAAGCTGAAAGAAAGTGATTGCCACTGTAGAATTTCACAACTTGCAAAACTATATTTCAAAAATCACAGTGTATGCAAATATTTTCAAGTAAACAAAAAATATGTGTGCTACCAACAGATGGTCTCACTAAAAGAGGTCCTGAAGGCTTTTTTCTGAGAGAATGAAAATAATCTCAGAAGGAAGATCTGTGGTGTCAGAGGTAATCGGTAGCAAAGAAAATATAAACATTTGAGAAAATCTAAAGAAACCTTGATGCATAAAGTTAATGATAATGCTTAATACATTGGGCTAAAGATATAGTGAAAACCATACATAGTAGTATTTAAACAAGAGGGAGTTAGCAATCTAAACTCTTTCAAAATGATTCAAAGAAGGGTAAAAATTATCTTTAAATAAAATTTTCTTTTCTTTTGATTTGTGCAAACTGAAATATGCTCCCACATAACCACAATTACCCATCAAAATCTGTAAATTAACATCAATACACTACAGTTCTCCCATTCAAGTACTAACCAAGCCTGACCCTGCTTAGCTTCCAAGATCAGACGAGATCAGGCACGTTCAGAGTGGTATGACCGTAGACAATACACTATAGTTCTAATCCTCAAACCTATTCAGATCTTGCCAATTGTCCTTATAATATCCTTTATAGTGAAAGGATTCTGTTCAGAATCATGAGGTGCATTTAGTTGTCAGGTCTCAAGCATTTTCGCCTTTCTGACTTTCATGACATAGACACTTAAAAATTGTAGACCAGTTATTTTAAAGACTGTCCCTCGTTTGAATTTGTCTGTTTCCTTAGCATTCAATTTAAGTTAATGCAACTTTTGCATAAATAGCATAGAAGTGATGCTGTACTATCATTGCACTTTGTCCTGTGGCTGTTCTAAATCTGATCATTTGATTAAAGTAATATTTGCCAAACTTGTGGACTTCTCAGGTGACTCAGTGATAAAGAGTCTGCTTGCCAATACAGGAGACACTGGAGACGTGGGTTTGACCCCTGGGTCAGGCAGATGCCCTGAAGGAGGAAATGGCAACCCACTCCAGTACTCTTGCCTAGAAAATCCAAGCCTGGAGGGCTATAGTGCATGGGGTCGCAAAGAGTCAGGTGTAACTGAGCACGCTAAGCTTCTGCAAAACCTACTTTTGTTTCCCTTGGTGATTAGTAAGTACCTGATGGAAGGTGTAAGAAAACTATTAAATAACACATTCCTCATCAAATTTTCAATGTATCAATTCATTTCCTATAAATAAATGCTTATGTATTAAATGGTTTATAATCTGCGATTTTCATTATTTATTTTGATGCTCAAATTATCCTCAGTTTTATCAATGAGAGTCCCTGGAAACTGGCTTCTGTGCTATGTCTCCAGCATTCTTGAACAATTTCCTTCTCTATGCCGCTCACCCTTTTCTCTTTTTTTTTGCAGTCCCTCCATGATGATCTTCCTTCCCAGGCTCTAGCTCTGACATCTCATGCACAGCCCCCATCCTGGTTGGAAAACCTCTTTAATGGCTAGAATTTTGCCTCTCTTACAGGCTGCCTTCCCGCATCAACGGATACCCTTTTCATGCTCTCAGATTTCAACACCTTGAACCAGAAGCCTGTCTTTAGCACCCCCCACCCCCACTTCTGCCCTCCACATAGATGTCTTTCCCTGTTTAGGTCTCCCTCCACCGGGTCCCCCCACCCCCCTCCCCCCAGCTGTAATACCCCTCAACAAATGGCCGTTCCATAGGGTTACCCTAATCATTCTGATCCAACTGTAAGATTCTGTAAGAATTATTTCAGCAAACCGTCCTCCTGGAACCCCCTCCTCCTCACATGGGCTGTCCCAGAACATGGGGCCAGCCCTGCACACCCATGGAGATACTGTCTTTATCCCTTTGATCTCTGCCATATCCAGCCCAGTGAAACACCTGTCTTGTTAAATCCACCTTATAGGTTTAGGGCCAAACTGCTTGGGGACTTCTCAGGTGACTCAGTGATAAAGAGTCTGCTTGCCAATACAGGAGACACTGGAGACGTGGGTTTGACCCCTGGGTCAGGCAGATGCCCTGAAGGAGGAAATGGCAACCCACTCCAGTACTCTTGCCTAGAAAATCCAAGCCTGGAGGGCTATAGTGCATGGGGTCGCAAAGAGTCAGGTGTAACTGAGCACGCTAAGCTTCTGCAAAACCTACTTTTGTTTCCCTTGGTGATTAGTAAGTACCTGATGGAAGGTGTAAGAAAACTATTAAATAACACATTCCTCATCAAATTTTCAATGTATCAATTCATTTCCTATAAATAAATGCTTATGTATTAAATGGTTTATAATCTGCGATTTTCATTATTTATTTTGATGCTCAAATTATCCTCAGTTTTATCAATGAGAGTCCCTGGAAACTGGCTTCTGTGCTATGTCTCCAGCATTCTTGAACAATTTCCTTCTCTATGCCGCTCACCCTTTTCTCTTTTTTTTTGCAGTCCCTCCATGATGATCTTCCTTCCCAGGCTCTAGCTCTGACATCTCATGCACAGCCCCCATCCTGGTTGGAAAACCTCTTTAATGGCTAGAATTTTGCCTCTCTTACAGGCTGCCTTCCCGCATCAACGGATACCCTTTTCATGCTCTCAGATTTCAACACCTTGAACCAGAAGCCTGTCTTTAGCACCCCCCACCCCCACTTCTGCCCTCCACATAGATGTCTTTCCCTGTTTAGGTCTCCTTCCACCGGGTACCCCCAACCCACTCACTCAAGCTGTAATACCCCTCAACAAATGGCCGTTCCATAGGGTTACCCTAATCATTCTGATCCAACTGTAAGATTCTGTAAGAATTATTTCAGCAAACCGTCCTCCTGGAACCCCCTCCTCCTCACATGGGCTGTCCCAGAACATGGGGCCAGCCCTGCACACCCATGGAGATACTGTCTTTATCCCTTTGATCTCTGCCATATCCAGCCCAGTGAAACACCTGTCTTGTTAAATCCACCTTATAGGTTTAGGGCCAAACTGCTTGAGAAGGGAAGCAAAAGGGAAGGCAGGAGAAACAGAGGAAGCAGGAAATAAAAAGCAGGGAAAATAGAGAAAGAAGTGGAAAAGGAAGAACTTTATTTTTAATCTTGTTAAACCCAAAGTTCATGTTAAATGTTCCAGGGTAATCCCCGAAAGGATAGAGATAGAATATTAAACATCCAAACTAGCAGAAAGGGGACAAAATTAAATAAAGGAAAGGAGAAACACTAACTGAATGTAAGACAAGGAACAAAACAAGAAACAAACTAAAAGAGAGGGGCCAAATAGAAAGTACTAAGTAAGCTGTAGAACTTATTCTAAATGTGTTAGTGATCAAAATCAATTAAAAAAGAACTAACCTCTCTAGTTTAAAAAATATAAATGATCAGATTGGACTCAAAAACAATGCCAACTGCACAGTTCACAAGAGGCACACCTACAACACTGGGATGAAATCTTAAAAGGTCCCAAGCCATTTCCCCAGATTCCTGGTCTCACTCTCTTGCTCCTCTTGGGGAAACAAGAGGTATCAGGTCCAAGCAGGTAAGGAGAGCTCTGCTCGGGATAGCGGCTCTGAATAAGGCGTCAGAGCCAGAGTAGTCTGAGGAAGACCTCCCTGGAAGACAAGGGGGAAAGAAAGAGATGAGTCTGAATATTTTGTGTCATAGCAAGGCAGTGCTCAAAGAACACCAGGAGCATGTCAAAAAGATACAGAAACCTGTGTAAAGGGGCTCCCACTGGTCAGATCAAAGTTATATAGCTGTCTTCCCCTGGCCGGCTGGGTTTTGTCCATGTTCGGTCAATGAGAAGCTGGGTTTGGACTGACAATGAAAACCAGCGCCCAGGGGCTTCTTCCCTAATCTCTCCTTAAGACAGTCTCCAGTTGTGGGGGTATCTCCTCTGTCGCCACAGACCCCTCTAGGTCACTGTGGTTCTACCTGTGCTCAGCAGCCATGACCTCTCTCTGATTATTATCATATTTCCCCTTGGGTTTCCCAGCCCTATGTGTGGTAGCAGCTTCTTGCTGTTACTGACCTCCAAGCTGCCTCATCATCTCTGTCAGATTTTTCAGATTTTCTACTGTGTGTATAGCTCATTTCCTGAACTAAATTCCCTCTGTTTAGATATTTAAGGAGGTTTCTGTTTTCCTAATCAAGCCCTGACTGATACTCCAGGCAAATACTGGCAAAAAGAAAAATGGTGTCATTATATTAACATTATACAGAACAGACTTAAGGCAAAAAGCCATGGTGAAATGGAGACTATAACATAATTCTAAATTGTATGCACCTAATAACCTATCAAGTACATGTAGTAAATACCAACAATACTGAAAAGATACATCAACAAGTCACCATCAGACTAGGAGGCATTTAGCACATGTCTCTCAATAAGTGATAGCTCATGCTGTCAAAAAATAAAATACAGCAGATTTGTAAATATAATTAAGAAACTTGATCTAGCAGATATTATGGAACACCATATCAATAACTAGAGTACACACAGTTTTTCCCAGGCACACATAAGGCCAAGATCACATTTTAGGCCATAAAGGAGGGTTTAGAAAATATCAAAGCGTATCTTACAGACCACATTCCTAACCATTCCAGTACATTCCAAATCAATAACAACAAAGAGAATTAAAATAACATTATCCTTTGGGGAGTGGGCATGGTAAAAGACATTACAGTGGAAGTTTAAAAATACGTACAACTGAAGATAATGGAAAGACTAAAATCATATTTAGAGGGAAATCTAATACCTTGTAAATGCCTATATAAGGAAAACAAGGAAGGCTGAAAACTAAGACCTTTGAATTAGGGACAGGAAAAAAAAAAAACAAGAAAGTAGAAGGAAAAAATGTTAAAAATAAGAGCAGATATTAAAAATTAAGGAAAAGTTTAATAAATTTGACCACATTAAAATTAACAAATTCTGTTTATCAATCATACCATACAGTGAAAAACAAGCACGTTGGTAATGACATTAGTAGCAGGTATTAGCAGCAAAGTATCAATATGCAGAACACAAAGAATTCCTCCCAATCATTACAACTATACAACTAAAAATATAGGAAAAGAAATTAACACTTTATTAATGATGAAACTTGCATTTCAATAAACATATGAAATGATTCTTCATTTTATTAACTAGTGCTAAATTAAATCCACACTAAATGTGGACATGCAAGTACCATACAACTAATCCATTTTCTACGCATTTCCTGAATTACCTGATGTTCATGGGCACCAGTAGAATTGGTACAAGACTTTCCACTGAAACAGTACTGTTGTTTTTTAATAGTCTAGAGTAGTCTGAAGTTCACAAAAAACTGAGCATAAGTATAAATTCTTATATGCTTTCTGTGTATGAATGTACGTTCAATCACATCTGACTCCTTTGAACCCCATGGACTGTAGCCTGCCAGGCTCCTCTGTCCATGGGATTATCTGGGAAAGAATACTGGAGTGAGTTGCCATTTCCTTCTCCAGGGGATCTTCCTGACTCAGAGATGAAACCTCCATATCCTGCATTGGCCGGTGGATTCTTCACCGCTAAGCCACCTGAATTTCCTACCTACATATAGACACACACACAACGTCCCCTTCTATAAACATCCCGCACCACAAAGATACATGTTTAAATATCTGAACCTACATTAACACACCATCATCACCCAAAGTCCATGGTTTATAGTAGAGAGTACTTCTGGTGTAAAAAATTTTGGAAATAACATTATCCTTTGGGGAGTGGGCATGGTAAAAGACATTACAGTGGAAGTTTAAAAATACGTACAACTGAAGATAATGGAAAGACTAAAATCATATTTAGAGGGAAATCTAATACCTTGTAAATGCCTATATAAGGAAAACAAGGAAGGCTGAAAACTAAGACCTTTGAATTAGGGACAGGAAAAAAAAAAAACAAGAAAGTAGAAGGAAAAAATGTTAAAAATAAGAGCAGATATTAAAAATTAAGGAAAAGTTTAATAAATTTGACCACATTAAAATTAACAAATTCTGTTTATCAATCATACCATACAGTGAAAAACAAGCACGTTGGTAATGACATTAGTAGCAGGTATTAGCAGCAAAGTATCAATATGCAGAACACAAAGAATTCCTCCCAATCATTACAACTATACAACTAAAAATATAGGAAAAGAAATTAACACTTTATTAATGATGAAACTTGCATTTCAATAAACATATGAAATGATTCTTCATTTTATTAACTAGTGCTAAATTAAATCCACACTAAATGTGGACATGCAAGTACCATACAACTAATCCATTTTCTACGCATTTCCTGAATTACCTGATGTTCATGGGCACCAGTAGAATTGGTACAAGACTTTCCACTGAAACAGTACTGTTGTTTTTTAATAGTCTAGAGTAGTCTGAAGTTCACAAAAAACTGAGCATAAGTATAAATTCTTATATGCTTTCTGTGTATGAATGTACGTTCAATCACATCTGACTCCTTTGAACCCCATGGACTGTAGCCTGCCAGGCTCCTCTGTCCATGGGATTATCTGGGAAAGAATACTGGAGTGAGTTGCCATTTCCTTCTCCAGGGGATCTTCCTGACTCAGAGATGAAACCTCCATATCCTGCATTGGCCGGTGGATTCTTCACCGCTAAGCCACCTGAATTTCCTACCTACATATAGACACACACACAACGTCCCCTTCTATAAACATCCCGCACCACAAAGATACATGTTTAAATATCTGAACCTACATTAACACACCATCATCACCCAAAGTCCATGGTTTATAGTAGAGAGTACTTCTGGTGTAAATTCTCTGGGGTTGGACAAATGTATAATATCCTGTATCCACAGCTGTAGTATCAACCTGGAGTATTTTCACTGCCCTAAAAATTCTCTGTGCTCTGCCTATTTATTCATTCCTCTCCTGGCAAACACGGATCTTTTTTTACTGTTACCATAGCTTTGCCTTTTCCAGAATGCCATAAAAGGTAGAATCACGTGTTGCTGTTCAGTCACTAAGTTGTATTTGACTTTTTGTAACCCCATGGATTGCAGCACGCCAGGCTTCCCTGTTCTTCACTATCTCACAGAGTTTACTCAAATCCATGTCTCTTGAGTCATGATGCTATCTAACCATCTTATCCTCTGCTGCCTTCTTCTCCTGCCCTCAGTCTCTCCCAGCATCAGGGTTTTTTCCAATGAGTCAGCTCCTCACATCAGCTGGCCAAAGTTTTGGAGCTTCAGCTTCAGCATCAGTCCTTCCAATAAATATTCAGGGTTGATTTCCTTTTCAATTGGCTAATTTGAGAGCACCGTGGAACAGTATAAACGAATCATAAACTATACTTTTTTTTAGATTGATTTCTTTCACTTAGTAATATGCATTTATATGCATGCTTCATATCTTTTCATGGCAAAATATTCTCATAATATACATTCAGGGTTGAATAATATTCCACTGTTTAGATGTACTACAGTTTATTTCTCTATTCACCTACCAAATAGCTAAATCTTGGTTGCTTCCAAGTTTTGGCAGTTATGAATAAAGTTGATATTAACATCGCTGGGTTGGTTTTTGTGGACATAAATTCTCAGTGTATTTGGATAAATATCAAGGTGTGTGACTGCTGGGTGGTATGGTAAGAGAACTTCTGTGTGCATGCTAAGTTGCTTTAGTCATGTCCAACTCTTTGGGAACCTATGGACTGTAGCCTACCAGGCTCCTCTTTCTGTGAGATTCTCCAGGCAAGAATACTGTGGTGGGTTGCCATGCCCTGTTCAAAAGTACTTTTATTTTTGTAATAAACTTGCAAACTATCTTTCAAAGAACCCGTCCCAAACTACAACTCCATGGTTTATAGTAGAGAGTACTTCTGGTGTAAATTCTCTGGGGTTGGACAAATGTATAATATCCTGTATCCACAGCTGTAGTATCAACCTGGAGTATTTTCACTGCCCTAAAAATTCTCTGTGCTCTGCCTATTTATTCATTCCTCTCCTGGCAAACACGGATCTTTTTTTACTGTTACCATAGCTTTGCCTTTTCCAGAATGCCATAAAAGGTAGAATCACGTGTTGCTGTTCAGTCACTAAGTTGTATTTGACTTTTTGTAACCCCATGGATTGCAGCACGCCAGGCTTCCCTGTTCTTCACTATCTCACAGAGTTTACTCAAATCCATGTCTCTTGAGTCATGATGCTATCTAACCATCTTATCCTCTGCTGCCTTCTTCTCCTGCCCTCAGTCTCTCCCAGCATCAGGGTTTTTTCCAATGAGTCAGCTCCTCACATCAGCTGGCCAAAGTTTTGGAGCTTCAGCTTCAGCATCAGTCCTTCCAATAAATATTCAGGGTTGATTTCCTTTTCAATTGGCTAATTTGAGAGCACCGTGGAACAGTATAAACGAATCATAAACTATACTTTTTTTTAGATTGATTTCTTTCACTTAGTAATATGCATTTATATGCATGCTTCATATCTTTTCATGGCAAAATATTCTCATAATATACATTCAGGGTTGAATAATATTCCACTGTTTAGATGTACTACAGTTTATTTCTCTATTCACCTACCAAATAGCTAAATCTTGGTTGCTTCCAAGTTTTGGCAGTTATGAATAAAGTTGATATTAACATCGCTGGGTTGGTTTTTGTGGACATAAATTCTCAGTGTATTTGGATAAATATCAAGGTGTGTGACTGCTGGGTGGTATGGTAAGAGAACTTCTGTGTGCATGCTAAGTTGCTTTAGTCATGTCCAACTCTTTGGGAACCTATGGACTGTAGCCTACCAGGCTCCTCTTTCTGTGAGATTCTCCAGGCAAGAATACTGTGGTGGGTTGCCATGCCCTGTTCAAAAGTACTTTTATTTTTGTAATAAACTTGCAAACTATCTTTCAAAATGATCATACCTTTCTGTATTCCCACAAGCAATGAATGTTGCTCCACATTCTTCTCAGCATGTGGTGTTATCAGTATTCTGGATTTGGGTCATTCTAATAGGCATGTAGGAGTATCTCATCGGCCTCTCAGTGATAAAGAATCTGCCTGCCAATGCAGGAGACCCAAAATCCCTGGATCAGGAAGAACCCTTTGAGTAAGAAATGGCAATGCACTGGGTATTCTTGCCTAGAAAATTTCATGGACACAGGAGCCTGGTTGACAATAGTCCATAGGCTTATAAAGAGTCAGGTAGGACTGAATGACTAAGAATGCTCACACACACAACACACACACACACACACACACACACACACACACACACACAATCTCATGATGTGATATGGAGTATCATTTTCAGGTGCTTATTTGCTACCTGAGTATCTTCTTATGTGAGGTGTGTTCAGCCCATTTTTTTTGTAAGCCGTTACTTTTCTTCTTATTGAGTTTTAAGAATTCTTTTTGTATTTTGAATAATTATTTTTTTTATCTTATTTCATTACCTAATACTTCCAATATATAATTGAAAAGCAGCAATGAGAAGAGAAATCCTTGCTTTATTTCTGATCTTAGTGGGAAATCTTCAAGTTTTTCATCATTAAGAAAATTTTGACAGTAGCTCTGGTTTTTTTTAATAGCTGTATGTTTTTTGTACATGCTCTTTACATTTACAAAAGTTGGGATGATTCCCCTCTATTTCTAGTTTGCTGAAAGTTTCTTTCAAGAACTGATGTTAGGTTTTGTCGAACACTGTATCTATTGATACGATCATGTGATTATTTTTTCTTTTGTCTGCTGATGTCATGAATTACATTAATTGACTTTCTAATCTTTAACCAGGCTTCACAGCTTGGATAAAACACACTTGGCTGTGGTGTATACAGTTTTTACGCATTGTTGGCTTTGACTTTTTAATATTTTGTTGAGCATTTTTATATCTATGTTCATGAGAGATATGGAGTTATGATTTTCTTCTTTTTCTACTGTCTTTGTCTGGCTTTGTTATTAAGTTAAATGCTGATAATGCTGGCCTCATAGAATAAGTTAGGAAATATTCTCTCTGCTTCTATCTTCTGGAAGAGATTATAGATAATTGGTACAATTGTTTCCTTGAATGTTTGATAGAATTTGTCAGCGAACCCATCTGGGCCTGATGCTTCCTGTTTTTAAAGGTTATTAATAATTTATTCAATTTATTTAATAGGTATAGGCCTATTCAGATTGTCTATCTCATCTTGTGTGAGCTTTAGCATATTGTGTCGTTCAGTCTGTTGATTTCATCTAGGTTATCAAATTTGTGGGCACAACACTGTGTTAATTTTTAAAAGTGGAAACAACCTATATACCCATCAACATTAAGATAGATAAATGGTAGTCTAGTCATCTAATATAATACTATACAACCATGAAAGAATATGACCTACAGACTATTTCTCAATGTTTTTTCATTATCACATCCCTAAAAAGTATTTTTAGACATTTTTTCTAATAACTCCCATAAAATGTTCAGCCCATTAAAAAGTGCAGCATGCATTCATCTAAATTGATAAACCCTGAGAACCAGTATAGTTCTCTTTACATGAGGTTCAAAACAGACAGCAATCAACAATATGTTGTTTAAAGATACATACACATGTGATAAAATTAGGCAGAAAAACAAAGATATGGCCAGTATAAAATTTCTTTAGTATAACCTCTGCACTGTAAGTAGACAGAGGGATGGGCGATTCATGACAGAAGTTTTGTTATTGGCAACATTCTTTCACTTAAGTTGTTTGGTTGGTACATATATTTTTAAAAGTATTATTATTTAAAAAGTACATAAGTACATTTTAGAATGCTACAGGCATTTTTTTTACTATCAAACCATTGCAATGCAGTGTGACAAGTGTAACCAGAGAAGTAGATTTAAGTCAATGAGACAAAACTCAGAGATGAGTCAGAGGGAAAAGGATAGGCGGGGAGACAGGAGATAATCAGGTAGGAGCAGAGAAGAGCATTGTATGCAGAGGGTTCAGAAGCATAAAGCACTTGAACTTCCGTAGAACTCTATGACATTCAATATGCTTCAGGGCACCAAGTGTGGGGGATATGTGAGCTATTGATTCTTGATAAATGCAGAAGGATTAAAACAACAAAAAGAGAAACATCCTTTCTATAAGTTTCTTCTTGGGAAGTTTGATCTCATGCCTAAAGCAGAATAAAGTGGTCTGAACTTTTAAATAAAACTACCGCCCCGCTTTAGAGCTTAGAGTTCTAATCCTTGACTAAACAGGCGGAGAGCTCTGCACTGCCATCTGCATCCACTCAGCCTTCCTCCCATTTGGCCTGGCAAAATTGTTCTTTCTCAAAGTTCAAGATTTTTAATCCCTCTGGGCAAAGCTTCACTAATTAAAGCCCAAACAACCTTAAAAGCAAATGAGCATTTGGGGCCACTGGGCACCATTCCATGGCTCTGGATCCATTGTTTTTGTTTCTTAATGATCAAAAACCTGGTAGTCTAGTCATCTAATATAATACTATACAACCATGAAAGAATATGACCTACAGACTATTTCTCAATGTTTTTTCATTATCACATCCCTAAAAAGTATTTTTAGACATTTTTTCTAATAACTCCCATAAAATGTTCAGCCCATTAAAAAGTGCAGCATGCATTCATCTAAATTGATAAACCCTGAGAACCAGTATAGTTCTCTTTACATGAGGTTCAAAACAGACAGCAATCAACAATATGTTGTTTAAAGATACATACACATGTGATAAAATTAGGCAGAAAAACAAAGATATGGCCAGTATAAAATTTCTTTAGTATAACCTCTGCACTGTAAGTAGACAGAGGGATGGGCGATTCATGACAGAAGTTTTGTTATTGGCAACATTCTTTCACTTAAGTTGTTTGGTTGGTACATATATTTTTAAAAGTATTATTATTTAAAAAGTACATAAGTACATTTTAGAATGCTACAGGCATTTTTTTTACTATCAAACCATTGCAATGCAGTGTGACAAGTGTAACCAGAGAAGTAGATTTAAGTCAATGAGACAAAACTCAGAGATGAGTCAGAGGGAAAAGGATAGGCGGGGAGACAGGAGATAATCAGGTAGGAGCAGAGAAGAGCATTGTATGCAGAGGGTTCAGAAGCATAAAGCACTTGAACTTCCGTAGAACTCTATGACATTCAATATGCTTCAGGGCACCAAGTGTGGGGGATATGTGAGCTATTGATTCTTGATAAATGCAGAAGGATTAAAACAACAAAAAGAGAAACATCCTTTCTATAAGTTTCTTCTTGGGAAGTTTGATCTCATGCCTAAAGCAGAATAAAGTGGTCTGAACTTTTAAATAAAACTACCGCCCCGCTTTAGAGCTTAGAGTTCTAATCCTTGACTAAACAGGCGGAGAGCTCTGCACTGCCATCTGCATCCACTCAGCCTTCCTCCCATTTGGCCTGGCAAAATTGTTCTTTCTCAAAGTTCAAGATTTTTAATCCCTCTGGGCAAAGCTTCACTAATTAAAGCCCAAACAACCTTAAAAGCAAATGAGCATTTGGGGCCACTGGGCACCATTCCATGGCTCTGGATCCATTGTTTTTGTTTCTTAATGCTCAAAAAGACCTCTTTGTTTAATTCTGAGCTTCCGTAAATGCCTTTTTCTCACTTTGAGGCTCTTCTCTCCCTTCTGCCTCTGCCTCGAGTTTAGCATCTCACGGTCTAACAAAATTCCACCTAAAAGAACCTCGTCTTTCTTGATTTGATTCTCTGTAAATACACCCCTAGCATGAAAGCACGCACACATGCTCCCTACATATGCCAATCCCTCAGGTCAGTCAACACTTGCAGTTGCTGCGCATGTATAATTTCCAAGAAAGAAAATGGAGATGTAGAGGGTATGCTAAGCACAAACACAACACGCTCCTGATAGAAGAAAAGATTTGAGAAGTAACCCTTGATGCTTGGTATGGGGATATTGCAAGGACGTCAACATTCACTGGTGAGATTTCTTTCCCCTCCAGTTTCTTCTGTCACATCTGAGAAACAAAAGCAGAAATAGAGAAAAAGAGAGGCTGTTTCTAAGTGAGCAAAGTTGATAATGAGCAATCAGCAAAACATAAAATTTGACACTTGTTTGCTAGATTGGTAACAAAAAAAGTGAAGAATGTTAGAGACAACACACCCTGGGATCACTTGATCTCTTTAAGGATTAAAAACATTGCATTTTGGTCATGCCTGTCTCCTTTTCCTCTGTGACAAGCCTTAACTTTTTTACCTTTTTTCGTTTTTCATGCAAGTTACATTGTTCAATAATTGCATGGCACCAAGTGGGGGATATGTGAGCTAATCAAAAGAGAAAAAAAAAAATCCTTTCTATAAGTTTCTTCTTGGGAAGTTTGATCTCATGCCTAAAGCAGAATAAAGTGGTCTGAACTTTTAAATAAAACTACCGCCCCGCTTTAGAGCTTAGAGTTCTAATCCTTGACTAAACAGGCGGAGAGCTCTGCACTGCCATCTGCATCCACTCAGCCTTCCTCCCATTTGGCCTGGCAAAATTGTTCTTTCTCAAAGTTCAAGATTTTTAATCCCTCTGGGCAAAGCTTCACTAATTAAAGCCCAAACAACCTTAAAAGCAAATGAGCATTTGGGGCCACTGGGCACCATTCCATGGCTCTGGATCCATTGTTTTTGTTTCTTAATGCTCAAAAAGACCTCTTTGTTTAATTCTGAGCTTCCGTAAATGCCTTTTTCTCACTTTGAGGCTCTTCTCTCCCTTCTGCCTCTGCCTCGAGTTTAGCATCTCACGGTCTAACAAAATTCCACCTAAAAGAACCTCGTCTTTCTTGATTTGATTCTCTGTAAATACACCCCTAGCATGAAAGCACGCACACATGCTCCCTACATATGCCAATCCCTCAGGTCAGTCAACACTTGCAGTTGCTGCGCATGTATAATTTCCAAGAAAGAAAATGGAGATGTAGAGGGTATGCTAAGCACAAACACAACACGCTCCTGATAGAAGAAAAGATTTGAGAAGTAACCCTTGATGCTTGGTATGGGGATATTGCAAGGACGTCAACATTCACTGGTGAGATTTCTTTCCCCTCCAGTTTCTTCTGTCACATCTGAGAAACAAAAGCAGAAATAGAGAAAAAGAGAGGCTGTTTCTAAGTGAGCAAAGTTGATAATGAGCAATCAGCAAAACATAAAATTTGACACTTGTTTGCTAGATTGGTAACAAAAAAAGTGAAGAATGTTAGAGACAACACACCCTGGGATCACTTGATCTCTTTAAGGATTAAAAACATTGCATTTTGGTCATGCCTGTCTCCTTTTCCTCTGTGACAAGCCTTAACTTTTTTACCTTTGATGGAAAGCATTTTCGTTCAAAGATTTTTTCCACCGTTGCAAGTTACATTGTTTCTTAAAGGTAATTGCAATGCCTGGTGCTTAGCAAATCAATCAGAACAGAAAGTGTCCATCATGCAGAGATCTTTGGCTCCTTAAGAACATAAGCAGTATGCATTACACAAATTCACAAAGTTCAAAACAATACAATAGTTTTGCTTCCCCCTCTCCGCCCATGATCAGAGAAAAATCAAAGCCTCCCTAAGGATTGCTCCATCATTTTCTCCTTTTAGATCTAGGTATTAGTTGCGACTTTGAAATCAACTGATAGGCTTCTGCTTAACAAAATAATCTCTTCCCATCCCCATTCTAAGCATTCTTTGAACTCACTCTCCTCTGGTGGGCAGGAGGCTTCTGGGGTATTAGTATCTTCTCCCCGCACTTGGGGAAAGAGGTGCTCCTCACCTAACCAAAACGGACGGAACCCATTTCCCTCTGCTTTCCTGAAGCAGCTTTTCCAAGTACAAGTGTTTGATTCAAGTCCCAGCAGTCACAGAGGTGAATGGATTTCTGGTCTGATTTTCTAAGAATCTCACTTCGTCTGCTTGTCCTACTGAGAACAAGCTCACTGACTGTCTCCTCAGTCTTCCCATCCAGGTAGGAGGTGGGATTTGATCTTCTTCAGTGCCTCCTCTCTCCCTCCTCTTTCCTTCTGCCTGCTCATTTCCTCCACTCCCACTGCTCTAGACCCTCCAAACATTCTTACTCTTTAGCAGAGTGGCTCAGCATTACAATTGGCCTGGATGCATCTTTCAAGTCATCCCTCAGAAGTTTCTCCATTTGGACCCTAAGACTTTAAAGAACCTTTTCAAGAAAGGAAGCATGCCACACTGCTAGGAGCAGAAGCACCTGCCAGTACGTGTGATTTTTAAAACCCACCTTTTCTCTTCATCATACTACAACTACAGAAAATAATAATGGGTGAAGTTGGGCCAAACAACAAACTTTCAGTTATAAGGCAAATATGTTCTGGGATTTTATGTACAACATGGTGACGATAGTAAAGAACACCTCTTTGTATATTTGAAAGTTATTAAGAGTGTAGCAGATCTTAAATATTCTCATGCCAAGAAAAAAATATAACTGAGGTGATGGATATTAACTAAACTTAGCAGGGTGACTGTTCCCTAATATAGACATGTCAAATCACCATATTGCATAGATAAAACTAACACAATGCTGTGTGTCAATTATATATCAGTAAAACGGGAAAAGGGAGGAAAATAATTGTACCTATAAATGGACTTTGCAAGCATCACAGCTGATTCACATCTATTGCTATCATGGTCCAGGGAAATATTACTTAACATTCTGTGTCTCAGTCTTCTCATCTGAAAAATTAGGAAAATCATAACAACTACCCTATAGAGTTATCATAAGAATGAAATAATGTAACACAAGTACAGCCACTAAAGCAGTGCCTGGCGTTGAGTAAGTGCTAAATTAACGTGTCACCCTGATTATTGCCATTTGGCAGACAATGAAATGGAAGCTACTCATGAATGCAGAGGGAAAGGCCACACACTGTTCCAGTCTGCCTGCTTCAATCTCATCTTCTGCTTCTCTGGAATCAAGGGGTACCCTCAGTATTAGGGACTAAACCCATAGCATCAATGGACATGAGTCTGAACAAATTCCAGGAGATAGTGAAGGACAGGAAAGCCTGGAGTGTTGCAGTCCATTGGGCTAAAGAGTTGGACATGACTTAATCATTGAAGAATAGGCACACTGTGTGCAGTTTCTGACTTTGATTTCTAAAAATAAATTAGATATGATCATTTAAACATTTGGAAGTTCTGCATATAACTCTCTACAGAGGATTTCTCTTTAAAAAATGTGAACTACTCAGTCCCCATTGAGGGAAAGAACCTGCCAGGAAAAGCTACGTGACTACTGGTTTTCTGGAATGTGGCCTCTTCTTCTCCATAGTAAATCCACAGTATCTACCATACTTTGCTTTATTATTTTACCAACTTGGACCCTGCTAACATTGCATTTGTGCTCCACATCTTTACCATGGCTGACCTAAGTATCCATCCTACACTTACGTGAGTTAACTGCATAATTAAGACATCTTTCCTTTACATGACTCACTGAAAACTTCCGGAGAGCCTATTGTGCCAACTCTGAGATGCCACAGTAACAAAATGCCCACAATTCCTTCTACACAAGAATCTTGTGCTCCAGAATAGCCTTGCTCCTTGCCCTGGCCACCCTCAAGTAAACTGAACTGAAGGGCACTCCACAATTGCTCAGGTCATTTCCTCCCATAGCTTGAAGGAGGTTCTGAAGCTTCTCTAAACATATCCACGCCACAGGTTTGGAAACAGCTAAGGAATGCATGGTTATCCTCATGACAGATCTGCTTAAGACATTTTCCAGAATGCATTTCCTCACTGCAGCAGGATGCTAACCAGCCTCCCCACTGCTAATTCCCACGGCTTCAATTCATCCTGGATTCAGCTGACAGAATAATCTGCCTCCAACATCGATCTTATTCCAACATCACCTGCCCAAGGCCCTACTGAGACTCTCTAGTGCTCTGTATATCCACCCTCCACCCCATCCCATCCAGCCTAGCCTTCAAAACCCTCGTCAATTATGCTCTCCCAGGTGGAACACAGCAAGCCTTATCTCACATTTCTCCTTGACATGTCCCCTCTGCTCCAGATAAACTAGTCTGTGAGTTGTTTGTAGTTCTGGCTCCCATTCCTGTTTCACCTGCCAGACGTCATCCTGAACTTTCCCCTCAATCTCATCACACTTTTTGTTTTCTGTGTTCCCTCATCCCATGCATACTTAATAAAGATCTTGTTCCTAAAATTGGCTCACTTTTCATGTTTTACCCATGAAAGCATATCCATGCTTTGTGTCATTTGCATGTCTTATTTGCAGAGAAATTCTATACACCATTTCCCACAAGTGTGCTCATAACAGACATTACTAATCAATCAAGGCACATTTTCCCACCAAGCTGCTCACAGCTTCTTTATCTTTTTCCATATAAAGCTCTCATTTACTACCACATATCAACTGGAGTTCAATATAACATGCAACCTATTTGCTGTCCCTATTCCAGATTAGAACATTACCACAGTTCTAGATGGTGGGAATAGGAAGGCAAAGCAAGAGGACAGGAGCAAAGAAGACAGACTCTCTATATGGGATGAGTAGGTCATGGTCAATAGAATCATTGTCCTCAAGATGGGTGGCTACCCCTCACCAAGACATCTCAAAGGTTTATCTGACTCTCCTCACACTGACCAATTAACTGTAGCAGGTCTGGCCTCTTTCAGGTTTTGTTACCTCAAGATCCATGGGAAAGAGCAATATGTTCTTTTCCTACAAGTCAGAGAAATTTAATCACATTTCATCTGCTCTGATTGAGTCACATGGTCATCCTTGATCCAATTCATTTGGCGTTTTTTGGAGTTGGAAAAGCTATAGAATGGGCAAGACTAGGAATCTCTTCAGGAAAACCAGAAATATCAAGGGAACGTTTCAGGCAGAGATAGCACAATAAAGGACAGAAACAGTATGATCCTAAGAAAAGAGATTAAGAAGAGGTAGCAAGAGTACACAGAACTGTACAATAGAAGTCTTACTGACTGTGATAACGATGATGGAGTGATCACTCTCCTAGAGCCAGACATCCAGGAGTGTGAAGTCAAGTGGGTCCTAGGAAGCATTACTAGGAGCAAAACTAGCGTAAGTGATAGAATTCTGGCTGAACTAAAGTTGATGCTGCTAAAGTGCTTCACTCAATATGCCAGCACATTTTGAAAACTCAGTAGTGGCCACAGGACTGCAAAAGGTCAGTTTTCATTCCAATCCCAAAGATGTGCAATGCCAAAAAATCTGCAAACTACCGCACAATTGTGTTTTTTTTTCACATGCTGCTGTCCATAGGGTACAGAATCGGACGTGACTGAGCAGCTGAGTAACTGGGGCTGCATTGTGGAAGGAGTGATATGAAATGATAGTGTTTGCCAGGTCTGAGTCTCATGTTCCACCCTGAAAACTGGCAGAATTACACAAAACAAAGTTGAGGCTGCCAGAAGACTTGAAGGGTGCTGGGTATTAACTGTCTAAGAAATGATATACTCAGCTCCTATGCAAAAAACATCAGTCGAAGTTCTGAGAATACAGTGGTGAACAAAACCAATTTCACCTGGAGCCTATTCTCACCTCTGTTAGGGTGACACCTGAAAATGAGAGAAAAAACAAGGCACAGGACACCTGAGGGAAGACTGGTCCACCCAGACGGAACAGCAAGGACAGATGTGCTGAGGTGGAGCATACTTGGAGTCTGAGGACCGTCATGGAGGTCAATAGAATCATTGTCCTCAAGATGGGTGGCTACCCTCACCAAGACATCTCAAAGGTTTATCTGACTCTCCTCACACTGACCAATTAACTGTAGCAGGTCTGGCCTCTTTCAGGTTTTGTTACCTCAAGATCCATGGGAAAGAGCAATATGTTCTTTTCCTACAAGTCAGAGAAATTTAATCACATTTCATCTGCTCTGATTGAGTCACATGGTCATCCTTGATCCAATTCATTTGGCGTTTTTTGGAGTTGGAAAAGCTATAGAATGGGCAAGACTAGGAATCTCTTCAGGAAAACCAGAAATATCAAGGGAACGTTTCAGGCAGAGATAGCACAATAAAGGACAGAAACAGTATGATCCTAAGAAAAGAGATTAAGAAGAGGTAGCAAGAGTACACAGAACTGTACAATAGAAGTCTTACTGACTGTGATAACGATGATGGAGTGATCACTCTCCTAGAGCCAGACATCCAGGAGTGTGAAGTCAAGTGGGTCCTAGGAAGCATTACTAGGAGCAAAACTAGCGTAAGTGATAGAATTCTGGCTGAACTAAAGTTGATGCTGCTAAAGTGCTTCACTCAATATGCCAGCACATTTTGAAAACTCAGTAGTGGCCACAGGACTGCAAAAGGTCAGTTTTCATTCCAATCCCAAAGATGTGCAATGCCAAAAAATCTGCAAACTACCGCACAATTGTGTTTTTTTTTCACATGCTGCTGTCCATAGGGTACAGAATCGGACGTGACTGAGCAGCTGAGTAACTGGGGCTGCATTGTGGAAGGAGTGATATGAAATGATAGTGTTTGCCAGGTCTGAGTCTCATGTTCCACCCTGAAAACTGGCAGAATTACACAAAACAAAGTTGAGGCTGCCAGAAGACTTGAAGGGTGCTGGGTATTAACTGTCTAAGAAATGATATACTCAGCTCCTATGCAAAAAACATCAGTCGAAGTTCTGAGAATACAGTGGTGAACAAAACCAATTTCACCTGGAGCCTATTCTCACCTCTGTTAGGGTGACACCTGAAAATGAGAGAAAAAACAAGGCACAGGACACCTGAGGGAAGACTGGTCCACCCAGACGGAACAGCAAGGACAGATGTGCTGAGGTGGGAGCATACTTGGAGAGTCTGAGGACCGTCATGGAGGTCAATATGGCTGGAACAGAGGGTGCAGTGGGGGAGAGGTAGGCAATGAGGGCAGATATTGAATGATGTGAAATGGGACAGGAAATTTATTGAGGGAGTGTTTTTAAGGCCACTGTGAAAACTTTAAGAGAGGAAGCAATTGAAGACTGTTTGAGCAAATGATCTTATAATCTACTTTATCTCTTAAAAGAATATTTTTTTCATTTCTCTGAGCAACCAGGCAGGGCAGGGATCAAAAGGGTAAAGTGGAAGTAGAGTGACCAGCTAGAACCTAGGAATCTACTAGAATTTTTAGACAGAGAATGGTGGTGGCTTGTGCCAGAGCGGTAGTGATATAAATGGTAAGAATAAAAAGGTTGGACCTGGGAAACATTATGAAGGCAGAACAGATGATGCATGCTGACAGATTGGATGCAGCCATATAGAAAGAGAGGAGGCAAGGATGATGCCAAGGTTTGTGGCCTGAGCAAAGGACAGGATGATGCTTCCACAGGGAAGACTGAGGCAAGAGTAAGGTTTAGAATGAAGTGTATTTGCACGTTTTGAATGTTAAGAGACATCATGTCAATAATTTATATACAAGACTTCATAAAACATTTTTTTAAAACAAGATTTTTTGGTATGCGCTATTTTTAAAGTCTGTATTGAATTTGTTACAACATTGCTTCTGTTTTATGCTCTGTTTTTTTTCACCCCCAAGGCATGAGGGATCTTGGTTCCCCAACCAGTGATTGAACCTGCACCCCCTGAATCTGAAGGTGCAGTCTTAACCACTGGATCCCCAGGGAAGTCCTAATATACAAGACTATAGAGAGAAAGGTACAGGATGAAGATGTAAGCTTGGGAGTGTCACCAAGATGGTATCTAAAACTGTAAGAAGAAATATGAAAACCAAGGAGTTTACATAGAGAGATGAGAGGATACATTCCAGGCTGAACCATGCAGCTCCCCACAGCAGGAACTGGGGCAAAATTCCCATCAGTAGTGTCTCTGAGAGCTAACCATTTCCCTTCCCAGGACTGCACAACTAAAATCATTTTACCACTAGTTTGAATTTTTTGCTGAACTCCAGTTTTCCTATTTGAATAAGACTTTTCTATATCATTTTAAATTTTATGGATGTTTTCCAGTTTTAGTCCCCTGAATATTGACACATCAGGAAGGTCAGCCTAAACTGATCTGCCAAGGAAAATGGTGAGATAGCCAAGAACAGAACTCTGGTTTATGTTGGAAGGCAGGACCCCAAGGCCTTGACTTTCAAGGCCAGACCAACTTGCACAAAAGAAAGAAGGCTATTGGCACCGGATTGACACTGCCATAGCCAGGTCCTACCCTTGCCTGGATGCTTAGATGAGGCATGAGAAGGTCAGTTGGTCCAGGGGTCCTATATCGGGGTCTCCAGGAGTCTGGGTGAGCATCCCAGTGCCTGGTGCCCAGGAGAGTGCAGACATTGCTCCACTCTCATTGGCCAGTTGGATTAATCTGGCGCCTAATCAGGCTCCTTTGAAGAGGGGGAGGAGTGGGATAAAAGAACTGCACACCTGTTTTCACTTGACTCCAATCCTGAAATAATTCCATGGCTCCTACAAGATTTGAAACAAATTAAATTTGAAAGGGCAGAGAGGGCAGCTTTGAAGGGTTGACTCTGTCAAGAAATGTGGGTTTTCACTCCAGGAAATGGCTTCAGTCAGAGAGTGCATCCTCCAACCCCAATGGCTGTGGGGGCTGTCAGTGCAGGACCATGACTCGGGCTTTGTGTGGTAGGTGTTCTTGCCCTGTTAGCTCCCTGCCTTGTTATCTCCCACCTCGAGCTTTTGCTTTCTGGACACTGATAATGTCAGAGAAAGGATGTAATAGTATGAAAGACGGTTGTCAAGAAGGGAAGATATTCTATACTCTTTAGGGTAGGGGACCCCCAACCTCTGAGATCTAATGCTGATGATCTGAGATGGAGCAGATGTACTAATCATAGTAATAAAGTGCATAATAAGTATAATGTGTTTGAATCATCAGACCATTCCCCTCCCCAGTCCATGGAAAAAGTCTCTTCCATGAAGCGGATCCCTGGTGCCGAAAACATTGAGAAATCTGTGTTAAATGCATTCTTTCATACACGGTGGCAGTGACAGACACAGATCTGATTAACTCAGCACAGGGAAGGTTGTTGGTGAGCAGCACCCTTAGAATTGTTTGGTTCAGGACTTACCTGGTGATCCATTGGCTGACTTTAACTTCCAATGCAAGGGGAGGGTTCGATCCCTGGTTAGGGAGCTAAGATCCCACATGCCTTGTGACCAAAACATAAAAAGAAGCAATATTGTAGCAAATTCAATAAAGACTTTCAGAAATAGTACACAAAAATTGTCTTTTTTGAAAGAAGAAATATTTGGCTCATTCTTTAACAAATGAAGAGACTGAGGCCTGAAGGCATTACTGTTATAGGCAAAGCTGGGAAATCTAAAATACGGGTCCCAGACTGGTCTATGTATACTTATTTTTCAAGTGGTCCCCAGGATAAATGATGGGAAGTGTTGTCAGGAGAGTCCCAGACCTCCACCTGCTTCTGTAAGAACCTGTACTTTATTCATTGGAACCTGTCCTTATTGAAGATATTGGGAATGAGGAGGCACGAGTTGAATGGGAAGAAATTTTCCCCTCCATCCAAGACATAATAAGAAAGAAAAGACGTTTCACCAAGTTTTGGGTGGTCCCTCCTTTTTTCCACCAGCCTTTTACCCGCAAACACTTTTCTGAGCATCCCCCAGGTGCCAAGCAATGGGCTGCTGAGGTGGAAACTGACAAGTGGGCCTCTCTCCTACTTATGGGACTGTCACTTTGATCTTTGGTATAGACACAGCCAGATGTGACCAACCTGGCAACCTGCCTCCTTGATCTGTTGCCAACAAGGGGTTTGAGAGAAAAGTCGAGAGGTATGAAGTCACTGCCTTTTATGGTCTCCGTCATTAATATCTCTTTGGCAGCAGGCAGAATTTTCCTGTCTGGGACCTAGGGCAGCTGATTAAGCACTCCTGAAGCCTGAGGTCTGGTCCTGGCTCATTTGAAGGCCTCCCTTCATCCCCTAAACAGAAAGAGAAACTAGAAGACCTGATTGCAAGGTCACTCTGACCTCTGCTTCAGGATTCTTGCAGACTGAAACGTTTCAATCAGGCCAAAGCACAGAGTCCTCTCTAATGAGGGCTTGTCAAGATCTTCTGTTTGATAAGGGGTGGATTCTGTCTCTGTGTCAATTTTCCTTCTCACTGATGTTCCCGTGGCCTTTGATAGTGCAGATCACACACACATAGGTGTGTCTTTCATGCTCCAGAGCCTTGTGGGCAGGGGTCTGCCAAGCCATCATTAATATGCACCTTGCTGCAGCTGGTGAGGAAAGCGAGAGAAATAGAGGAGCCCAGTTCCCTTTTATGTGAACTCTGGAAATCAGTCGTACACAGGCGTTAAGATAGAGACAGTTCTCCAGAGAAAAAGAGGCCTGCGGAACGAGTTACTCACCTGTGTCAGTGGCCACTTCAAAATTAAAACTATTTACTCTCTTCTTAAACATAAAGAAGTCTCCTAAACATCACCCAGTCCTGTACCCTCTCTTCTCATCAGTCACTGTACTGTTGAGAGGTTTCTGATTGTGAAAAATAGAGGCCCATTCTAGAAAATTTAAGAGAGAATTTTTTTTTTTTGGAGGCCAGAGATTAGCTTTAGAAATAGGACAGAAACCAGTGGCATCTAGGTACAGGCAAAACTATTCAGCCAGTTATACTAAGCACGACTTCTAGAATAAATGTCCTCTATCGAATTTCCCTTTCTTCTCCCATCCTTGACTTTTTAAGCAAGGGAAGAGAGACCCAACAGTCCAGCTCATGTGATATGGTTATGCTTTGGGTAGTGAGGTCTAGTATGTGCAATGGATGGGAGAGAAGTCTTCAGAGGATATGGGATGCTGCTCCCTAGAAGCACTGGTTGTCAAGCAGCCCTGTAAGTCCATACCTGTACCAGCAATTCTACTTCTTCTGAAGTCTCTGCCTTTCTGTCCAGCTCACTGTTTCTGCTGTGTTAAGATCTATCTCAATAGGGTAGCTATAAGAAATTTCTCAGCATAACATCTAGCATTTAGCTGAAGGACAGTATTAATTGCTTTTGATTTTTCTACTATATATTTTTATGCAATAATAATATTATTCATGTTTTTTAAGGAGCCAGGATTTAAATCCATAATTATAAATATCAGCTTTGTGGGTGGTGTTAGTGGTAAAGAATCTTCCTGCCAATGCAGAAGATTTAAGAGATACAATTTCTATCCCTGGGCCGGAAGATCCTTTGGAAAAGGAAATGGCAACCCACTCCAATATTCTTGCCTGGAAAATCCCATGGACAGAGGAGCCTGGAAGTCTACAGTACACGGGCTCACAAAGAGTTGGACATGGGCTTCTCTGGTGGTCTAGTGGGTAAAGACTCCTCCTTGCAGTGCAAGGGGGGCCGGTTCGATCCCTGGATTGGGAAGATCCCACGTGCTGCGGAGCAGCTAGACTGATGTGTCCAGTGACCCAGCCAGAGCTCTGGAGCACGTGTGCCCAGAGCCAGTGCTCTGCAGCGAGAAAGGCCACTGCAGTGGGAGGCCCACACAGGCCAAAGAACAAAGATGGATGAAAACAAATAAATGAAAGACCAACAGAAGTGGCCAAAAACTAACCTTAAAACGGTCCACCATAAACACCAGCTTGAACAAAGAGTGCATTTTCTTTACTAAAAATATTGTGCTTTACAATTTTAAAAAGATATATATATACATATATATGATTTATAAAAATGTTTGGCATATAGTTGATTTAAAATGATGTTTTAGGGGCTTCCCTGGTGGTCCAGTGGGTAAGGACACCGCCTTGCAGTGCAAGGGGCGCCGGTTCGATCCCTGGCCTGGGAAGATCCCATGTGCCACGGAGCAGCTGGACTGATGTGTCCAATTACCGAGCCAGAGCGCTGGAGTGCATGCGCCCAGAGCCGGCGCTCTGCAATAACAGAGGCCACCACGATGGGAGGCCCACAAGAGCCAAAGAACTAAGATGGATGAAAATAGACAAATGAAAGATCAATAGAAGTGGCCCACCTGATCCCCTCCCTCCCCACCCCACCCCCACCAAAATAAAATAAATAAATAAATCTTAAAAAAATAAATAAATAAATGGTGTTTTAGAAACAGACTCACAGACTTTGAGAAAGAACTTATTGTTGCCAGGAGGAAATAATGGGAGTAAGGGATAGTTAGAGAGTTTGGTATGGACATGTACACACTGCTGTATTTAAAATTGGTAACCAACAAGGTCCTACTGTATACTACATGAAACTCTGCTCAAGGTTCTGTGGCAGTCTAGATGTGAGGGCAGTTTGTGGGAGAAAAGATACATGTTTACATATGGCTGAGTCCCTTCACTGTGCACCTGAAACTATCACAATATTGTTAATAAACTATATCCTAACACAAAATAATTTTTTTAAAATAAATGAAAGGTTGTGTTAATTCTACTGTACAGCAAGGTGAATCAGTTGTACATATACATATATCCACTCTTTTTTAGATCCTTTTCCCATATAGGTCATTACAGAGTACTGAGAACAGTTCCTGTTACTATAGAGGGGTTTTGAATTTCAATAGACTTTCTAAGTAACGTCTTCCTCTCATTTCCCCCTACCTTCAATCTATCCTTCATGTCACAGAGAGAATGAACTTTCTGAAATGCAAATCTAATCATGTCATGCTTATCCTCAACACCACTCCCCCCATGACTCCTGTTGCCTACACAATAGTCTCAAATTGTTAGCCTAACATAAGCCTGGATATTTACTCCTTTATTCTGTAGTATCCTGGCAAATGGTTAATGACCAGTACTATGGAGGTGGGAGGGCAAGAGATTTATGCAAACATATACATACATTCATTTATTATAAAGTTTATTGATATAACTGATATAAACAGGTAGCATACTCCACTGACTCTACTCTTTGTTGTTCAGTCACTCCATCGTGTCCGACTCTTTGTCACTCACAGACTGAAGCATGCCAGGCTTACAATTAATAAAAATAGAAAACAACTCCAAGATAGGAATACCAGGAGGTGAAGATCAGGTGGGACCATCTTAAAGACTGATGACCACAGCTTCTTTCATTTTTTCTTGTCTTTGGATCACTGTAGGAGAAGGTGAGTTCTTTCAAGTTGCTTTAGATTTGGCCTTTGTAAATTAAATTTCCTGGTATGAATAACTCTTAGAAACCTTGGTGCTATAGCATAAAAATACTAGTGACTAGAAATTCAGATATGAAAGAGAGATTTTCAGAAGATGCAGTTGAAGCATTCTCCTTGGCCTCTAGACATGCACACACTGTCACAGTTCTCTTGCTGCCTGTCAAATATTCACAATGGAAACATTCTTCTCAAGCTGAAGTGAAATTAACCTTTGCTGGCAATCTCATCGCTCTCCTCATCTAATATACATATATATATATATACTTACTGCAAAAGCATATTGTGCAAGAGTAAGCACAGCTCAAAGGGCCCAGCTCTCTCTTGGGAAAACTGGCAGAATTGACATCATTTTCTCTTTGTGTCCTGGGGGTATTTCTACCTGGTCAGTGCTGGTGCCTACTCTTTTGCTCCCAGTCATGACAACTCTTGGACACCGGGAATGGTCTCATTAAATTGGAAAAGGCTTAGGTTGGAGTCTGTGGTCATGCCTCTGGCCAGCTGTCTTTACTCATCAGACTATTTATCTTCTTGCTTCCTTAATTCTGTACAGAGCTGGGGACAATGTACAATATAGATTAATTGACAGCATGCAGGAATAGGCAGCTCTGAAACCTCTGGAAAATGGCTCCATCCCCAACTGGACCTCAAGTTTTCTCCACTTTCTCTACCCTCTTTGGAGCCAGCCACAAATCTCAGTCTAGAAATTCAAGACCGTCAACATTTAGAGCAAAACACTGAATTGGAGTGTAGGCATTGGGCAAGCCTTTCATTTGGTGTTATTATTTTATCTTGCTTCTGAAGACTTGATTCAAGATTTTCTTACAATGTTTGGTAAGCGTCACTCTTTTTTGGGTATCATCATCACTTTATTTTAATAAGCATTTACCCAGCATGCAGTCAGCAGGTCAGCAGGTGTGAGAGACACTGAAGATGTGGAGCTCATGGTTTAGTGGTATGGATATCTATGTAGTAGGGACTAAGCCGTGTGATAGTAGAGCTTACAATTAATAAAAATAGAAAACAACTCCAAGATAGGAATACCAGGAGGTGAAGATCAGGTGGGACCATCTTAAAGACTGATGACCACAGCTTCTTTCATTTTTTCTTGTCTTTGGATCACTGTAGGAGAAGGTGAGTTCTTTCAAGTTGCTTTAGATTTGGCCTTTGTAAATTAAATTTCCTGGTATGAATAACTCTTAGAAACCTTGGTGCTATAGCATAAAAATACTAGTGACTATAAATTCAGATATGAATGAGATGTTTTCAGAAGATGCAGTTGAAGCATTCTCCTTGGCCTCTAGACATGCACACACTGTCACAGTTCTCTTGCTGCCTGTCAAATATTCACAATGGAAACATTCTTCTCAAGCTGAAGTGAAATTAACCTTTGCTGGCAATCTCATCGCTCTCCTCATCTAATATACATATATATATATATACTTACTGCAAAAGCATATTGTGCAAGAGTAAGCACAGCTCAAAGGGCCCAGCTCTCTCTTGGGAAAACTGGCAGAATTGACATCATTTTCTCTTTGTGTCCTGGGGGTATTTCTACCTGGTCAGTGCTGGTGCCTACTCTTTTGCTCCCAGTCATGACAACTCTTGGACACCGGGAATGGTCTCATTAAATTGGAAAAGGCTTAGGTTGGAGTCTGTGGTCATGCCTCTGGCCAGCTGTCTTTACTCATCAGACTATTTATCTTCTTGCTTCCTTAATTCTGTACAGAGCTGGGGACAATGTACAATATAGATTAATTGACAGCATGCAGGAATAGGCAGCTCTGAAACCTCTGGAAAATGGCTCCATCCCCAACTGGACCTCAAGTTTTCTCCACTTTCTCTACCCTCTTTGGAGCCAGCCACAAATCTCAGTCTAGAAATTCAAGACCGTCAACATTTAGAGCAAAACACTGAATTGGAGTGTAGGCATTGGGCAAGCCTTTCATTTGGTGTTATTATTTTATCTTGCTTCTGAAGACTTGATTCAAGATTTTCTTACAATGTTTGGTAAGCGTCACTCTTTTTTGGGTATCATCATCACTTTATTTTAATAAGCATTTACCCAGCATGCAGTCAGCAGGTCAGCAGGTGTGAGAGACACTGAAGATGTGGAGCTCATGGTTTAGTGGTATGGATATCTATGTAGTAGGGACTAAGCCTGTGATAAGTGTCTATGTCAGTGGAAGGCTAGTAGGAGACTTCACTGAGGAGATGACAAATGAGCTGAACCTTTAAAGAGAAGAATAGTTTACAAAAATGAGCAAGTGATTGACAGGATCCCCACCACTTCCAGCATGGCCAAAAACATAGAGATATGGACCTGCAGGGGCATTTAGGGGCAAAGGTAAGAAGTGATGCTAATTTTGTGGTCAAACAGGAGAGAACTGAATTGCCCTACTTCCATTTTCCTGCTTCACAGGAAGTCACAAAATTAGGCTGTAGAGTCCAATATCCAGCCAGAAGACAATTTAAGAACAACTGCTGTGCACAAGTGGAATGCTTTGGAGGTTTTTATGTGGGAAAGTGAAATTATCACATGTGTGTGTGAGAAAGAGAAAAAAGTAATTGGCATTAGCAGTTTGAGATTTGAGACTGAAACCAGTTAGAATGCAATAGTATATAATATATTAATATATGATATATACCACATAATCTATAAATGAGATTTATTGTAGGATTTGGCTCACATGGAGCCTGAGAAGTCTCAGGATGGGCCAGATGCACCATTTCCAAGCTCTAGAACCAGGAAAGTTGACATTATAATTCAATCGAAGGCCCAGAACCTGGCACCTAGGAGCATAATGTCAAGAGCAAGAGACTTATCCTTTTTATGCTGTTCTGTTCTGTTCTGTTTTCACCTTCAATGGATCAGATGGTGTCACCCACATTGGTGAAAGGGATTTTTACTCAGTCTCCCAAGTCAAATGCTCATCTCTCCCAGAAACACTTTCAAAGACACACCCAGTTTTACCAGGCAGCTGGTATCCCCTTGTCCAGTCAAAGGTACACATAAAATTAGCCATCAAGGAGCATTTGGTGCAATCATTTAAAAATCTTGGGGCCTTCTTGGGAAGGAACTTGATTCAAGATTTTCTTACAATGTTTGGTAAGCGTCACTCTTTTTTGGGTATCATCATCACTTTATTTTAATAAGCATTTACCCAGCATGCAGTCAGCAGGTCAGCAGGTGTGAGAGACACTGAAGATGTGGAGCTCATGGTTTAGTGGTATGGATATCTATGTAGTAGGGACTAAGCCTGTGATAAGTGTCTATGTCAGTGGAAGGCTAGTAGGAGACTTCACTGAGGAGATGACAAATGAGCTGAACCTTTAAAGAGAAGAATAGTTTACAAAAATGAGCAAGTGATTGACAGGATCCCCACCACTTCCAGCATGGCCAAAAACATAGAGATATGGACCTGCAGGGGCATTTAGGGGCAAAGGTAAGAAGTGATGCTAATTTTGTGGTCAAACAGGAGAGAACTGAATTGCCCTACTTCCATTTTCCTGCTTCACAGGAAGTCACAAAATTAGGCTGTAGAGTCCAATATCCAGCCAGAAGACAATTTAAGAACAACTGCTGTGCACAAGTGGAATGCTTTGGAGGTTTTTATGTGGGAAAGTGAAATTATCACATGTGTGTGTGAGAAAGAGAAAAAAGTAATTGGCATTAGCAGTTTGAGATTTGAGACTGAAACCAGTTAGAATGCAATAGTATATAATATATTAATATATGATATATACCACATAATCTATAAATGAGATTTATTGTAGGATTTGGCTCACATGGAGCCTGAGAAGTCTCAGGATGGGCCAGATGCACCATTTCCAAGCTCTAGAACCAGGAAAGTTGACATTATAATTCAATCGAAGGCCCAGAACCTGGCACCTAGGAGCATAATGTCAAGAGCAAGAGACTTATCCTTTTTATGCTGTTCTGTTCTGTTCTGTTTTCACCTTCAATGGATCAGATGGTGTCACCCACATTGGTGAAAGGGATTTTTACTCAGTCTCCCAAGTCAAATGCTCATCTCTCCCAGAAACACTTTCAAAGACACACCCAGTTTTACCAGGCAGCTGGTATCCCCTTGTCCAGTCAAAGGTACACATAAAATTAGCCATCAAGGAGACTGGTGTGATTTCCAAGGCAGGATCCATGGGACCCTCAGAGGAAATGAGAGTCTGCTCCAAATCTTGTCTGTGTCCACAGATGAACCCGGGACCCCCTTTATAAGTTCTTCTTTTACGTCACTGCCCAGACCTGCTAGGAGACTGAGTAACAAGGGATCCAGTACCAGTTGTCAGCTCGCTCCCTCTTTGGATTCTACTCCTGTTGAGGTAACTATGCCTTGGGGCAATTTCCATCTGTTGTTTTTCTCACTGTTTGGGCTGAGGAACAAATGTAAAGCCTTGTTTAGTGGTAGTCTTTTCATGTTTCTCTGTTTTCTCAACTCAACATGTGTGAGGCTGTCCGCCTGTGTCAGGCTCTGTGCTGGGTGGTAGGTTGCAAAATAAATTAGCCCTAACCTTTGAAGAAAATACTGCCTTGTGGTGGGGCAGGGAGTAGTCAGTCAGGCTTATAGTAACACCATTACTACAAACCTGTGAAGACACTGATTAAGGAGTCATAAATTCAGCCTGATTTTGGTGCCAATGAGGAGGTAGGGGTAGCTGAAGGGAGATTACATTTACTTGTTATTGAATAAATGAGCTGAATTTAGTTTGATGAACAGAAGGCAGAAAATGGAAAAGAAGGTTCAGAGAGCAAGACAGCAGAGGCAAATGGAAGGCATGAGTGCATATAAGAGAATTCCATCTGAAGCTCCATGACCCCTTGAAATTTAGTTTACTATAAATATATTAATATTTTTGATATATACCACATAATCTATAAATGAGATTTATTGTAGGATTTGGCTCACATGGAGCCTGAGAAGTCTCAGGATGGGCCAGATGCACCATTTCCAAGCTCTAGAACCAGGAAAGTTGACATTATAATTCAATCGAAGGCCCAGAACCTGGCACCTAGGAGCATAATGTCAAGAGCAAGAGACTTATCCTTTTTATGCTGTTCTGTTCTGTTCTGTTTTCACCTTCAATGGATCAGATGGTGTCACCCACATTGGTGAAAGGGATTTTTACTCAGTCTCCCAAGTCAAATGCTCATCTCTCCCAGAAACACTTTCAAAGACACACCCAGTTTTACCAGGCAGCTGGTATCCCCTTGTCCAGTCAAAGGTACACATAAAATTAGCCATCAAGGAGACTGGTGTGATTTCCAAGGCAGGATCCATGGGACCCTCAGAGGAAATGAGAGTCTGCTCCAAATCTTGTCTGTGTCCACAGATGAACCCGGGACCCCCTTTATAAGTTCTTCTTTTACGTCACTGCCCAGACCTGCTAGGAGACTGAGTAACAAGGGATCCAGTACCAGTTGTCAGCTCGCTCCCTCTTTGGATTCTACTCCTGTTGAGGTAACTATGCCTTGGGGCAATTTCCATCTGTTGTTTTTCTCACTGTTTGGGCTGAGGAACAAATGTAAAGCCTTGTTTAGTGGTAGTCTTTTCATGTTTCTCTGTTTTCTCAACTCAACATGTGTGAGGCTGTCCGCCTGTGTCAGGCTCTGTGCTGGGTGGTAGGTTGCAAAATAAATTAGCCCTAACCTTTGAAGAAAATACTGCCTTGTGGTGGGGCAGGGAGTAGTCAGTCAGGCTTATAGTAACACCATTACTACAAACCTGTGAAGACACTGATTAAGGAGTCATAAATTCAGCCTGATTTTGGTGCCAATGAGGAGGTAGGGGTAGCTGAAGGGAGATTACATTTACTTGTTATTGAATAAATGAGCTGAATTTAGTTTGATGAACAGAAGGCAGAAAATGGAAAAGAAGGTTCAGAGAGCAAGACAGCAGAGGCAAATGGAAGGCATGAGTGCATATAAGAGAATTCCATCTGAAGCTCCATGACCCCTTCCTCCACCCTCAGTCTGTGGCATGGCAGATGGCATAGCAGCTCAGTGTGTCCTCCGGAGCCACATAAAAGGCAGGGCAAAACCTTTAAAAGCATGAAATAAAAAAACAAAGTATGACATAGGCCAAAGACATGACATAAACTGATTAGAACTAACTAGGTCCAAGATGGCAGATGAGTGCTTTTCCACTACACCTTGAGCCTCAGTACATGCTCACTGTAACACATCAGCACCCTGAAATACATGCCCACAGGCACGAGGACCATAAAGGTAAAAAATGTGAGCCATGACTGATTCCTGAAAATGCCCACACTTGCCCTCAAATAGCTGGAATTCTCCCCTACTCATTAGCCTACATAATCACCCACTCCTATAAAAACTGGCAACCAGCATACCCCGGTGTCACTCTTGTCTCTCTAGCCTTCTGAGATGGCCTGAACTCTGTCTATGGAGATTTCCCTGGGGACTCAGATGGTAAAGAATCTGTCTGCAGTGCAGGAGACCTGGGTTTGATCCCTGGGTCAGGAAGATCCCCTACAGAAGGAAATGACAATCCACTCTGGTAGTCTTTCCTGGGAAATCCCATGGACAATGGAGTCTGGTGGACTTCAGTCCATGGGGTTTCAAAGAGTCAGACATAATGAGCAACTTATACTTTCACTTTCTGTCTGTGGAGTGTGCTTCCTCCCTGAATAAACCTTCTCTCACTTTGTTAGAGGTCACTCTTGAATTGTTTCTTGCGTGAAGCCAAGAACACACACTTGAGAGCTGTCCCAGGGTCTCAGATGTGATCTGTGATGTGACCGTTTCTTCTGCTTCCCTGTCTTTCCTGGAGAACTCTGGGCCCAAGCTGCTTGGATTCATAGCCTAGTAGCTCCATGTATCAGGTGCCAAATTTTGAGGAGGTAGGGGTAGCTGAAGGGAGATTACATTTACTTGTTATTGAATAAATGAGCTGAATTTAGTTTGATGAACAGAAGGCAGAAAATGGAAAAGAAGGTTCAGAGAGCAAGACAGCAGAGGCAAATGGAAGGCATGAGTGCATATAAGAGAATTCCATCTGAAGCTCCATGACCCCTTCCTCCACCCTCAGTCTGTGGCATGGCAGATGGCATAGCAGCTCAGTGTGTCCTCCGGAGCCACATAAAAGGCAGGGCAAAACCTTTAAAAGCATGAAATAAAAAAACAAAGTATGACATAGGCCAAAGACATGACATAAACTGATTAGAACTAACTAGGTCCAAGATGGCAGATGAGTGCTTTTCCACTACACCTTGAGCCTCAGTACATGCTCACTGTAACACATCAGCACCCTGAAATACATGCCCACAGGCACGAGGACCATAAAGGTAAAAAATGTGAGCCATGACTGATTCCTGAAAATGCCCACACTTGCCCTCAAATAGCTGGAATTCTCCCCTACTCATTAGCCTACATAATCACCCACTCCTATAAAAACTGGCAACCAGCATACCCCGGTGTCACTCTTGTCTCTCTAGCCTTCTGAGATGGCCTGAACTCTGTCTATGGAGATTTCCCTGGGGACTCAGATGGTAAAGAATCTGTCTGCAGTGCAGGAGACCTGGGTTTGATCCCTGGGTCAGGAAGATCCCCTACAGAAGGAAATGACAATCCACTCTGGTAGTCTTTCCTGGGAAATCCCATGGACAATGGAGTCTGGTGGACTTCAGTCCATGGGGTTTCAAAGAGTCAGACATAATGAGCAACTTATACTTTCACTTTCTGTCTGTGGAGTGTGCTTCCTCCCTGAATAAACCTTCTCTCACTTTGTTAGAGGTCACTCTTGAATTGTTTCTTGCGTGAAGCCAAGAACACACACTTGAGAGCTGTCCCAGGGTCTCAGATGTGATCTGTGATGTGACCGTTTCTTCTGCTTCCCTGTCTTTCCTGGAGAACTCTGGGCCCAAGCTGCTTGGATTCATAGCCTAGTAGCTCCATGTATCAGGTTGTTTAGTCTTAGAAAGATTATCTAAATTTTCTCTGGCTTTGCTTCTTCATCTGTAAAATGAGGATCTATTACTGACCTTGCAAGGCTGCTGTAAACGCTGAACAAGTTAATTCATGTAGAGCAATTAAAACAGTGCCTGCCATACAGTGAGGGTTCCATACAGGTTCTCCTGGATCTGACATGCTTTGAATGTGCAGCTTATGAACAGCAGGGTGTAGAGTCTACTGGAATTTAAGAAACATTTCCTATAAGAAGTGGGGGCTGATTGGATGCTGAAGGTGAAAGAGAGAAAACTGAAGTTCAACCTGGTGACCATCCCCACCCCAAAAAAGTTATGACTTTGGTATAATCTGATGAACATTTGGTGATGGGTCATGAGGTCAGCTCAGCCTAGAGGAGCTGTCCCATTACCCTGGTTTCCCAGGGCCTTTCCCAAAGATGCCTTAGGACAGGCTCAGGAGCAAGCTGTTCTTCTGAAGGCAGTTGGAGTTCCTGGCACAGAGAGTGGATTCCAGGAGAAGTCACGGAAAGCTGGAGCCTCTGGGGTTGGCATGTCTTTGAAGTTAAAACCTCTGGGCATCTGTGCACTTAGGCGGAGGCCAGAGGCCACTGGGCTGAGCAAGGTCAATGCTATCCCAGGCATGGGGACAGCATGCCCTTCTTGCCTGAGGGCCAGCCTTGCCTGGCTCACTGAGGCATAGCCTCAGGAATCAAGCAAGGCCAGAATGGTTTCTCACCACAACATGTGAGAGTGAGCACTGAATTTGGAACAAGGTGTCCCTGGAAAGTGCCAGGTGAACCAGTCATTTCAGCTGTCTGATTCTGGGTCTCCCTTGTCTCCCCTGGAAAGTAGCCATCCAGTTAACCTGGCCCTACCCCCAATGTGCTGTCTATTTGAGTGTCTATGGAGATCGAGTGAGATAATGAGAATGAAAGTCGAGACACCATGTGGTTCCTGAACGTGCTCTTGCTTCCCCAGCCTTACCCCAGTAACACCTCCCTACCATGTTATTCTACCTGTTAACAAATGTATTAATCTCCAGAAATTTTTATTTTTTCTTTTTTAAATTTTTAAAATTTTAATTTTTTTCAGCTGAGTTTTTTTTTTTTTTTTTAAATAGTCATTTGACTATTTGACTATGCCAGGTCTTAGTTTTAGCACATGGGATCTTTAGTTGCAGCAGGTGGGATCCAGCTCCCTGACCAGGGATTGGACCTGGGCGCCCTGCATTGAAAGCTCAGAGTCTTAGCCACTGAACAATCAGGGAAGTCCCTCAGTTTAGTTATGGTGTCCTTGTCCCTAATATTGAGCTGGGTATTGTTTCCAGGTCCTTCCATACAAAGCCCCCTGTATTTTCATCATCATAATACTTCTTATAATCTATTGGAATTATCTTTTAATTCACTGTCTCAGTGACAAGTTTATCTTAGTTCCTCAAGGGTGGGATTATATCATTATTCCTGTGGTAATCCCAGATTTAGGACAGTCTGGGGATGCATATTTGAATGAACGAATAAACAAATGAATGAATGAGGGAACCACTAAATTGTTGCACACATCTAAATAGTTTATCATAATATTGTTTAATCGAAACTTAGAGTGTGGCTCTCTTGTTCCAGATTCTGTACTAGGGGCAGAGGATACAAAGATGGACAGACAAAAACCTTCCTCTCCCTTATCACTCAGAGGTAAGTAGGGAAGTCTGGTGTATAAGTGGATAGTTACCACAGAGTGCAGCTCAATGGACCACAAGAGAAGTACAGACCAGATGCTGTGAGCCTTTGGAATGCACTGTGAGACATGTATGCTATAAAGATATGAGTTCTTGGCACTGCCTCATTGTTGTTCTGTTGTTAAGCTGTGTCCAACTCTTCATGACCTCATGGATGGCAGCACAAAAGGCTTCCCTGTCCTTCATTTTCACCCTGGAGAGTTTGCTTAGGTGCCTTACAGCATACAATACCAAAAACATGAAATGATCTTAAGCCACAGAGACAAATGTTAGATTAGTCAAGATGAAAATGCCCCCTGTTCTATCCTCCCAACCTTCCCCTCCTCTCTTTAAGTTTTCTATTCCTGCTCCTCCTCCTAAAGTAAACTCCAGGAAAAATGATGACATTGATATATTTTAGGAAGAATGCCAGAGTTCCAGCATCCTCCCAATGACCTGTTTTCAATTATGAAAATCTTCTAGATCAATCTTACTTTCTCCACAATTCCAGTGAGTTTCTTTACTCATGTTTGTTGTGGTGGTAAAATGAACAGGCTCTGTATTGGGAGCTAGGGACCCTATTCTCTCAACCAAATCATAATTTGCTCCGTGACATTCCACAGTCACTTAATATCCCAGGAAGGTTTTTCTCATATTCAAGCACAGGTTTTTGATTCTAGGTGTGGTTCTAAGATCCCAGTATGAGGCCTGGATTCATCTTTAAGGTCTCATTTCCTAGTCATTACCATTCCCCCTCCACAGATACCCTATAAAAATTCTGTTAATTTTTGATTTACAACGTTTTCTGTAGTCATTGCTTTTTTTTTTCCTGTCTCAAATTTTAAGATTTTACAAGTATCCATCCATCATTTTGAGGGTCCTCTCAGTAGGTCCTTAGCTCAGGGAAAGAAAGGAAGATTCAGAGTCCAAAGCAACATGTAAAAGGTTGTTCTTGAAGAAGTATAGGTGTGTAGGACTGCTCTGAGAGCCAAGACTATCTGGGACTCATGCCACTGGCAAAAATTATCATCTCTCTGAATCTCAGTAGAGACAAGTCTCAGTCCGACTCTGGCCTTGAGCGGTAATATATTGAAAGAAAGAAAGTGAAACAGAGTAAAGGAATGATCATAGCAGGGAAAGAACCTCAAAAGTATTCTGGGGGCATGGTTTCATACTCCTTGATCCAGTAAGACCTCACAGCTCCCCGTGAGACATGGATAATTTTCTTCCCCCATCATGCCTCTTTTATTTTTATATTTATTTTCGTCTTTACTCTTTAGCCTGTGTGGGCCTCCCACTGCAGTGGCCTCTCCTCACTGCAGAGCACCGGCTCTGGGCGCATGCACTCCAGAGTGCTGACTCGTAACTGGACACATTGGTCCAGCTGCTCTGCTGCACGTGTGATCTTCCTGGGTCTGGGATTGAATGGATGCCCCTTGAACTGAAGGCGAACTCTTTACCCACTGGACCACCAGGGAAGCCCACATGGATGATTTTTTAACAAAGACATCCATGGTTTAATGGGTGTGGGGTTGGGGGAGGCTTACATGTCTGAAACAAGGTCCTGGAGCGACACCATACCGCATTCTGCACACAGCAGGCAGGATGGGGTGGCAGTCTTTGCTCCCTGGAGGAGGGTGAGACATATAGGGGGAGCGAGTTCACGTCAGGTTGACTGATTGGTTATCAGGAAAACCAGCACAGGGACCCCTCACTGCCCCTTTGGTAAGAACAAAGGACGTTCAGTCATGTGAAGCAGGTGAAACCGGCACTGGTTCAGGAAAAACCAGCACAGGGACCCCTCACTGCCCCTTTGTGTAAGGTCTCATTTCCTAGTCATTACCATTCCCCTCCACAGATACCCTATAAAAATTCTGTTAATTTTTGATTTCATTTCTGTAGTCATTGCTTTTTCCTGTCTCAAATTTTAAGATTTTACAAGTATCCATCCATCATTTTGAGGGTCCTCTCAGTAGGTCCTTAGCTCAGGGAAAGAAAGGAAGATTCAGAGTCCAAAGCAACATGTAAAAGGTTGTTCTTGAAGAAGTATAGGTGTGTAGGACTGCTCTGAGAGCCAAGACTATCTGGGACTCATGCCACTGGAAAAAATTATCATCTCTCTGAATCTCAGTAGAGACAAGTCTCAGTCCGACTCTGGCCTTGAGCGGTAATATATTGAAAGAAAGAAAGTGAAACAGAGTAAAGGAATGATCATAGCAGGGAAAGAACCTCAAAAGTATTCTGGGGGCATGGTTTCATACTCCTTGATCCAGTAAGACCTCACAGCTCCCCGTGAGACATGGATAATTTTCTTCCCCCATCATGCCTCTTTTATTTTTATATTTATTTTCGTCTTTACTCTTTAGCCTGTGTGGGCCTCCCACTGCAGTGGCCTCTCCTCACTGCAGAGCACCGGCTCTGGGCGCATGCACTCCAGAGTGCTGACTCGTAACTGGACACATTGGTCCAGCTGCTCTGCTGCACGTGTGATCTTCCTGGGTCTGGGATTGAATGGATGCCCCTTGAACTGAAGGCGAACTCTTTACCCACTGGACCACCAGGGAAGCCCACATGGATGATTTTTTAACAAAGACATCCATGGTTTAATGGGTGTGGGGTTGGGGGAGGCTTACATGTCTGAAACAAGGTCCTGGAGCGACACCATACCGCATTCTGCACACAGCAGGCAGGATGGGGTGGCAGTCTTTGCTCCCTGGAGGAGGGTGAGACATATAGGGGGAGCGAGTTCACGTCAGGTTGACTGATTGGTTATCAGGAAAACCAGCACAGGGACCCCTCACTGCCCCTTTGGTAAGAACAAAGGACGTTCAGTCATGTGAAGCAGGTGAAACCGGCACTGGTTGGAAAGGGGACGTATAGAGAGTGAAACAGCAGCCATCTGAGTGGCCTGACCGTATACTTCACCACAATATCCGGCATGATCCTTACAATCTCAGTGTGCCCTTCTTCTGTGATATCCCTGGGGTCAGGTATGTAGAGGGGCATTGGAACCAGATACCACAAATACAATACAGACAGATTACCCCTGATTTTCATAAACCCTGGGCCACCCTCATGAGAAGCTGTGTGCCCTGGCTCTAAACAAAGCATTTTGGTGGCCTAGTCAGGAGTCAGCAGTCACAGTACAAGTCTGCCACCCCATGATATGTTGGGTGCCATTAATGGTGGACCCAGTAAGTTTTTCCAAAGAAAAAAAAATAGTCTTACTGGTTGGACTTGTGTGTCCAAAAGTCAGCCTAGTCCATTCTACACAGCACAGCCCAGAGTTGTTCATGGGACGTCAATTGCCCAATAATGTTTGCCCGCACGAACCTTTCTAATGCAGAGATGTGGGTTAGCATCTTCATCATGCACTTGGTCCACAGCCATAGAGCTTGAGTGACAGGCAAGACTTGAATTCACACCTTTAAACTCAGGTTTCTTTGTGACTAGTAGATGAGCAGTGTGACAAGCACAAGATACTCTTTTCCACGTTCTGGCACCATAGGATTTTTTTTTTCCCAATCTGCTTTAGGAGGGTGTCATACCTTTGTTGACTCAAGCTGACATAGTTTCGTCTTTCTTTTTTTTCCTTTTTAGAAAGATATGCTTGTGATCCTGACATGGGTAGAAAGGCTGTATATTTCAGAGTCATATTCGATCAGGTATACCTCCTACATTCTTTTGTTTTTCATAAGATCTCTTGCTTCTGATACACCGGTTTTAACCTCACACTAATTTGTGTTTTATTCCCTGAGGCCAGACAGATACATCTGATGAATTCTACCTGCATTTTCAGATTGGAGTTAAATTAGGCATTGAAATATGGTCACATACATAAGAGCACCTGCATTTAGTCATCTTCCTGTTTTCAAATGCTAGCCTCAAGCCTTGGCTCTTATCTATATTTAAAACTGACATTGTTAAATGCATAAGCACATCTGAATTATTTATATTTAGGTTTATACAGTCTCCAGGGTGAAACCGGCACTGGTTGGAAAGGGGACGTATAGAGAGTGAAACAGCAGCCATCTGAGTGGCCTGACCGTATACTTCACCACAATATCCGGCATGATCCTTACAATCTCAGTGTGCCCTTCTTCTGTGATATCCCTGGGGTCAGGTATGTAGAGGGGCATTGGAACCAGATACCACAAATACAATACAGACAGATTACCCCTGATTTTCATAAACCCTGGGCCACCCTCATGAGAAGCTGTGTGCCCTGGCTCTAAACAAAGCATTTTGGTGGCCTAGTCAGGAGTCAGCAGTCACAGTACAAGTCTGCCACCCCATGATATGTTGGGTGCCATTAATGGTGGACCCAGTAAGTTTTTCCAAAGAAAAAAAAATAGTCTTACTGGTTGGACTTGTGTGTCCAAAAGTCAGCCTAGTCCATTCTACACAGCACAGCCCAGAGTTGTTCATGGGACGTCAATTGCCCAATAATGTTTGCCCGCAAGAACCTTTCTAATGCAGAGATGTGGGTTAGCATCTTCATCATGCACTTGGTCCACAGCCATAGAGCTTGAGTGACAGGCAAGACTTGAATTCACACCTTTAAACTCAGGTTTCTTTGTGACTAGTAGATGAGCAGTGTGACAAGCACAAGATACTCTTTTCCACGTTCTGGCACCATAGGATTTTTTTTTTCCCAATCTGCTTTAGGAGGGTGTCATACCTTTGTTGACTCAAGCTGACATAGTTTCGTCTTTCTTTTTTTTCCTTTTTAGAAAGATATGCTTGTGATCCTGACATGGGTAGAAAGGCTGTATATTTCAGAGTCATATTCGATCAGGTATACCTCCTACATTCTTTTGTTTTTCATAAGATCTCTTGCTTCTGATACACCGGTTTTAACCTCACACTAATTTGTGTTTTATTCCCTGAGGCCAGACAGATACATCTGATGAATTCTACCTGCATTTTCAGATTGGAGTTAAATTAGGCATTGAAATATGGTCACATACATAAGAGCACCTGCATTTAGTCATCTTCCTGTTTTCAAATGCTAGCCTCAAGCCTTGGCTCTTATCTATATTTAAAACTGACATTGTTAAATGCATAAGCACATCTGAATTATTTATATTTAGGTTTATACAGTCTCCAGCTGCAACCATATATTTCAATATCTTTAAATTCTGCGTTGCCATCTGGACCAGATTGCTGCTAAATCAAATCAGATAAACGTTACCTTTCCACTACCTCTGATTTATATCAACCATTCATTTCCAAAAGCACAGCCCTGTTAAATCCAATCTACTTTCAAAGAGCTTATGAAATTAACTCAGTTTTGTGGATTTGATATTCACTCTTTGCAGCTTCAGCTTTGAAAAGGGCATTTGGATAGACAGAAAAGCATGGTAGAACCGGCAGAGCTAGAAGCACTAGATTTCATTGATTATTGGGCAAATCTTCTGAGCCTGACTTCATCCAATTACTTGAGACTTTCTGTAATCAAGTTATTGTGAGTCAGTTTATAGACCACAAAAGTAGAATATGCAGGTTTTAAAGTGTTAGGATGCTCCCTATAATTTGATCAGGCATCTTTCTGAAAGGTAGAGGGTTTTAGCCAAATATTTAAAGGGTGGATGGAGAGACTGAACTCTTAGAATTGCATTTTTGTAGCTTACTTCACAGGGACACTTCTTTTCTTGGAGATAAAAAGATAGGATTAAACACCAAACAAATTAGTGTCAATCACTTTCCACTTTTCCTAATTAGAGTCCAGGTCTGAGATCCTTTCTATTGGTGAAAGCAATAATGGCCTGTAAGTTTGTCAATACACAAAATTGATGGACCTATACCTCAAATAAACCATCAGAGTGTTTTATGTAGAAAGAAAGAGAGAAAAGAAGGAAGGCAAGAAGAAGGAAGAGAAGGAGGAAGTGAGAAGGCTAAGTACAAAACATACTAAAACAAAAAAGGTAATAGTTAGGAACGTTGATGACGTGCTTACATTACATATATTTATATACAGTCACCTACATATATTACCTTTCTCTTTCTTAACTCATATAATTCCAAGTCTGAACCCATTTAGCAAGTCTAATGACTACAACATGAAATACTTTCCAAATGGCTCTGTGGAATGGATCTGTAGTCCATCAGTATACAGTTGGAATGAGGTCATAAATGGTTACATTTAAATCCTTCCTGTATTTTCTAAATGGGAATGGGTAGAAGGGAAACTGGGAGAAATGTGTTGGCATATGATATTCTTAGCTTGAATAATTGAATACAAATCCTAAATGTAAGAATGGGGAACCTGTTCTTTTTCAATATGACCTAATGCTAATTTTTCTTGCACATGCCAAAAAGAAATATGCCAGTCTTTAATGGTAAATTGCCATTTATTGTAAATGTGACATAAAAGGAAGCCATAAGTCTTTATTATTGACCTATTATGGTTCATTCTGCTTTACCCAGAATTAAATAAAAATGTGCACTTTAGGATAATACACTTTTAGTTAGAGTTCTCTTTTGCTCTTGTGCAAAAAAGAGCTATGTTTTCCACTCACACAGCTTTGGGGGAAAGACACTTGACTTGCAAAGCATATACCTCATCATAATCACCAGTTGTCTTTCATTTCTGTCCCAAGCTCTGGAGAGGGTTTTTAATCTCTGACTTAATGGCCTCTTATTGCAATGTATGAAATTAAAACTTCCATCCAAACTAGAAGGAAAGCTGAGTCCAAAGCATGTTACCTTTGTATTGGGTGCATGATCAAGAAAGGAAAAACCAAGGAAAGATACTCATCCAGCTAAATGGAAGGGGGATAAATTCAGAGAAATTGGGAGAAGGATATTCTTAAAGAATAGATAAAAATTAGATTTCCTAGATGAAAGGATAAGCAAAGACATATTAAAAATCTTTTGAGAAAATGATAAACCTTACAACAGTGGAGAGAAAAATATAAATTGAAAATTAGAAAAGTAGAGAAAAGGACTTAGTTAAAGAAAAGTTTATTGAAAATACTCAAGAGTAGTAGTTATCTCTGGGTAACACAGACAGTTTTATTTTTATTTTCTTATCTATATTGTCTGATATATTTGCATTTAATTTGTATTTCTAGTTAAATAAAGCATAGATATTTAAGGGAATTTTACTGTTCTTAAAAGGGCATGTTCTGGTGATGCACATACAACAAGTCAATTTCTCATACATTTCTGACAATGTGACAAGTACCATACAGAAATCTAGTGTCTACTCACAGGAAGAAGTGACTGGCAACCTAAACTTGAAACTGAGACATTTCTGATACGTGTTCCAAATGCACAGGGAAGTGGTATTAATGGTGCTATCTGTCCAAAGCCACAGATTCTTTGTTCCAAGGCTGGAATGAGAAATGCAAAATATTTAAATGTTTAAAAGAGAAAAAACCCAACAAAACCAAGTGTCAACTGATAGAAAGAACCTAGGTTCAGTTCTATTTCTTTGGGACAAGAAATGGGAGGTGGAAACAGTGGCAACCATTTTAGAAATATAAGGTATTATTAATAAATGAAGAGCAAGAACTCAAGCTATGTTCAGGGAAAAGAGATACTCTCAAGAACTAATGTGAAGTATTACCAAAGCAGAGGAAATGTTTCTAGGGGAAGCAGAGGGTAAATAAAGGGCAGATCAGAAAAATTATTCGTAGTCTAAAAATATATGCGTGCCAATTAATAATAAACATTGTAGGAATAAAAATAGCCTTCAACATGAAGAAGGAAGGTTACTTATTAATTAGGGAAATTCATAGGCTTATTGGACATCTAAAATATCAGGAAGGAGGATAATGAAAGCATAATTGCAGATAAAAATTGTTGAGTATCAAAAATGACTGAAAGGAAAAAAAGAATGACTGAAAGGCTCTGAAGTTGCAAGTGAAATGGAAATATCAAAGCCACGGAGATAACATATTACTTGCGTCTTGATTACTGTAGGTAAAAAAGTAAAGAGTGATGACAGCAGAGTGCAGGAAGCAGGGGTCAGACTCATCTCTGAGAGGCCCTCCTAAGAGGGTAGAGCTCAGAGTGACAGCTCTGGAAAGGATGAAAGACTATTTATTCAAAGGTCTTCACTCTCAAGATAGTCTATTTGAAAATAAAACTGAAACAGTTTGGACATGGTCGATTTTATTTTTTATCTCTGCCGAACAATACAGGGTTGAAACTGAAAGTGTTGGTTGCTTAGTTGTGTCCAACTCTTTGTGACCCTGTGGACTGTAGCCTGCTAGGCTTGTCTGTCCATGGAATCCTCAGGGCAAGAATGCTGAAGTGGATTGCCAATCCCTTCTCCAGGAAATCTATCTTCATGACCTGGGAATCAAGCCTGGGTTTCCCACATTGCAAGCAGATTCTTTACCTACTGTTATTCAAAAGCAATACTGAATCGAATGGCTCATTTGATAGAATCCTCAGAGTAACCACTGCTTCAAGTTAAGACCACTTGTTTGTAGAATAGTTCTTGGAATCATGCGAAACATAATTTTGGAATTAAAGAAAAATAAATAATTTATGACCTGAAGCTAAATCTTTAGCACATGTTCATTTCTCTTTCAGCTCCTGAGGGAGGCTCTCTGTTTTCCCCTTTGTAAGTCCCAGGTGCACAGACACACAAAAAATGTTTGTTCCTGAGCGATATTAGATGTGAGACTCCACATAGCACTTTTGCTGAGTTGTGAGGCAAACTATTTCTTTAAATGAAAACAAACCACAAGCTTTTGGAGCAGAACCTGTATTGTGTATAAAAAAGAAGAGCAAGAATCAAGAAAAACTCTCAAGAACTAATGTGAATATTACCAAAGCAGAGGAAATGTTTCTAGGGGAAGCAGAGGGTAAATAAAGGGCAGATCAGAAAAATTATTCGTAGTCTAAAAATATATGCGTGCCAATTAATAATAAACATTGTAGGAATAAAAATAGCCTTCAACATGAAGAAGGAAGGTTACTTATTAATTAGGGAAATTCATAGGCTTATTGGACATCTAAAATATCAGGAAGGAGGATAATGAAAGCATAATTGCAGATAAAAATTGTTGAGTATCAAAAATGACTGAAAGGAAAAAAAGAATGACTGAAAGGCTCTGAAGTTGCAAGTGAAATGGAAATATCAAAGCCACGGAGATAACATATTACTTGCGTCTTGATTACTGTAGGTAAAAAAGTAAAGAGTGATGACAGCAGAGTGCAGGAAGCAGGGGTCAGACTCATCTCTGAGAGGCCCTCCTAAGAGGGTAGAGCTCAGAGTGACAGCTCTGGAAAGGATGAAAGACTATTTATTCAAAGGTCTTCACTCTCAAGATAGTCTATTTGAAAATAAAACTGAAACAGTTTGGACATGGTCGATTTTATTTTTTATCTCTGCCGAACAATACAGGGTTGAAACTGAAAGTGTTGGTTGCTTAGTTGTGTCCAACTCTTTGTGACCCTGTGGACTGTAGCCTGCTAGGCTTGTCTGTCCATGGAATCCTCAGGGCAAGAATGCTGAAGTGGATTGCCAATCCCTTCTCCAGGAAATCTATCTTCATGACCTGGGAATCAAGCCTGGGTTTCCCACATTGCAAGCAGATTCTTTACCTACTGTTATTCAAAAGCAATACTGAATCGAATGGCTCATTTGATAGAATCCTCAGAGTAACCACTGCTTCAAGTTAAGACCACTTGTTTGTAGAATAGTTCTTGGAATCATGCGAAACATAATTTTGGAATTAAAGAAAAATAAATAATTTATGACCTGAAGCTAAATCTTTAGCACATGTTCATTTCTCTTTCAGCTCCTGAGGGAGGCTCTCTGTTTTCCCCTTTGTAAGTCCCAGGTGCACAGACACACAAAAAATGTTTGTTCCTGAGCGATATTAGATGTGAGACTCCACATAGCACTTTTGCTGAGTTGTGAGGCAAACTATTTCTTTAAATGAAAACAAACCACAAGCTTTTGGAGCAGAACCTGTATTGTGTCCCAGCACACCTTTCTGGATGGCAATTGTGTGCAAAGTTAACAGCCTTGCCCTGACATTCTCCCCATATATTGGAAGTTCCTTAAAAATAAAATAAACCACGAATACTCAGCATCATTAAATGAATCTAATTCTGCTTGATGGATATTAACAAATATTTACATTAAGGGGAACATTTTAACATCCCCCAAGGGGTTATTCTAGAGACTAACAAGACAAGACAGTTATTTTCAGCAACAGCCAAATAATTGGTATTTGATAGAGTTGTCTGATTCACTGATAATTAAAATTATAAATGGGTCTTGTTTGGCCTGAGTGATTATGTTCATGCTCTGCTGAATCTGCCCTTTAAGTACTGGGGCATGTAATTAGACCCCTCTCTGACCTTTGAATATCATGGTGACCACATCTAGGCTGTGACATCCATGGCCCAGATAAGTGCTTAAGACCAGATGGTGTTTTCAGACAGAATTAACACAGGCTCCTATTACCATTCCTTGGCTTACCAGACACTACAGGGAAAATGACTTGGGAATGTCATATCTCAGACACATTATGCTACTGTATCAGAACTTACTTTAATTTCCTGAAAAAGTTATTGATTCACAGAAGACTTGAAATACACTTTCTAAAGTCTGCCCATTTTTTCCTTCCTTAATTGTTTTTCTACAGTGTCCTATATAATGAACTTTAATATTACTCTCTCAGAAATGCCTTTATTATAGTATTTAAAATATGATTTTCATTTTGGACTATTTCAGTGGCAGAGAACTTACCCTCATTGAGATCAGTGTGTGTGCGTGTGTGTATTTAGTAAGTCACTGTCTGGATCATGCGAAACATAATTTTGGAATTAAAGAAAATAAATAATTTATGACCTGAAGCTAAATCTTTAGCACATGTTCATTTCTCTTTCAGCTCCTGAGGGAGGCTCTCTGTTTTCCCCTTTGTAAGTCCCAGGTGCACAGACACACAAAAAATGTTTGTTCCTGAGCGATATTAGATGTGAGACTCCACATAGCACTTTTGCTGAGTTGTGAGGCAAACTATTTCTTTAAATGAAAACAAACCACAAGCTTTTGGAGCAGAACCTGTATTGTGTCCCAGCACACCTTTCTGGATGGCAATTGTGTGCAAAGTTAACAGCCTTGCCCTGACATTCTCCCCATATATTGGAAGTTCCTTAAAAATAAAATAAACCACGAATACTCAGCATCATTAAATGAATCTAATTCTGCTTGATGGATATTAACAAATATTTACATTAAGGGGAACATTTTAACATCCCCCAAGGGGTTATTCTAGAGACTAACAAGACAAGACAGTTATTTTCAGCAACAGCCAAATAATTGGTATTTGATAGAGTTGTCTGATTCACTGATAATTAAAATTATAAATGGGTCTTGTTTGGCCTGAGTGATTATGTTCATGCTCTGCTGAATCTGCCCTTTAAGTACTGGGGCATGTAATTAGACCCCTCTCTGACCTTTGAATATCATGGTGACCACATCTAGGCTGTGACATCCATGGCCCAGATAAGTGCTTAAGACCAGATGGTGTTTTCAGACAGAATTAACACAGGCTCCTATTACCATTCCTTGGCTTACCAGACACTACAGGGAAAATGACTTGGGAATGTCATATCTCAGACACATTATGCTACTGTATCAGAACTTACTTTAATTTCCTGAAAAAGTTATTGATTCACAGAAGACTTGAAATACACTTTCTAAAGTCTGCCCATTTTTTTCCCTTTCCCTTTAAATTGTTTTTCTACAGTGTCCTATATAATGAACTTTAATATTACTCTCTCAGAAATGCCTTTATTATAGTATTTAAAATATGATTTTCATTTTGGACTATTTCAGTGGCAGAGAACTTACCCTCATTGAGATCAGTGTGTGTGCGTGTGTGTGTATTTAGTAAGTCACTGTCTGGATTCCTCTAGGTACTATTAGATTGAATCATATAAAATTACCAATATTCAACTTGTATTTGTACTGCCCATCCACCCAAGTTTGATCCCCTATACGTGTCCAGATTCACAGTAGAACTTAATACCTGGTTATGAGAACATACCTATTACAAGAGCATATCCATTCAAATCCTTTCATTTTACAGATGAAGAAGTCAAAGTACACAGAACTTAGAGCTTAAATGATAACAAATGGTGCACTGAAGAATACCGCCTACTGAGTGTGTGGTGGTGTTCACTCTCTCAGTTGTGTCCAGCTCTTTGCAGCCCTAAGGACTGCAGCCTGCCAGGCTCCTCTGTCCATGCCGTTCTCCAGGCAAGAATACTGGAGTGAGTTGCCTTGCCCTCCTCTAGGGGATCTTCCCAATCCAGGGACTGAATCCATATCTCTTGTGTCTCCTGCACTGGTAGACAGGTTCTTTACCATTAGCATCACATGGGAAGCTCATAAAACAGAGTAGGAGATCAAAATTAGATGATATAAAATGACCTAAATGGGCGATTCTGAAAGAAAAGGAGACTTCCTGCCTCCCACATAACAGTTGCCAGTGGCCTTGCTAGTTCCAGAGCTACCTCTGAGTGACTAAGCACCGCTGATTAAGGCAATTTGTTGTCTTGACATTATAACAGCTAAATTGTGATACTGATGAAATTATCTACATCCATGGCCCAGATAAGTGCTTAAGACCAGATGGTGTTTTCAGACAGAATTAACACAGGCTCCTATTACCATTCCTTGGCTTACCAGACACTACAGGGAAAATGACTTGGGAATGTCATATCTCAGACACATTATGCTACTGTATCAGAACTTACTTTAATTTCCTGAAAAAGTTATTGATTCACAGAAGACTTGAAATACACTTTCTAAAGTCTGCCCATTTTTTCCTTCCTTAATTGTTTTTCTACAGTGTCCTATATAATGAACTTTAATATTACTCTCTCAGAAATGCCTTTATTATAGTATTTAAAATATGATTTTCATTTTGGACTATTTCAGTGGCAGAGAACTTACCCTCATTGAGATCAGTGTGTGTGCGTGTGTGTGTATTTAGTAAGTCACTGTCTGGATTCCTCTAGGTACTATTAGATTGAATCATATAAAATTACCAATATTCAACTTGTATTTGTACTGCCCATCCACCCAAGTTTGATCCCCTATACGTGTCCAGATTCACAGTAGAACTTAATACCTGGTTATGAGAACATACCTATTACAAGAGCATATCCATTCAAATCCTTTCATTTTACAGATGAAGAAGTCAAAGTACACAGAACTTAGAGCTTAAATGATAACAAATGGTGCACTGAAGAATACCGCCTACTGAGTGTGTGGTGGTGTTCACTCTCTCAGTTGTGTCCAGCTCTTTGCAGCCCTAAGGACTGCAGCCTGCCAGGCTCCTCTGTCCATGCCGTTCTCCAGGCAAGAATACTGGAGTGAGTTGCCTTGCCCTCCTCTAGGGGATCTTCCCAATCCAGGGACTGAATCCATATCTCTTGTGTCTCCTGCACTGGTAGACAGGTTCTTTACCATTAGCATCACATGGGAAGCTCATAAAACAGAGTAGGAGATCAAAATTAGATGATATAAAATGACCTAAATGGGCGATTCTGAAAGAAAAGGAGACTTCCTGCCTCCCACATAACAGTTGCCAGTGGCCTTGCTAGTTCCAGAGCTACCTCTGAGTGACTAAGCACCGCTGATTAAGGCAATTTGTTGTCTTGACATTATAACAGCTAAATTGTGATACTGATGAAATTATCTACAGCCGTATTTGAGGCATTAATTAAAATCTTGATAAGGATGAATTCTCTGCCACTGAAAAAAATCCAAAATGAAAGTCATTTTTTAAATACTATAATAATGACATTACCGAGAGAAAATCTCAAATGACTGAGATGATTTCAAGATAATTTAATTTAAGGGCCAAAAATGAAGTTATTTTAGTGGACATTTCTTTTTCTTTTTTTTTCAGATGAGTAATACTACAAATGCTACCTGATACAAATACAAAATAAAGCAACAACGAAAAACAGAACAAAACCCCCAACAGAATGGAGATAACTGAAAAAACAGGTAGCACTTGTGAAATATTTAGTTATATTCCAAGCACTGTGCTAGCCTCTTGGCATACACGAACTCATTTATTTCTAACAAAACTTCCTGAGATAGATGCTTTATCATTAGCTCATATATTACAGGTGAGGAAACAGGGACAGAGGCAGAGCAACTTGCCCAAGATTACACAAATAGCAAGTGAGTAAATGGGATTTGAATTCTGACACATCCTGCTCTACACTACCATTGTTTACATGGATGAAAATTTTTACACTGTATTGTTTAATACAGTGGCTATGAGCCACATGTAGCCACTTGAAATGCAGCTAGTGGCATGTTTATTTTTAATTCAGTCTTACTTAATTTATATTTGAATTGCCACCTCTGAATAACAGCTACAGTATCAGACAGCACTGCTCTGGGGAATGTGTGCTTTGCTCCCAAACTACTTCAGCTGCTCTTCTATGGCATTTTATCCTTTCAGAATGTTGAGGGTCAGCTACCCTATATATATGGCTCCCCTGATGACTCAGTTGGTAAAGAACCCATCTGCCAATGCGTGAGACACAACAGACGTAAGTTCAGTGCCTGGGTTGGGAAGATTCTCTTGTATAGGAAATGGCAACCCACTCCAGTATTCTTGCCTGGAATCCCATGGACAGAAGAGCCTGGCAGGCTACTAATCATGGGGTTGCAAAGAGTTGGACACAATTGAATGCCCACTCAGGCACTGTTTATCTATTATCTATCTGTCTTACTGATTCTGTTTTCCTGATCACACATCCTCCCAGTGAAATTTTAATACCACAGATATACTGTGTATCTTTCTGTGCCCCGTCTTTATATCTGTGTTTTATATATAAAATGACTGGGATTCTCATCCCCTATAATCATTTTCAACCCTTCATTCTTGTGTATGGTGTTACCCTTAAAGAGGATGCAAGTGTTAGAGTTGTGCTATCCAGTACAAGGAGAGCCAAGAGCCACCTGTGACTGTTGAGCACTCAAAATGTGACTATTTTGAAATATTATGCATAGAATACATGGTGAATTTTGAAGTTTTAGTATGAAAAAGTATGCAAAATATCTCATTAACATTTTTTATATTAACTGCATGTTGAAATGATAGCATTTTTGATGTCTGCTCAGCTGCCCAGTCATGTCCAAGTCTTTGGAGCCCCATGGGCTGTAGTCTGCCAGACTCCCCTGTCCTTGTCATTTTCCAGACAAGGATACTGGGGCAGGCTGCATTCCCTTCTCTAGGGGATCTTCCCAATCCAGCCATGGAATCCATGACTCTTGCATCTCCTCCACTGACAGTAGTGTTCTTTACCACTAGCACCACCTGGGAAGCTCACCATCATTTTGGATATATAGGACTAAACAGATATAGTACTAAAATGAATTTTACTTCTTTTTGTTTTTCTAAATGTGACTATTAGAAAATTTACAATTACATTTGTATCTTGCGTTCTATTTCTACTAGATGGATAGCATTTCTCTTGAATGAGTCCCTCACACTTGGCCTTTCAGAGATGCATAATCCTTCTTACTATTGTTTGATCAACTGTTGGCAAATATTCTAGTGCCTCTTATATCTGTTGGAGCTACTTCACTCTACGTAATTTACTTCCTGGCTTTTCAAAATATCTGCACTTATATAATGTAATAAAGAGAATTAAATTATTATGTCCCTCTTAAAGGAATCTATGTTTTCTGTTAAAGTGATTGACTCAACTCCCAGCAAATAAATTCCCTAATATTTTTAAAAATCTCGCAAATAAAAATAGTTGAAAAATCTGAATGAACCAAATTTAGACAATTATTTAATTTAAGCAATTGTGTTGTCTATCCTGCTAACAAAAATGCATTAGAATTACTTTGTAAAATAGTTGTCAAACTTCACTTTAGATCAACCTTATTTTGAAATTTCAGATTGTTGCCATCTCCTTTATACATTCCTTTCAGCTTCTCAGTTTCTCATATTTACCAACAGACCTGAGTGTATGAAACACAAAGAGAGCAATGAACTCTGAACACCATCAGTAGCTCCCCACCAGGCAAATGGTTTAGAATTAGAGAGATTTCTAAGTTTTTAAAATTCTCTAAGCCTCAGGATCCTCATCTGAAAAATGCAGATAATGATAATTCCTGTCTTAAGATGATTGTTATAGGAATTAAATGAGAGAATGCAGATAAAGTATTTAGCATAATGCTAATACTGCATGTTATCTATTTGTATTATTAGTATTATCAAAAGTCAAAGTGTTAGTCACTCAATCATGTCTTACTCTTTGCCACCCCAGAGGACCCGTCAGGCTCCTCTGTCCACAGGATGTCCTAGGCCAAAATTTCTCCAGAATACTGGAGTAGGTTGCCATTTCCTTCTCCAGGGGATCTCACCAACTCCAGGATTAAACCTGGATCTCCTGCATTGCAGGCAGATGCTTTACCACTTGAGCCACCAGGGAAATATTACTTATTTCCTTAGTACTGAACCTCTGTAAAGGAGTAAAACCAGCCTCATTAACACCCTGCAGAATGTTCTGAAGTGAATTACGCATTTGGGAAATGGACTGGGGGTGAGGGTAAGATAAGTAAAGCTTTTCTGTATAGCTCAAAACTTTCTTTGTTCATAATACTCTGTACTTTGGACAGCAAGGAGATGAAATCAGTCAATTGTAAAGGAAATCAAACTTGAATATTCATTCAAAGGACTGATGAATAGTTGAAGCTTTGGCCACCTGATGTGAAGAGCCAATTCATTGGAAAAGACCCTGCTGTTTGGAAAGATTCAGGGAAAAGGAGAAGTATTAAATAGTTAAAATCTCGAATTTGAAAACCAAAATTTCCTAATATTTTTAAAAATCTCGCAAATAAAATAGTTGAAAAATCTGAATGAACCAAATTTAGACAATTATTTAATTTAAGCAATTGTGTTGTCTATCCTGCTAACAAAAATGCATTAGAATTACTTTGTAAAATAGTTGTCAAACTTCACTTTAGATCAACCTTATTTTGAAATTTCAGATTGTTGCCATCTCCTTTATACATTCCTTTCAGCTTCTCAGTTTCTCATATTTACCAACAGACCTGAGTGTATGAAACACAAAGAGAGCAATGAACTCTGAACACCATCAGTAGCTCCCCACCAGGCAAATGGTTTAGAATTAGAGATTTCTAAGTTTTTAAAATTCTCTAAGCCTCAGGATCCTCATCTGAAAAATGCAGATAATGATAATTCCTGTCTTAAGATGATTGTTATAGGAATTAAATGAGAGAATGCAGATAAAGTATTTAGCATAATGCTAATACTGCATGTTATCTATTTGTATTATTAGTATTATCAAAAGTCAAAGTGTTAGTCACTCAATCATGTCTTACTCTTTGCCACCCCAGAGGACCCGTCAGGCTCCTCTGTCCACAGGATGTCCTAGGCCAAAATTTCTCCAGAATACTGGAGTAGGTTGCCATTTCCTTCTCCAGGGGATCTCACCAACTCCAGGATTAAACCTGGATCTCCTGCATTGCAGGCAGATGCTTTACCACTTGAGCCACCAGGGAAATATTACTTATTTCCTTAGTACTGAACCTCTGTAAAGGAGTAAAACCAGCCTCATTAACACCCTGCAGAATGTTCTGAAGTGAATTACGCATTTGGGAAATGGACTGGGGGTGAGGGTAAGATAAGTAAAGCTTTTCTGTATAGCTCAAAACTTTCTTTGTTCATAATACTCTGTACTTTGGACAGCAAGGAGATGAAATCAGTCAATTGTAAAGGAAATCAAACTTGAATATTCATTCAAAGGACTGATGAATAGTTGAAGCTTTGGCCACCTGATGTGAAGAGCCAATTCATTGGAAAAGACCCTGCTGTTTGGAAAGATTCAGAGAAAAAGGAGAAGAGGGCAACAGAGGATGAGATGGGTGAACAGCGTCACTCACTGAATGGACATGAGTTTGAGCAAACTTGGGGAGATAGACAAGGACAGGGAAGCTTAGCATGCTGCAGTCCATGGGGCCACAAAGAGTGGAACGTGACTTAGAGACTGGACAGTGAGAAGCCATTATATTAAGTTTCTATTGCTAAGTAACATATTACCACAAACTTAGCACCTTAAAACAATATGTATTTCTTTTTTAGGTCAGAAGTACATATAGCACAGCATGGATTGGGTCCTCAGCTTAGTATCACAGGCTAAGCTAATATGCAGTGCAGAATAGGCTGTTATTTGGGGCCTTGAGAAAAAAATCCATTTCCAAGCTTTTTCAGGTTGTTAGAATTCTGTTCCTTGAGGTGGGAGGACTGAAATAGGTCACTGTTTTGCTGCTGTTTGTCAGCTGAAGTCCACTCTCAACTGCTAGAGCTGCCGGCTGTCCTACACAAGGCCTGCCTTCAAGTCTTCAAGGCCATGCCAAATCTCTCTGGTATATAGAATCCCTGACTTCTCAGTTTCTGAACTCTCAGGTCAGATTTAAAGTGCAACGTAATTAGGTCAGTACACCTCTCTGTATCTTGATGTCAACTGATTTGAGAATTTAATTAAATCTGCAAAATCCTTGCACAACCACACTTACATTAGTGTTTGACTAAATAACTGGGAGCAGCTTTGTATGCACCAGAGACCAAGAATTTGGGTGACCGGCTTAGAATTCTGACTATCACCTTCAGCATGTTCTCTCAACTTGTGCAATGTAACCAACTCAGATATGAGAACTGTGGTCTGTTAATTCCCAGTTTCTTTTGAGACAAGAGATACTTCTTAAAAGCACTTGTGTCTTTTAGGGAGGTTCAGAAACCATCTGTCAGTTCAAATGCAATTCTCTGAAAGAGGTTGGATGATTCTTCTAATGCAAACTGCTCCTCAGCCTGAAGCCATAGTCTCTAAGAAATACGAAGCATTTGATATGAGATTTTTTTTTACTTAGTGAAGGGCTAGAAATCTTATTCCTTTCAAAACAATGTTAAAAATATAATTGTTTAAGAGTACTTTACCTCACATAAACATAAAACACCTAAAAAATGCAGATGGGCTAAAAAAAGAGAAAAAAATAATTTATAGTTCCTTCCCACAAATCCAGCCCTTTAAACATTTTGGTGTATTTTCTTTCACTGCCTTTTCAAAACAGTAAAACTATTATATTAAGTTTCTATTGCTAAGTAACATATTACCACAAACTTAGCACCTTAAAACAATATGTATTTCTTTTTTAGGTCAGAAGTACATATAGCACAGCATGGATTGGGTCCTCAGCTTAGTATCACAGGCTAAGCTAATATGCAGTGCAGAATAGGCTGTTATTTGGGGCCTTGAGAAAAAAATCCATTTCCAAGCTTTTTCAGGTTGTTAGAATTCTGTTCCTTGAGGTGGGAGGACTGAAATAGGTCACTGTTTTGCTGCTGTTTGTCAGCTGAAGTCCACTCTCAACTGCTAGAGCTGCCGGCTGTCCTACACAAGGCCTGCCTTCAAGTCTTCAAGGCCATGCCAAATCTCTCTGGTATATAGAATCCCTGACTTCTCAGTTTCTGAACTCTCAGGTCAGATTTAAAGTGCAACGTAATTAGGTCAGTACACCTCTCTGTATCTTGATGTCAACTGATTTGAGAATTTAATTAAATCTGCAAAATCCTTGCACAACCACACTTACATTAGTGTTTGACTAAATAACTGGGAGCAGCTTTGTATGCACCAGAGACCAAGAATTTGGGTGACCGGCTTAGAATTCTGACTATCACCTTCAGCATGTTCTCTCAACTTGTGCAATGTAACCAACTCAGATATGAGAACTGTGGTCTGTTAATTCCCAGTTTCTTTTGAGACAAGAGATACTTCTTAAAAGCACTTGTGTCTTTTAGGGAGGTTCAGAAACCATCTGTCAGTTCAAATGCAATTCTCTGAAAGAGGTTGGATGATTCTTCTAATGCAAACTGCTCCTCAGCCTGAAGCCATAGTCTCTAAGAAATACGAAGCATTTGATATGAGATTTTTTTTTACTTAGTGAAGGGCTAGAAATCTTATTCCTTTCAAAACAATGTTAAAAATATAATTGTTTAAGAGTACTTTACCTCACATAAACATAAAACACCTAAAAAATGCAGATGGGCTAAAAAAAGAGAAAAAAATAATTTATAGTTCCTTCCCACAAATCCAGCCCTTTAAACATTTTGGTGTATTTTCTTTCACTGTCTTTTTCAAAACAGTAAAACTATTTTTTATAGATATTCTGATATCAAATATTCACCTTTATTTTCTACTTTTTTCACGTTTGATATTATAATACGAGCAATTCCTTATGTTGTTGTTTTTTAATCCTTGTAATCGCTGAATAACATCCCCTATATGGATATAACTTTAACTTACAATATCTTTTTACTTGCTAGGGATGTTTAGTTGCAGTTTTTTGATATCATAAGAACTATTTTGATAAAGAACTTTTTGCATGAAACTTCTGTTTTAGTATTATTTCTAAGAATGATTTACGGAAATGGAATTTCTTAGCAGAAGATAGAAGATTTTATTTTAATACTAACTTTACACACTTTCTGGAATGTTCATCAAAGTATTTCCCTTTGGTATTTTAAAAGTCACTTCATTCTCCTTTGTTGAAATCAAATTGGGGATAAGATATTGATTAGTTGCAACTATTGACTACTCATTGACTCTTTGCCCCCAGCACAACAAGGTTGAGAATTCTCATGGGAGTTGTGAGGGAAAGAAAGGTGGGACAAAGGCTCCATCACTGATGCTTAAAAAGTTGTTTCAAGGACAGTGAAAACTGGGCAAACCCTTCAATTGTCCACCACATTAAAAAGAAGCTAGCCTTCAAAGAGGAGACCTCACATATTCACCACCACAGTCTCTTTTGAGTGACCTTTTATCAGTCACAGGCAACCTAGAGAGTTATGTGGGCTATGAAAGATAATAGCTCAGTATCACTTTTGTGTAACAGCAGCTTAAAAACATTTTTGTGTCATAAGCTAGCCATGAAGATCATTTTAGATTGCCTACATCAAAGAGATCTCCTTTTTTGATGTAACAAGCCTTTATCAATGTTCAGAAACCATCTGTCAGTTCAAATGCAATTCTCTGAAAGAGGTTGGATGATTCTTCTAATGCAAACTGCTCCTCAGCCTGAAGCCATAGTCTCTAAGAAATACGAAGCATTTGATATGAGATTTTTTTTTACTTAGTGAAGGGCTAGAAATCTTATTCCTTTCAAAACAATGTTAAAAATATAATTGTTTAAGAGTACTTTACCTCACATAAACATAAAACACCTAAAAAATGCAGATGGGCTAAAAAAAGAGAAAAAAATAATTTATAGTTCCTTCCCACAAATCCAGCCCTTTAAACATTTTGGTGTATTTTCTTTCACTGTCTTTTTCAAAACAGTAAAACTATTTTTTATAGATATTCTGATATCAAATATTCACCTTTATTTTCTACTTTTTTCACGTTTGATATTATAATACGAGCAATTCCTTATGTTGTTGTTTTTTAATCCTTGTAATCGCTGAATAACATCCCCTATATGGATATAACTTTAACTTACAATATCTTTTTACTTGCTAGGGATGTTTAGTTGCAGTTTTTTGATATCATAAGAACTATTTTGATAAAGAACTTTTTGCATGAAACTTCTGTTTTAGTATTATTTCTAAGAATGATTTACGGAAATGGAATTTCTTAGCAGAAGATAGAAGATTTTATTTTAATACTAACTTTACACACTTTCTGGAATGTTCATCAAAGTATTTCCCTTTGGTATTTTAAAAGTCACTTCATTCTCCTTTGTTGAAATCAAATTGGGGATAAGATATTGATTAGTTGCAACTATTGACTACTCATTGACTCTTTGCCCCCAGCACAACAAGGTTGAGAATTCTCATGGGAGTTGTGAGGGAAAGAAAGGTGGGACAAAGGCTCCATCACTGATGCTTAAAAAGTTGTTTCAAGGACAGTGAAAACTGGGCAAACCCTTCAATTGTCCACCACATTAAAAAGAAGCTAGCCTTCAAAGAGGAGACCTCACATATTCACCACCACAGTCTCTTTTGAGTGACCTTTTATCAGTCACAGGCAACCTAGAGAGTTATGTGGGCTATGAAAGATAATAGCTCAGTATCACTTTTGTGTAACAGCAGCTTAAAAACATTTTTGTGTCATAAGCTAGCCATGAAGGGATCATTTTAGATTGCCTACATCAAAGAGATCTCCTTTTTGTTTTGGCTGTGACTTGTCAGACAAAGGCCATGAACTTTAATCATATTTACTTGTGTTTTGATTTTCAGTTAGGGCCCTGCATGGTATATGCTGCAGCTGTTCTTTTGAAAGATTTATGTATGTATTGTCTCTTCCTCTTCATCCACCTCATGGATAGGAAACAGGCCCAAGGGTAGATGTTAGCCAACATGGTATAATGGAAATGGCATGACTCATAGAACAGCTAGATAGGATTTCAAATCTGTTTTTTCAGATTCTGAAGGTAGGACCAGGGGCAAGGAATTTATTTAATTTTTTATGAGCCTTTGCTGTCTCATTTGCAAAATGGAAACAGTGATAGATAATTAGAGGTTGTAATTATACTGAGATGATTTTTGTAATAAACTGTCCAAAACTTTATTATTCCCAAATAATGATGCCTCTCAGTCTGCAGTTTAGGACTTCTGTCCAAGTATGGTCAACGTCCACCAAGACCAACTGACCACCTCTGAATTATTTCTGGGGATTCCAAGTGCATCTTTTATCTACCTAGGATCAAATTGGGCCATGAGTTTATGCTTTGGATGCCTAGGTCTTTTATTCAATTGTTCAACAAATATTATTAAGATCTTATCATATGCCAGAGCTTCCCAGATGGCACCATGGTAAAGAATCTCCCTGCCAATGCAGGAGACACCAAAGATGTGGGTTCTGTCCCTGGATTGGGAAGATCCCCTGGAGTAGGCAACAGCAACCCACTTCAGTATTCTTGCCTGGAAAATTCCATGGATGGAGAAACTGAGCAGGTTATAGTCCATGGGGAGTCAGGCACAACTGAGCACACACACATTCACACTACCATATGCCAGGCACTGAGAATCAACAAGCAAGACAAATACAGTCCCTGCTTTTGCAAAGATATCATTCTAGTGGGAGGGAAACTGAGAAAATAAGATAAAAATGTTCATATCAAGCAGTGAGGAGTACTCCTTAATAATATAAAACAGGGTTGGATCAGAAGATGTATAATAGGCAACTGGGAGTACCTCAGGCTCCTCTGGGGAATAATTGTTGAGAATGGCTGATTCATAACTGCCATTTGTTTCATGACCACTTCTGCTGATGCTTTGGATGCTTATTGTCTATGGCTGGAGGGAATTTGCAGTGCTGTGGAAGGAGTTGATCTCTGTTATCCCAACTGTTTCTTGCTCAGGCTCCCAATCCTGCTTAATTGCACCATTTGGTTCCCAAAGCACAGTCCTCGAGTCCTTCATGGAACCAGAATCTCTACATTCTGACCTTTTACCCGATGCTGAAAGTTCAGCCTCTCTCACACTAGTGCCAAATCAAATCTCAGAGGCATAGCCCAGTTGACGTAGAAAAGAATAGGTTTATTGATTTGCTGGGCCAAGGAGGACACAGTGGGCTCCTGCTTCAAAAAACTATGTGTCCCAACCTTGGAGGATTTGATGAAGAGTTTTATAGCAATAGTTCAAGGGTGGTGTTGAGGGTCTCAAGTCTCCTAATCTTGCTGCCCTTCTCTGATCCCTTTTATCTTGCACCTTGTGGTTTCTTGGTTGCTCCTCTCTTAATTAGCAACTGTTTGAATCCACCCTTTGGAAGTTGGGGAAGGTCATGGAGGCTGGAGTCTTAGCTACAAAAACAGGGGACAAAAAAACTCCTCTGTGACCAGAAGCCCCACAGGGACCCACTCGATTTCATACCTTCTAATCCTCAGTGTTCAAGCACTCATGTGAACTCAGTCCTTCTACTCCTTTCTTCTAGGATTCCTTCCATCCTTCAAAGGCAGCCCCTTCCTCCTTGTGCGTTTTGTGTTCAGTTGTGTTCAACTCTTTGCAACCCCACGGACTGTACCCTGACAGGCTCCTCTGGAAGTTCCAGGCAAGAATGCTGGAATGGGTTGCTATTTCCTACTGCAGAGGATCTTCCCCACCCAGGGATCGAACCCAGGTCTCCTATATTGCAGGTGGATACTTTTACCACTGGACCATCTGGAAAGGGTCAAAACTAAAGCACTCCTTCTTATCAATTCATGCCTCTGGCTGCTTTAACTCAGGAAATATTGTGTCCACCTCCCAGGGAGTCCATAGGAAGAAATACAGCCCTGGGGTAAGACCCTGATATCAGAGCAAGAGTACCTGGGTTTGATCCTGGCTTTCCTCCTTGCTAGTTTTGTGACAAGCTTCTGCCTCAGTGTCCTTAATTGTTAAAGGAACTAGAAGAAAAGCTTTACCCCAAGGGTTCCTGGTGAGGATGAAACAAAGTTATATATATCAAGTGTTTCTAACTGTGACTGACAAATAGTACATTTTATCACACGAAGTTAAAATTTTATTACATGAAGCAGATTTTATCACATGAAGTTAAAAGACATTCCATAGTGGGTTCATCTCAAACATGCAACATGGATCCTTGTGTGTTAGACGTCAGTCGTGTCTGACTTTTTGGGACCTTATGGACTGTAGCCCTCCAGGCTACTCTGTCCATGGGATTTCACTGCAGTGGGCTGTCATTCCCTTCTCCAAGGTTATCTTCCCAACCCAGGGACCAAACTCAGGTGTCCTGCATTGCAGTCAGATTCTTTACCATCTGAGACACCAGAAAAGCCTAACATAGATCCTAACTGATTTGAAAAAGAAAAAAAAAGCAGAAACAAAAGATGACAGGAATCAGAATTTGATGGTTGAAGTTTGGGTAGAGAGAGAGAGGTCCTAGGTGAGGCAAATTGCTACAGTGAACAGGCCTTGTTAGAGTAGGAGAACTTCATAAATATTAACAACTTGTAAAGACAGGAAGCCATCCAATGAAAGGCAAGTTAAAAGTAAGAAAACCTGCTCCTGAGTAAACTACATTGTATATTATGCATTTTTGATTGGGGGAAGAGTTGGAAGAGTTTCCCTTAAGAAATATTATTTGATTCACTTCCAGCTGGAAACCCCTTGAAAAAAGAGAAAAAAACTAAGGACATTCTGGGGCAGTAAGCTGTCAATATGCATTGTCATTGTGCATTCAAAATTGCACACTGTGAGAGTTGTGAGGTAAGTTTTATTTGAGGCAAAATGAGGACTGCAGCCCAGGAGAGAGCAACTCAGACAGCTCTGAGAAACTGCTCCAAACAGCTACAGGAGAAGATCAGTGTATATGTGATTTTGGCAAGCACATATTTTTCTAGGTTTTTGCTAGTCTCATGAAAGTTTCTGCTAGTCATGAGGTACAGTCATGACTGAAGAATTTTAGTGCTTTTCTGTATATTAGGAGATGCAAGAATTGGGCACATAAAGTCAGCTCCTGAAAATATTTATCTGTAGACCTGTTCTTCCAGTTTTTTCTCTTGAGCACAGAGTGTCTCATTTCTGCTCTCCAGCAAATCAGCAGCTGCAGCAGCATGTGATTTGATCTTTGTAGAAGTAGGTGGCAAGTGCCCATGGCAAGTGCCAATTGGTTGTTGACACAGCTATATTGTAGTATGTCAGTGATTTAAACTTGGCTTGTAATGAAACTCATTTTCTCTTGCTCAGGTAGGCTAGCAGCCCTTTGCTTGGTGATTTATTTGCTCTCTCTCTTCACTGTTTAAAGCCAGCTTTGCTGGTATAGACACAGGACTTATATCCCACCTTAAATGATGGCTAGGTGGGGGGTAATGACTCACCTGCATGGACTGGGCACCAAAGGGCATCAGGTCATCTCCAAAGCTCCTCCATAAAGAAACCATCCTCTGGAGATTGCTCCCAATGGATCCCTTCAGTAACCAGACTGCCCTGAAGCAGCTTTCAAACTGTGAAACTCATAAAGTGTAATTTATTACACTTTACTGTATTTTACTGGAGTTGGAGCATTCAGAAAAAATTTACTGAGTAGATGTAAAACTCAGTTGATAGGAAAATGAACTGTTTTCACAGGCACTCTCGTTGAGTGGTTTTGATCACTGTACTGAATCCAGACCTTGCTAGAAGCCTATGCGCCTGTTTCAGCATAATTGAGGGCAGGTAGATATAACAACTCTAGCTTTGCATCCCTGTGACCGAAGCTGACAGGCACAATCTGATCTGCCACTCAAGGACCTCAACCAATTCTGCTCTTGTTAACACTCACTGTCAGAGATGAAACATTTCATCATTCTTCTGTTCTGAAGAGGGGTCGCAGGTGGTGATGATCAGCCCAGCATGCTAAAGAGGGTGCCTCTGGGAAATGAAGATGGGCCTGGGGGTGGGGTAGAAAGGGGAGCTGTGGGGTCAGTTCAGAGATTAAAAGGGCATTTAATTGGACAGGATTTTTAAATTGTCCTGGGATGTTGTCCTCCTGATCAGAAGTCATCAAAGCTCAAGAAAAGTCCTGTGGGGACTTAATAAAACCCTTACTTAATCCCAAGATCTTTCCCTACTTTATCCTCTTCAAAATCTTACAGAAAGAATGGGAGAAAGGAAGAAAAGAGAGAAAGGGAGGGAAGAAGGAAATGAAGAAAGGAACAAAGAAAGAAGAAATAATAGAAAGAGAGAATGAGGGTTAAAAAAAAAAAGATCCTCCTTTACAAAGAAGAGGTCTCCCTGATTGAATTTCTTCCATAGTATGCATTTGCATAACAGTAAACATTGTTCATTTGAGATGGGTGTACATGTGCCCATCTCTCATGCACTAAAACAGTGTTTCCCCAAGTGTAGAAGGCCTGCTAGTGATGTACACAATGTTTTAATGTACTTATGATTTATATAAGTGCTTATTTAAGTTTTATTTAAGTACTTATGGTTTATTTTAATGAAAATTGGAACATGGTTTTCCATTTATAGCAGTGACAAAATCTATTTAAAAAAAAACAAACTTAGTAAAAATAGAAAAACCCTTATAAAGAAAAATTAATAATGACACATAATGTAAAACCTCTTAAATGTGACTGAAATGTTTGAAGTTTACATTGTAGACATCTGAGGAAAAAGAGCAGCTTTCAAACTGTGAACATCATAAAGTGGAAATTAGTCCACTTTACTGTAGTGTACTGGAGTTGGAGCATTCAGAAAAAATTTACTGAGTAGATGTAAAACTCAGTTGATAGGAAAATGAACTGTTTTCACAGGCACTCTCGTTGAGTGGTTTTGATCACTGTACTGAATCCAGACCTTGCTAGAAGCCTATGCGCCTGTTTCAGCATAATTGAGGGCAGGTAGATATAACAACTCTAGCTTTGCATCCCTGTGACCGAAGCTGACAGGCACAATCTGATCTGCCACTCAAGGACCTCAACCAATTCTGCTCTTGTTAACACTCACTGTCAGAGATGAAACATTTCATCATTCTTCTGTTCTGAAGAGGGGTCGCAGGTGGTGATGATCAGCCCAGCATGCTAAAGAGGGTGCCTCTGGGAAATGAAGATGGGCCTGGGGGTGGGGTAGAAAGGGGAGCTGTGGGGTCAGTTCAGAGATTAAAAGGGCATTTAATTGGACAGGATTTTTAAATTCTCCTGGGATGTTGTCCTCCTGATCAGAAGTCATCAAAGCTCAAGAAAAGTCCTGTGGGGACTTAATAAAACCCTTACTTAATCCCAAGATCTTTCCCTACTTTATCCTCTTCAAAATCTTACAGAAAGAATGGGAGAAAGGAAGAAAAGAGAGAAAGGGAGGGAAGAAGGAAATGAAGAAAGGAACAAAGAAAGAAGAAATAATAGAAAGAGAGAATGAGGGTTAAAAAAAAAAAGATCCTCCTTTACAAAGAAGAGGTCTCCCTGATTGAATTTCTTCCATAGTATGCATTTGCATAACAGTAAACATTGTTCATTTGAGATGGGTGTACATGTGCCCATCTCTCATGCACTAAAACAGTGTTTCCCCAAGTGTAGAAGGCCTGCTAGTGATGTACACAATGTTTTAATGTACTTATGATTTATATAAGTGCTTATTTAAGTTTTATTTAAGTACTTATGGTTTATTTTAATGAAAATTGGAACATGGTTTTCCATTTATAGCAGTGACAAAATCTATTTAAAAAAAAACAAACTTAGTAAAAATAGAAAAACCCTTATAAAGAAAAATTAATAATGACACATAATGTAAAACCTCTTAAATGTGTCTGAAATGTTTGAAGTTTGTGACATTGTAGACATCTGAGGAAAAAAAGATTACACTATCTTTACTACATCTTTCACTATTTGTGTTCCTTCTCCCCATCACTACCCCCAAGGGATAGGTAGTGCCATGCATTCTCCATCCTATTTTATTTCTCTCTTGGATCCACAGGAAGACAAGTCCTTGCCCTCTCTCTTCACAAAGAGACCCTATGACTGATCCTGATCATTTAAATGTAGCAAGAGGTGAAGTTTTCCCTTAAATATGATCCTCTACATGTCTTCTCTGTTCATGAGACAACTGACCACAGAAAGTGCAGCCAAGGACTTTCCAGGTGTTCATAGTATCCTGAATAAAATCAGCACAGGAGCACCTAACCGTACTACAGGACAGATTAATATACATGCCTCGAGGAGGGAAAGCAGGAATGTTATGGGCTTGCAGAGGCCAAAGGAAAATATAATAAAAGCAAAGGCAGCAGTAATGTTTATGGAGTTGGGCTAAATCCTTCACTTGCATCATCCTCTGCAATCCTCATCGTAGACCAATCAAGAAAGAAACTAAAATTTCACAGTTAAAAATCACCAGCCTAGGGTCCCTTTACTCTTTTCAGAGTCAGACCTTAAATACAGGAAACTTGAGGTGGAGATCAACTTTATTAGGATATGTCATCTGGTTAGATTCAGGGATGAAAAAAAGTAGAGGTGATAGACAGAGAAGTTCTAGATAGCACAACAGTGTCCAGCCAGCACACCAGGCAAAGGGAATATTCATCTTAACCACAACACAGACCATTTGATGTCCTGGTGAAAACAAATCTTTCCATTTTATCATGTTGAGTTTATGATGCTGATAGATCGATGGTTGAAGTTGAGTACTTAGAAATTCTAATTTAGTCTGCTCAGAAATAAAGAGCATTGAAACCAGAAAATAGGTCAAAATTATTTCGGGAGAGAGCATAGAGTAAGACTATAAGAGTACCAATGACAACGCTTAGATCAAGTTTTACTTTAGGGCTTCCCTGGTGGTCCAGTGGGTAAGGACACCACCTTGCAGTGCAAGGGGCTCAGGTTCGATCCCTGGCCTGGGAAGATCCCATGTGCCACGGAGTGGCTGGATCAATGTGTCCAATTACCGAGCCAGAGCTCTGGAGTGCATGCGCCCAGAGCCGGTGCTCTGCGACAAGAGAGGCCACCGCGATGGGAGGCCCACACGGGCCAAAGAACAAAGATGGATGAAAATGGACAAATGAAAGACCAATAGAAGTGGCCTGCCTGCTCCCCTCCCTCCCCACCCCTCCCCTACCAAAATAAATAAATAAGTAAATAAATAAATCTTTTTTAAAAAAAGTTTTACTTTAAAGGGGATGGGGAGGTGGGGGATGCGGGGAGCAAACAGAAGGAAACACAAAGATAGTTTCAAAGAATTAAGAGGGCTATGATTTAGATTGAGTGTAGTTCAATTCATTATACTTTCTTTTCATGCCTATTAAGTCTAAGGCGCCATGATAGGTTCAATGGATTATTTTGCCTCCAAGATTCTTAAATGCTTTTTCTTCTATCCAGGAAGAGCATCCTATGCATATGAAAAAAACTAGAAAGAAAGTATGCACAGTCAATTTCAAAGGTAATTTTATGTCCAGCTGCCCTTTGTGGTCACACAGGTGACCACTTAGATCAAATGGATTACATGAGCTTAAATAAGTAACTGGGCGAAACAGTAAACAACTTTGCCCACCCAAATTGCCCTAGTTTTTATTTCTTTCTTTGTTTCCTGGATTAGTTTAATTTATTGCTCTGAAGTGTCTCCAGTCCTACACTTTTCACCACTCATTTTCCCTCCGAGGCTTCTCAGGTGGCACTAGTGGTAAAGAACCTGCCTGCCAATGCAGGAGACCTAAGAATGCAGACTGGATCCCTGGGTTCCCTGGAGAAGGAAATGCCAACCCACTCCAGTATTCTTGTCTAGAGGATCCCAAAGACAGAGGGGCCTAGCAGGCTACAGTTTAGGGGGTCGCAAAGAGTTGGACATGACTGAAGTAACTTCACACACACACACACACACACACAAGTCTAGGTTAGCATTGCTTTATCACTGAAGCTAACTCAGAAAGCACTTGTTTCACTGGACCTGAAGGACTGTAGAACTATATTAGAGTCAGGAGGGACTTTAAGAGTCATTGTGTGCCAAACTACCTAATTTCAAAAATATGGAAAATGAATCAACTGGGAGCTGAGGAGAGAGGTGTACTCAGATCGGTGATTAAATCAAATCTGGAATTCAGGCTCCTGCCTTCAAATTCAACCCTTTCTCTCCCACAACCCTTTCTCTTTGTCTATAACTACTCATCTAGTTGCCCAGACTCCCACGAGAAATATTTCTAAATACTTTCCTTCTACAAATTGTTACCTACTTCAAAAAAATACATTAATTGATCAATGATTTGGTCAAGTTAAGTCCTCTTCTTTGAAACCAAATCATTTGCAGGTTGATGTGTGGCAGCAAACAATAAAACTCTGTAAAAAATAAAATAAAGAGGATAGTGTGAAAAACCTAGGTAAGCACATATATCTATAATACTGATAACAGAGGATAAATAAAATTATTTTCTCTATGTATCTTGTATAACTCTATTTTGTCAGAAAGAGTTTATGTCTTAATAAAATAAAAATATCCATCATTTGGAAAAAAAAAATGAAACCAGATCATGACACAAAAGTGGGACCCAGGATACTTCCAGAGAAGCTAGTTATCTTACAAATAACATAGTATCTTTTTTAAAACTTTAGCATCGTTTTTAGGATTCATAGGTTGGGGGCGTATGGACAGAAGGATTGATAGAAAAGAAAGCATCACAGAAGATCAATACTTTTTTCATCTTATAACCCTTAAACCAGGGATGTTGTATCTTTTTTCTTATTTACCTGTAGTAATTACTTTAGCAAAGGACATGATTTGTATTGATGCAATAATAACTCATGAATGTATATTATTAGTGGGTGAAAGCTACATTGAATCAAGTGGTGTTGAATTAAAGGGAAAATGGTTAAAGAAATTCACTCTGGGGCTGAAAGATTATATGTCAAGCTATAGCCTAAAGTGAATTTTTATAGCTAAGTTATAAACCTTTGGAAATACTAAGACACTTTACTGCAGTTGGCATCTTTACAATTAGATCAAGAGAAGTACCATCTTTAGAAACTACCAGATTTGCTCCAGGAGCAATATCAGTTTGGGGCACATCCAAGGAAATGAGAGAGGAAAGCTGTGAGGAAAGGGAAACTCCATGTATTTCAGACCATTCAGCAAATAAAGGAGATAAATGAGCTGAGGACCAAAACAAAAGAAGTGGGGATGTTAGGGTGAGGATAAGAAACCAAGGAGATGCTTGGTAAGAAAGCGAGAAATATGTAACTGGAGAGAGACTGAGTAAAAGAGCAGAGTGAAACAGAAGGACAAGGGAAAATATAAAAAAGCCAGGAGGCACCAGGACCATTTAAACATCAAAATAATAACAGATTAGAACCTGTTTTAAATGCTATTGAATAAGTTAAGAATCCATGAGTCAATACTGCTACAAATTAATAAACAAATACATAGGGAAGAAGGAAAAGTTATTCCTTATGATAGAATGCCAACCAATCAATTTGGAATGAATGATGAAATTTGAAAAATCACCATTTGACAACCATCATAGTAATAACTGATAGAGCTAAGAATTATCAATGCAGTGGCTAAAACATACAAGGTAAACATTTGATGAGAAACACAACCTGTTTATATATTTTCAAAGTAAATTACGATGTTGTGCCTTATAGTAAGAAATATATGCATAGATCCATTTATGGCATGAAGTTCCTAAACCCTTGGAATTTCCCAAGTGTTGAGAGGAATAAATGCACCTCTTGTTGTGTTAGTGAAGTGACTTTTGGATCATAAGCAAGGTTAGGGGATGACTGCAAAGGGAAAAAATTCTGGAATAGAAGGTTGAAACTTTCAGTACCATCCCTCCGATTTCAGGGAGAGAAAAGGGACCTGGAGGTTGAATCAATCACCATTGGTCAATGGTTTAATCAGTAATACCTATATAAATGATGCCTCCCTAAAAACTCAAAAAAGAGAGGGTACCCAGAGCTCCCAGGTTGGTGAACCAGAATGCTTCCACATACCACTGTGCCTGGCCCCAAACTTCACAAGGTCAGGAGCTCCTTTGCTCAGGACCTTGTCCATGTACCTCTTCATCTAACTGTTGAATCACGAGTAAACTCATTTCCTGAGCTCTGTGAGCTGCTCTAGAAAATTAACTCAATCCAAAAAAGGGGTCACGAGAGCTTCTGATTTTTAACCAGTTGATCAAAGGTACAGGTGACAACCTGAAACTTGTGATTGAAGTTGGGTGGTCTTGCGGAACTAAGCCTCAACTTGTGGAATCAAATGCCATCTTCAGGAAAGGGAAACTCCATGTATTTCAGACCATTCAGCAAATAAAGGAGATAAATGAGCTGAGGACCAAAACAAAAGAAGTGGGGATGTTAGGGTGAGGATAAGAAACCAAGGAGATGCTTGGTAAGAAAGCGAGAAATATGTAACTGGAGAGAGACTGAGTAAAAGAGCAGAGTGAAACAGAAGGACAAGGGAAAATATAAAAAAGCCAGGAGGCACCAGGACCATTTAAACATCAAAATAATAACAGATTAGAACCTGTTTTAAATGCTATTGAATAAGTTAAGAATCCATGAGTCAATACTGCTACAAATTAATAAACAAATACATAGGGAAGAAGGAAAAGTTATTCCTTATGATAGAATGCCAACCAATCAATTTGGAATGAATGATGAAATTTGAAAAATCACCATTTGACAACCATCATAGTAATAACTGATAGAGCTAAGAATTATCAATGCAGTGGCTAAAACATACAAGGTAAACATTTGATGAGAAACACAACCTGTTTATATATTTTCAAAGTAAATTACGATGTTGTGCCTTATAGTAAGAAATATATGCATAGATCCATTTATGGCATGAAGTTCCTAAACCCTTGGAATTTCCCAAGTGTTGAGAGGAATAAATGCACCTCTTGTTGTGTTAGTGAAGTGACTTTTGGATCATAAGCAAGGTTAGGGGATGACTGCAAAGGGAAAAAATTCTGGAATAGAAGGTTGAAACTTTCAGTACCATCCCTCCGATTTCAGGGAGAGAAAAGGGACCTGGAGGTTGAATCAATCACCATTGGTCAATGGTTTAATCAGTAATACCTATATAAATGATGCCTCCTAAAACTCAAAAGAGAGGGTACCCAGAGCTCCCAGGTTGGTGAACCAGAATGCTTCCACATACCACTGTGCCTGGCCCCAAACTTCACAAGGTCAGGAGCTCCTTTGCTCAGGACCTTGTCCATGTACCTCTTCATCTAACTGTTGAATCACGAGTAAACTCATTTCCTGAGCTCTGTGAGCTGCTCTAGAAAATTAACTCAATCCAAAAAAGGGGTCACGAGAGCTTCTGATTTTTAACCAGTTGATCAAAGGTACAGGTGACAACCTGAAACTTGTGATTGAAGTTGGGTGGTCTTGCGGAACTAAGCCTCAACTTGTGGAATCAAATGCCATCTTCAGGTAAACAGTGTCAGAACTGAGTTGAATTGCACCACATCTAGCAGTTATGGAAGGGTGACTTGATGGTGTGGTGTTGGATGAGATCATAGGGGCGGGACCTTAATCCAATAGGAAGTGGAAGAGATACCAGGATTGTACAAGCTTAAGCAAAGGCTATGTGAGGACACATCAAGAAGGTGGCTTTCTACAAGTGAGGACAAGATTCTCAGCAGAAAGCAACCCTGATGACACCTTGAACTTAAACTCCTAGCCTCCAGAACTGTGCGTAAATCACTGTTTTTGTTATTCAGGCTATCAGCCTATGGTATTCTGTTCTGTAAGACTGAGCACAGTAATACAGGTATTATTTTATTTTAGAGTATGCTAAACAAAATTAAGAGTCTACTATATATTCCATTTTGTATCCTTCCTTTTAAATGATTGGAATTTTGCCAAATTTTTAATACTTTTTGAAAATCTTACTGTTAAAATAAACATAATATTTCAACATATTGGTACACCCTGTACTATTTAACTAATCTTTTATTGGATATTTATGGTGCTTCCAATTATAAAACATACTGTAAGAAACATTATTATAAATTAATATTGACCTATACTTCTAATGTTTTATTTATAATACATTCTTACAGGTAGGGAAAAGTTTATAATTTTGATATAACATAAAATTTCTGTCCAAAATTATTGTACCAAAGTTTATATCCACATAAATTATTTCATATTCCTGTTTCATTGCACATTTTCCTCCCTCAAATATCTTTTGAACAATATTTACCAACCTGATAGGTGAAATTTCTTACCTTATTTTGGTTTCAATGTGAACTTACTTCATTACTAGTAAAAGTAAGATCTTTTTATATGTGTATTGACCATTTGATCCCTTTTTTGTAATCTGTCCATAACTTTTCACCATCTCTCTGTGAGCTGCTCTAGAAAATTAACTCAATCCAAAAAAGGGGTCACGAGAGCTTCTGATTTTTAACCAGTTGATCAAAGGTACAGGTGACAACCTGAAACTTGTGATTGAAGTTGGGTGGTCTTGCGGAACTAAGCCTCAACTTGTGGAATCAAATGCCATCTTCAGGTAAACAGTGTCAGAACTGAGTTGAATTGCACCACATCTAGCAGTTATGGAAGGGTGACTTGATGGTGTGGTGTTGGATGAGATCATAGGGGCGGGACCTTAATCCAATAGGAAGTGGAAGAGATACCAGGATTGTACAAGCTTAAGCAAAGGCTATGTGAGGACACATCAAGAAGGTGGCTTTCTACAAGTGAGGACAAGATTCTCAGCAGAAAGCAACCCTGATGACACCTTGAACTTAAACTCCTAGCCTCCAGAACTGTGCGTAAATCACTGTTTTTGTTATTCAGGCTATCAGCCTATGGTATTCTGTTCTGTAAGACTGAGCACAGTAATACAGGTATTATTTTATTTTAGAGTATGCTAAACAAAATTAAGAGTCTACTATATATTCCATTTTGTATCCTTCCTTTTAAATGATTGGAATTTTGCCAAATTTTTAATACTTTTTGAAAATCTTACTGTTAAAATAAACATAATATTTCAACATATTGGTACACCCTGTACTATTTAACTAATCTTTTATTGGATATTTATGGTGCTTCCAATTATAAAACATACTGTAAGAAACATTATTATAAATTAATATTGACCTATACTTCTAATGTTTTATTTATAATACATTCTTACAGGTAGGGAAAAGTTTATAATTTTGATATAACATAAAATTTCTGTCCAAAATTATTGTACCAAAGTTTATATCCACATAAATTATTTCATATTCCTGTTTCATTGCACATTTTCCTCCCTCAAATATCTTTTGAACAATATTTACCAACCTGATAGGTGAAATTTCTTACCTTATTTTGGTTTCAATGTGAACTTACTTCATTACTAGTAAAAGTAAGATCTTTTTATATGTGTATTGACCATTTGATCCCTTTTTTGTAATCTGTCCATAACTTTTCACCATCTCTCTAGTTGGTTGGTTTCCTATTGATTTTTAAGCGCTTTTTACATATTATAGATAGCAACTTATTTCTCATTTTTTTTATAAAACATTATTTTAAATGTTTTTGATCATACCTTTATCCGACTGAAACTGCAAGTATATGTTTCTTAATAACCAAAGTGGTTGTATTTCTCTCTGTTCTTTTGATTGATTTTGATGTCCATAGAAGGTCTTCTTGTACTGCAAAACCTCATTATAACTTGGTTCATTATCACCAAGATTTTGTGATAAGGTAGGTCAAAGGACGTTCCCTGAATCAAACTTTGTTCACTGAAAAACTGATGTTACACAGTTAACCTCTAACCTAGTTCTAATTCTGTTCTTCAACATTGTATAGGAATACTGCAGTGGTTTGAATTGTTGAGTCTGATACATCCAGAATTTCCAATTATTGTGAGAGGAACTCAGCCCAGCACTTTCAAAGCTTGCCATCAAATGACCGCCTTATTTGAAAAGGGCTTTTTAAATCTCTGTCATTGCACACTTGGGGTCTTCAGCCAAGATAAATAATTATGCTTACTTTCTATCATGGAGACTTTGTCTTTTATTTTATGAAGGGATTGTAAAGCTGTGCCAAACATATTTATGTTTCTAAATCATCCAACTGTGATATAAAAATAATATATATCAATTTTATTGCATAAAATGATGGAAACTGGGTCAATCTTAAAGACAATGCTGTGATTTCATATAATAATGTGCCAAGCTTTGCATCATGATCTAAAATCCTAAGGATTCTGTGTGATTTACGTACTTAACACATATTTAAAAAATTATAGCTAGGTTTATTTATTCCTGCTCTGTTTATGATTGGACAGGCATAATCACATTTGAAAGGAATGTTATTTATGCAAACTACATCACAGAGAAGAGTTTTAAAAAATAAAGAGAGGCGTGCATTACTTGGGTATCTTTTAAAGTACTTAAGTTTAGGTAAAAAAAGTAAGAATCTTTTTATATGTGTATTGACCATTTGATCCCTTTTTTGTAATCTGTCCATAACTTTTCACCATCTCTCTAGTTGGTTGGTTTCCTATTGATTTTTAAGCGCTTTTTACATATTATAGATAGCAACTTATTTCTCATTTTTTTTATAAAACATTATTTTAAATGTTTTTGATCATACCTTTATCCGACTGAAACTGCAAGTATATGTTTCTTAATAACCAAAGTGGTTGTATTTCTCTCTGTTCTTTTGATTGATTTTGATGTCCATAGAAGGTCTTCTTGTACTGCAAAACCTCATTATAACTTGGTTCATTATCACCAAGATTTTGTGATAAGGTAGGTCAAAGGACGTTCCCTGAATCAAACTTTGTTCACTGAAAAACTGATGTTACACAGTTAACCTCTAACCTAGTTCTAATTCTGTTCTTCAACATTGTATAGGAATACTGCAGTGGTTTGAATTGTTGAGTCTGATACATCCAGAATTTCCAATTATTGTGAGAGGAACTCAGCCCAGCACTTTCAAAGCTTGCCATCAAATGACCGCCTTATTTGAAAAGGGCTTTTTAAATCTCTGTCATTGCACACTTGGGGTCTTCAGCCAAGATAAATAATTATGCTTACTTTCTATCATGGAGACTTTGTCTTTTATTTTATGAAGGGATTGTAAAGCTGTGCCAAACATATTTATGTTTCTAAATCATCCAACTGTGATATAAAAATAATATATATCAATTTTATTGCATAAAATGATGGAAACTGGGTCAATCTTAAAGACAATGCTGTGATTTCATATAATAATGTGCCAAGCTTTGCATCATGATCTAAAATCCTAAGGATTCTGTGTGATTTACGTACTTAACACATATTTAAAAAATTATAGCTAGGTTTATTTATTCCTGCTCTGTTTATGATTGGACAGGCATAATCACATTTGAAAGGAATGTTATTTATGCAAACTACATCACAGAGAAGAGTTTTAAAAAATAAAGAGAGGCGTGCATTACTTGGGTATCTTTTAAAGTACTTAAGTTTAGGAATAGAAGATGTGTGTACATATTCAGTAAATACCATCTAGCCTTTACTTTACACCTTTCTCTCTTCAATTTTCATTCATGAAGGTGGGAATGATAGTTATTTTGTCTAATAAATTACAACTTATGGCATCTGTGAGAGTGGAATTTGTCCTGTAAATGCATTTGTTTGGTTTTCAAGGTGTTCCAAAAAATTGACTGAATCTGATATCCTCAGACAAATACACACTGACTTGTCTTCCTCACTTCTTATTATTGTCTTATATCCATCCAACTTTACTCATAATGCCTTTTGGCCTCTGCTAAATTTGTGTGTGAGACTATATTCTTGTTCCAAGTGCTGTGTACAGACCATTCTGTACATAGATGCTTTTTTTATAAAAGCAGTGACTTGGGTCTTAACTTGGACCTATTGAATCAGGATCTCTGGAGGCTGGGGTCTTGGAATTGGTGCTTTTAATAAGAACTCCTGGACAATGTGAGACACTGTTATTTTTCATCTTTAAAAGAGCAACTATGATGCACTCACAGAGTCTTCAGGGAAATTAAAAATACTCACTTTCACAACCACAGGCAGAATGATCTAGAAAATTCTAACCTGGACTCTTGTTTAATTGTATGCTTTTCATGAATAATATTAAATATAAGTAGGAATAGGTATGGAAATTTATTCCATCTTCCTTAGTTTACTCCCTGCAATAGGGGCGGTTGGATCTCTAGGATAACTCCTGCTCCAATGCTCATGACTCAGTAAGCAATTGCCTTTTGAGTTGAAAGAGATCATGCCGATCGTCCAACTGTGATATAAAAATAATATATATCAATTTTATTGCATAAAATGATGGAAACTGGGTCAATCTTAAAGACAATGCTGTGATTTCATATAATAATGTGCCAAGCTTTGCATCATGATCTAAAATCCTAAGGATTCTGTGTGATTTACGTACTTAACACATATTTAAAAAATTATAGCTAGGTTTATTTATTCCTGCTCTGTTTATGATTGGACAGGCATAATCACATTTGAAAGGAATGTTATTTATGCAAACTACATCACAGAGAAGAGTTTTAAAAAATAAAGAGAGGCGTGCATTACTTGGGTATCTTTTAAAGTACTTAAGTTTAGGAATAGAAGATGTGTGTACATATTCAGTAAATACCATCTAGCCTTTACTTTACACCTTTCTCTCTTCAATTTTCATTCATGAAGGTGGGAATGATAGTTATTTTGTCTAATAAATTACAACTTATGGCATCTGTGAGAGTGGAATTTGTCCTGTAAATGCATTTGTTTGGTTTTCAAGGTGTTCCAAAAAATTGACTGAATCTGATATCCTCAGACAAATACACACTGACTTGTCTTCCTCACTTCTTATTATTGTCTTATATCCATCCAACTTTACTCATAATGCCTTTTGGCCTCTGCTAAATTTGTGTGTGAGACTATATTCTTGTTCCAAGTGCTGTGTACAGACCATTCTGTACATAGATGCTTTTTTTATAAAAGCAGTGACTTGGGTCTTAACTTGGACCTATTGAATCAGGATCTCTGGAGGCTGGGGTCTTGGAATTGGTGCTTTTAATAAGAACTCCTGGACAATGTGAGACACTGTTATTTTTCATCTTTAAAAGAGCAACTATGATGCACTCACAGAGTCTTCAGGGAAATTAAAAATACTCACTTTCACAACCACAGGCAGAATGATCTAGAAAATTCTAACCTGGACTCTTGTTTAATTGTATGCTTTTCATGAATAATATTAAATATAAGTAGGAATAGGTATGGAAATTTATTCCATCTTCCTTAGTTTACTCCCCTGCAATAGGGGCGGTTGGATCTCTAGGATAACTCCTGCTCCAATGCTCATGACTCAGTAAGCAATTGCCTTTTGGAGTTGAAAGAGATCATGCACCCAGACTCATGATCAATGTGTGGATATGCTGACAGACTGTTTAGTTTACATACTGCACTTAGATGCAATGTGTAAAAATATTGATTCTTTCCCTCTGTAGTGGACATCTGTTGTTTTGCCTTCCTAGAAACTCTTCTTGTGGTGAAAGAATCCCGGTTGGACTTTGGGGAGCCATCATTCAAGGTGAGATGGTTCATTAAGGTCCTGTGACCCCAACTTGGTCAATCAGATGGTCTCTTCCTGAAATCGGCATCTTAGATGAGGTAACTCTAGGACAGAAAGTAGACGAAGCTCATCCACCTAGAAGGCAGTGCCAGAAGAGACTGTGCACAGCTCCTATTACACAGACCTGGATCTACGGACTACTGCGGATCTTTTCAGCTAATTTATGTTTTTCCCCCACTTGAATTAGCCGGTGACAGCTTTGCCTACCAAAGAAATTTAATTCATTCTCCTGTAAAAGTCTTGGCCTCCTCTGTCCCGACATTTACACAGCAGCATCAGGGAGGCTCTGGTCAGAGAAGTGGCTAAAGAAAGCTCACCTGCAGATGAATTTTACTCTCTCAGCTGATGCCTTGATTTAGCCTGGCTTTATAATTCTTGTGAAACTCCCCTGATGCGGTCTGACAGTTTGAGGAGTACTGTTTCTCCATGATAAGAAAGCTTTTGCCTTAGGGAGGAGGGAGAAGATTGAATGGAAGTGTTTTATATTCACTTGAACCACAATTATTTTGCTGACACAGGGCAAGGTATTAACAGGGTTTTGCTGTTGGGGAATTAAAACCCATTTGGCCTGTCCCTTATTCAGACATTTCTCATTTTGAATATTGTAGTGTAAATGCAGTAACACATGGTTAAGAAAATAATGAAAACATGCACCCTGACCTGTATGGATAGTAAAATCCCTGTGTGATTGTGGTGTGTGGAGACGATCCCAATTTGAAAGTTTCCCACATTCAGGCTTCCAGCCATCCTTTATACTTAATCTTCCTTGATGCTCTCACACTCTCTTTCCGGGCCTGTCTATTCCCTCCTATGGGCTTTCCAGGTGGCTCAGTGGTAAAGAACTGGCCTTCCAATTCAGGAGACTTAGGTTCCATCTCTGGGCCAAAAGATCCCTGGAGCAGGAAATGACAACCCGCTCCACTATTCTCGCCTGGAGAATCCCGTGGACAGAAGAGCCTGGCAGGCTACAGTCCAGTGAGGTTAAAGAGTCAAACAAAACTGAACGACTGAGCACCCACACACACATTCTGTTCTATAGTGTTTAGTTCTCATCCTTATTGATGCATTTGAATCACATGGAGTTTTTCAAAGTATTGATTTCTCACCCCAGCTACAAAGATGCTGCTTTAATTGACGTGGGGCATGGTTTGGTATCAAGATCTGTGCCCCTCCCCCAAATGATTCAGGTATACAGTCAAATTTAAAAGTCCATGTTTTAGGGTTGGTGTTAGCAAGTATGACCCAATGGATATAGCCACGTCCAGCACCTATTTTGTAAATAAAGCTTCATTGGAGTCCCATCACGCTTACTTGTCTCTGTGTACCTACTGGTACCTTCTTGTTAACAGAGCAGTTAAGTCATCTCTACCCTGGGGCAGTGGTTCTCCAACTTGCACATGCATCAGAATCACTTTGCAGGCTAGGGAAAACACTTCTGGGCCCTGCCTTTGGAGCTTCTGAATCAGTAGTTCAAGTATGGGGAGGTGCCTGAGAATTAGCATTTCTAGCAAGTTACCAAATTGCAGCCTGGGTCCGGTGCTGATAAAAAGTTTTGAGGAGGAGAAGATTGAATGGAAGTGTTTTATATTCACTTGAACCACAATTATTTTGCTGACACAGGGCAAGGTATTAACAGGGTTTTGCTGTTGGGGAATTAAAACCCATTTGGCCTGTCCCTTATTCAGACATTTCTCATTTTGAATATTGTAGTGTAAATGCAGTAACACATGGTTAAGAAAATAATGAAAACATGCACCCTGACCTGTATGGATAGTAAAATCCCTGTGTGATTGTGGTGTGTGGAGACGATCCCAATTTGAAAGTTTCCCACATTCAGGCTTCCAGCCATCCTTTATACTTAATCTTCCTTGATGCTCTCACACTCTCTTTCCGGGCCTGTCTATTCCCTCCTATGGGCTTTCCAGGTGGCTCAGTGGTAAAGAACTGGCCTTCCAATTCAGGAGACTTAGGTTCCATCTCTGGGCCAAAAAGATCCCCTGGAGCAGGAAATGACAACCCGCTCCACTATTCTCGCCTGGAGAATCCCGTGGACAGAAGAGCCTGGCAGGCTACAGTCCAGTGAGGTTAAAGAGTCAAACAAAACTGAACGACTGAGCACCCACACACACATTCTGTTCTATAGTGTTTAGTTCTCATCCTTATTGATGCATTTGAATCACATGGAGTTTTTCAAAGTATTGATTTCTCACCCCAGCTACAAAGATGCTGCTTTAATTGACGTGGGGCATGGTTTGGTATCAAGATCTGTGCCCCTCCCCCAAATGATTCAGGTATACAGTCAAATTTAAAAGTCCATGTTTTAGGGTTGGTGTTAGCAAGTATGACCCAATGGATATAGCCACGTCCAGCACCTATTTTGTAAATAAAGCTTCATTGGAGTCCCATCACGCTTACTTGTCTCTGTGTACCTACTGGTACCTTCTTGTTAACAGAGCAGTTAAGTCATCTCTACCCTGGGGCAGTGGTTCTCCAACTTGCACATGCATCAGAATCACTTTGCAGGCTAGGGAAAACACTTCTGGGCCCTGCCTTTGGAGCTTCTGAATCAGTAGTTCAAGTATGGGGAGGTGCCTGAGAATTAGCATTTCTAGCAAGTTACCAAATGCAGCTGATCCTGGTGGTCTGAGGTCTCACTTGGAGACTCACTAGGTGGTTTCGTAGTAAAGAATCTGCCTGCTAGTGCAGGAGATGCGAGAGGAGTGGGTTCAATCCCCAGGTTAGGGAGATCCCCTGGAGAAGCAATGACTACACACTCCAGTATTCCTGTCTGTAGAGTTCCATGGATACAGGAGCATGACCGTCTGAACAGTTTATGGGGTCACAAGGAATCAGATGTGACTGAGCAACTAATACTTTCATGTTCAACCTTGAATCAGGAAAATGCAAATTAAAATCAAAATGAGTCAACATGATCTACCCACCAGATTGGTAAATATATATTTTTAAAAATCTGACAATTGAACCTGTTGAAAATGACATAAAGCAATAAAAGCTCTAATAAATTGCCGGTTCTTGTGAACTGATACAACTGCTTGAAGGTTGGCATCATCTCATATCAAAAATATGCAGCCTGATTACCATCAATTCTACTCCCAATTATATGTTCTAGAGAAACATGTGTACACTTGAATCAGAGCACATATTGAGGATATTTATGTAGCACTGTCATTATAGAATTGTATACTCACCTCCCATTCATACATTGAAACCCTGGCCTTCACTGAGTATGTTTGGAGATAAGACCTTTAGGGAGAAAATTAAGATTAAGTGAGGTCACAAGTGTGTGGGGGTCTCAATCCCTTATAAGAAGAGGGGACACTATAGAGGTCCCTTTCCAGGCTTAGAGGAAAGGCTAGTATTAAATTAGTCAAAGTTCCCCAGAGAAACAGGCCATATATATATAGATATAACTATTTCTTAGAACAGCAAGAAAATTGAATACCATAAAAGACAGGATAGTGATTTATCTGTAGAGAGGCAAAGAGGGTATTGTGTTAAAGAAGGAAGACAGGCTAAGGTGGCTGGCAATATCCTATTTATTGTTTTCTTTGGGGCAAACACCCGGGCCTTTGGAAGTCACTTTGCAGGCTAGGAAAACACTTCTGGGCCCTGCCTTTGGAGCTTCTGAATCAGTAGTTCAAGTATGGGGAGGTGCCTGAGAATTAGCATTTCTAGCAAGTTACCAAATGCAGCTGATCCTGGTGGTCTGAGGTCTCACTTGGAGACTCACTAGGTGGTTTCGTAGTAAAGAATCTGCCTGCTAGTGCAGGAGATGCGAGAGGAGTGGGTTCAATCCCCAGGTTAGGGAGATCCCCTGGAGAAGCAATGACTACACACTCCAGTATTCCTGTCTGTAGAGTTCCATGGATACAGGAGCATGACCGTCTGAACAGTTTATGGGGTCACAAGGAATCAGATGTGACTGAGCAACTAATACTTTCATGTTCAACCTTGAATCAGGAAAATGCAAATTAAAATCAAAATGAGTCAACATGATCTACCCACCAGATTGGTAAATATATATTTTTAAAAATCTGACAATTGAACCTGTTGAAAATGACATAAAGCAATAAAAGCTCTAATAAATTGCCGGTTCTTGTGAACTGATACAACTGCTTGAAGGTTGGCATCATCTCATATCAAAAATATGCAGCCTGATTACCATCAATTCTACTCCCAATTATATGTTCTAGAGAAACATGTGTACACTTGAATCAGAGCACATATTGAGGATATTTATGTAGCACTGTCATTATAGAATTGTATACTCACCTCCCATTCATACATTGAAACCCTGGCCTTCACTGAGTATGTTTGGAGATAAGACCTTTAGGGAGAAAATTAAGATTAAGTGAGGTCACAAGTGTGTGGGGGTCTCAATCCCTTATAAGAAGAGGGGACACTATAGAGGTCCCTTTCCAGGCTTAGAGGAAAGGCTAGTATTAAATTAGTCAAAGTTCCCCAGAGAAACAGGCCATATATATATAGATATAACTATTTCTTAGAACAGCAAGAAAATTGAATACCATAAAAGACAGGATAGTGATTTATCTGTAGAGAGGCAAAGAGGGTATTGTGTTAAAGAAGGAAGACACAGGGGTCTTAAGGTGGCTGGCAATATCCTATTTATTGACTTTGGAAGTACTTACACAGGAGTTCATCTTATAATCATTTATTATACTGCCATTTGTGATTTATGTACATTTCTGTATGAGTTTTGTATTTCACATCTAAGACATTTAAAATGTATTTAGAGGAAGATGGGAAACATGACGCCCTGAATGTGTCCCAGCTGTTCACTAATCTCAGTGGCTGTCTAACAACCATCATCCTCCTCAAAGTACACGTAGCAGGCAGAGTCTATGGGGCAGGAATGTGTTTAGATCCAGACAGAAAAGGCTGGGGACAGAGAGAGTTTTTCTTTTGGCCTTTGGCAGAGCCTGGAATCACGGACAGTTGTGGAGGAAAAATCAGTACCTTTACCATCCTGGAGAGAACACAACTGTCAGAAACTGATGTCACTCCAAGAGGACAGGCAGTGCCCTTCCCCACATGATTACAGGAGAATTTCCCCTTTTTTCTTCCCTGGAAGCCTCAACTAGAGACTGATCCCTGTCAGCTGGTACGAGACTAGCCACCCAGGCAGAGACACATATGTGATGCTTCAGTCACAGAAATGAGTACCTCATAAGCCCTGAGCCCTGTGAAAACTGTAATTTCTATAAAGGGTCTTAAGGTCTCCGGAGGGGAAGAACACTCAGAATATCCAGAAAATATGGTCCTTAGTTAAATAGAGCTGTGAAATAGAGGGCAGTTACTAAAATAATACAACAAAAATAACACAAACACTTAGGAGATTCAATTTTAGCCTCGGAAGAAACTGTGGACCTAGAAATCATGGTTTTTTGAACTAAAATTTTAATTTACAAATTGAGTGAGAGGATAATTCCCTAGGCCTTCAGAGTGAAAGGGAGAAAATTAAGATTAAGTGAGGTCACAAGTGTGTGGGGGTCTCAATCCCTTATAAGAAGAGGGGACACTATAGAGGTCCCTTTCCAGGCTTAGAGGAAAGGCTAGTATTAAATTAGTCAAAGTTCCCCAGAGAAACAGGCCATATATATATAGATATAACTATTTCTTAGAACAGCAAGAAAATTGAATACCATAAAAGACAGGATAGTGATTTATCTGTAGAGAGGCAAAGAGGGTATTGTGTTAAAGAAGGAAGACACAGGGGTCTTAAGGTGGCTGGCAATATCCTATTTATTGACTTTGGAAGTACTTACACAGGAGTTCATCTTATAATCATTTATTATACTGCCATTTGTGATTTATGTACATTTCTGTATGAGTTTTGTATTTCACATCTAAGACATTTAAAATGTATTTAGAGGAAGATGGGAAACATGACGCCCTGAATGTGTCCCAGCTGTTCACTAATCTCAGTGGCTGTCTAACAACCATCATCCTCCTCAAAGTACACGTAGCAGGCAGAGTCTATGGGGCAGGAATGTGTTTAGATCCAGACAGAAAAGGCTGGGGACAGAGAGAGTTTTTCTTTTGGCCTTTGGCAGAGCCTGGAATCACGGACAGTTGTGGAGGAAAAATCAGTACCTTTACCATCCTGGAGAGAACACAACTGTCAGAAACTGATGTCACTCCAAGAGGACAGGCAGTGCCCTTCCCCACATGATTACAGGAGAATTTCCCTTTCTTCTTCCCTGGAAGCCTCAACTAGAGACTGATCCCTGTCAGCTGGTACGAGACTAGCCACCCAGGCAGAGACACATATGTGATGCTTCAGTCACAGAAATGAGTACCTCATAAGCCCTGAGCCCTGTGAAAACTGTAATTTCTATAAAGGGTCTTAAGGTCTCCGGAGGGGAAGAACACTCAGAATATCCAGAAAATATGGTCCTTAGTTAAATAGAGCTGTGAAATAGAGGGCAGTTACTAAAATAATACAACAAAAATAACACAAACACTTAGGAGATTCAATTTTAGCCTCGGAAGAAACTGTGGACCTAGAAATCATGGTTTTTTGAACTAAAATTTTAATTTACAAATTGAGTGAGAGGATTAATTGGTATTCCAGCATATCGTGGAATACATATCCCGAAACAATGCAGAACTACAAATGAAAGCAACTGTGAGGGAAAAGGCAGAAGTCTTGGAATATGCTAAACACAAATAATAGACGATATAGAAGGAGAAAATGAAACATATGGGAGAGAGGCATAGGTTTAAAGCACTCATCCTAAAGAATGCTTGAGTCTGATGAGTGAAAGGCCTTACTGAATACCAAGTATTATTTCAGAAGAAATAACAACTGTTTGCAAAGGAAAACAACTTTTCTGCCTTTGGATAGCAACTGTAGGTGATTAAGAGAGAAGGATTTAGAGTCTTTCAACCATCAGGAGGTTGGGAAATGTCCATATATATGAAAGAATTAAGTGTCTGGTGCCCTTTATGCCCCTTTTGGACTCCCACTGGTGGCTCAGAATGGTAAAGAATCCACCTGCAATGCAGGAGACCCAGATTCAATCCCTGGGTTGGAAAGATCCCCTGGAGAAAGAAATGGCTACACACTCCAGCATTCTTGCCTGGAAAATTCCATGGACAGAGGATCCTGGCAGACTCCAGTCCACAGAGCGACTAACACTTTGACTTCCTCATGCTGCCTTTTAGGAAAGGACTTTTATCAAAACCTAAATGAATCAGAACAGAGAACTCAAGATAGGAAAAGAAAGAGGAGGAAAATCAATAAGCTTTGTGAAATACACAGCCAAAATTTGTCTGAAGGTGTAAGTATATGAGCAGTATAAGGGTTCCTAAAACATAAGAGCTATATTTCAAGAAAAGTCATGATAAAAGAAAGGAACTTAAAGTTTTGAAATCTTAGCAAAACCTGAGTTGTCATTGTGGTAGAAATAGGAAAAAACAAGACAGCAGACAAACTGTAAGAAAACAGATCTTGAGTTAGGATGGATAGTTGGAAAGGGGAGAGTTAGTATCTTGGTTTCTTATAATAATAGAAAAGTATGAAAGGAAACACATAAGTTTCTGGAAAAATTAATTCACCACTAATGGAAATACATTAGCCCTACTAAGTTAATGGACTCAGGTAAGGTACACTGGTTGGAATCATTTGCTTGATCAAGTTAGGAAAAACAATGGCGAACGGATTTGGCCCGTTATCAATCAGTTGATCTTGTTTTTATCTTTACAATGGTTGAAATACAAAGGACAATACATTTTTAAAAATTAGGTGGAGGCAAAAAATTAATTAATCAACAATTAATAGGAAAATATATACCATAAACTTTGCATTTTAGAATTGAGCAAATTTTGGATATGGATTTTCTAGCTTCCCCTTTTGGGCACTAACTTTCTGATATATTTTTTTTTCAACTGTCCATGTAGTTTTGTAAATTATTTTAAATAATTTTTCTAACAAGATTTAGTATATATTTTGAAGTCTTTGATAATGAGATGTAGTATATTTTTAAAAAGAGGGGGCATCATATCAAAATATTTTAGGAAAAAATACGACAAAACACACACACACACAAAATTCTTTTAAAAACTTGAGAATAAAGGAATAGGCAAAAAGATAATAGGAAAAGGCAAACAGTAAGAAAAAGCAGTGATTATCAAAATTAGATAATTAATTTAGGTTAACAACATTAGACAGAATAAGATGTACCTGTCATTAGCCTTCATAAATCCAAATACATAGAAACTTAATATAAAGCAAAAGTTCATAGAAAGCAATTAAAATTAAATTAAAGCACAAATATAGTGGTACCCTTTAATCTTCCTATTTCAGAATTAAACAGTTAGACCAAAGATGAGGACATAGCAAAAAAAGCTGAATAATACAATTGTATTACTTTTTTTGGGGGAGTGGGGATGGAGCAGGGTGGCGGTGGGGGGAGGTGGGGAGCCACTTCTCTTGGTCTTTCATTTATCTATTTTCATCCATCTTTGTTCTTTGGCCCGTGTGGGCCTCCCATTGCAGTGGCCCCTGTCGTTGCAGAGCACCAGCTCTGGGCGCATGTGCTCCAGAGTTCCAGCTCGGTAATTGGACACATCAGTCCAGCCACTCCGTGGCACGTGGGATAATAATAGAAAAGTATGAAAGGAAACACATAAGTTTCTGGAAAAATTAATTCACCACTAATGGAAATACATTAGCCCTACTAAGTTAATGGACTCAGGTAAGGTACACTGGTTGGAATCATTTGCTTGATCAAGTTAGGAAAAACAATGGCGAACGGATTTGGCCCGTTATCAATCAGTTGATCTTGTTTTTATCTTTACAATGGTTGAAATACAAAGGACAATACATTTTTAAAAATTAGGTGGAGGCAAAAAATTAATTAATCAACAATTAATAGGAAAATATATACCATAAACTTTGCATTTTAGAATTGAGCAAATTTTGGATATGGATTTTCTAGCTTCCCCTTTTGGGCACTAACTTTCTGATATATTTTTTTTTCAACTGTCCATGTAGTTTTGTAAATTATTTTAAATAATTTTTCTAACAAGATTTAGTATATATTTTGAAGTCTTTGATAATGAGATGTAGTATATTTTTAAAAAGAGGGGGCATCATATCAAAATATTTTAGGAAAAAATACGACAAAACACACACACACACAAAATTCTTTTAAAAACTTGAGAATAAAGGAATAGGCAAAAAGATAATAGGAAAAGGCAAACAGTAAGAAAAAGCAGTGATTATCAAAATTAGATAATTAATTTAGGTTAACAACATTAGACAGAATAAGATGTACCTGTCATTAGCCTTCATAAATCCAAATACATAGAAACTTAATATAAAGCAAAAGTTCATAGAAAGCAATTAAAATTAAATTAAAGCACAAATATAGTGGTACCCTTTAATCTTCCTATTTCAGAATTAAACAGTTAGACCAAAGATGAGGACATAGCAAAAAAAGCTGAATAATACAATTGTGTTATTTTTTTGGGGGGAGGGGGAATGGAGCAGGGTGGCGGTGGGGGGAGGTGGGGAGCCACTTCTCTTGGTCTTTCATTTATCTATTTTCATCCATCTTTGTTCTTTGGCCCGTGTGGGCCTCCCATTGCAGTGGCCCCTGTCGTTGCAGAGCACCAGCTCTGGGCGCATGTGCTCCAGAGTTCCAGCTCGGTAATTGGACACATCAGTCCAGCCACTCCGTGGCACGTGGGATCTTCCTAGGCCAGGGATCGAACCGGCGCCCCCTGCACTGCAAGGCAGTGTCCTTACCCACTGGACCACCAGGGAAGCCCCCAATGGTATTACTTTTAAGTGCAAAAATACATTGTGTATATATTATGTATATGTATATATATCCATAGAATGTTTATAAGAATTAATTATAAGTTGACTAAAGAAACTGTACAGGCATGCTCTATGATTGCACTATTATAAAGTCAAGAATGCTGTTGCTGTTTCTGTTACTTCGATTGTGTCTGATCTTTTCTGAACCCTTGGACCACGGTCCATCAGTCTCCTCTGTCTGTGGGATTTTTCCAGGCAATAACACTGGAGTGGGTTGCCATTTCCTCCTCCAGGGGATTTTCCCAGCCCAGGAATACAACTCAAGTCTCCTGTGTGTCCTGCATCGCAGGCAAATTCTTCACAGCTGAGCTGCTAGGGAAGCCCCAAATTAGGGATAAGTTATTTTAAAATAGATTTAAATAATAATGAATAAAATATCTTGGATTAAAAAAGAAATCAAATCTGAAATTATAAATGGTCTGGAAGGTAGAGAAGATGAAAATACTTTATCAAATTTAAGGATCATAATAAAGGTTGTATTTAGAGGAAAATGTATGGTTTTCATGGCCTTTATCATCAAAGAAGAAACCCTAAAAAGGGAAAAGGGAAAGAAAAAGAACTGCATATTTGCTAGGAATTTTAAAATTTATTATTAGAAAAATTAAGCAACAAGGTCTACCATTAAAAGAGCAATGGAAATCAATAAAGACAATACTAAAACTGATTAAATGAAGACAAAAACAAAACATAGATATGCAAAAGCTGATTCTTTGATAAGATCTATGGGTTTTTTTAAAGCCAGAAAACCCAATTAAGAACAACAAAAAAAGCAAACCTATACAAGATTAGAAATGAATTGCAAGACACAATCACAGAAGCAAAAGAAATCAAGAGAATGTTCCAAAAGGCACTTGCAACCCTGGCAACAGACCAGAGGAAAGGGATGATTTATTTGTAAAACATTAAGCCCTTAGCCCAGCACTTTACATATGACTTTAATAATGTCATCTATCATTATTATTGTTATTATTGTTAGTAGCATATCACACTCAAATATTTCTACCAGTTCATTGTAAGATAAAGGTCAAACTTGCCTCTCTGAGAAAAATCTTCAGAAATTATCAAAGAACAATCCTCCTCCTCATTATTCACAAACATTTGTGAAGCACTCATTATGTCCAAGGCCTGTGACCTTCCAGTGAAATATGAGCGATGACCTCTACCTTCCAAGAACTTAAAATCTTTAGGAGCATACATTCAAGATTAATAAGTTTTGACTAAAGAAACTGTACAGGCATGCTCTATGATTGCACTATTATAAAGTCAAGAATGCTGTTGCTGTTTCTGTTACTTCGATTGTGTCTGATCTTTTCTGAACCCTTGGACCACGGTCCATCAGTCTCCTCTGTCTGTGGGATTTTTCCAGGCAATAACACTGGAGTGGGTTGCCATTTCCTCCTCCAGGGGATTTTCCCAGCCCAGGAATACAACTCAAGTCTCCTGTGTGTCCTGCATCGCAGGCAAATTCTTCACAGCTGAGCTGCTAGGGAAGCCCCAAATTAGGGATAAGTTATTTTAAAATAGATTTAAATAATAATGAATAAAATATCTTGGATTAAAAAAGAAATCAAATCTGAAATTATAAATGGTCTGGAAGGTAGAGAAGATGAAAATACTTTATCAAATTTAAGGATCATAATAAAGGTTGTATTTAGAGGAAAATGTATGGTTTTCATGGCCTTTATCATCAAAGAAGAAACCCTAAAAAGGGAAAAGGGAAAGAAAAAGAACTGCATATTTGCTAGGAATTTTAAAATTTATTATTAGAAAAAATTAAGCAACAAGGTCTACCATTAAAAGAGCAATGGAAATCAATAAAGACAATACTAAAACTGATTAAATGAAGACAAAAACAAAACATAGATATGCAAAAGCTGATTCTTTGATAAGATCTATGGGTTTTTTTAAAGCCAGAAAACCCAATTAAGAACAACAAAAAAAGCAAACCTATACAAGATTAGAAATGAATTGCAAGACACAATCACAGAAGCAAAAGAAATCAAGAGAATGTTCCAAAAGGCACTTGCAACCCTGGCAACAGACCAGAGGAAAGGGATGATTTATTTGTAAAACATTAAGCCCTTAGCCCAGCACTTTACATATGACTTTAATAATGTCATCTATCATTATTATTGTTATTATTGTTAGTAGCATATCACACTCAAATATTTCTACCAGTTCATTGTAAGATAAAGGTCAAACTTGCCTCTCTGAGAAAAATCTTCAGAAATTATCAAAGAACAATCCTCCTCCTCATTATTCACAAACATTTGTGAAGCACTCATTATGTCCAAGGCCTGTGACCTTCCAGTGAAATATGAGCGATGACCTCTACCTTCCAAGAACTTAAAATCTTTAGGAGCTGATATGTACACATGAGTAGCTATTTCAGACTCTCAAGAAGAAAAGCCAAGTAGACAGCTGAGGTAATACCTGTTGTGGGAGAACAGGGGAGAGATAGAGAGGAGACAGATTCCCAAAAGGGATCTCCCTTGTGGTAGGCAGTAGGAGTTCCTGGACATGGGGTTCAAGCTGAACCCTGAAGGGTGGACTGGGTAAAAATAGATTTCTAAGAGGAAAAGGGAGTGGAGGCTGGAGACAAAATGAGAAAGTCAGTTTGTACATGGGCCAGTGTGGTCAGAAGGGAGTATATTGCATATGAAGCCAAGAGGTGAGGAAGATAAGGCTCTGTCAGAGCAGATGATGGAGAGCTCTGAATTCAGATCCACGGAGTCTGGAATTTCTCCTATTGGCAGGACGTTAATTCTTAGAGAGCCTTGAGCAGATCCTGACATAATAAACAGCAGTTTGGGAAGGCTCTTTTGGCAGCAGTACGGTTGGTGGACTCTGAAGGGAGTGGACTTGGCCAGAACAGTTCACAGAACCCTGGTGAAATCTAGAAATGTCATCATCCTCACTCTGTAGATGGAAAACCACACAAAGACTGATTCCAAACCCAACAGAATAAGAAGCTGTGTGGGGCAAGAAAAAGATGCCTCGGCGAGACGAGCGTAGCATCTCTTTAGCTGCATGGCTGTGTGTTGCCAGCTCTGTCCTCCTACCTTTGATGTTAGAGTGCCTTGCCTCATTTGGGGTAATACTTCTCAGCTAAGGCACTTGCAACCCTGGCAACAGACCAGAGGAAAGGGATGATTTATTTGTAAAACATTAAGCCCTTAGCCCAGCACTTTACATATGACTTTAATAATGTCATCTATCATTATTATTGTTATTATTGTTAGTAGCATATCACACTCAAATATTTCTACCAGTTCATTGTAAGATAAAGGTCAAACTTGCCTCTCTGAGAAAAATCTTCAGAAATTATCAAAGAACAATCCTCCTCCTCATTATTCACAAACATTTGTGAAGCACTCATTATGTCCAAGGCCTGTGACCTTCCAGTGAAATATGAGCGATGACCTCTACCTTCCAAGAACTTAAAATCTTTAGGAGCTGATATGTACACATGAGTAGCTATTTCAGACTCTCAAGAAGAAAAGCCAAGTAGACAGCTGAGGTAATACCTGTTGTGGGAGAACAGGGGAGAGATAGAGAGGAGACAGATTCCCAAAAGGGATCTCCCTTGTGGTAGGCAGTAGGAGTTCCTGGACATGGGGTTCAAGCTGAACCCTGAAGGGTGGACTGGGTAAAAATAGATTTCTAAGAGGAAAAGGGAGTGGAGGCTGGAGACAAAATGAGAAAGTCAGTTTGTACATGGGCCAGTGTGGTCAGAAGGGAGTATATTGCATATGAAGCCAAGAGGTGAGGAAGATAAGGCTCTGTCAGAGCAGATGATGGAGAGCTCTGAATTCAGATCCACGGAGTCTGGAATTTCTCCTATTGGCAGGACGTTAATTCTTAGAGAGCCTTGAGCAGATCCTGACATAATAAACAGCAGTTTGGGAAGGCTCTTTTGGCAGCAGTACGGTTGGTGGACTCTGAAGGGAGTGGACTTGGCCAGAACAGTTCACAGAACCCTGGTGAAATCTAGAAATGTCATCATCCTCACTCTGTAGATGGAAAACCACACAAAGACTGATTCCAAACCCAACAGAATAAGAAGCTGTGTGGGGCAAGAAAAAAGATGCCTGCGGCGAGACGAGCGTAGCATCTCTTTAGCTGCATGGCTGTGTGTTGCCAGCTCTGCTCTGTCCTCCTACCTTTGATGTTAGAGTGCCTTGCCTCATTTGGGGTAATACTTCTCAGCTCCTCCAGAGATGGTAGCCTGGGAGAAAGAACTTCTTTGTCATTGTCAGATACAGATTAATTTATACACCATGAAGGGGGCAAATGTTCCAAAGGAGTTTAGCTTGAGGTTTGATCCTCCGCAAAGGACAGAGCCCTCTCCCTGAATCCCACTCTTCCTCTCTGTTCTGTATCCTCTCTAGGAACACAGAGAGTTAACCTTTGCAATCGGATTTGCTCTGTGCAACATGAAGTGTCACCCAGGAAAGCAGGGTACAAGGCGTCTGTGAAATGTATGAAAAGAAGTCCAGGAATTCAGTTAATTAACCACATCAGTTTCTTAACGTGATCAATTTTAATTAAACTGAATTTTAATAGAGATCTGTGTAGTCTGTAGAGACCAATTGCTAATTCTACAAAGCATGTGCTGCTTTTCAGTTCAGATTTGCTCCCATCTAATTAATATGGATAGAGCATTAAGCCTTTTTGGACTCTGGTGGTTTTCATTTCATGACTATTAATGATTTTAATGAACTGGACTAATTCAGTAGTTTTCATCCCAGTGTTTCAGGGCTTTGTTCATCACAAATTTCAGGTTTATAATTGGTTTCCAGGTCTTAACAGTGGTCATTGATCAGCTTCAGCAGTTTCTTTTACAACTCGGAAGGCGCTAGAGACTCAGTTAACCCCTTGCTGCCCAGAGCTGAGATGAACAGTGCAGCACTTCAGAGCAGGAGCTTGGGAATTAACTACCAAGTTAAAATCATTACAGGGGCAGAGGAAGACTTAAAATTCATATGGCAATGTTAGCACAGAACAGGACAGAAAAGGTCATCCCAGCAATACAGATGCTTTAAATTAAAAAAGAAAGACTGGTGATGAATTTTATTTTTCAGCTTTAATTTTCACTACTCCCAGTTTAAAAAAAATCATGAGATTAGATTTCTTATTTTGGCAAACCAGACTCTCTAAACATCCATTGGCCTCTGCCAATCCTTAGCAGACATCTTTATCAACTCTCAAGCAGCTAGGACTGAAGAATAAGAAAATGGAGAACAATAAAGAGCTAATGAAAAACAGAAACAGGGAGGCTGGGCTGATGGGAGACATAGCTTGTGAAAACTAGCACAGATAAGGCAATGAGCACATTGACAAATATATACTGTGCCTTCTCTGGATCCAGCTTTACCATTGGAACATTGCCTATGGTCCTCAATAGCCCTGAAAACAAATAATAGGATTTCAGCTCCCCTCCATTTAAAGAAAAGAAATCAAACCTTTTAAAATATTCCATATCCAGCGTGATTATTCAATATCTTCATTGTTGCTGCTTCTGAAAAGTGACAGACAGGCTGGACATAGAAAAGAGTCCAAGTCATACAATCCTATGAGGTAGAAGAAGGCAGATTCTCTGACTCAGGTGCCTGTGTCTTTAATTATCTAAGAAAGATCAGTATAAACACTCAGACTCTAGTCCCAGCTTTTAGAAATGTAGTTCATAACCACTGGAAACTATTGAGAAGCCTGTTTTGTGGACCACCCAGAAAATTTTCTCCAAGCCCATTACCCACCATCTAAAGAACATACCAGTCTTTGCACAGGTTCAGGTTTAAAATTCTCGAATGTTCCAGGGACTTTCTTCTGATGTCATTCTGCCATAGGCTGAGTTAATTTGGATTCAAATCCAGTTGGAATCTCTTCCATAACTTGATCTGTGAAAAGATCGTTCTCATCCAGTAAAATTCTTACCAACATGCTGCTTTTTATATATCTCTGGTCCAAAAAAAGCAAATGAAACTGAGGTCATCACTAGTGTAGCTCTTACAAAGACCAAAGAGGAAAAAAAATTAAAAATAGCAGCTATCAGAGCAGGAGCTTGGGAATTAACTACCAAGTTAAAATCATTACAGGGGCAGAGGAAGACTTAAAATTCATATGGCAATGTTAGCACAGAACAGGACAGAAAAGGTCATCCCAGCAATACAGATGCTTTAAATTAAAAAAGAAAGACTGGTGATGAATTTTATTTTTCAGCTTTAATTTTCACTACTCCCAGTTTAAAAAAAATCATGAGATTAGATTTCTTATTTTGGCAAACCAGACTCTCTAAACATCCATTGGCCTCTGCCAATCCTTAGCAGACATCTTTATCAACTCTCAAGCAGCTAGGACTGAAGAATAAGAAAATGGAGAACAATAAAGAGCTAATGAAAAACAGAAACAGGGAGGCTGGGCTGAGGGGAGACATAGCTTGTGAAAACTAGCACAGATAAGGCAATGAGCACATTGACAAATATATACTGTGCCTTCTCTGGATCCAGCTTTACCATTGGAACATTGCCTATGGTCCTCAATAGCCCTGAAAACAAATAATAGGATTTCAGCTCCCCTCCATTTAAAGAAAAAAAAAAATCAAACCTTTTAAAATATTCCATATCCAGCGTGATTATTCAATATCTTCATTGTTGCTGCTTCTGAAAAGTGACAGACAGGCTGGACATAGAAAAGAGTCCAAGTCATACAATCCTATGAGGTAGAAGAAGGCAGATTCTCTGACTCAGGTGCCTGTGTCTTTAATTATCTAAGAAAGATCAGTATAAACACTCAGACTCTAGTCCCAGCTTTTAGAAATGTAGTTCATAACCACTGGAAACTATTGAGAAGCCTGTTTTGTGGACCACCCAGAAAATTTTCTCCAAGCCCATTACCCACCATCTAAAGAACATACCAGTCTTTGCACAGGTTCAGGTTTAAAATTCTCGAATGTTCCAGGGACTTTCTTCTGATGTCATTCTGCCATAGGCTGAGTTAATTTGGATTCAAATCCAGTTGGAATCTCTTCCATAACTTGATCTGTGAAAAGATCGTTCTCATCCAGTAAAATTCTTACCAACATGCTGCTTTTTATATATCTCTGGTCCAAAAAAAGCAAATGAAACTGAGGTCATCACTAGTGTAGCTCTTACAAAGACCAAAGAGGAAAAAAATTCAAAAAATTGAGAAATTTGAATTATATTTTACTCACTCCTGTTTCATCAATGGTACCCAGTTTCTTTGATAACAGTGGCTGATAGACTCTGTTTCGGATCAGTTAAATTCATTTTCCTCATATAAGCTAATATGTTTAGACAAGCTGCCAGTCATAATGAAGTTGTCTCCAGATCTTTAATTTCTGTTCATCTCTAAATCCTTTTCAGTCTTGCTTCTGTCCCACAGAGCTGCTGAAATGCTCTGTCATCTATAAAATGGTGATAATAATGGCTTTCTTGTAGGGTCATTGTGTAGATTAGCACACTTAGCAAGGTGCCTCAATAAATTACGGCTGTTATTACTGCTCAAGTCACCAATGACCTTCTGATTGACAAATGGCTTAAGTCTTCATCTGCCGAGCTGTCTGAGGCATTTGACACCATCCACCACTCTGTTTGAAACTCTTCCAAGAAACCAGTCATTCATACATGCGTTCTTTCAGTAATTATCTATGGAACATTTGTTATGCATCAGGTAGCGTTCTAGGTTCTGAGGATCCCATGGTGAGCAAGGCAGAAAGTCCATGTTCTCTTGGAGTTTTTATGTTTCTCTATTGAGGAAAATAAACATATATGAATAAAAATTGAGACCTAAAATTTATTGAGCCATTAAATTGCACAAGACAATATTCTCAGCTTTTTGCATATTTTAACTCATCTAGCTCATTTAACTTATTGGACATGGGTATTATCATTCTCATTTTATAGATGAGGGCATCACAGCATGAAGAAGGTAAGTGTCTTGGCCAGAGTCACATATTTGTAAGTGATGGAGACAGGGTTTCAACCAAAGCAGAAGGTTCCAGATTCCAGGCTCTTAAACCCAATGATCATCTGAAGAATAGAAAATGTGGTGATATCACACAATGAAAGCAACTTTAAATGTGTGAGCGAAGGGAAGCTGCCTTTGAAGATGTGATATTTGAGTAGAAACTCAAAATACTGGGAAAGAATACAAAAATATCCGTATGTTTTCTCAGTCAAATACTTTGGACTGGATTGCTCCCTCCCAAATTCATGGATTGAAGCCCTCACTCCTTAAATGACTATATTTGGAGTTAGGGCTTTTGGTGGTGTGGTGGTAAAGTATTTGCCTACCCTTGCAGGAGACCCAAGAGATGTGAGCTCAATCCTTGAGTCGAGAAGATCCTTGGAGAAGGAAATGGCAACTCACTCCAGTATTCTTGCCTGATAATAATGGCTTTTTTTTGTAGGACAAGCTCATTGTGTAGATTTAGCACAACTTTAGCTTTTTGTCCCACAGAGCTGCTGAAATGCTCTGTCATCTATAAAATGGTGATAATAATGGCTTTCTTGTAGGGTCATTGTGTAGATTAGCACACTTAGCAAGGTGCCTCAATAAATTACGGCTGTTATTACTGCTCAAGTCACCAATGACCTTCTGATTGACAAATGGCTTAAGTCTTCATCTGCCGAGCTGTCTGAGGCATTTGACACCATCCACCACTCTGTTTGAAACTCTTCCAAGAAACCAGTCATTCATACATGCGTTCTTTCAGTAATTATCTATGGAACATTTGTTATGCATCAGGTAGCGTTCTAGGTTCTGAGGATCCCATGGTGAGCAAGGCAGAAAGTCCATGTTCTCTTGGAGTTTTTATGTTTCTCTATTGAGGAAAATAAACATATATGAATAAAAATTGAGACCTAAAATTTATTGAGCCATTAAATTGCACAAGACAATATTCTCAGCTTTTTGCATATTTTAACTCATCTAGCTCATTTAACTTATTGGACATGGGTATTATCATTCTCATTTTATAGATGAGGGCATCACAGCATGAAGAAGGTAAGTGTCTTGGCCAGAGTCACATATTTGTAAGTGATGGAGACAGGGTTTCAACCAAAGCAGAAGGTTCCAGATTCCAGGCTCTTAAACCCAATGATCATCTGAAGAATAGAAAATGTGGTGATATCACACAATGAAAGCAACTTTAAATGTGTGAGCGAAGGGAAGCTGCCTTTGAAGATGTGATATTTGAGTAGAAACTCAAAATACTGGGAAAGAATACAAAAATATCCGTATGTTTTCTCAGTCAAATACTTTGGACTGGATTGCTCCCTCCCAAATTCATGGATTGAAGCCCTCACTCCTTAAATGACTATATTTGGAGTTAGGGCTTTTGGTGGTGTGGTGGTAAAGTATTTGCCTACCCTTGCAGGAGACCCAAGAGATGTGAGCTCAATCCTTGAGTCGAGAAGATCCTTGGAGAAGGAAATGGCAACTCACTCCAGTATTCTTGCCTGAGGAAATCCATGGATAGAGGGAGCTTGATGGACTGTAGTCCATGGGGTTGTAAAGAGTTGGACACGATTGAGTACACATGAACACACAAGTTTAAGTGAGGACAGAAGAGTAGGGGTCTGATAGAATTGGTACTCCTTTAAGAGGAAGAGAAGGCTTTTTATGTTCACACACATGAACTCAGGAAAGGTCATGTGAGGACACAGACAGAAGGCAACTGCCCACAAGCCAAGAAGAGAGCCCTCACCAGAAACTGAACTCTATAGAACAATGAGTTTGAACTTTCCAGTCTCCAGAACTGTGAGAGAATAACTTTGTGTTTTTTAAGCCACCTAACCTAAGAAGATTAAGATACCAAGTAAAATCTAGAAACCTAGAAAGATTATGCTTCTGAAATATTCCATGCAGTGCCAGAAATTCACTGGAACATTCTAAGATGAGCCTTGACAAAAAGTGTTGAAATTGGTTTAAAACAGTGAGGAAAAGGAAAGCAAATACAGACAACTTGAAGATTTGTTACATAGAAAAGCATAAAAATGAATGACAGATGGAGAGAGCCGTCATGTCTGAGGAGAACTTTGAAGTTGGAAGATAGTATGGGATGCCTGTATGCTGATGGAATGATCTAATGGACAGAGAAAAATGTACATGAGAGAGACTTCTCTGGTGGTCCAGTGATTGATTCCATTCCAATCCAGGGGACCTGGGTTTGATTTCTGGTTGTGGCCTAAGGAAATCCCTTATGCTGTGGGCAACGAAGCTTATATGCCTCAATTAGAGAGCCCACCTGTGGCAAACTATACAGTCCCCACTCTAGAACCTGTACACTACAACGAAGAGAAACTGTGCGACACAACAAAGAGTCTACATACCAAAGCTCAGACTGAAGGTAGCCATAAATAAATAAATCTTAAAAAAATATGAGACATGATAGAGGAGGGATAATTGCAGGGACAAAGGCAATGAATAGGAGAGAGGAAATGGGTGCAGAAACATTTCATCCTTTGTAGCAGAAAGGGAGGCAAAATTTATGAATATATGCACAAGAAGGAAAGGCAGAGTCCATAGGTACAGGTATCAAAAGGAGGCAGGATCCAGGGGTGTGTGAGCTGGTAGGACTGAAGATCTGATGATGGAAAAAAGGCAGTTTCCAGTTTGTTTCTCTTCAAGTATAGACAAATATCTCATTCATATGCAAATTATGTTAATAGTATCTTTTCCCTGACATAGATGAGGAAACTGAATCCCAGGGAGAACAAGTAACTGACTCACATAGTTCACTCAGCTTCCCAGGTGGTGCGGGGGTAAAGAATCCACCTTCCAATGCAGGAGACTCAGGTTCGATCCCTGGGTCAGGAAGATCCCCAGGAGGAAGAAATGGCAAACTAGCCAGGCCCTGAACTGATTAGAACAATGAGTTTGAACTTTCCAGTCTCCAGAACTGTGAGAGAATAACTTTGTGTTTTTTAAGCCACCTAACCTAAGAAGATTAAGATACCAAGTAAAATCTAGAAACCTAGAAAGATTATGCTTCTGAAATATTCCATGCAGTGCCAGAAATTCACTGGAACATTCTAAGATGAGCCTTGACAAAAAGTGTTGAAATTGGTTTAAAACAGTGAGGAAAAGGAAAGCAAATACAGACAACTTGAAGATTTGTTACATAGAAAAGCATAAAAATGAATGACAGATGGAGAGAGCCGTCATGTCTGAGGAGAACTTTGAAGTTGGAAGATAGTATGGGATGCCTGTATGCTGATGGAATGATCTAATGGACAGAGAAAAATGTACATGAGAGAGACTTCTCTGGTGGTCCAGTGATTGATTCCATTCCAATCCAGGGGACCTGGGTTTGATTTCTGGTTGTGGCCTAAGGAAATCCCTTATGCTGTGGGCAACGAAGCTTATATGCCTCAATTAGAGAGCCCACCTGTGGCAAACTATACAGTCCCCACTCTAGAACCTGTACACTACAACGAAGAGAAACTGTGCGACACAACAAAGAGTCTACATACCAAAGCTCAGACTGAAGGTAGCCATAAATAAATAAATCTTAAAAAAATATGAGACATGATAGAGGAGGGATAATTGCAGGGACAAAGGCAATGAATAGGAGAGAGGAAATGGGTGCAGAAACATTTCATCCTTTGTAGCAGAAAGGGAGGCAAAATTTATGAATATATGCACAAGAAGGAAAGGCAGAGTCCATAGGTACAGGTATCAAAAGGGAGGCAGGATCCAGGGGTGTGTGAGCTGGTAGGACTGAAGATCTGATGATGGAAAAAAGGCAGTTTCCAGTTTGTTTCTCTTCAAGTATAGACAAATATCTCATTCATATGCAAATTATGTTAATAGTATCTTTTCCCTGACATAGATGAGGAAACTGAATCCCAGGGAGAACAAGTAACTGACTCACATAGTTCACTCAGCTTCCCAGGTGGTGCGGGGGTAAAGAATCCACCTTCCAATGCAGGAGACTCAGGTTCGATCCCTGGGTCAGGAAGATCCCCAGGAGGAAGAAATGGCAAACTACTCCAGTATTTTTGCCTGGAAAATCCCATGGACAGAGGAGCCTGGTAGGCTACAGTCCCCGTGATCACAAAGAGCTGGACATGACAGAGTGACTAAACAAGAACAACAGTTCTAACGCTGGGATGTTGCTTGGTCATCTCAGTTTTTAATTTTATTTCTCTCTTTACATTACATTTTTTAGTCCTTTTTGCTCTAGGGGTTTCAACAGTCCTGGAGGAAGTTTTCAGTTAGCTTCCTAGTTTGGGTTTACTTTGTTACATGTGAAAAATAAATTCAAACCATTTAACTTTTTTTAAAATTAAAAAAAAAATTTTGGCCACTTCTATTGATCTTTCATTTATTTATCTTTGTTCTTTAGCCTGTGTGGGCCTCCCATTGCAGTGGCCTCTCTCGTCACAGAGCACCAACTCTGGGCGCATGTGCTCCAGAGCTCCGGCTCAGTAGTTGGACACGTCAGTCCAGCTACTTCACAGCATGTGGGATCTTCCCAGGCCAGGGATCAAACTGGTACCCCTTGCACTACAAGATGGTGTCCTTACCCACTGGACCACCAGGAAAGCCCCATTTAACATTCTTTAAAGCAGGATCAGCAGTTCCATGTCTTAAAGAGTACTCCCCCTACTCTCTTCCAACTACATTCTGTGAGAATCACATGCTTCTTATGCCTTCCCAGAACAAAGGGTCCAAATTTCTCTAATTCTTCTTCCATAGGCAGGACAGTGTTTTGAAATTCTTGGAGTTATAGACTCCATATCCCTTTTGGACCCAAGGATGGGTGGTATCCCCCATGTGGGCTTTAATGCATCCACTCCCAGACCGTAAGTACAATATCTTATCTGAAACCCATGCAACGCCAGCTCCTTCTCATCACTCTGGTTCTGATTTCCTGCCTAATTTCTGGCAATTGGTTTTATTTGAAATTCAGCTATATGGCCCCTTGAAAAAGGTAGTTTTGATATAATATTTTATTCAGGACTTCATGAGTTTGTGGTGGAGAAAACAAGGAAGATTCTGATTTTCCATTGCCCTTGTCTTCACATGTTGTCAACCTTACCTTCCTCACCAGCTCCCTGGTGACATATCCTGCCTAAATATTAACAAGCTTCTAGTATTCTTCCTGCTACTGGTCACTGCCTCCTTCTGCTTTCTACCCTCACAAAGAGCTGGACATGACAAGTTAAACAAGAACAACAGTTCTAACGCTGGGATGTTGCTTGGTCATCTCAGTTTTTAATTTTATTTCTCTCTTTACATTACATTTTTTAGTCCTTTTTGCTCTAGGGGTTTCAACAGTCCTGGAGGAAGTTTTCAGTTAGCTTCCTAGTTTGGGTTTACTTTGTTACATGTGAAAAATAAATTCAAACCATTTAACTTTTTTTAAAATTAAAAAAAAAATTTTGGCCACTTCTATTAATCTTTCATTTATTTATCTTTGTTCTTTGGCCTGTGTGGGCCTCCCATCGCAGCAGCCTCTCTCGTCACAGAGCACCGGCTCTGGGCGCATGTGCTCCAGAGCTCCGGCTCAGTAGTTGGACACATCAGTCCAGCTACTTCACAGCATGTGGGATCTTCCCAGGCCAGGGATCAAACTGGTACCCCTTGCACTACAAGATGGTGTCCTTACCCACTGGACCACCAGGAAAGCCCCATTTAACATTCTTTAAAGCAGGATCAGCAGTTCCATGTCTTAAAGAGTACTCCCCCTACTCTCTTCCAACTACATTCTGTGAGAATCACATGCTTCTTATGCCTTCCCAGAACAAAGGGTCCAAATTTCTCTAATTCTTCTTCCATAGGCAGGACAGTGTTTTGAAATTCTTGGAGTTATAGACTCCATATCCCTTTTGGACCCAAGGATGGGTGGTATCCCCCATGTGGGCTTTAATGCATCCACTCCCAGACCGTAAGTACAATATCTTATCTGAAACCCATGCAACGCCAGCTCCTTCTCATCACTCTGGTTCTGATTTCCTGCCTAATTTCTGGCAATTGGTTTTATTTGAAATTCAGCTATATGGCCCCTTGAAAAAGGTAGTTTTGATATAATATTTTATTCAGGACTTCATGAGTTTGTGGTGGAGAAAACAAGGAAGATTCTGATTTTCCATTGCCCTTGTCTTCACATGTTGTCAACCTTACCTTCCTCACCAGCTCCCTGGTGACATATCCTGCCTAAATATTAACAAGCTTCTAGTATTCTTCCTGCTACTGGTCACTGCCTCCTTCTGCTTTCTACCCTCAGAGTTATTGGCCTAATAATCAATCTGATTTTGTCATTCCAATCCTTAAAAGCTGTCTTTACTTCACTATAACTTTCAAGATCAAGGTTACTAGCCAGATCACAGTCAAGATTCTTCAAAACTCGCTCCCAATTGTTATGGACTGAATTATATCCTCTACAAATTCATATGTTGAAGTCCTACCTCCCCGTATTTTAGAATGTGATTATATTTGTAGATTGGGCCTCTAAAGATAATGAAGATTAAATGAGGTCATATGAGTGGGCTCTAATCCAATTTGACTGTTGGCCTTATAAGAAAGAGGGAGAGTCACCAGGGATATTAATGCACAGAGAAAAGGTCATATGAAGACACAGCCAGAAGATGGCCAACTGCCAGCCAAAAAGAGAGGCGCCAGGAGAAACCAAACCCACATCTTGTTCTTGGACTTCTAGCCTGCAGAAGGTTGAGAATAAAGAGAAATAAAGTTCTGTTGTTTTGACCTCCCAGTCTGTGGTGTTCTGTTGTTGCAGCCCAAGCTGACCAATAGACAAGTCTATCTTGCTGGTCGTATGTCCTAGTACTTCCTGTCTCTATGTTCTAAACCCAGCAAACTTATAACCATTTCTCACCTGGGCAAGTTGCCTTCCACAGTTGTAAATTCCAGGGAAAACTGCCCTTGCCAAATGTGAAAGGCTGAATAAGGGCTTGCAAACATAGCCAGGTCCTAAATCTGGAAGCTGTACATGTTATCTCATAGGGCAAAAGTGACTTGCAGCAGTGATTTTGTATCTTGAGTTGGACAAATCATCCCAGATGATTCTTATGGGCCATAAATGTAATCACAGGGGTCTTTCTAAGAAGGAAACAAAATATGAAGTAGGATATACAATGATGAAAGGAAAAGGTTGGAGCCATTTGAGGAAGAGGTCCCAAGGCCAGGAATGCAGAAAGCCTCTGAAATCTAGAAGAGGTAAGGAAATTGCTGCTTCACTAGAACCTCCAGAAGAAACTAGTGCTCCTGACACCTTGACTTTTGCTCAGCAGACTGATTCAGAACTTCTGCCCTCCTAAACTATGAGAGAATATGTTTTTGTTGTTTTAAACCACTCAGATTGTGGTGATTTGTCACAGTAGCCATAGAGAACTAAGACACCAGGGAGTTTTACAGCCATTTATCAAGTGCCAGATTTCCTGTCATCTCCTTTGTGAAGTCTTCCATCATTCTCTTTATAGGATCATGTCTCCTTATTCAGTTATCCTGAAAAAATCTGCTCTACTCTAGTATTGATCTTATCATGCTGGATTTTTAAAACGTTTAATTTTCTAACAATTACAAACTCACAGAAAGTTGCAGAAATAGTAGTATATACCTGTTTCTCAAATTTTTCAACTGCAATGCTAATGTCTTATATGACTGCAGTACAAAATCAAAATCTGTAAATTGACACTGGTACACACTGTTAACTAAACGCCTTCTTCAGTTTTCACCATGTTTACTTTTGATTTTTTTTTTTACACTAGATTATGAACTCTTCAAAGTCAGAGACCACGTATCTCATTCATCTCTATACTCTTAATGCCTAAGGAATGCTAAGAGCTCAATAATGCTTTTAGAATGAATGAGATGAAATGAGAAGAGAGCAGAGAGGCAAATCAATTTGGGCTTTTTGGCTTATATCATTTAAACAATTACAGGTGTATCTTTGAGTTGAGGACAGAATGTAAATGGAACGCTAGGCTTTAATGACATTACAATTTTAGTAAGATTTAAATTCTTTACTCTGAACCCTCAATATACATAGGCACACTTTAAAAACTTAAGAACACATACGTACATTTTCACCATACATGCTGCACATCACTTCAATTAAAATTTTCTTTCAAATAACAATTTAGCAGGTCAGATGTAGAGGACTTTTATTCTATCTAGTATTGTTTTTTAAATTTTGGCCTCTTTTATTGTTGGCAAATCATCCCAGATGATTCTTATGGGCCATAAATGTAATCACGAGGGTCTTTCTAAGAAGGAAACAAAATATGAAGTAGGATATACAATGATGAAAGGAAAAGGTTGGAGCCATTTGAGGAAGAGGTCCCAAGGCCAGGAATGCAGAAAGCCTCTGAAATCTAGAAGAGGTAAGGAAATTGCTGCTTCACTAGAACCTCCAGAAGAAACTAGTGCTCCTGACACCTTGACTTTTGCTCAGCAGACTGATTCAGAACTTCTGCCCTCCTAAACTATGAGAGAATATGTTTTTGTTGTTTTAAACCACTCAGATTGTGGTGATTTGTCACAGTAGCCATAGAGAACTAAGACACCAGGGAGTTTTACAGCCATTTATCAAGTGCCAGATTTCCTGTCATCTCCTTTGTGAAGTCTTCCATCATTCTCTTTATAGGATCATGTCTCCTTATTCAGTTATCCTGAAAAAATCTGCTCTACTCTAGTATTGATCTTATCATGCTGGATTTTTAAAACGTTTAATTTTCTAACAATTACAAACTCACAGAAAGTTGCAGAAATAGTAGTATATACCTGTTTCTCAAATTTTTCAACTGCAATGCTAATGTCTTATATGACTGCAGTACAAAATCAAAATCTGTAAATTGACACTGGTACACACTGTTAACTAAACGCCTTCTTCAGTTTTCACCATGTTTACTTTTGATTTTTTTTTTTACACTAGATTATGAACTCTTCAAAGTCAGAGACCACGTATCTCATTCATCTCTATACTCTTAATGCCTAAGGAATGCTAAGAGCTCAATAATGCTTTTAGAATGAATGAGATGAAATGAGAAGAGAGCAGAGAGGCAAATCAATTTGGGCTTTTTGGCTTATATCATTTAAACAATTACAGGTGTATCTTTGAGTTGAGGACAGAATGTAAATGGAACGCTAGGCTTTAATGACATTACAATTTTAGTAAGATTTAAATTCTTTACTCTGAACCCTCAATATACATAGGCACACTTTAAAACTTAAGAACACATACGTACATTTTCACCATACATGCTGCACATCACTTCAATTAAAATTTTCTTTCAAATAACAATTTAGCAGGTCAGATGTAGAGGACTTTTATTCTATCTAGTATTGTTTTTTAAATTTTGGCCTCTTTTATTGTTTTTTTTTCTATTTACTTATTTTCATCTGTCTTTATTCTTTGACCTGTGTGGGCCTTCCATAGCAGTGGTCTCTCTTGTTGCAGAGCACCAGCTCTGGGTGCATGTGCTCCAGAGTGATGGCTCACAATTGGACACACTGGTTCAGCCGCTCCTTGGCATGTGAGATCTTCCTGGGTCAGGAATCAAACTGGTGCCCTTGCACTGCAAGGAGGACTCTTTACCCACTGGACTACCAGGGAAGCCCCTCTATCTAGTATTTTTGTTAGGATTTCCAATAGAAATAACCAAAAATAATAATAAAAGCTTTGTTCGGTACATGTTTTTCTGGCTGAGTTTCACACCCACTAAAATTCCATGTTCACAGAAACCTGTCTCAATGAGAAACTAAGAATAAGATAAAACTTGGGCAATGCATGCTCTTTGCTTGCCATATTTGGAAAATGAAACATTTCTATTTAGCAATTTAAAGTCAATTATATGTTTTATGTCTCAGTTAAGCTACATCTGTGCACTTTAAATGATGTATAAGTCATTCCACGAGGCAGCAGAGTTCAGAGACAGGTCATCAAAGGTCAGGTAATATGATCTTTGGAGGAACACTAGAAAAGAGAGTCCAAAAACCAAGTCTAACTTCCAGCCTTAGTTGATCTCCTAATTTGCCTACTATGCACTGATAGTAAAAAACTTAACCCTCCTTATAACCTTGTATTGCAGGACCATGTTTACTTTTGATCTTCTAATAACCTCTTAATTTTTTGCCTAAGGAATGCTAAGAGCTCAATAATGCTTTTAGAATGAATGAGATGAAATGAGAAGAGAGCAGAGAGGCAAATCAATTTGGGCTTTTTGGCTTATATCATTTAAACAATTACAGGTGTATCTTTGAGTTGAGGACAGAATGTAAATGGAACGCTAGGCTTTAATGACATTACAATTTTAGTAAGATTTAAATTCTTTACTCTGAACCCTCAATATACATAGGCACACTTTAAAAACTTAAGAACACATACGTACATTTTCACCATACATGCTGCACATCACTTCAATTAAAATTTTCTTTCAAATAACAATTTAGCAGGTCAGATGTAGAGGACTTTTATTCTATCTAGTATTGTTTTTTAAATTTTGGCCTCTTTTATTGTTTTTTTTTCTATTTACTTATTTTCATCTGTCTTTATTCTTTGACCTGTGTGGGCCTTCCATAGCAGTGGTCTCTCTTGTTGCAGAGCACCAGCTCTGGGTGCATGTGCTCCAGAGTGATGGCTCACAATTGGACACACTGGTTCAGCCGCTCCTTGGCATGTGAGATCTTCCTGGGTCAGGAATCAAACTGGTGCCCTTGCACTGCAAGGAGGACTCTTTACCCACTGGACTACCAGGGAAGCCCCTCTATCTAGTTTTTTTGTTAGGATTTCCAATAGAAATAACCAAAATAATAATAAAAGCTTTGTTCGGTACATGTTTTTCTGGCTGAGTTTCACACCCACTAAAATTCCATGTTCACAGAAACCTGTCTCAATGAGAAACTAAGAATAAGATAAAACTTGGGCAATGCATGCTCTTTGCTTGCCATATTTGGAAAATGAAACATTTCTATTTAGCAATTTAAAGTCAATTATATGTTTTATGTCTCAGTTAAGCTACATCTGTGCACTTTAAATGATGTATAAGTCATTCCACGAGGCAGCAGAGTTCAGAGACAGGTCATCAAAGGTCAGGTAATATGATCTTTGGAGGAACACTAGAAAAGAGAGCTCAAACACCAAGTCTAACTTCCAGCCTTAGTTGACCTTGTTCCATAGATCAACTCAGGGGACTCTTGGAAGAAAAGAGAAGGGTGATCTCCCTAATTTGCCTACTATGCACTGATTAGTTTAAACACATTATTACTTTTAACCCTCCTTATAACCTTGTATTGCAGGTCATATTAGTTCCAATTTTACAGATAAAGAAACTGAAACTCAGACAAAGCAATCTGTCCAAGTGAAAGACCTATTAAGTAACAGAGTTCAGGTCTATCCTGGTTTGGCCTCTAACCTCATACTCTTTCTTCTACAGGTGATGAATTTCTGCAAAAGCAATGATTTTCTACTTTCCCTGCACATTAGAATCGCCTGACTAACTTTCCACCTCTGCCCCCAACCAAAGCCCAGGCTGTACCACTCAGGGTGGGACCCAGGCTTCTGTACTTTTCAAGGCTCTCCAGGGGATTCCAGGCAGTATGCAGGAGAGTCTGAGAATGATAGAGACACGTCAAAATAGGCTGAATGGAAAGTTGCCCAGATTATCTGATTTAAAAAGTATGAAAGGACTTCATTCCTAATAATATCTCCCAAAGTGGCCATCAATCATGTCTAATATTCCTATCATCTACATCATTTCTTTGGGTAAAGATCTCTGTTCTCCACAAGGCCACTGTTAAAATGAAAATCAGTCACCTAATGTGAGAAGTGCATTAATATATTTTTTGCCCAAGCCTAGATTACATGACTTTGTCTTGGTCAACATTTTTAATCACCACCTTGGAGAAAGTTGCACAAGGCTTTCTCATAATAAATCTGCAGCAGACACAGACCTGGAAGAGCTCATTTGTTAGAATCTGACATCAGAACTTGCCACTCTGTCTCCTTCTCTGCCCCACTATCACAAAGTTTCCAGATGCTGAAACACTGGACTGAGATGAAAAATTGAAATCCTGAATGCAAGTTCAAAATACAAATGGCATCTCAGTTAAGCTACATCTGTGCACTTTAAATGATGTATAAGTCATTCCACGAGGCAGCAGAGTTCAGAGACAGGTCATCAAAGGTCAGGTAATATGATCTTTGGAGGAACACTAGAAAAGAGAGCTCAAACACCAAGTCTAACTTCCAGCCTTAGTTGACCTTGTTCCATAGATCAACTCAGGGGACTCTTGGAAGAAAAGAGAAGGGTGATCTCCCTAATTTGCCTACTATGCACTGATTAGTTTAAACACATTATTACTTTTAACCCTCCTTATAACCTTGTATTGCAGGTCATATTAGTTCCAATTTTACAGATAAAGAAACTGAAACTCAGACAAAGCAATCTGTCCAAGTGAAAGACCTATTAAGTAACAGAGTTCAGGTCTATCCTGGTTTGGCCTCTAACCTCATACTCTTTCTTCTACAGGTGATGAATTTCTGCAAAAGCAATGATTTTCTACTTTCCCTGCACATTAGAATCGCCTGACTAACTTTCCACCTCTGCCCCCAACCAAAGCCCAGGCTGTACCACTCAGGGTGGGACCCAGGCTTCTGTACTTTTCAAGGCTCTCCAGGGGATTCCAGGCAGTATGCAGGAGAGTCTGAGAATGATAGAGACACGTCAAAATAGGCTGAATGGAAAGTTGCCCAGATTATCTGATTTAAAAAGTATGAAAGGACTTCATTCCTAATAATATCTCCCAAAGTGGCCATCAATCATGTCTAATATTCCTATCATCTACATCATTTCTTTGGGTAAAGATCTCTGTTCTCCACAAGGCCACTGTTAAAATGAAAATCAGTCACCTAATGTGAGAAGTGCATTAATATATTTTTTGCCCAAGCCTAGATTACATGACTTTGTCTTGGTCAACATTTTTAATCACCACCTTGGAGAAAGTTGCACAAGGCTTTCTCATAATAAATCTGCAGCAGACACAGACCTGGAAGAGCTCATTTGTTAGAATCTGACATCAGAACTTGCCACTCTGTCTCCTTCTCTGCCCCACTATCACAAAGTTTCCAGATGCTGAAACACTGGACTGAGATGAAAAATTGAAATCCTGAATGCAAGTTCAAAATACAAATGGCACAAAAACCTTATTTCAAAATAACCCAGGTGGAAAAGATTCTTAAATATATTTTAAGCTGTGTATGGACCTCATATGACCTGGCTGAAAAAAAGCTGATGAAATATTAGAATAAGATAAATAACTAGAATAAAATAAACAGACACACAGTCTGGTAGACTATTATAAAATATTAAGAGATTTATGTTTCTCAGAAAACTGAAAAACTAAATAGAGTCCAGATGAAGGAACTACACCAACATAGGAAAAACAGCAAGTTAAATGTGACTTTCTCTTTTGGGCTTTCCCATATACCCATGTAGAATGATTCCTCCTTACAGATATGTGATTCTTTGTTTGTACATTTTTATCTCTTATAATATTAGAGGATAGTTAGCTGTGAGTATGTTTTTTCTGCAATAGACTGTGATGCCCTGGAGGCCAGTGGCTAAGTCACATTCTTTTTCATTTTCAAGCCCATCTCTAATAGCAAATAGTATTAAATCACTCTTATGATATCCTTTGCTAACTGGTTGTATTTTCTTGAAATTTTCTAACTCCATTTGTCAAGAGCAATAAATTGCATAGCAGAAGTTAGGTAACAACATTTCAGAGATGGGAAAACCTGATTTGGGTGGTAGATTAGACTAGATAGTCTTGAAGATTCCATGATGAATAGATTCCTATAATTCATGATTGGTTTCACAGTTGGTAAACAGAGTACTCTCTTGAAGTAATGGGAGCAAAGTGGCCATCAATCATGTCTAATATTCCTATCATCTACATCATTTCTTTGGGTAAAGATCTCTGTTCTCCACAAGGCCACTGTTAAAATGAAAATCAGTCACCTAATGTGAGAAGTGCATTAATATATTTTTTGCCCAAGCCTAGATTACATGACTTTGTCTTGGTCAACATTTTTAATCACCACCTTGGAGAAAGTTGCACAAGGCTTTCTCATAATAAATCTGCAGCAGACACAGACCTGGAAGAGCTCATTTGTTAGAATCTGACATCAGAACTTGCCACTCTGTCTCCTTCTCTGCCCCACTATCACAAAGTTTCCAGATGCTGAAACACTGGACTGAGATGAAAAATTGAAATCCTGAATGCAAGTTCAAAATACAAATGGCACAAAAACCTTATTTCAAAATAACCCAGGTGGAAAAGATTCTTAAATATATTTTAAGCTGTGTATGGACCTCATATGACCTGGCTGAAAAAAAGCTGATGAAATATTAGAATAAGATAAATAACTAGAATAAAATAAACAGACACACAGTCTGGTAGACTATTATAAAATATTAAGAGATTTATGTTTCTCAGAAAACTGAAAAACTAAATAGAGTCCAGATGAAGGAACTACACCAACATAGGAAAAACAGCAAGTTAAATGTGACTTTCTCTTTTGGGCTTTCCCATATACCCATGTAGAATGATTCCTCCTTACAGATATGTGATTCTTTGTTTGTACATTTTTATCTCTTATAATATTAGAGGATAGTTAGCTGTGAGTATGTTTTTTCTGCAATAGACTGTGATGCCCTGGAGGCCAGTGGCTAAGTCACATTCTTTTTCATTTTCAAGCCCATCTCTAATAGCAAATAGTATTAAATCACTCTTATGATATCCTTTGCTAACTGGTTGTATTTTCTTGAAATTTTCTAACTCCATTTGTCAAGAGCAATAAATTGCATAGCAGAAGTTAGGTAACAACATTTCAGAGATGGGAAAACCTGATTTGGGTGGTAGATTAGACTAGATAGTCTTGAAGATTCCATGATGAATAGATTCCTATAATTCATGATTGGTTTCACAGTTGGTAAACAGAGTACTCTCTTGAAGTAATGGGAGCAAAGGAAATGATTTTCACTGAACTAGGTTTAGCAACCAATTTATAATGGTCCTAGGGATCACAAATTCAGAAAAGACGCAGTAGTAATGACTCTCCTCTATTCCTTGATATCTGGGATTTCAAGAGTCACTGAAACAGCTGGGAAGCAAGAAGAAGTAAGGTGGAGAGATCAGCTTCTGAGATGGTTTCTCCATGCATGTGTATGGAACCTGGGAAGGGATCTCTAAAGGACAGGATGAGACAGGACTGTCCACAAGAACACCTATGTGTGATATATCCAATAAGAAAGTCACAGAGTAGTTGAATATTTTAGATGGTATTTCAGAACTTTAAGGCAACTGTTCTAGGATCAAAAGGTAGAAGTTGAAAGTCCATTTATGACTTCTACTGTAATCTGTTGGTTGAAGCAGTTACAGATCTTCCCATATTTAAGGGGAGATATCATAGACCTCACTTCTCAATAGATGTAGAGTTAAAGGATTTATAGGCATCTTTTAAAAACCACCATAGTAACACTTTTGTTTTTTGAGATATTAGCAGTTAACTAGATAAGAGATCTTACACAAATGTCCTGGAGCCGCACCACATATCATGTGCAGCAGAAGGTGTGCATGACATGGCAGTTTTGCTCCTCAGTGGAGAAGGAGGCTACCATTTACAGATGAATTGATATCTTGTGGGCTTACAGTTACCATAAACTTATAATTAAGTGCCATAATTAAGAGAATCAGATAACCACATGAACCAAGCAAGGGATGTATGAAGAGCATAAAAAATAGACATCTTGAATGCCATGACCGTAGACCCTACCCCTACATACCCTGCACAACCCTTGCCATCTTGGTCTGCCCCTCTTCTGCAATATCCCTGAGGCCTGGCATGTACAGGTACATTGTAATCAAATACCACAAATGCAATACAGACAGCAGCTGAAAAAATAAGAGTCTAAGAAGTGGGTAAACTTTGGAGCCAGGTGCTTATGGGGTCAATTTTTCATGAATGTCCAGAGAATGTCATTGACATCTCACTGTGGATCCAGCAATTAAACTCATTTCACGGTAAGGTCACTGTTTTCGCTCAGTCTGCAAACAGCTTCCCTCCACTCAGACTGGGGATAAAATGTAAAGTGTTTGATAGACACAATACAGGGAAGATCATGGACAAATTCAGAAAAGACGCAGTAGTAATGACTCTCCTCTATTCCTTGATATCTGGGATTTCAAGAGTCACTGAAACAGCTGGGAAGCAAGAAGAAGTAAGGTGGAGAGATCAGCTTCTGAGATGGTTTCTCCATGCATGTGTATGGAACCTGGGAAGGGATCTCTAAAGGACAGGATGAGACAGGACTGTCCACAAGAACACCTATGTGTGATATATCCAATAAGAAAGTCACAGAGTAGTTGAATATTTTAGATGGTATTTCAGAACTTTAAGGCAACTGTTCTAGGATCAAAAGGTAGAAGTTGAAAGTCCATTTATGACTTCTACTGTAATCTGTTGGTTGAAGCAGTTACAGATCTTCCCATATTTAAGGGGAGATATCATAGACCTCACTTCTCAATAGATGTAGAGTTAAAGGATTTATAGGCATCTTTTAAAAACCACCATAGTAACACTTTTGTTTTTTGAGATATTAGCAGTTAACTAGATAAGAGATCTTACACAAATGTCCTGGAGCCGCACCACATATCATGTGCAGCAGAAGGTGTGCATGACATGGCAGTTTTGCTCCTCAGTGGAGAAGGAGGCTACCATTTACAGATGAATTGATATCTTGTGGGCTTACAGTTACCATAAACTTATAATTAAGTGCCATAATTAAGAGAATCAGATAACCACATGAACCAAGCAAGGGATGTATGAAGAGCATAAAAAATAGACATCTTGAATGCCATGACCGTAGACCCTACCCCTACATACCCTGCACAACCCTTGCCATCTTGGTCTGCCCCTCTTCTGCAATATCCCTGAGGCCTGGCATGTACAGGTACATTGTAATCAAATACCACAAATGCAATACAGACAGCAGCTGAAAAAATAAGAGTCTAAGAAGTGGGTAAACTTTGGAGCCAGGTGCTTATGGGGTCAATTTTTCATGAATGTCCAGAGAATGTCATTGACATCTCACTGTGGATCCAGCAATTAAACTCATTTCACGGTAAGGTCACTGTTTTCGCTCAGTCTGCAAACAGCTTCCCTCCACTCAGACTGGGGATAAAATGTAAAGTGTTTGATAGACACAATACAGGGAAGATCATGACCATTAAATGAAATACAATCACTAATAACATTTTGAGATAATATACCGCCCATGTACCTGTGGTTTGTCCTGGTCTTCAGTACCATGCCACCTGTCCATGCTCAATCCCTACAGCCTGTGCTGAAATGCTGGAAAGGAAGATGGTATAACAACAAACCAACAAACCTTTATAATATAATATAAAGGTGCCTTTCTCTCAGAAGGGACCCATGTTAATTAGCTAAGTAGTCTTAGGTGGGGCCAGGCAGTCTGCAAGCCCCTTTCTAAGCCTATTCCCCATGGGGCAGCAAACCACAACCACAAAGGACTTCCCTGCCACATATGGCAGTTTTATAGTGTGCTGTCCTGGGGGTAGATCCTGTGGCAAGTGCAAAAAGCAAGCTATTGTCCTGACAGATTGCTGGCAATAGGAAGCTGAATTTGGATTGTCTTGACTAGTTTCCTCTGGGTTACCGTGGTTTAAGAATGGGACGTTGCTCCTGGGATATGCCCATATGTTGAGAGTATGGTTTTTACATCTCAATTATTGTTTAAACAGTCCATTCATCCTTTCAATTAGCCTGGCAGCAGTGTGGTTGTAAGATAAGTGGAAAAGCCAATATATTTGGCTTTTCATTTTTCATTCATCCATTCCTGGACTTCATGGCAGATTAAATGAATCCCATAGTCACTATTGATATCCAAGAGAGTCTTGTATGTTGCATAGCTGTATTGGACCCCAAATAGTGGGGTGCTTTTGCATTGCTCAATGACTTGGACAGGCCTTTTTTAATGTCCTGTTGTAGTGTACTGTAGCCTGTATATAGCTGTTAAGTATCAGTAAAAATTCTGAGAATGACACTCCAGGAGTATGAACAAACTAGAGGTGATAGAAGTTTATAAAAGTATAATCCAACCTTGAACTAGTTCAGTGCCTGGTTGGATTAAGGTTATCTGCTACCAGTGGATAAGATAAACTCTTTGTGAAAGGATCGAGAGCCTCTAATACTTATCATAAAAAAAAAAAATCTGTCAGACTTCTCTGGTGGTCCATTGGGTAGGGAGTCCACCTTGCAATGCACAGGGCACTGGGTTTGATCCTGGACTGAGAAGATCCCACATGCTGTGGAACAGCTGGACCAGTGTGTCCAATGAGACACACTCTGGAGTGTATGTGCCCAGAGCAGGTGCTCTGCAACGAGAGAGGTCACTGCAATGGGAGTCACACACAGATCAAAGAACAAAGATGGATAAATAAGTAAATAAATAAATAAACAATAAAAGAGGCCAAAATTAAAAAAAAAAATCTGTCCATTGGTAAGAGAAAAACTGACAATAGAAGCAGACCTGCTTCTATTCATTGATGATTCATTTTTCCGTGTTATTAGAAATGAATGTTAGCATAACCGTAATTAATCTGTTCAAGATAATAGATGTCAAGATGGAGAAATTCACTAGATACCTGACATTTATTTTTAAAAATAAAATATAAATTAAAGCAATACAATGTAGTAGCAGAAATTAGAATCTCAATAAATGGGTATATTAGCAGATTAGACATAGAATGAAAGTTGATTAAGAAATGAGAAAACTGAACATTGGAAAATATACAGGGTGAAGCCTAGAGAGCTAAAAGAATAGAAAATAGAAAGGAGCATACAGACATGTGGGATGTGGTGAGAAGACAGGCGAAATAGAGAACAAAACCAAAATAGCTGAGAGCTAAACTTTCCAAGATTAGCCTGGCAGCAGTGTGGTTGTAAGATAAGTGGAAAAGCCAATATATTTGGCTTTTCATTTTTCATTCATCCATTCCTGGACTTCATGGCAGATTAAATGAATCCCATAGTCACTATTGATATCCAAGAGAGTCTTGTATGTTGCATAGCTGTATTGGACCCCAAATAGTGGGGTGCTTTTGCATTGCTCAATGACTTGGACAGGCCTTTTTTAATGTCCTGTTGTAGTGTACTGTAGCCTGTATATAGCTGTTAAGTATCAGTAAAAATTCTGAGAATGACACTCCAGGAGTATGAACAAACTAGAGGTGATAGAAGTTTATAAAAGTATAATCCAACCTTGAACTAGTTCAGTGCCTGGTTGGATTAAGGTTATCTGCTACCAGTGGATAAGATAAACTCTTTGTGAAAGGATCGAGAGCCTCTAATACTTATCATAAAAAAAAAAAATCTGTCAGACTTCTCTGGTGGTCCATTGGGTAGGGAGTCCACCTTGCAATGCACAGGGCACTGGGTTTGATCCTGGACTGAGAAGATCCCACATGCTGTGGAACAGCTGGACCAGTGTGTCCAATGAGACACACTCTGGAGTGTATGTGCCCAGAGCAGGTGCTCTGCAACGAGAGAGGTCACTGCAATGGGAGTCACACACAGATCAAAGAACAAAGATGGATAAATAAGTAAATAAATAAATAAACAATAAAAGAGGCCAAAATTAAAAAAAAAAATCTGTCCATTGGTAAGAGAAAAACTGACAATAGAAGCAGACCTGCTTCTATTCATTGATGATTCATTTTTCCGTGTTATTAGAAATGAATGTTAGCATAACCGTAATTAATCTGTTCAAGATAATAGATGTCAAGATGGAGAAATTCACTAGATACCTGACATTTATTTTTAAAAATAAAATATAAATTAAAGCAATACAATGTAGTAGCAGAAATTAGAATCTCAATAAATGGGTATATTAGCAGATTAGACATAGAATGAAAGTTGATTAAGAAATGAGAAAACTGAACATTGGAAAATATACAGGGTGAAGCCTAGAGAGCTAAAAGAATAGAAAATAGAAAGGAGCATACAGACATGTGGGATGTGGTGAGAAGACAGGCGAAATAGAGAACAAAACCAAAATAGCTGAATGGTTAAGACTAAACACTTTCCAAGACTTATAAAAGATCTGGGCTACAAGAAACCTTATGAAACACAAGAAGCATATATGGACAAACAAACAGAAAACCTTTCACCCAAGTTCAGAATATAAGGTTCCTAAAAACAAAAAGCAAATATAAAAAGCAGTCAAAATTTATAATTTTATATATATATATACATAGTATATAATGTATTATGCTATATATATATATATATATTCTTAAAGGTTATAAATGTAAATAATAGGCAATATGTTTATATGAATTATGTATATATCATATAACACATTTTTTATAGCATAATTTATAATAAAATAAATAGTTACATTGAAACTTACAGGTTACTCCTTGACAGACAGGATGAAAGTCAAAAGACAGTGGGAAAATATCTTTAAAGTATTGCAAGAAAAGTGAGAACACATAATTTTATATTTAGTAAAAATATTCTTCGAAGCTGAAGGTCAAATAAGATGCTTCTGGGCACATAGAAATTGAGTGAATTCATCACTAGAAGACCTACACTAAAAGAAATACCAAAGTGCAGATGCAAAGTGATCCTAGAAGGAAACATGGAACTATAGGAAAGAATGAAGAGTGAAATAATGCCTAAAAAGGTGAAAAAATATAAGTTCAAACATACAAAGCAATACACGAGGGTTAAAAAATACAAAGACTAACATATTGTTTTTGTTGTTTAGTTGCTAAATCATGTCTGACTCTTCACGACACCATGGACTGCAGCATCCCCAGGCTCCTCTGTCCATGGGATTTCCCAGGCAAGAATACTGGAGTGGGTTCCCATTTCCTTCTCTAAGGGATCTTCCTGACCCAGAGATCAGACCCACATCTCCTGCATTGGCAGGAGGATTCTTTACCACTGAGCCACCAGGGGAAGCCCAGGAAAACATAAAGTACCAGAAAAGTCAGGAGTAAATGCAGTTAAAATACTCTAAAGTCTCTGTTACCTGTGAAGCCCTAAAAGTACTTACATTAAGTTTTCATAAGTCAAAGCTGCACATTAGTAAAAAACAAAAACAAAAACAAAGCAGTTTATAGAAAGAGAAGACAGAATACAAATATTGGATTTATTCAGCATAAGTCAAGAAATGAGAGGGAAAAGAAAATAAAGCAGATGAGACAAACAGAAAACAAGTAGATAGGAACCCAAGAACAGACCCAAGCTTTTTAAATACTCCAATTTCAAAATCAAAATTAATAAAATCCAACTGCATACTACTTAGACTTTAAGTAAAAGGACTTGGATAGTTTGAATGGGAATGACTGGGAAAGCTATACCATGCAAATCAGATAAAATAAGAGCCTGAAAGGGTCTAGAAACCATTTGGTCTCAAAGATGATGTGTTCTTCTGCCTTAGGGACCTCAATACTGAGGCCCAGAGTGGCAGCAAGTCATCTAGGACAAGGACTCCATGGGCTTCTGACTCCCAGTTCTGTCATTTTCAATACAACATCATAAAATGGAAATTGTTGTACTTTCATGTCTCATTGATTCCCAAGTTCAGACAGTGGGAAAATATCTTTAAAGTATTGCAAGAAAAGTGAGAACACATAATTTTATATTTAGTAAAAATATTCTTCGAAGCTGAAGGTCAAATAAGATGCTTCTGGGCACATAGAAATTGAGTGAATTCATCACTAGAAGACCTACACTAAAAGAAATACCAAAGTGCAGATGCAAAGTGATCCTAGAAGGAAACATGGAACTATAGGAAAGAATGAAGAGTGAAATAATGCCTAAAAAGGTGAAAAAATATAAGTTCAAACATACAAAGCAATACACGAGGGTTAAAAAATACAAAGACTAACATATTGTTTTTGTTGTTTAGTTGCTAAATCATGTCTGACTCTTCACGACACCATGGACTGCAGCATCCCCAGGCTCCTCTGTCCATGGGATTTCCCAGGCAAGAATACTGGAGTGGGTTCCCATTTCCTTCTCTAAGGGATCTTCCTGACCCAGAGATCAGACCCACATCTCCTGCATTGGCAGGAGGATTCTTTACCACTGAGCCACCAGGGGAAGCCCAGGAAAACATAAAGTACCAGAAAAGTCAGGAGTAAATGCAGTTAAAATACTCTAAAGTCTCTGTTACCTGTGAAGCCCTAAAAGTACTTACATTAAGTTTTCATAAGTCAAAGCTGCACATTAGTAAAAAACAAAAACAAAAACAAAGCAGTTTATAGAAAGAGAAGACAGAATACAAATATTGGATTTATTCAGCATAAGTCAAGAAATGAGAGGGAAAAGAAAATAAAGCAGATGAGACAAACAGAAAACAAGTAGATAGGAACCCAAGAACAGACCCAAGCTTTTTAAATACTCCAATTTCAAAATCAAAATTAATAAAATCCAACTGCATACTACTTAGACTTTAAGTAAAAGGACTTGGATAGTTTGAATGGGAATGACTGGGAAAGCTATACCATGCAAATCAGATAAAATAAGAGCCTGAAAGGGTCTAGAAACCATTTGGTCTCAAAGATGATGTGTTCTTCTGCCTTAGGGACCTCAATACTGAGGCCCAGAGTGGCAGCAAGTCATCTAGGACAAGGACTCCATGGGCTTCTGACTCCCAGTTCTGTCATTTTCAATACAACATCATAAAATGGAAATTGTTGTACTTTCCATCATGTCTCATTGATTCCCAAGTCAGAATGCTGTGCTCCTCTGCGTAGAGCCCTTTCTTGATGAGCTGTGTGTGGGGAGAATAGAGCCCTAAGAATGTATCTGTGAAATAGTTTCCTCTGTGGAAGCTGCAAGAGTCTTTTGATTTGTGTAGTATGATTTGTAATCTTGGCTGCCCAGCTCCAAGGATGGATGTGTAGGGAGTGAGAGATCCTTTACCATGCCTCTTTTTTTTCTTTTTTTCATTCCTTTTTCACTCTATTCTCCATCAGAGATTTATGACTGGGGAAAAGATAAAAGAAAAACAAATGCAAACTCTAAGCCAAGAGAGTCTTCTTGACTGTATTTCAGCTCTCTTAACAAATTGTCTGATCAAGTACACCTGGCTCAGTCAACAAATCAGATGGGAAATTTTAACCCATTGCCCGCCAGGATATATTGAGGATAGATATTTATTGCTTAACATTATCACTTGTAAAATTAGCTATGAATTATTGTACATAATGAAAATTAATTGTAGTAGGTGAGGCACTAGTGTGGTTATCCATTTAAAACAATCAGAGCAAAGCTATTTATACCTTTTTTCTAAAGCCCAAAGCATAACAACACCATAATGCAAGCCCCTGACTTGGTCTCTCTGCTTTTGATTTGTCTCACTTCCCTCCTCTGCATTCCCTGACAGACGTGACATGCAGCTTCAGATTTGACCCAGTTTCTGGGTTAACTGGAAGTAGCACAGGAAGCATATATAGCCTGAGGCTTTAGAATAGGTTATATGGTCAACCAGGCTCACTAGCTGTCATAGCAGAGATAGCCTGAGATAAGTTTAAAGCCTCTGAGTTATAACATCCCGACCAGCAAAGACTATAGATTTAGGTGTTTCATCTGTTTAGGCTGCTATAACAAAATACCACAGGGTGGGTGGATTATAAACAATGAAAATTTATTTTTCATGGCTCTGGAATCTCGGAAGTCCAAAATCAAGGCACCAGCAGATTCAGTGTCTGATGAGGATCTGCTTCCTAGTTCACAAATGGCCGTCTTTGTATTGTGTCCTCATGAGACAGAAGAAGTCAGAGAGTTCTCTGGAGTCTCCTTCATAAGAGCACTGATTCCATTCATAAGCATCCCACCCTTATGAGTAATCAACTCTCAAAGGCTCCACCTCTAGGATGTAACATATGAATTTGGGAGGGATGCAAATCTTCCCTGTTAATATAGCAGCTAACATTTATTAAACACTTCCTATATGCCCAATACCTTAAACACATTTTTTTCATTTAATCTTCATAACAACTATATGAGGTAAGTACTGTTGCTACTTATCTCTTTAAGTACTGTTATCACTTTACAGATGAAGATACTAATTTTTTAAAGGATTAAGCAATATAGAAGGCAATCTCTTAATAAGCGGCAGAGAAGGATTTGACTTGGGAAATGTGACTCCAGCACTCATGTGGTAAAAACCCCACCTGCCTGTGTGACCAGAACTCTGGCTTGGATCCTATCTAACTGCAGAGATCTCTGATCTCCAACTGAGCTCTTCCTTCTTGGAATCCCAACCTGAGATAGGAGTCTTTCTACATTCACTACAATCCCAAGAATCATGAAAAACATTCTACGTTAACTGAAGTTACAACAATTTGCCTGAAATTGCCTAGAACAATTGCCTAACTGCTTCTAGGCCTCCTTTGACATTGTGTTTCAAACTGTACGACTGCTTTTGATTTGTCTCACTTCCCTCCTCTGCATTCCCTGACAGACGTGACATGCAGCTTCAGATTTGACCCAGTTTCTGGGTTAACTGGAAGTAGCACAGGAAGCATATATAGCCTGAGGCTTTAGAATAGGTTATATGGTCAACCAGGCTCACTAGCTGTCATAGCAGAGATAGCCTGAGATAAGTTTAAAGCCTCTGAGTTATAACATCCCGACCAGCAAAGACTATAGATTTAGGTGTTTCATCTGTTTAGGCTGCTATAACAAAATACCACAGGGTGGGTGGATTATAAACAATGAAAATTTATTTTTCATGGCTCTGGAATCTCGGAAGTCCAAAATCAAGGCACCAGCAGATTCAGTGTCTGATGAGGATCTGCTTCCTAGTTCACAAATGGCCGTCTTTGTATTGTGTCCTCATGAGACAGAAGAAGTCAGAGAGTTCTCTGGAGTCTCCTTCATAAGAGCACTGATTCCATTCATAAGCATCCCACCCTTATGAGTAATCAACTCTCAAAGGCTCCACCTCTAGGATGTAACATATGAATTTGGGAGGGATGCAAATCTTCCCTGTTAATATAGCAGCTAACATTTATTAAACACTTCCTATATGCCCAATACCTTAAACACATTTTTTTCATTTAATCTTCATAACAACTATATGAGGTAAGTACTGTTGCTACTTATCTCTTTAAGTACTGTTATCACTTTACAGATGAAGATACTAATTTTTTAAAGGATTAAGCAATATAGAAGGCAATCTCTTAATAAGCGGCAGAGAAGGATTTGACTTGGGAAATGTGACTCCAGCACTCATGTGGTAAAAACCCCACCTGCCTGTGTGACCAGAACTCTGGCTTGGATCCTATCTAACTGCAGAGATCTCTGATCTCCAACTGAGCTCTTCCTTCTTGGAATCCCAACCTGAGATAGGAGTCTTTCTACATTCACTACAATCCCAAGAATCATGAAAAACATTCTACGTTAACTGAAGTTACAACAATTTGCCTGAAATTGCCTAGAACAATTGCCTAACTGCTTCTAGGCCTCCTTTGACATTGTGTTTCAAACTGTACGACTGCTTGTGTCAGTACTGGTTGTCAAAGCTCACTGTTTTTGTCAGGGTTCTCCAGAGACAAGGAACCCGTAAGAGCTTATCTATGCATTTATCCATCTATCTATCCTTCTATTTATCTGTCATCTATTATCTCTCCATCTATTTGCATGCATGCTAAATTGCTTCAGTTGTGACCAACTCTTTGTGACCTTATGGACTGTAGCCCACCAGGCTCTACCGTCCATGAGATTCTCCAGGCAAGAACACTGGGGAACATTGCCATTTCCTCCTCCAGGGAATCTTCCTGACCCAGGAATCAAGCCTATGTCTTTTATGTCTCTTGCGTTGGCAGGTGGACTCTTTATCACTAGGACCCCCTGGGAAGCCTGTATCTATTTATGTATCATCTATCACTCATGTGTCTAGCTCTAATGGGTTTATTGTAAGGAATTGGTTCATGTGGGTATGGAGACTAAGAAGTTCCATGATGTCCAAGATAGAAACTCAGGAAAGCTTATAGTATAAATTCCAGTTGAGCTTGAAGCTCTGAGACCCAGGAAGTGTCAATGGGGCAAGCTCCAGTCCAAAGGCAGGAGATGAACAATGTCTCAGCTCAGTCAGGCAGAAAGAAAAAAAAAATAACCCTCCCTTTGGATCTTTCGCTCTTTTTAGGCCCTCAGTGGGTTGGATGATGCCTAGCCACGTTGAAAAGAACAGTTTTCTTTACTCAGTCTTACGATTCAAATGCTTTTTCCTGAAATGCTCACAGACACACCCAGAAACACTATCTAACTACAGATCTGGTCCTGTCTGTCAGATCCTGGAGGTTCTGTGAGCTTCAGTAGAAACTTTGGTTCTCCTGGTCCTGGCATGCCTTGCTCCTACTATCACAGTACATGGATGCATGTTTAACTGGAGCATATAATCATTTCTCAGTAAATGCTTAATAAGGCACTCCCAAGAGGATCAACCTGTCAGATCCATATTTCAGACTGCCCTGTGCTGCCAGGTAGAATTATGAACTGTTGCTATTTTCCCTGCTTCTCAGTTAGTTATCACTGGTCATTCTAAATCACTTAAATGATTTGCAGATTGCATTTCTTTTTTTTTTTTTTCTTGACAATGTATTTCTCCCTTCCTTTTATTATTATTATTTTGAAATAAAACTCCTTAGGCTTAGCAGGAAAGGCCACTTAAAATTAAAGCCTCACAAAACAGAATTAATGAGAAGCATAGATTTCTTTCAGCGACCCTTTTGTCATTCCCTGTGCATTAAGCAACTGTGCATTAAGCTTAATAACTTTGGGCTAATGTTCAAAAGGGACAATGGATGCCTTGAAAGTGACACTGTGAATATTGAAGTCCAAAGGGTAAAGAGAATGTGATATCCCTCTCACAGCTGATGAGGAAGCAGCCTCATAAAACGGAAATGAGGGTCTTAGACTAGATGATCACCAGGGTCCCTTATAGTTGTAAAACTCCAAATGGTCAGAGGGGACAGCCTAGATACAATGGGTTAAAGAGTGAAAGTAATCATTAACCACATACTTGGCCCTCATAATTTATTTGCCTCTTATTGATCTAAATGAATATATTTCTGTTAATATCCCAGAAATAATTTTCAGAAGGCCCCTTGAAACTCTATTATAGATTTCCCTACCATGGAAAGACTATGGATTATTTTCTAGCTAGTTACCCATAAAAGTGAGAGCTAATATCAGTTGAGATGCTTGGTTGTAAACCTTAGAAACTAATGCTTGCTGCTTAGTGAAAGAGAATTTATTGGAAGGAGAGGCAAGTTCACAGGATCATTGAGGAGCCGAAGGACCTGAGTTAGGACATGGATCTGAATGAAGAGGCTCTTGGGGCTGGAGAGGGGCTTATCCCCAGGCTACATGTATGCTTCTGTGCTCTGAACATAACCTCTCAGAGCAGGCATCAGAAGGGCACCTTGGTCACAAGACTATCTCCTAGCTGTACCAGAGTGTGGGCCTGAAAGGGAATGATATGACCTTCTAGGCGCCTAAAGTTGGGGGGTAGGAGAGAAATGCCCTCCCATTAAACTGATATCCAAAAGGAAATTAGGAAAGAATATTACTGAATGCCAGACAGGCTAGAAAAAGAGTTGTGTCTGCTACAATAACTGTAGATTATAAAAGTGTGTTTACCCTGAGATATTTGTGTGTGTGTGTACTCAGTCATGTCTGACTGCTTGCAACTCCACAGACTGTAACCCAACAGGCTCCTTTGTCCATGGGATCTTGGGGCAAGAATAATGGAATGGGTTGCCATCTCCTTCTCCAGAGGTTCTTCCCAACCCAGGGATTGAACCCATGTTTCTTGTGGCTCCTATATTGGCAGGCATATTCTTTACCACTAGGGCCACCTGGGAAGCCATGTATACCTACAGTGTATTTAAAATAGCACGAGATTCAGGATCAGACAGACTTGGTTCAAAGGCTGGTCCTCCCACTTTCTAACTATGTGACCTGGCAGATGCTTTTTAAGCTCATATTGTCAGAGGATCTCAGAGGGTTCTCCCTCCTATGGTTGTTTTGGGAATAAAGGCATCATTCATGGAAACCCTGGTGCACAGTAGGATTTATTATTATATTTTTCTTTAAGGAAGATATGCTCCTCGTTTTGAATTTTAAATGGCTTATAACCTAGCAAGACTTTTCTAAAACTCTCTGACAAAGAGTCTTTGAAATGAAAAAAATGACAGAAAACATAGCAATTAGAAACCTACAGCTTGAGCCCTATTTACAACAGGAAACTCCATTTTCCTTATTGATCTAAATGAATATATTTCTGTTAATATCCCAGAAATAATTTTCAGAAGGCCCCTTGAAACTCTATTATAGATTTCCCTACCATGGAAAGACTATGGATTATTTTCTAGCTAGTTACCCATAAAAGTGAGAGCTAATATCAGTTGAGATGCTTGGTTGTAAACCTTAGAAACTAATGCTTGCTGCTTAGTGAAAGAGAATTTATTGGAAGGAGAGGCAAGTTCACAGGATCATTGAGGAGCCGAAGGACCTGAGTTAGGACATGGATCTGAATGAAGAGGCTCTTGGGGCTGGAGAGGGGCTTATCCCCAGGCTACATGTATGCTTCTGTGCTCTGAACATAACCTCTCAGAGCAGGCATCAGAAGGGCACCTTGGTCACAAGACTATCTCCTAGCTGTACCAGAGTGTGGGCCTGAAAGGGAATGATATGACCTTCTAGGCGCCTAAAGTTGGGGGGTAGGAGAGAAATGCCCTCCCATTAAACTGATATCCAAAAGGAAATTAGGAAAGAATATTACTGAATGCCAGACAGGCTAGAAAAAGAGTTGTGTCTGCTACAATAACTGTAGATTATAAAAGTGTGTTTACCCTGAGATATTTGTGTGTGTGTGTACTCAGTCATGTCTGACTGCTTGCAACTCCACAGACTGTAACCCAACAGGCTCCTTTGTCCATGGGATCTTGGGGCAAGAATAATGGAATGGGTTGCCATCTCCTTCTCCAGAGGTTCTTCCCAACCCAGGGATTGAACCCATGTTTCTTGTGGCTCCTATATTGGCAGGCATATTCTTTACCACTAGGGCCACCTGGGAAGCCATGTATACCTACAGTGTATTTAAAATAGCACGAGATTCAGGATCAGACAGACTTGGTTCAAAGGCTGGTCCTCCCACTTTCTAACTATGTGACCTGGCAGATGCTTTTTAAGCTCATATTGTCAGAGGATCTCAGAGGGTTCTCCCTCCTATGGTTGTTTTGGGAATAAAGGCATCATTCATGGAAACCCTGGTGCACAGTAGGATTTATTATTATATTTTTCTTTAAGGAAGATATGCTCCTCGTTTTGAATTTTAAATGGCTTATAACCTAGCAAGACTTTTCTAAAACTCTCTGACAAAGAGTCTTTGAAATGAAAAAAATGACAGAAAACATAGCAATTAGAAACCTACAGCTTGAGCCCTATTTACAAACAGGAAACTCCTAGCAGGATCTGGGAGGAAGGTCCCTTTCCTCAGCAGTTGTACTAAACAGAGGTGCATCCTTTGCCTCAATAATTGGATGCCTCTCTCTTAGTTCGAAAAATTATATCACCTCCCAAACCTCCACCATATTTTACTTTTCTATTTAGGATGCTGACATGTCCCTGAATTTTGCAAGTACATTTGCTTAGACTTAATGCCATCATCATAAAGGACCAGTTTCTTAATTTCTTTTCATGCTAAATTAGCAAGAAAGATCAAAGTCCTTTCGTCTTACGACTGAACTGCTCAAGCATCTAAAAATGCCTTTAGGACTTCAGAGAGAAGCCACCACAGTGCATGACACTCACATTCTTTTTATAGACTTACAGGTCTGTGAAGCTTTTTTGTGTGTGTTTGTGCGCAACCTATTACAACTAGCTATTGCCTAGTGTGGCAAATGAAACAAAGAAGACTGCTTTCATGAACCATATTTCCTAAACTAAAAGTGCTCACATCACTATGCAATAAATAGATTTTGTTTTTTTTTTTTTCCTAGCAGAAAGATGCTTTTGACCTACATGTTTTTCTTTTTTATTAATTTAAAGGTCTTTTAAAAATTATTCAGTATTAACTTCAGTTAAGCAAGAATAAAACTGACATTTCAAAACTGGATTTTCGGATATAGATGAAAGCTTCTGATGTATACTGTGAGCTGAGTCAATTTCATTAAATTTTCAAAGATCTGTCATCCTCCAAACCTAACCATGTAAAAAAGTCAAACATTAATAGAAAATCTGGCTTTAGTTACTGGTGTCAGAAATGTCAAATAGGGAAAGAATAACTTCACAGATACTTTTCCTACAAGAATAACACAAAGATTTGATTGTGAGCATGTTGTTTACAGTGGAGAAGAATTGAAAGCAGCCCAAAACTCCAGCTTTAGGGGATTAAATAGATAAAACGGGGCTGTTTTTAAAACTCTCTGACAAAGAGTCTTTGAAATGAAAAAAATGACAGAAAACATAGCAATTAGAAACCTACAGCTTGAGCCCTATTTACAAACAGGAAACTCCTAGCAGGATCTGGGAGGAAGGTCCCTTTCCTCAGCAGTTGTACTAAACAGAGGTGCATCCTTTGCCTCAATAATTGGATGCCTCTCTCTTAGTTCGAAAAATTATATCACCTCCCAAACCTCCACCATATTTTACTTTTCTATTTAGGATGCTGACATGTCCCTGAATTTTGCAAGTACATTTGCTTAGACTTAATGCCATCATCATAAAGGACCAGTTTCTTAATTTCTTTTCATGCTAAATTAGCAAGAAAGATCAAAGTCCTTTCGTCTTACGACTGAACTGCTCAAGCATCTAAAAATGCCTTTAGGACTTCAGAGAGAAGCCACCACAGTGCATGACACTCACATTCTTTTTATAGACTTACAGGTCTGTGAAGCTTTTTTGTGTGTGTTTGTGCGCAACCTATTACAACTAGCTATTGCCTAGTGTGGCAAATGAAACAAAGAAGACTGCTTTCATGAACCATATTTCCTAAACTAAAAGTGCTCACATCACTATGCAATAAATAGATTTTGTTTTTTTTTTTTTCCTAGCAGAAAGATGCTTTTGACCTACATGTTTTTCTTTTTTATTAATTTAAAGGTCTTTTAAAAATTATTCAGTATTAACTTCAGTTAAGCAAGAATAAAACTGACATTTCAAAACTGGATTTTCGGATATAGATGAAAGCTTCTGATGTATACTGTGAGCTGAGTCAATTTCATTAAATTTTCAAAGATCTGTCATCCTCCAAACCTAACCATGTAAAAAAGTCAAACATTAATAGAAAATCTGGCTTTAGTTACTGGTGTCAGAAATGTCAAATAGGGAAAGAATAACTTCACAGATACTTTTCCTACAAGAATAACACAAAGATTTGATTGTGAGCATGTTGTTTACAGTGGAGAAGAATTGAAAGCAGCCCAAAACTCCAGCTTTAGGGGATTAAATAGATAAAACGGGGGCTGTTTTTTAAAAGAAAGGCTTATCATAGAAAAAAAATGAGAAAAAGTTTTAATGACACAGAAAGATCCTTGTAAATTATTGAGAGAGATACAGTTTAAAGGAGTACATTCAGTAGAATCTCAATTCTCTAAATACACACAGATACACACAGTGTGACATGCCAAATGCAGAGTTATTTTTTTTTCTAGATGACACATTTAAGAGTTGGGTTTTATTTTATTTTGTTCTGGAAATCTGTATTTTCCAACAGCAAAGAAAATTTTAAAACAGTAAGTTATTTTACATAGTAAGGGGCTTCCACAATGGCTCAGTGGGTAAAGACTCTGCCTACGATTCAGGAAACACAGGAGACTGGATCCTTGGGTCAAGAAGATCCCCTGGAGGAGGAAGTGGCAATCCACTACAGTATTCTTGTCTGAAAAATCCTATGGACAGAAGAGCCTGTTGGGCTACAGTCCAAAGGTTTGCAGAGTCAGACAGGACTGAGCAACTAAGCGTGCGAGATAAGATTGATATTACCCTGTTTTCTGACTTGGTTTCAATTCTCGAGCTTATATCCCTGTTTTCCGACTTAGTTTCAATTCTCAGACTTATATCAAATACGGGAATTTCAAAGTCATGGAAAAAATGAGTGAATATGAAGCTTACAGATCTTGAATGTGTTCTCTCCCTCCACTAAAAATTCTTTAACTCCACTTCTGATAGTAATACTTGGCTAAATGGTGCTGAGACACTGCAGATACTTCCTATTCTGAGTCCACGTTATACCTGGAACTAAAGGGCCTAATCAATGCTCAGAATTTGAGCATTTCCACTACTATTAGATGAAAGCTTCTGATGTATACTGTGAGCTGAGTCAATTTCATTAAATTTTCAAAGATCTGTCATCCTCCAAACCTAACCATGTAAAAAAGTCAAACATTAATAGAAAATCTGGCTTTAGTTACTGGTGTCAGAAATGTCAAATAGGGAAAGAATAACTTCACAGATACTTTTCCTACAAGAATAACACAAAGATTTGATTGTGAGCATGTTGTTTACAGTGGAGAAGAATTGAAAGCAGCCCAAAACTCCAGCTTTAGGGGATTAAATAGATAAAACGGGGGCTGTTTTTTAAAAGAAAGGCTTATCATAGAAAAAAAATGAGAAAAAGTTTTAATGACACAGAAAGATCCTTGTAAATTATTGAGAGAGATACAGTTTAAAGGAGTACATTCAGTAGAATCTCAATTCTCTAAATACACACAGATACACACAGTGTGACATGCCAAATGCAGAGTTATTTTTTTTTCTAGATGACACATTTAAGAGTTGGGTTTTATTTTATTTTGTTCTGGAAATCTGTATTTTCCAACAGCAAAGAAAATTTTAAAACAGTAAGTTATTTTACATAGTAAGGGGCTTCCACAATGGCTCAGTGGGTAAAGACTCTGCCTACGATTCAGGAAACACAGGAGACTGGATCCTTGGGTCAAGAAGATCCCCTGGAGGAGGAAGTGGCAATCCACTACAGTATTCTTGTCTGAAAAATCCTATGGACAGAAGAGCCTGTTGGGCTACAGTCCAAAGGTTTGCAGAGTCAGACAGGACTGAGCAACTAAGCGTGCGAGATAAGATTGATATTACCCTGTTTTCTGACTTGGTTTCAATTCTCGAGCTTATATCCCTGTTTTCCGACTTAGTTTCAATTCTCAGACTTATATCAAATACGGGAATTTCAAAGTCATGGAAAAAATGAGTGAATATGAAGCTTACAGATCTTGAATGTGTTCTCTCCCTCCACTAAAAATTCTTTAACTCCACTTCTGATAGTAATACTTGGCTAAATGGTGCTGAGACACTGCAGATACTTTCTATTCTGAGTTTAAGTTATATCTTGAATTAAAGTGCCTAATTAATGCTCAGTATTTGAGCATTTCCACTACTATTAGTAGTTAGTAACACAAAACAGAGGTTATTGGATAAATAATAAATAAATGATAAATAATATTCCTGGTATATTCCCAGTATGTATAAAATTCTGAATTTTCCCCCATCTCCAAAGGGCTAGTTAATATTTATTCCAGTTCTGGGGAAAACTACATAGCTCCTGCATTGGTGGTTTATTTGTGTCAGAAGAAGCCTTGAATCTTCGCCCTCAAATGGAAACCATCTTTTGGAATTCTGATGTTCTGGTAAAGTGAATGGCTCTGGAGTTCGAATGCCTGAGTTTGCACTTTAGTTTTTCCACTTACTAACAAGTTATGAGCTTTGACCAAGTTATTTAACCTCTTTACTTTTCAATTTCTTCATCTATAAGAGGGGAAAATACTGGTGCTTTCTCTATGGAGTTATTGTGGAGACTGAATTAATATGCAAAGAGCTTAAAGCAAAAGCACCCAGTGAGTGCTTTGTAAAATCAGAGGCACGCTGGTCATTCTTTGTCTGCCTTCCTTATTTCCTCATAAAGCCATCCTCCCACTTCTAAGTTTGCTCTGAGCCCCAAAGGTTGACTTCGACGCGGCAAGGTGCATGTTAAGTCACTTCAGCTGTGTTAGACTCTGCAGTTCTATGGACTGTAGTCTGTCAGGCTCCTCTGTCCGTGGGATTCTCCAGGCAAGAGTACTGGAGTGGGTTGCCAAGCCCTCCTCCAGGGAATTTTCCCACCCCATGGATTGAACCTAACCCTCTTAGGTCTCCTGCATTGGCAGGTGGGTTCTTACCACTAGCACCACCCAGGAAGCTGGTTAGCCTCTATAGAATGCCTCAAACTCTCTCAGCTCTGGCTTTCAGCTGGGTATAAGACAGAGGATTCATGCTTTATTCCTTCCTGCCTCTGCCCCTGGCTCGAAGCTCCTGGCGGTGGCTGTATTCTTCTCTAGTTTCATCTCCTGGTAGCAGCCCAACTTACTGGAATTTCAAAGTCATGGAAAAAATGAGTGAATATGAAGCTTACAGATCTTGAATGTGTTCTCTCCCTCCACTAAAAATTCTTTAACTCCACTTCTGATAGTAATACTTGGCTAAATGGTGCTGAGACACTGCAGATACTTTCTATTCTGAGTTTAAGTTATATCTTGAATTAAAGTGCCTAATTAATGCTCAGTATTTGAGCATTTCCACTACTATTAGTAGTTAGTAACACAAAACAGAGGTTATTGGATAAATAATAAATAAATGATAAATAATATTCCTGGTATATTCCCAGTATGTATAAAATTCTGAATTTTCCCCCATCTCCAAAGGGCTAGTTAATATTTATTCCAGTTCTGGGGAAAACTACATAGCTCCTGCATTGGTGGTTTATTTGTGTCAGAAGAAGCCTTGAATCTTCGCCCTCAAATGGAAACCATCTTTTGGAATTCTGATGTTCTGGTAAAGTGAATGGCTCTGGAGTTCGAATGCCTGAGTTTGCACTTTAGTTTTTCCACTTACTAACAAGTTATGAGCTTTGACCAAGTTATTTAACCTCTTTACTTTTCAATTTCTTCATCTATAAGAGGGGAAAATACTGGTGCTTTCTCTATGGAGTTATTGTGGAGACTGAATTAATATGCAAAGAGCTTAAAGCAAAAGCACCCAGTGAGTGCTTTGTAAAATCAGAGGCACGCTGGTCATTCTTTGTCTGCCTTCCTTATTTCCTCATAAAGCCATCCTCCCACTTCTAAGTTTGCTCTGAGCCCCAAAGGTTGACTTCGACGCGGCAAGGTGCATGTTAAGTCACTTCAGCTGTGTTAGACTCTGCAGTTCTATGGACTGTAGTCTGTCAGGCTCCTCTGTCCGTGGGATTCTCCAGGCAAGAGTACTGGAGTGGGTTGCCAAGCCCTCCTCCAGGGAATTTTCCCACCCCATGGATTGAACCTAACTCTCTTATGTCTCCTGCATTGGCAGGTGGGTTCTTTACCACTAGCACCACCCAGGAAGCTGGTTAGCCTCTATAGAATGCCTCAAACTCTCTCAGCTCTGGCTTTCAGCTGGGTATAAGACAGAGGATTCATGCTTTATTCCTTCCTGCCTCTGCCCCTGGCTCGAAGCTCCTGGCGGTGGCTGTATTCTTCTCTAGTTTCATCTCCTGGTAGCAGCCCTTCCTCCAGGACACCCATTTTCTATTAGATTTCTCTAAACTGTTCTCTTGCTTCCTCAGATTTACATGTAGTAAGAGCTTCCCATGGCCACCAATTCCTGGATGCCTCACCATGCTTTATTGCTTCCCTTAAGCCTGCTCACACCTCTGTAAATGGTCTCTTTCTTGAACACTGTTCTGTTTATCCCTTTTGAATGAGTCAAGTGCTACCTTCTGGGCCCTTGACAAACACAAATGACAAGTCCTAATAGATGATCCTCTTGCTCATAGTTAGTATTGCAGCCAGAGGAGATTGTCAAGAGCAAAAATAATCTTTTTCTTTTTTGGGCATGCAAGGCTCCAGAGAACTTTCAGATTCTTATGAATTATGAATGCCTCAAGTTTGCTAAACCATCATGCAGGTGAGATGTGAAGGACAGGACTTTTAGTTGCCATTTTATTTGTGCAATAGGATATCTGCTGCTTAGCAATCACACCAAGCTTTGGATTCTTTTAAGATTCTTATCTGCTTATACATTTTCTCTGTCCAAAGATAACACGATAAAGACTTGGTTATGATTTCTATTATGGTTATACCAGGTTCTGTCTTTGAGTCAATTAACTATTCATTCATTCATTTATTCATCACATGTAAATTGAGAGCCTGCTCTGGACCAGAGGAATACTGGACTGGAGGAAAGCATTATAAGTAAAAAAGAAAACACAGGCAGCCACAGTTTCATGGTATTTCTAATTTGAGGAAAGAGGTTTTAATTCTGTAACTGCAAACATGCCAAAAAAAAAAAAAAAAAGAAATGTAAACTTATGCCCATGACAAGTGCTATGAAGGGAGGTACATGAAGCCAGAAAAATCTTTGATAGGGAGATTTGACCTAGTCAGGAGATCAGGAAAAGCCTCCCTAAGATGGTGATATGAGCTGAGACAAGAAGAATAAGAAAGAGGTGACAAGAAAATTTCAGAAAGAGGAAATAGCGTGTGTAAATGTCCTGCAGTGTGTGTGAGTGGGGATCACGATGACACCTGGCCAGGAGAGAAGGCAGTGTGGTCAGAGCACAGAGAAGAAGGGAAACGGGGGCGTGTATGATGAAGCTAGGAGGAAGCTGAAGGTTGGACAGGATGGGACCTTAGAGGCCATGTTCAGTAGTTTTTTTTTTTTTTTTATCCCCAAGGCATCGGGAGACCATTAGATGATTTTAAGCAGGGAATGATCTGATTGGCCTTGTGTTTTTCAAAGATTGTTCTGTGTTTCTAAACGCCACTATTCTAGACCAAAATAAAAGAAAAGCTGAAATAAGAATAGAGAATATGCACTTCTTTCTTTGCAGGTGATTAGACTGGAACTGAATTAATTTATCCTAATCAAAAGGATTCTTCTCAAGGCCTCATCAGTGACAGGTAATTTCAAGATGTGATCGTTACATGTGTCTGTTTCTAATCAATCCCTGGTACTACATTTCAGCAAGTCAACACTGCTACATATTTTTGTAACTTTCCAGTAATTTTCATGTCACAGCTGTCACTGGGTTCCCTGCTGGACCCAAGTACACATAACTAATTAATCAATCAATCAAGAAGGAGAGAAAGTCATGCCTAATGCTGCAATGAGAATCTTTGTTTGCTAAACCCAATGACTAGCTCAAGGTGGAATAAGAAAGGAGGTCTCCTTAATGGAAGGCAGAGTTTGCAGATTTAAAGGTAATTCCTAAGACTGATGGTCTTTGTAATTTGGAGTTTGTGTGCTGCTGTTGCCTGGCTGTTTACTCCACATTATCGAGGGAAGCAAATCTATGGTTGAAACTCCCACTGCTGCTGTTTGTCACCAGTGCAGAAAGAGGTGGGAGAGAGAAGGGCAGGGAGAAGGATGAAATCTTAACTCCAGAGTTAGGAGATCTGGCTTCCAGCTCTAATCCACTGTGTGCAACCTTGGGCAAACTATTTAATCTCATAGGGCCTCCTTCATGCATGATAATCAGGTCTGTTGAAAGTAAGAGAGAGATGCCATTGAAGGAAGCACATCAGTCATTCAGGCACAAATTTAGGATATGTCCAGGCTTGCATTTCCCTGGTCTACGAAATTCAAAACGTTGATTCCCTTTACCTGCAGCAGCTGACCATATATTTCTTAAAGCTGGCTGCTTTATCATTTTGTAACCAGGAAAAATGACAAAGGTTTATCTGGCATGTTCTATTAATCAAAGTTAGACCTGATTCTTCTACAAAGACAAATCCTAAACCTCAGCAATGCTATCCTAAATAGATACGTGTTGTTTATGTGAAATCCTGTGTCCATGAGGTAGTTATGCCTTCTCTATGTTATGAATCTTGCAATATGTGACCTCCAAGTTTGCCACAGTGTGTGTTCACTCCTGTGTGGAGGATAATATTAGCTTTTGATTGCTTCAAGAGGTTAAAATTAAGTGAAAGTGACATACATCTTCTACTTACTGTCCATTGGGTAAAACTAGCCATATGGCTCTGTCTCTCCAAGGGAAGCTAAGGAAAGTAGAATACATGGAATATAAGTGAGCTCTTTTACTCACCAACTGTGGTCAATTTGTAGGAAAATACCTGAGTAATTGTTGGGAAGGGATCTGAGTTCTGGTCCAGATTCATCAGGACAAAATGTCAGGCATATGCAGAAGATGGGTTGGTATACTGTTTAGCAACAGATCTCTCCTCTAGTCAGAATATCTTTTTCCTCTTTTACTTGTCTCTGAGAAATGAAGTGAATCAAGAAAATGTTGTTTGTTTGCTACTTATTTATACAAAAGAAAATTAGAAAGTCTTGAATATTGCAACCAGGCTATGACAAAATTAGTAAATCAGTTGGATGATATTTTAACTCGGCCTCAACAGACAGTCACAAGTCAATTATGGGATTTCTGAAGAATCTAATAGTTGTTTAGGTTGCATACAAAAATTCTCTATGGTTGAAACTCCCACTGCTGCTGTTTGTCACCAGTGCAGAAAGAGGTGGAGAGAGAAGGGCAGGGAGAAGGATGAAATCTTAACTCCAGAGTTAGGAGATCTGGCTTCCAGCTCTAATCCACTGTGTGCAACCTTGGGCAAACTATTTAATCTCATAGGGCCTCCTTCATGCATGATAATCAGGTCTGTTGAAAGTAAGAGAGATGCCATTGAAGGAAGCACATCAGTCATTCAGGCACAAATTTAGGATATGTCCAGGCTTGCATTTCCCTGGTCTACGAAATTCAAAACGTTGATTCCCTTTACCTGCAGCAGCTGACCATATATTTCTTAAAGCTGGCTGCTTTATCATTTTGTAACCAGGAAAAATGACAAAGGTTTATCTGGCATGTTCTATTAATCAAAGTTAGACCTGATTCTTCTACAAAGACAAATCCTAAACCTCAGCAATGCTATCCTAAATAGATACGTGTTGTTTATGTGAAATCCTGTGTCCATGAGGTAGTTATGCCTTCTCTATGTTATGAATCTTGCAATATGTGACCTCCAAGTTTGCCACAGTGTGTGTTCACTCCTGTGTGGAGGATAATATTAGCTTTTGATTGCTTCAAGAGGTTAAAATTAAGTGAAAGTGACATACATCTTCTACTTACTGTCCATTGGGTAAAACTAGCCATATGGCTCTGTCTCTCCAAGGGAAGCTAAGGAAAGTAGAATACATGGAATATAAGTGAGCTCTTTTACTCACCAACTGTGGTCAATTTGTAGGAAAATACCTGAGTAATTGTTGGGAAGGGATCTGAGTTCTGGTCCAGATTCATCAGGACAAAATGTCAGGCATATGCAGAAGATGGGTTGGTATACTGTTTAGCAACAGATCTCTCCTCTAGTCAGAATATCTTTTTCCTCTTTTACTTGTCTCTGAGAAATGAAGTGAATCAAGAAAATGTTGTTTGTTTGCTACTTATTTATACAAAAGAAAATTAGAAAGTCTTCGGAATATTGCAACCAGGCTATGACAAAATTAGTAAATCAGTTGGATGATATTTTAACTCGGCCTCAACAGACAGTCACAAGTCAATTATGGGATTTCTGAAGAATCTAATAGTTGTTTAGGTTGTGCATACTTACAAAAATGTTAAGTTTCTGGCTACTATTCATATGTACCTAACAGTATCCATAACTCAAGCAAATAATGGAGAGGAGAGGGTACAGGTTCTTCCATGACCAGCCTCCCAGTCCTGCTCACTAACTCTTTGGTTGTTGCCCACCTCCCCACTCTACTTGCCTAGATCCTTGTACTTTGCATGTCCAGATCTACAGCATGTCCAGATCTACAGAATCAATTATATTTCCTATGAAAAGCTTGCTTGCCATTCTCAGATCCTCCAAGACAGTGTGCCCCATTGTTTCTTCCATCTGATGTTAGCCTTCCAACTATCACACTGGGGTGTGCCCATGGGCAACCGTTTTCTCTGTTGTAAAATTTATATGTTGCCTCAGAGCACAACCCCCCAGATTTTCAGTATGCATTTCACCAATGGCAAATATATATATTTTTTAATTCTTTTTTTTTAGCCACTTCTATTGATCTTTCATTTATTTATCATCCATCTTTGTTCTTTGGCCTGTGTGGGCCTCCTATCGCAGTAGCCTCTACTGTCGCAGAGCACCGGCTCTGGGCGCACACTCTCCAGAGCACTGGCTTGGTAGTTGCACACATCGGTTCAGTCGCTCCGTGGCATGTGGGATCTTCCCAGGCCAGGGCTTGAACTGGCCCCCCTTGCACTGCAAGGTGGTGTCCTTACCCACTGGACCACCAGGGAAGCCTGTTGGCAAATATTTTAAGTTACAGAAGAGGGCATACAGCATATCGTTTTACAAGAACAAAAATAAACCCCCACAGAAAAGAGAAAAAAGAGGGAGATGAGAGGAAAAGTTCTGGGTTAATAATAATTCCCACCATTTGTATTTATTTAAAATATGTAACAAAACCCTGTACTAAGCACTTTCCAAATATGGGCATACCTACCCTGTGAAGCTGTGACAATTGCACAGAGACTGAGGAAGCATAAGTGAGGTGGTGACACCAGGCTTTGAACCCAGGAGGGTCTGACACCAGAGCAGATACTGTTTCTTAGCCTCTCAGCAATATCCGCTCCCTCCCAAAAACGATGAAAGAAGATGACAGAAGAAATCACAGCAAAAGCAAGTAAAGATTAAAATGGGGGAGAGTCAGTGATACCCAGAGGTGGGTACATACTGGAAAAGAAAAGGAAGAACATTCTCTGTGGCCCAAGTCAGTAGGATATATGTTAAAAACCTCTCAGTAATGAGACGTTTGAATGACAGATTGCTCCTTCAATCTGAAGGACAATGGGATGGTGGATTTGATAATTTCTGGAAACATGTACCAGGAGATAGGAACTAATCAGATGGGGTTAGAGCTGTGGAGAACAGGGCAGAAGCCATTCTACCTGGAGTGAACACTGCAGTGGTGTGGGGTAGGGGGGTGGGCGGTGGAGGGGTGGAGAGACACTGCAGCCAGAAGCCACAGAGAGGACTGCGTAACAAGCAAAGCACTGAACAGAGACAGAGAGAGAAGAGAAGGCCCAGCTGAGGAGCTTTCTAATCTCTTCACTTAAAATATTCATGAGTACATTTTTGACCTAAAAATTTCAGTCCTTGTCTCCAGACATTTCCTCTGTAAACAACTCCTGAAGATTGAAGAACCAGATCCTGGCACCCAGCACCATTTGGAATGAAGTCCCATTCTGAATGCTGCACTTTCTACCTTCTTTCAGAACAATTAGCCATGTTTTTAATTGCTTCAATGAGAGAAAAATGCAGGCAGATAATCAGAAGGGAAAGAACCTTCTCGAAATCACAAGGAATTTTCTTTATTCTCCCTGCAAGTTCCTTATCTCAAGAGGAAGGAAAAAAACTGAATGAAGCTAGTCAAAAAAGAACAGGAAAAGTCGTTCTTCTATAACATGGAGGGGCAGTGTTTCCAGCCAACGAAAGTTCAAAACAGATGGGCAAGATGAGAGGAAAAGTTCTGGGTTAATAATAATTCCCACCATTTGTATTTATTTAAAATATGTAACAAAACCCTGTACTAAGCACTTTCCAAATATGGGCATACCTACCCTGTGAAGCTGTGACAATTGCACAGAGACTGAGGAAGCATAAGTGAGGTGGTGACACCAGGCTTTGAACCCAGGAGGGTCTGACACCAGAGCAGATACTGTTTCTTAGCCTCTCAGCAATATCCGCTCCCTCCCAAAAACGATGAAAGAAGATGACAGAAGAAATCACAGCAAAAGCAAGTAAAGATTAAAATGGGGGAGAGTCAGTGATACCCAGAGGTGGGTACATACTGGAAAAGAAAAGGAAGAACATTCTCTGTGGCCCAAGTCAGTAGGATATATGTTAAAAACCTCTCAGTAATGAGACGTTTGAATGACAGATTGCTCCTTCAATCTGAAGGACAATGGGATGGTGGATTTGATAATTTCTGGAAACATGTACCAGGAGATAGGAACTAATCAGATGGGGTTAGAGCTGTGGAGAACAGGGCAGAAGCCATTCTACCTGGAGTGAACACTGCAGTGGTGTGGGGTAGGGGGGTGGGCGGTGGAGGGGTGGAGAGACACTGCAGCCAGAAGCCACAGAGAGGACTGCGTAACAAGCAAAGCACTGAACAGAGACAGAGAGGAGAAGAGAAGGCCCAGCTGAGGAGCTTTCTAATCTCTTCACTTAAAATATTCATGAGTACATTTTTGACCTAAAAATTTCAGTCCTTGTCTCCAGACATTTCCTCTGTAAACAACTCCTGAAGATTGAAGAACCAGATCCTGGCACCCAGCACCATTTGGAATGAAGTCCCATTCTGAATGCTGCACTTTCTACCTTCTTTCAGAACAATTAGCCATGTTTTTAATTGCTTCAATGAGAGAAAAATGCAGGCAGATAATCAGAAGGGAAAGAACCTTCTCGAAATCACAAGGAATTTTCTTTATTCTCCCTGCAAGTTCCTTATCTCAAGAGGAAGGAAAAAAACTGAATGAAGCTAGTCAAAAAAGAACAGGAAAAGTCGTTCTTCTATAACATGGAGGTTTGTGACAGTGTTTCCAGCCAACGAAAAATGTTACATGTGCACCAGGCATCTGTGATGCTAAGCCCAAGTGGTTGCAAATTAATTGAAAAATATCCTGGATAACCTGAGTTACAGTGGGCGCATTAGGTCTCTTTGGAACAAAGGCAGGGAGAAAGCTTTTGTTTTGTTGCTGGCGCAGGTGACCTTGTGGAAAGCACACTATAAATTGCTGTAATTGTGGGATGATAAGCCAGGTTGATAGATTTCTGTCACTCTCTCTCAGTAAAAAATGGGCTCACCTTCCTGAAGTCTGCAGAAGCATATACATCAAAAAGCACATCGTTGCTCCTGCATCAAGACAGGTTTCTCTGCACATTTACAAACATCCAGGAAAGGTGTCCGCATGTCACCCATTCTTGAGAACTCACCTCTCTTTCAAAATCATTTTCACATCTTTTTTTTAAGTTTTGTTCCATTTCCCTTGTCATTTTAGACATGTATGTGACTTTGAGCAATGATGTCTGGGTATGAAACAGTGGAAGTGGGAAAATAACTCCAACACAGTGTTTATTTCACCTTTTTTGTTTTTCACACCGGGTAAGCACAGAAGAGGAAGAGGCAAGGGGGATAGATCACATGATAAGAATGAACCAGGAAGACAGAAAGAGTCCTGCCCATAATATGTGCTGCTTCAACATCAAGTAATGAATCAGGAGAGAGGCAATCTAAGACCTGCTGTCATTAGAAAGACTATGTCAATAGAAACCATAGCACACATTCTTTATTCTCTACAGAACACTTGGCTTTTTTCCCCCTACTCAGTGAATAGCATGCTGCAAGGGTAATAATCCTTCTGCTCTTTCCTCCAGCTAGTGAGAAGAAAACTCAATAACACGGAAGCTCCAGCTCTTCTGCCTGAAAACCAAGGGTTCTGATTTGGGGAAGGCACTGACATAGAATTCCTAGGAAATGAGGTTCCAGTGTAGTAGAAGAGCGACGTGTAAGTGTCAGGCTAACCAACCTCAGGGTGAATCCAGCTTAGCCGTGTCACCTGGAGTCTTTTATTTGACTTTAGGCCCCAGTTTCCCTGGGAGCCAAATGGAAACACTTGATTGATAAGGTTAAAATGAGGATTAGAAACAATATAGAAAAAGTCTAGTCCGCAGTAAGCTCCAAGCTATGGCAGTTTCCATTCACAACGGAGTATACAGGTATGTTTATAGCAGGACTTACCACTTTACCTGAGGAAACCACAAAGAAAAGAAGGAAAAGCTTTGACTCAACAAAACAAACCAGAAAGAGAGTGAGAGGGAGGTACTCTGGAGTCAATGGCTCTAAAGAAGCTCCATACCAGTCATGTGGCTTCCAGGAAGTGGCTTAATCTTCCTGGGTCTCCATTTTAACATTTGTAGGAGGGAGATAACATCTTCTTCATAGAAACACTGTAAAGAATCAATGTTGTTTATAAAAATAAATAAATACATAAGTATAAAACTTGGCACATGGTAAGTACACAAAGTATATTTTCTCTTTTCCGACCTAAAGTACAATAATGATAAAGAAGCCTATTAAAAGTATACGATTCCTGTCTCCCAATATTAATACTCTAAATTATTTCGATAATACTTTCTATCTATGTTAATTTGTGCATTGTACTATTCAGGGTTTCCCAGAGAAACAAAACAAATAAGGTACATATAGAGAGAAAAAGAGAAATAAATTTATTTTAAGTAATTGGCTCATGCAATTATGGAGGCCAGTAAGTCCAAATATCTGACCTGCACAGAAGAGGAAGAGGCAAGGGGGATAGATCACATGATAAGAATGAACCAGGAAGACAGAAAGAGTCCTGCCCATAATATGTGCTGCTTCAACATCAAGTAATGAATCAGGAGAGAGGCAATCTAAGACCTGCTGTCATTAGAAAGACTATGTCAATAGAAACCATAGCACACATTCTTTATTCTCTACAGAACACTTGGCTTTTTTCCCCCTACTCAGTGAATAGCATGCTGCAAGGGTAATAATCCTTCTGCTCTTTCCTCCAGCTAGTGAGAAGAAAACTCAATAACACGGAAGCTCCAGCTCTTCTGCCTGAAAACCAAGGGTTCTGATTTGGGGAAGGCACTGACATAGAATTCCTAGGAAATGAGGTTCCAGTGTAGTAGAAGAGCGACGTGTAAGTGTCAGGCTAACCAACCTCAGGGTGAATCCAGCTTAGCCGTGTCACCTGGAGTCTTTTATTTGACTTTAGGCCCCAGTTTCCCTGGGAGCCAAATGGAAACACTTGATTGATAAGGTTAAAATGAGGATTAGAAACAATATAGAAAAAGTCTAGTCCGCAGTAAGCTCCAAGCTATGGCAGTTTCCATTCACAACGGAGTATACAGGTATGTTTATAGCAGGACTTACCACTTTACCTGAGGAAACCACAAAGAAAAGAAGGAAAAGCTTTGACTCAACAAAACAAACCAGAAAGAGAGTGAGAGGGAGGTACTCTGGAGTCAATGGCTCTAAAGAAGCTCCATACCAGTCATGTGGCTTCCAGGAAGTGGCTTAATCTTCCTGGGTCTCCATTTTAACATTTGTAGGAGGGAGATAACATCTTCTTCATAGAAACACTGTAAAGAATCAATGTTGTTTATAAAAATAAATAAATACATAAGTATAAAACTTGGCACATGGTAAGTACACAAAGTATATTTTCTCTTTTCCGACCTAAAGTACAATAATGATAAAGAAGCCTATTAAAAGTATACGATTCCTGTCTCCCAATATTAATACTCTAAATTATTTCGATAATACTTTCTATCTATGTTAATTTGTGCATTGTACTATTCAGGGTTTCCCAGAGAAACAAAACAAATAAGGTACATATAGAGAGAAAAAGAGAAATAAATTTATTTTAAGTAATTGGCTCATGCAATTATGGAGGCCAGTAAGTCCAGTATCTGTAAAGTGAGTCAATAGGCTAAGGACCTAGGAATGAAGAGCTACTGTAACTATTGAAGTACAAAGACCAACAGGCTGGAGTCCAGGAAGAGCTAATGTTCCAGTTCAAGTGTGAAGGCAATCTGTTGCAGAATTCCCTGGTAAGGTCAGTCTATTGTTCTATTCGGATCTTCAACTGATTAACTGAGGCCCACCTGCATTGTAAAGTGCAGTCTACTTTATTAAAATTTTATTTATCGAAATTTATTTATTTAAATTATAATAAATCAATAATAAAATAAAATAAAATTTAAAATAAAATGATGAAATAATAAATGCAAAATAAATGTATTTATTCAAATTTATTTATTTATTTAAATGCAAATTTCATCTCCCCACCACACACACACAAAACCCCTCACAGAAACATCCAGAATAATGTTGGACCAAATATCTAGTCTTGATCCCATGGCCCAGCCAAGTTAACACATAAAATGAACTCTGACATGTGTCTTATGTCATTTCCAAGCGGCTGACATTTGAAAACAAATAGAAACAACTGGCATGTGAAACGATTTGAGAAACTAGACATGAAGAATCTTGGTGGGGAAATTCCCTTTTCACATAGCACTGGATCCTTGGGGTGGAGCTAGGGAAAGGATGCCTCATAGCGACAGGAATTCAAGCTTTCAGCATTTGCTCCTCTTCATGAGAGCTTCTGTCCCTTTGGGATCAAAGATGAATGTCTCTATCACTAAAGCAGAGTGTCCATCACTGACTCCTCTCAGAGAGTTCACATTTGTTACTGCCCTTCCAACATGATTCTCAAAACAAATAGTAACTGGGATTTAATGTTATCTGCTTCCAGCTTGAAGATAAAGGGGAATTCTGATCTTCTTGTGGCAAGGCATATTCTTCTAAATATGAAAAGTGAGATATGTGACATTTTCTGATCTATTTCTCATGCTGTATACTGTTTTTCACATGTACCGATTGCTTTGAGACTGGCTATAAAATAGCTAGGTAAGTTGTATATGGTTGTAAAGGTTGAATATGGAAGCACCTTTGTAAATGCTCTGCTTAATTTTTTTCCCACGTTGTAATTCATTGTTGGCCTTTTCTACAGTGAATTGTTGGAATTAACCAATAAATCAGCAAGAAAAGACATGCCAATTTCCTTCCCAGCTGATAAATTACAGAGTGGGCATGGTGTGGTGTGTTTTGTGTGTGTGTGTGTGCTTGTGCATGGGTGCTACCTGTCCCCACCTAAATCCACTTCAGAAATACTGAAATCTCGGATCTTCTAAATTACTTGCCAGTTTTAATGGGCCCAGTAAACATAGCATTTTATTTTGACACAAGTTATAAAAATACACTTTATCAATTGACAATTGGAAAATAATATTATCCCAGATTTGCTCATGAGCCTTTACCTTAAAAGGCTATGCTTTTCGTACTATACTCAATTTGTGTTTGTACATCAGAATTTTTCTACCTCCCAGTTTTCCAGTTTCTTAGTAATTAATATGTAAACTCTATAAAGAACAATATTTCCTTTTCATCTATGTATCAGTAACTCCTATAAATAATGCTGAAATAGTCTTTCTTTCTTTAACAAATATTAATGTGGTAAAACCGAAGTCCCTTCAAGGGTGGGGAATATTTAATTATCTACTCTTAGGAAATACAAATGGTCTCTCTACCCAAGGAGCTTACTATGAAGGCACTCTTACAAATATAAAATTACTATGCTCGTCAGTAATAACTTCCAGGAGGCTTAGTGCCCTCTTGGGACATCTTCATACCACCATGTGTACAACATATTTCCTTCAATTCAACTCAGAAATGTAGGCAGAAAGGCTGATCAAGATCCCCCAGAGCAGTCTATCTAAATATTCTGACCCAAAAACTTCATTCCACTTGCCTGTGAGCAGTAAAGCCAATCTACGGACACTGGGTTGTGATGAAGGAAAGTGCAGCATTTAGTGTAGGGCACAATGCAAGGAGACCATAGTTAGTGCTTAAAAGACCCAAAATCCCTGACAGCTTTCAGGGAAAGGTTTTTAAAGGCAGGATGAAGGGAAGAGGATTGTGGCATGTATATTCAGCTTATGGACATTCTTCTGATGGGTTGATGGTGAGGTAATCAGGAGTCAACATCATCAGCCTTCCAGTTCCACAGGTCTGAGGTATTTGTGTCTGTGGGTAGCATACAGATAATTTCTTCCTCTTGGTAGTGGTTTCAGTATCAGAAAATAGCTCAAAGGACACAACTCAGAATATTACCTGTGGTCTTTGAGGAGTAACTAAAGGTCCTTGACTTTGTTTAATGGCTAAACTATTACTATTTTGTCTTGCTTGACTGTTTTCTTTCTGCATTTTCTCACTTCTCTGATTGCATTTATTCTCTGATTAAAGCTTTTGTATAGACAAAAGTCAGGCAGAAGACTTGGGGCGAGATGATCTTATTCTGGAAAAGTCTCATAGGGTCCACTTGGTTACATTAAGAGACTACTTCTACATGGTCTGGCCTATTGCTTTAAGGCAGAACTGCTTGCTTAACTTCTTTAGTGTATACATGCCCAGTTCTTCATTGATCCAATAAGGACACAGGTATTTCAAAAATGTTGTGTAGGGCTTCCCCTGGTGGTCCAGTGGGTAAGGACACCACCTTGCAGTGCAAGGGGCACCAGTTCGATCCCTGGTCTGGGAAGATCCCACGTGCCGCGGAGCGGCTGGACTGATGTGTCCAATCACCGAGCCGGAGCTCTGGAGCGCATGCACCCAGAGCCGGCGCTCTGCAGCGACAGATGCCACTGCGATGGGAGGCCCATAGGAGCCAAAGAACAAAGACGGATGAACACAGAGAAACAAAAGACCAATAGAAGTGGCCCGCTGGCTCCCCTCCCTCCCCAAACCGACCCCCGCCCAAAAGAAATAAATAAATCTTTAAAAAAAAAAAGTGTTGTGTAAGAATTGATTGCCAAGTGACTTACACGATGCTTAGCCCAGAGAAAGCCTTCAATGGATGTGTCTTTGTTTTGCAAAGAATGAAGGAATAAAGGTCTTAGAGACCCAAAATCCCTGACAGCTTTCAGGGAAAGGTTTTTAAAGGCAGGATGAAGGGAAGAGGATTGTGGCATGTATATTCAGCTTATGGACATTCTTCTGATGGGTTGATGGTGAGGTAATCAGGAGTCAACATCATCAGCCTTCCAGTTCCACAGGTCTGAGGTATTTGTGTCTGTGGGTAGCATACAGATAATTTCTTCCTCTTGGTAGTGGTTTCAGTATCAGAAAATAGCTCAAAGGACACAACTCAGAATATTACCTGTGGTCTTTGAGGAGTAACTAAAGGTCCTTGACTTTGTTTAATGGCTAAACTATTACTATTTTGTCTTGCTTGACTGTTTTCTTTCTGCATTTTCTCACTTCTCTGATTGCATTTATTCTCTGATTAAAGCTTTTGTATAGACAAAAGTCAGGCAGAAGACTTGGGGCGAGATGATCTTATTCTGGAAAAGTCTCATAGGGTCCACTTGGTTACATTAAGAGACTACTTCTACATGGTCTGGCCTATTGCTTTAAGGCAGAACTGCTTGCTTAACTTCTTTAGTGTATACATGCCCAGTTCTTCATTGATCCAATAAGGACACAGGTATTTCAAAAATGTTGTGTAGGGCTTCCCCTGGTGGTCCAGTGGGTAAGGACACCACCTTGCAGTGCAAGGGGCACCAGTTCGATCCCTGGTCTGGGAAGATCCCACGTGCCGCGGAGCGGCTGGACTGATGTGTCCAATCACCGAGCCGGAGCTCTGGAGCGCATGCACCCAGAGCCGGCGCTCTGCAGCGACAGATGCCACTGCGATGGGAGGCCCATAGGAGCCAAAGAACAAAGACGGATGAACACAGAGAAACAAAAGACCAATAGAAGTGGCCCGCTGGCTCCCCTCCCTCCCCAAACCGACCCCCGCCCAAAAGAAATAAATAAATCTTTAAAAAAAAAAAGTGTTGTGTAAGAATTGATTGCCAAGTGACTTACACGATGCTTAGCCCAGAGAAAGCCTTCAATGGATGTGTCTTTGTTTTGCAAAGAATGAAGGAATAAAGGTCTTAGAGAGAACCTTGCAAAATAGTGAAAACTAAAAGAGGAGAAAAAGGAAAACCAGTCAACAGAAATGAAGAGCTTCAGGGAAGAGCCGTTGGTGGTCAGGACAAATAAGGTCATGGAAGCTGAAACAAGTTAAGGTTCATGAAAGTTTTATGATGCAGTTTCTGAGAGCAAATAGAGTCCAGGACAAGATAATATAAAATGTTCTTTTCTAGAAGTGTTTTTAAAATATTGTACCCTGTGCTCTATGTCCATTTGGGAACAATATGTTAATACCAGAGACAAGTCTTTTAAATAATTCAGTCTCCCGACAAGGAGTAAATTATATAAGATGAGGGAGACCTGGCTTAAGAGAAAATCACATGGAAAAAAAATCTAGTTTAACTGAATGACAACTCCACATGAAGCACCAGTTTAATGTAGCTGCCAAAACAAACAAACTCAAGAAATCCCAGAAAAAAACAGCATGAATCAAGAGAAAAGGTATCATCAACAAAGGTGATTAAAGTGATGAATGAATAGGTGAAATCTAGATTGTCCTGGCCCACTAGGGGTTAAACTCTTTAGGAAGGAAGTGACCCAACTAGTGTGTCCAGTAAAAAGCCACTAAATTAAGGGACGTGTCAGAAAAGTATATTAATTGAGAAGTTCAAGAAACAGAAGCGGTTTCTTTACCCTGAATATTGACACAATTCCTAGCAGCAGAGAGAATCCAGATCAGATGGCTGCAGGATTTAACATAGTGGCTGCATCTAGAGGTGTGGGTAGGGTTAGAGTATTCATGGAGGAGGGGCTGCTGGACAGGAGCTGAAGTCACAGAAAGACATAAATACAATCCAAAATATAGGTCAGGAAAGTATAGAAAAGAAGTCACCAAGCTCTCTGCCCTTTTGACCTCCAAGTTCCCCTTGGTGTTTCCTGTTGACCAACCCAAATGGGAATCAACTGTCAAGGAAGCTCTGTATCGAATTCTATAGAGTTCAGTGACCCAGGACCCGTACTAGCACATGCAAGGCAGAGGGATCTTGAACAGATTGGAAGAAGGAAAACCAGTGGAGAAAACTCAGCACATTCTGTAAAATAACAAACCTCAAATATGGTAGGGCTGCCCTGTGGAAGAACAATGAGACAATGCTAGCGATCATACTGGTGCACAATTCAGAAGAACATTCCAGTAGTCCAACTTGTGTGACAATGAAAGGCTTGCCACCTTCATCAGCAAGCTTCTGTTCCTATGAAATTTGATAAGTACTGTAGTTGGATGATTATCTGTTAGAGGGCTGGTTACAAATGGGATTTCTGCTTATGGTTCTTTGGTTCCAAAAATACTGATTTATGATCTTTCTCCCAAATATTTCACTAAATGTTACAATGTTCCCCCCTTTTTTTCACTTGACTATTTGGAGGGCTTTTTGGATGGCTGAATAAGTAGAACCTGATATCTCTTGTCTAACCGGTGATAAATAATATGATACCAAAGGTGAATTATTCTCCTTCTGGACTATCTGTGATGTTTGGCTGCCTTCCTCAATTACTTAATGTATGCAAGAGGCCATTTTTTAAAAAAATATCATCATCCTCAATTACCGTTCCAATGTTGCATCAACAAAGGTGATTAAAGTGATGAATGAATAGGTGAAATCTAGATTGTCCTGGCCCACTAGGGGTTAAACTCTTTAGGAAGGAAGTGACCCAACTAGTGTGTCCAGTAAAAAGCCACTAAATTAAGGGACGTGTCAGAAAAGTATATTAATTGAGAAGTTCAAGAAACAGAAGCGGTTTCTTTACCCTGAATATTGACACAATTCCTAGCAGCAGAGAGAATCCAGATCAGATGGCTGCAGGATTTAACATAGTGGCTGCATCTAGAGGTGTGGGTAGGGTTAGAGTATTCATGGAGGAGGGGCTGCTGGACAGGAGCTGAAGTCACAGAAAGACATAAATACAATCCAAAATATAGGTCAGGAAAGTATAGAAAAGAAGTCACCAAGCTCTCTGCCCTTTTGACCTCCAAGTTCCCCTTGGTGTTTCCTGTTGACCAACCCAAATGGGAATCAACTGTCAAGGAAGCTCTGTATCGAATTCTATAGAGTTCAGTGACCCAGGACCCGTACTAGCACATGCAAGGCAGAGGGATCTTGAACAGATTGGAAGAAGGAAAACCAGTGGAGAAAACTCAGCACATTCTGTAAAATAACAAACCTCAAATATGGTAGGGCTGCCCTGTGGAAGAACAATGAGACAATGCTAGCGATCATACTGGTGCACAATTCAGAAGAACATTCCAGTAGTCCAACTTGTGTGACAATGAAAGGCTTGCCACCTTCATCAGCAAGCTTCTGTTCCTATGAAATTTGATAAGTACTGTAGTTGGATGATTATCTGTTAGAGGGCTGGTTACAAATGGGATTTCTGCTTATGGTTCTTTGGTTCCAAAAATACTGATTTATGATCTTTCTCCCAAATATTTCACTAAATGTTACAATGTTCCCCCCTTTTTTTCACTTGACTATTTGGAGGGCTTTTTGGATGGCTGAATAAGTAGAACCTGATATCTCTTGTCTAACCGGTGATAAATAATATGATACCAAAGGTGAATTATTCTCCTTCTGGACTATCTGTGATGTTTGGCTGCCTTCCTCAATTACTTAATGTATGCAAGAGGCCATTTTTTAAAAAAATATCATCACCCTCCCAAGGAAGGTTCAGCAATTGTACCCATTGTTTCATGTTTTTCAGATACTCTTGATTTCTTCTTTCTCCAGAAAGTGCTTTCAGCCAGACCAATATTAGAAGAAAGCAGCCAAAGTGTCCATGTGTTTTTTAAGTTATAGAATCTAGTCTTTTATTTTATTTTTTAAATTTATTTATTTTATTTGGTTGCTCCAGGTCTTAGTTGCAACATGTGGGATCTAGTTCCCTGACCAGGGACCACACCTGGGCCCCATGCATTGGGAACACAGAGTCTTAACCACTCACCCACCAGGGAAGTCTTGCCCATGTGGCTTTGTAGCAGAGATACAGCAATCAGGAAGAAGAGAGTCACTGGCTCGCATCCTTAACTGCCACTAATTAGCTTTCTTAACTTGTTCAAGTCACTTTGGTTCTCTAAATGGGATGGGATTTGATGATCCAGGGACTTTTCTGGTGGTACAGGGGTTAAGAATCCACCTTGCAATGCAGGGGACACAGGTTTGAACCCTGGTAGGGGAACTAAGATCCTATATGCCTCTAAGCCTGAGTACCACAACTTGAGAGTCAGCATGTCACAACTAAGACCTGAAGTAGCCAAATAAGTTCATTCTTAAAATATTCTTTTAAACAAAAAAGAATTTGATGATCCAGGAGGAAAAAGGTTAAAGCCTAGGGTTCCATTTTTATTGTCGAGTCTCAGACCATGGGGAATTGTCTTTTCCAACTCCTTAACCTCATCACATCTGACTCCTGTCTCAATTCAGGGTTTGCTAAAACAACATAATATCCATAAGTTTATTGTCCTCATATTACTCATACTAATTAATCAACCTCCATCCCCAGTTCACAGAGTAGATGATAGAAATTTCCTTTTTATTTCCATAAATTTAGTCTACTATTGAAAATTATTTTTGAGAATTTGTTTATAATTTGCAAAAAATTTACCTGCTGAATAAAGAAATGTATCAAGGCAACAGATTGATCACAGTTGGTACCCAAGGTTTACCAACTCTTTTCTCCCTACTCTCAACCCCAAGAAAAGCCTAAATAACCTGCAAAATAAGACCTTAGTTTTTGAATCTGTACCATGACTATCTCTTTTCCCCTAATAACTTCACCAGAAAGATGTTTGGATTTCCACAAAGTATAACAGTTTTTTCCTTTGAATTGAAGGTGCTCATCTCACAAGTCATGTCTGTCAGTGCCATCCAATCATTTAATGAGGACAAAGCAATAGGAGAGGCCCAATGAGCAGTCAAGAGGAACATTAGATTTAAACCTTTAAAAATTTTTTTTTTTGGTTGCTCCAGGTCTTAGTTGCAACATGTGGGATCTAGTTCCCTGACCAGGGACCACACCTGGGCCCCATGCATTGGGAACACAGAGTCTTAACCACTCACCCACCAGGGAAGTCTTGCCCATGTGGCTTTGTAGCAGAGATACAGCAATCAGGAAGAAGAGAGTCACTGGCTCGCATCCTTAACTGCCACTAATTAGCTTTCTTAACTTGTTCAAGTCACTTTGGTTCTCTAAATGGGATGGGATTTGATGATCCAGGGACTTTTCTGGTGGTACAGGGGTTAAGAATCCACCTTGCAATGCAGGGGACACAGGTTTGAACCCTGGTAGGGGAACTAAGATCCTATATGCCTCTAAGCCTGAGTACCACAACTTGAGAGTCAGCATGTCACAACTAAGACCTGAAGTAGCCAAATAAGTTCATTCTTAAAATATTCTTTTAAACAAAAAAGAATTTGATGATCCAGGAGGAAAAAGGTTAAAGCCTAGGGTTCCATTTTTATTGTCGAGTCTCAGACCATGGGGAATTGTCTTTTCCAACTCCTTAACCTCATCACATCTGACTCCTGTCTCAATTCAGGGTTTGCTAAAACAACATAATATCCATAAGTTTATTGTCCTCATATTACTCATACTAATTAATCAACCTCCATCCCCAGTTCACAGAGTAGATGATAGAAATTTCCTTTTTATTTCCATAAATTTAGTCTACTATTGAAAATTATTTTTGAGAATTTGTTTATAATTTGCAAAAAATTTACCTGCTGAATAAAGAAATGTATCAAGGCAACAGATTGATCACAGTTGGTACCCAAGGTTTACCAACTCTTTTCTCCCTACTCTCAACCCCAAGAAAAGCCTAAATAACCTGCAAAATAAGACCTTAGTTTTTGAATCTGTACCATGACTATCTCTTTTCCCCTAATAACTTCACCAGAAAGATGTTTGGATTTCCACAAAGTATAACAGTTTTTTCCTTTGAATTGAAGGTGCTCATCTCACAAGTCATGTCTGTCAGTGCCATCCAATCATTTAATGAGGACAAAGCAATAGGAGAGGCCCAATGAGCAGTCAAGAGGAACATTTCAGGAGAGATTAGAAAGCATCAAACTGCAGTTACTCTGTTTTGAGATCAGAGTTAATTCAAGAAGTTTAAGAGACTTCTCTGGTGGTCCAGTGGTTAAGAATCCGTCTCGCAGGGGCTTCCCTGGTGGTCTAGTAAGTAAAGAGTCCTCCTTGTAGTGCAAGGGGCATGGGTTAGATCCCTGGCCTGGGAAGATCCCATGTGCCTCAGAGCAGCTGGACCTGTGTGTCCAATTAGGAGCCAGCACTCTGGAGTGAGCACATGTGCCCAGAGCCGGTGCTCTGCAGTGAGAGAGGCCATTGTAACGGGAGGCCCACACATGTCAAAGAATAAAAAGATGGATGAAAATAAATATAAATAAAAGAGGTATGATGACAAAAAGAAAAAAAAACAAAAAGAAAAACAATGAGTGTAAAGAATCCACCTTGCAATGCAGGGGACCAGAGTTCAATCCCTGTCATGGAACTAAGATCCCACATGCCACAGGGCAACTCAGTCAGTGTTCCACAACTAGAACAGTCCACGGGCCACAGTGAAGAACCCATGTACCACAATAAAGACCTGCTGCAGCAAAAATAAATGAGTAAAATTTTAAATTAAAAAGAAAAACATTATTTAAAAAAGTGCATGTTTGTTTAGTCCTTGTGTCCAACTCTTTGCAACCGCATGGACTGTAGCCCTCTGGGCTCCTCTATTCATGGTATTCTCCAGGCAATGGAGTGGGTTGCCCTTTCCTCCTCCAGAGTATCTTCCCAACCCAGGGATCGAACCCTGTGCATTGGCAGGTGGATTCTTACCACCTGAGCCAGAATTGTTTATAAAATTATTTTTGAGAATTTTAAATTGCTAAAATTTACCTGCTGAATAAAGAAATGTATCAAGGCAACAGATTGATCACAGTTGGTACCCAAGGTTTACCAACTCTTTTCTCCCTACTCTCAACCCCAAGAAAAGCCTAAATAACCTGCAAAATAAGACCTTAGTTTTTGAATCTGTACCATGACTATCTCTTTTCCCCTAATAACTTCACCAGAAAGATGTTTGGATTTCCACAAAGTATAACAGTTTTTTCCTTTGAATTGAAGGTGCTCATCTCACAAGTCATGTCTGTCAGTGCCATCCAATCATTTAATGAGGACAAAGCAATAGGAGAGGCCCAATGAGCAGTCAAGAGGAACATTTCAGGAGAGATTAGAAAGCATCAAACTGCAGTTACTCTGTTTTGAGATCAGAGTTAATTCAAGAAGTTTAAGAGACTTCTCTGGTGGTCCAGTGGTTAAGAATCCGTCTCGCAGGGGCTTCCCTGGTGGTCTAGTAAGTAAAGAGTCCTCCTTGTAGTGCAAGGGGCATGGGTTAGATCCCTGGCCTGGGAAGATCCCATGTGCCTCAGAGCAGCTGGACCTGTGTGTCCAATTAGGAGCCAGCACTCTGGAGTGAGCACATGTGCCCAGAGCCGGTGCTCTGCAGTGAGAGAGGCCATTGTAACGGGAGGCCCACACATGTCAAAGAATAAAAAGATGGATGAAAATAAATATAAATAAAAGAGGTATGATGACAAAAAGAAAAAAAAAAACAAAAAGAAAAACAATGAGTGTAAAGAATCCACCTTGCAATGCAGGGGACCAGAGTTCAATCCCTGTCATGGAACTAAGATCCCACATGCCACAGGGCAACTCAGTCAGTGTTCCACAACTAGAACAGTCCACGGGCCACAGTGAAGAACCCATGTACCACAATAAAGACCTGCTGCAGCAAAAATAAATGAGTAAAAATTTTAAATTAAAAAGAAAAACATTATTTAAAAAAGTGCATGTTTGTTTAGTCCTTGTGTCCAACTCTTTGCAACCGCATGGACTGTAGCCCTCTGGGCTCCTCTATTCATGGTATTCTCCAGGCAATGGAGTGGGTTGCCCTTTCCTCCTCCAGAGTATCTTCCCAACCCAGGGATCGAACTCTTGCTGCCTGTGGCTCCTGCATTGGCAGGTGGATTCTTTACCACTGAGCCACCTGGGAAGCTTCAAACAAGAAGTTTGAGCCTAGGAACACATCTCCTTTGCATGCTTTCCCCCAGTGCTGGGGACATCTAGCCCATGGTGGCAGTCTGTTTGAGATGCTGATTTATTCCTTTTTTCTATCTCTCTCCCTTAAACTATATTGTGTACATATAGAGTTCTCAATGGCTATCAGTGAGTTAACCTAATAAATCACACCTGTGAGGCTTAATTAATGTTTATAAAATTCTTCAGTATCTTCAGATAAAATTGGAAAGTGTAACTATTATTATTGTGGATTTCTTTTTCCATTGAACCTAGTCCTTAGTTATAAGGTATGAATGGCTGTGAGACTCTGAGATTCATTAATTTCAGCTGATTCTTAGGCAGACTTTTTGAGACTTTGTAAATGATCCTGGGAACACCTCATTTCCATATCTGAACAGTACATTATCTTTACTCATTAAAAAATTATCACAGTGATGGATTCTGCTTAATTTAAATTGACTTCTTTGTGGGGTAAAAAGGCAATTAATGTTAAGAATATTTAAAAGGATTCCTATATGGGGGACATGATTTCAGTGGGAAAATAAAAATGGCACCTGACACACAGACAACATGTTTCTTTCTTTCTCTGGTTAGAGAAAACACATTCCCTCTCAGGGTTCTTACTGAAGCCTTTTAGGTCAAAATTGGTGAACTAGAACTATTTGAGAAAGCTGTTTCACCAGCCATCCATTAGAAAATAACCAAAATAAATACTTATCTCTCAAAGGGGAAAATCAACTGATAATACCTAAATTGATAAATTAAGCAAAAACAAGGGAAATTATGTGGAGAGATAAAAATATCTCTGAAGTAAAACCTATCATGACCCATGAGTAGTGCCAGTTTATTTGGAGCTGTCCTTGTCTGGCTGGCTGTGGGCAGAGGTGTGTCCTCTTAGGCAAAGAACTGTTGAAAAGAAAAACATTATTTAAAAAGTGCATTTGAGCCTTGGAACCCACCATCTCCTTGGGCTCCTCTATTCATGGTATTCTCCAGGCAATGGAGTAGGTTGCCCTTTCCTCCTCCAGAGTATCTTCCCAACCCAGGGATCGAACTCTTGCTGCCTGTGGCTCCTGCATTGGCAGGTGGATTCTTTACCACTGAGCCACCTGGGAAGCTTCAAACAAGAAGTTTGAGCCTAGGAACACATCTCCTTTGCATGCTTTCCCCCAGTGCTGGGGACATCTAGCCCATGGTGGCAGTCTGTTTGAGATGCTGATTTATTCCTTTTTTCTATCTCTCTCCCTTAAACTATATTGTGTACATATAGAGTTCTCAATGGCTATCAGTGAGTTAACCTAATAAATCACACCTGTGAGGCTTAATTAATGTTTATAAAATTCTTCAGTATCTTCAGATAAAATTGGAAAGTGTAACTATTATTATTGTGGATTTCTTTTTCCATTGAACCTAGTCCTTAGTTATAAGGTATGAATGGCTGTGAGACTCTGAGATTCATTAATTTCAGCTGATTCTTAGGCAGACTTTTTGAGACTTTGTAAATGATCCTGGGAACACCTCATTTCCATATCTGAACAGTACATTATCTTTACTCATTAAAAAATTATCACAGTGATGGATTCTGCTTAATTTAAATTGACTTCTTTGTGGGGTAAAAGGCAATTAATGTTAAGAATATTTAAAAGGATTCCTATATGGGGGACATGATTTCAGTGGGAAAATAAAAATGGCACCTGACACACAGACAACATGTTTCTTTCTTTCTCTGGTTAGAGAAAACACATTCCCTCTCAGGGTTCTTACTGAAGCCTTTTAGGTCAAAATTGGTGAACTAGAACTATTTGAGAAAGCTGTTTCACCAGCCATCCATTAGAAAATAACCAAAATAAATACTTATCTCTCAAAGGGGAAAATCAACTGATAATACCTAAATTGATAAATTAAGCAAAAACAAGGGAAATTATGTGGAGAGATAAAAATATCTCTGAAGTAAAACCTATCATGACCCATGAGTAGTGCCAGTTTATTTGGAGCTGTCCTTGTCTGGCTGGCTGTGGGCAGAGGGTGTGTCCTCTTAGGCAAAGAACTGAGTTTGACAGTGGGTCAGGTGGATGGAACCATGAGGAGCAGCCTGAAGCCAGAGAGGGATGTCTCCAAGGACTGACCCTAACCCAGGGTTTTTGTTGTTGCTAGTGATGATTATTTTACTGGGCTTCCTCAGTGGTTCAGTGGTAAAGAATCTGCTTGCAGTGCGGGAGATGTGCCTTAGATCTTGGGTCGAGAAGATCCCCTGGAGGGCATGGCAACCGACTCCAGTATTCTTGCCTGGAGAATCCCATGGACAGAGGAGCCTGGAAGGTTATTGTTCATGGGTTCACAAATAGTCAGACACAGCTGAGAGACTGAGAGAGCATCCTTGTTTCACCACCAAAAGTCTCAAGTCCTTCAAAATCCCTCAGGTCTTGGAACACAGGGAAAACTAGTCACCCTATTCAAGGTTTAAATATGGTTTCTGAAAGGAGTGAACCAGGAGGTAGAGGAAAAGGACTGGACTTTTATCTATCTATATATACATAGATAGATATAGATATATACATACACATATATATATAATTGGTAATCTTTGAGTTTTAAATAATCTACATGTATGACTTTGATTTAAAATTTTAAACAAATATAGATCTATGCTAGTAAGGAAGCAAAAAGGTAACTGTGTACAGCAGAAGAGTAGGAAGAGCAGATGGTGGATGAGACAAAAGGGGAAAAGGGGAAAAGACAGAGAGCTGAACATTATCATTATTATTATTATTATTTTGGCCACTTCTATTGGTCTTTCATTTATCCATTTTTCATCCACCTTTGTTCTTTAGCCTGTGTGGGTCTCCCATTGCAGTGGCCTCTCTCGTCACAGAGCACCGGCTCTGGGTGCACATGCTCCAGAGCTCCAGCTCAGTAGTTGGACACGTCGGTCCAGCCGCTCCATGGCACATGGGATCCAGGCCAAGGATTGAACCAGCACCTCCTGCACTGCAAGCCAGTGTCCTTACCTACTGGACTGCTAGGGACGTCCTGAACATTATGTTGCAGAGCTCACATGGAGAGAGGGGAGACCACATTGAGAGTCTTTTCTTTCTGCCTTCCATTCTTTGTTTCCTCTTTTCCCTTCTTCTGTCTTTCCCTCCTTTTTTGTTGTTAAGCTTCATGTTACTTCTTTTCTTTTGTAAATTTATTTATTTGCTTATTTTTGGCTACACTGAGTCTTTGTTGCTGTATGCAGGGTTTCTCTAGTTGGGGTGAGCGGGGGTTACTCTCTTCCTGTGTGTGGGCTTCTCATTGTGGTGGCTTCTCTTGTTATAGAGAATGGGCTCTAGAGTGTAGGTTCAGTTGTTGTGGGGCATGAACTTAGTTACCCCATATGGAATCTTCCTAGACCAGGGACGGAAGCTGTGTCCTATTCATTGGTAGGTGGATTATTAACCACTGGACTACCAGGGAAGTACTTTGTATTACTTCTTTTCCAACCATTGATTGTTTTCAGTTTGATTTAGTGAGGTGTTAAGTTCTTCCCATCCACTCAGTCTTTTGCCACTTCAGCCAGATCTCTACCTGAACATTTTCAAACATTTTTTCAGAAGGTAGAAATCTCAGTATTGTCTGTTTGATTTAAGGTAGGTTGCCAGATAGAATGCAGGATGCCTAGTTCAATTTCAATTTTTGATAAAAAATGATTATTTAGTATAATTATCTGTTCCACCAATTGTCCTAAATATTACATGGGATATATTTATATTAAAAAATACTTATTTACTCGAAGCTCATATATAATTGGATATCTTGTGATTTGATTTGCTAGATCTGGTCACTCTAATGTAGACTTTTTTCTTCCAAAATTACAAGTGGTGTAGGGAAAGGGTTGAAGACTGAAATTAAGAAGAGTTGGGCTTCTTTTTCACAGTTCTGGGCTTCAGTTCTCACATTCACAAAATGAGGAGGTCAGTCCAGATTGTCTACTCATGTCCAACTGTAGGATTCCTAAATAAAATTCATCTTGTTTGACCATGTCCTTGACATAACCTGAGGCATGTCATGAGCCTCAGTTGGAAGCTGTTGATCTGATCTTATCCTGCCTCTGTCGAGAGAGCAGTAGTCAAGAGACTGGGCCTGTTTCCACCCTGTCTGACGGTGGCCAGATCCTCTGAGATAACAGAGAGATTCCTGAGAGGTTAAGAGTACAGGTCACTTTTTATGACTGTTTTGGAATTTGGCAGCAAGAGAATCTGAACTAGACTTAGAAGGTCAAGAGTATTTCCCACAGTGTCAGTGTGAGGAGGAAAGGCAAATCAAGAATTCTATGGCAGCTTCAGGCATGAGGTATGCCTGATACACAGTGTTTACTTCCTTCCAGAAACAAGCACTCACCCCCATGTCCTGATGCAGGGGATTCACCTGGGACTAGCTTTGGAAACTGTGTATTTTAATAGATGGAGCAATGTCCATACATGAGCTAAACACCACCACTTTGAATGTATTACTGGGGCTCAGACTAATACAGTGAAAAGTTCACAAGCATTGAAGTCAATCAGGCTGCAGTGTGAATCCTAGTTCCACTCCATCCTGCGGTGTGACCATCAACAAGGCACTGCCATGTTGTCAGGTACAAAATGTGGCAGTGATCATGTTTACTGAGTGCTTATCATGTTGTTCTGCTACATGCTTTCCTTTCTCACTTCAATAAACTCTCACAATGTTTCTAAAACACAGATGTTCTGCTTCTCGGCCTTTTACTTCAGCCAGATCTCTACCTGAACATTTTCAAACATTTTTTCAGAAGGTAGAAATCTCAGTATTGTCTGTTTGATTTAAGGTAGGTTGCCAGATAGAATGCAGGATGCCTAGTTCAATTTCAATTTTTGATAAAAAATGATTATTTAGTATAATTATCTGTTCCACCAATTGTCCTAAATATTACATGGGATATATTTATATTAAAAAATACTTATTTACTCGAAGCTCATATATAATTGGATATCTTGTGATTTGATTTGCTAGATCTGGTCACTCTAATGTAGACTTTTTTCTTCCAAAATTACAAGTGGTGTAGGGAAAGGGTTGAAGACTGAAATTAAGAAGAGTTGGGCTTCTTTTTCACAGTTCTGGGCTTCAGTTCTCACATTCACAAAATGAGGAGGTCAGTCCAGATTGTCTACTCATGTCCAACTGTAGGATTCCTAAATAAAATTCATCTTGTTTGACCATGTCCTTGACATAACCTGAGGCATGTCATGAGCCTCAGTTGGAAGCTGTTGATCTGATCTTATCCTGCCTCTGTCGAGAGAGCAGTAGTCAAGAGACTGGGCCTGTTTCCACCCTGTCTGACGGTGGCCAGATCCTCTGAGATAACAGAGAGATTCCTGAGAGGTTAAGAGTACAGGTCACTTTTATGACTGTTTTGGAATTTGGCAGCAAGAGAATCTGAACTAGACTTAGAAGGTCAAGAGTATTTCCCACAGTGTCAGTGTGAGGAGGAAAGGCAAATCAAGAATTCTATGGCAGCTTCAGGCATGAGGTATGCCTGATACACAGTGTTTACTTCCTTCCAGAAACAAGCACTCACCCCCATGTCCTGATGCAGGGGATTCACCTGGGACTAGCTTTGGAAACTGTGTATTTTAATAGATGGAGCAATGTCCATACATGAGCTAAACACCACCACTTTGAATGTATTACTGGGGCTCAGACTAATACAGTGAAAAGTTCACAAGCATTGAAGTCAATCAGGCTGCAGTGTGAATCCTAGTTCCACTCCATCCTGCGGTGTGACCATCAACAAGGCACTGCCATGTTGTCAGGTACAAAATGTGGCAGTGATCATGTTTACTGAGTGCTTATCATGTTGTTCTGCTACATGCTTTCCTTTCTCACTTCAATAAACTCTCACAATGTTTCTAAAACACAGATGTTCTGCTTCTCGGCCTTTTGACTAAGATCCAGTGTAAAAGGTAGGTGATATCATCAATGATGATGATAATGTAATTTTATCATATCATTTTATACTTTTAATTATAAGTGAGGAGATTAAAATTGAGAAGGGTATAAAATTTGGTCAAGGTCACATGTAGTTTCGTGGTGAAGTCAGGTCTTGATATCAAGTCTATCCTTTCAAAACTCAGTGTCTCACACATATACTTTTTCTCTTTCCCACTAGGCTCTTCTATCCCTAAACCTGTATTTTTCTTAGGGTTATAGAGAAAACTTGTCTGGAAAATCCCATGGACAGAGGAGCCTGGTGGGCTGCAGTCCATGGGCTGCAAAGAGTTGGACATGACTGAGCACATAGGCAAAACTAAAGGCTGCCATATAAATACTCATTAAATTGTTATTTCCATGCTCTCTTCTTTTGACAAAGAAGAGTAAGTAGGGTCAATGTGAATCAGAGAAATATTCCGTAGTATTTAAGATATTTGATCTTTTTTTTTATACCAAACCAAATGATCTGGCCACTGAAAACTACTCAAGCATAGGAACATAAATCTCTGTCCAACACCTTGAAAGTGAAAGTGTTAGTCACTCAGTTGTGTCCAACTCTCTACCCCCCAAGCATAGGGGAACATAAATCTCTGCCATCCCTTTCCAGGGATCTGCATCATGGGCAGATTCTTTAGAAGGTCAGAGTTGTGGAAAAAATCAAGAATTCTATGGCAGCTTCAGGCATGAGGTATGCCTGATACACAGTGTTTACTTCCTTCCAGAAACAAGCACTCACCCCCATGTCCTGATGCAGGGGATTCACCTGGGACTAGCTTTGGAAACTGTGTATTTTAATAGATGGAGCAATGTCCATACATGAGCTAAACACCACCACTTTGAATGTATTACTGGGGCTCAGACTAATACAGTGAAAAGTTCACAAGCATTGAAGTCAATCAGGCTGCAGTGTGAATCCTAGTTCCACTCCATCCTGCGGTGTGACCATCAACAAGGCACTGCCATGTTGTCAGGTACAAAATGTGGCAGTGATCATGTTTACTGAGTGCTTATCATGTTGTTCTGCTACATGCTTTCCTTTCTCACTTCAATAAACTCTCACAATGTTTCTAAAACACAGATGTTCTGCTTCTCGGCCTTTTGACTAAGATCCAGTGTAAAAGGTAGGTGATATCATCAATGATGATGATAATGTAATTTTATCATATCATTTTATACTTTTAATTATAAGTGAGGAGATTAAAATTGAGAAGGGTATAAAATTTGGTCAAGGTCACATGTAGTTTCGTGGTGAAGTCAGGTCTTGATATCAAGTCTATCCTTTCAAAACTCAGTGTCTCACACATATACTTTTTCTCTTTCCCACTAGGCTCTTCTATCCCTAAACCTGTATTTTTCTTAGGGTTATAGAGAAAACTTGTCTGGAAAATCCCATGGACAGAGGAGCCTGGTGGGCTGCAGTCCATGGGCTGCAAAGAGTTGGACATGACTGAGCACATAGGCAAAACTAAAGGCTGCCATATAAATACTCATTAAATTGTTATTTCCATGCTCTCTTCTTTTGACAAAGAAGAGTAAGTAGGGTCAATGTGAATCAGAGAAATATTCCGTAGTATTTAAGATATTTGATCTTTTTTTTTATACCAAACCAAATGATCTGGCCACTGAAAACTACTCAAGCATAGGGAACATAAATCTCTGTCCAACACCTTGAAAGTGAAAGTGTTAGTCACTCAGTTGTGTCCAACTCTCTACCACCCCATGCACTGTATCTCACAGGCTTCTCTTTCTGTGGAATTCTTTAGTCAAGAATACTGGCATGGGTAGCCATTCCCTTCTCCAGGGGATCTGCATCATGGGCAGATTCTTTACAACGTGAGCCACCAGGGAGGCCCAACACCTTAAAATATCATTATTTCAGACAAGGGATTGACAGAACATATCTTATGAGCCAAACAAGCCCAGGTGTCTCTTGTTGTAAATGAGCTTGTATTGGAATGTGGCCACACACATTCGTCTATCTGCTGTCTGTGGTTGCTTTCACACTCCAACCACAGAGCTGAGAAGTTATGACAGAGATGCCTCACAAAGCTTACAATATTTGCTACCTGTTCTTACAGATAAAGTTTCCAATCCCTACTGAAGACCATACCAATTCAATGACTATCACTGGAAAGCTGGGAAAGAAATTGGCCTTCAATATCAACCAGGGAGGGGGCAGCTATAGAGTTAGTTCCTAGAGCTGAGAATCTGTATGTGAAGCAAGCTTTGCCATGAACTGAGCCAGTACATTTATATGGGATTGAGTGAGCATAAATGTTGGGTGCAAGATAAAATAAAATGTATTCAGAAGATTTATTAGGGACTTGCCTGGTGGTACAGAGGTTAAGATTCTGGGCTCCCAATGCAGGGGTCCCAGGTTCAGTCAGGTCAGGGAACTAGATCTCACATACTGAAACTAAGACCCAGCTCAGCCAAATAAATGAATAAATATGTAGATTTTTTTTAAGCTTTATTAAATTCATAGAAGCTTTGGGTCATCTGGCCAACAAATAATAAATACAGCTACTTACCCTGAAAAGGCCCCAGAATTTTTTTTAAGGGAGACCTAATGATAGAATGCATTTTAGCTATCTTAAGGAATAGCTCTATCAGATTCTTGAAACTGCATTGAATAGGGCCCATTGTACTACAGGAATGACTTACAGTGTTAGTTATAAGTGATTCTTAGTCGTTTGCTTAAAAATGAACTACACATAAATTATTTAAGATCCATAGGATGTCTCTCTCCAGGTAAAGTGTTCAACCTCTCTGTGCTTGACTCCCTCTTCCTATCACCCCTCTGCTGGGAGGAGGTGGTAGAACCCCAACTTTAGAAAGCACCTAAATGCAGAGAGGAACCAGGTCTTGTCTGTCCCCTAGAGAGAGCACACTTCCTCCTGGGAGATTGGGATCATGGCTGGTGGGCAGGAGTGCCTGGTGTTAGGAACAGTGTGCTAATAGGGTTTCTTCAGCTTGGTATACCATGGAAAAGTAAGCCTGTCTTAAAACAAAAACAACAGCAGCAGTCTGCCTAACAGAAGGGATAAAGGTCATACACAGTTATAACACTTGGGGCCTAAAACAATTCATTTCTGCTATCAAAGCTGGGAGTTCAACTGAGAAATAAGTAACTTCCTTCCACCTAGGAAAGCTATTACCAGATTCTATAGAAGCAGCAAGAGACAGAACCAGCAGGAGGCTCCCATCTGGGTCCTCAGCTGGTTCAGAGTGGGAGGTGAGAGGCACAGGGTCATGGACCACCTGCAGTGCACTTGAGACCCACCCACTTCCTTACAGGGTTGAATCTGTTGTCTCACATGGGAGGGACATCAGATAAACCACCAAGAGACTCTTGGAACTCTAGGGCTTGTCACAAACCAGGGACCTCAGGACAAAAGAAAGACACTCTTGAGGTTTTGTTTTGTGGTTGTGGTTGTCTTGGCTATGCCACACAGCATGTGGAATCTTAGTACCCCCAACAGAAATGGAACCCTCGTGCCTTGCTTTGGAAGCACAGAGTCTGCACCCCTGGACCACCAGGGAAGACCCCAGATTTTTATCATTATAAAATATGTGAAAGAAATATGCAGAAGTTAAAAGACACCACCATGTACCCATAATCCAGATCTAGCACATTTTGAAATTTTGGCATAGTTGAAACTTAGAAAAGGCCCCAGAATTTTTTTTAAGGGAGACCTAATGATAGAATGCATTTTAGCTATCTTAAGGAATAGCTCTATCAGATTCTTGAAACTGCATTGAATAGGGCCCATTGTACTACAGGAATGACTTACAGTGTTAGTTATAAGTGATTCTTAGTCGTTTGCTTAAAAATGAACTACACATAAATTATTTAAGATCCATAGGATGTCTCTCTCCAGGTAAAGTGTTCAACCTCTCTGTGCTTGACTCCCTCTTCCTATCACCCCTCTGCTGGGAGGAGGTGGTAGAACCCCAACTTTAGAAAGCACCTAAATGCAGAGAGGAACCAGGTCTTGTCTGTCCCCTAGAGAGAGCACACTTCCTCCTGGGAGATTGGGATCATGGCTGGTGGGCAGGAGTGCCTGGTGTTAGGAACAGTGTGCTAATAGGGTTTCTTCAGCTTGGTATACCATGGAAAAGTAAGCCTGTCTTAAAAACAAAAAACAACAGCAGCAGTCTGCCTAACAGAAGGGATAAAGGTCATACACAGTTATAACACTTGGGGCCTAAAACAATTCATTTCTGCTATCAAAGCTGGGAGTTCAACTGAGAAATAAGTAACTTCCTTCCACCTAGGAAAGCTATTACCAGATTCTATAGAAGCAGCAAGAGACAGAACCAGCAGGAGGCTCCCATCTGGGTCCTCAGCTGGTTCAGAGTGGGAGGTGAGAGGCACAGGGTCATGGACCACCTGCAGTGCACTTGAGACCCACCCACTTCCTTACAGGGTTGAATCTGTTGTCTCACATGGGAGGGACATCAGATAAACCACCAAGAGACTCTTGGAACTCTAGGGCTTGTCACAAACCAGGGACCTCAGGACAAAAGAAAGACACTCTTGAGGTTTTGTTTTGTGGTTGTGGTTGTCTTGGCTATGCCACACAGCATGTGGAATCTTAGTACCCCCAACAGAAATGGAACCCTCGTGCCTTGCTTTGGAAGCACAGAGTCTGCACCCCTGGACCACCAGGGAAGACCCCAGATTTTTATCATTATAAAATATGTGAAAGAAATATGCAGAAGTTAAAAGACACCACCATGTACCCATAATCCAGATCTAGCACATTTTGAAATTTTGGCATAGTTGATTTATATCTTAGAAGAAAAGGAAAAAGAATTTTCAAGTCAGTAAGTCTTCTTTTAGCTGTGGCTATCTCTTTCCCCTTCCTTCTCTCCCTGGGGCAAGAAGTTCTATGGTTTCTTCTTTTACTACGAATTCGGATGTTCATAAAAAACGTGATGATATTTCCTACAATTTGAAACTTTCCATCAATGGCATCATATAGTTTATATCTTCTGGCCACTCGATATTTTTATGTATGTTTTTGTGATGTAACAATATTGATAGATAAAAATCTCATACATTTAAATTATGGACAGCATTTGACTGAATGAATGCATGCATGAAGAGACTATAAGTTATTTATTCCTTGCCATATCAGAGATTATGCACATCTTTGTTTTCTTTCTTACTTTAAAGAGAATATTTCTAAAGTTTCAGCATTAAGTATGATATTTCCTAGAGATTTTTGACATGAACTTCTTATCATGTTAAAGAGATTTCCTAATGTTTCAAGTTTGCTAAGAGTTTTTCCCAAATGATTTTTTTCTGGCTCTAGTGAGATGTTCATATGTATTCTGTCATTTAATCTGTTAATATAATGAATTTCTTTGCTAGATACTTAAGGAGACACAACTAGTTATCTACTCAGTATTCATTCTTCTTTTTCTTCCAAGCAGAATCCTGATTATGTTCAAGGTGGCAATGGTAGAAACTAATTCTGACTACAGTTTTCACTGTTTTCTTCATGCACTTGAAGATTTTGTTTGGTTTAATTATTTTTTTGGGGGGGGGGCCACTTCTATTGGTCTTTCATTTATCTATTTCCATCCATCTTTGTTCCTTGGCCTGCATGGGCCTCCCATTGCAGTGGCCTCTTGTCACAGAGCACTGGCTCTGGGCACATGTGCTCGAGAGCTCCGGCTTGGTAGTTGGACACATCGGTCCAGCCACTCAACGGCACGTGGGATCTTCCCAGGCCAGGGATCTAACCAGTGCCCCCTGCACTGCAAGGTGGTGTCCTTACCCACTGGACCACCAGGGAAGTGCCTGGTTTAATTTTTACTGGAGTATAGTTGGCTTATAATGCTGTGCTTTAGTTTCAGGGGTACAGCAAAATGAATCAGTTATATATGTACATTCTATATAGTAGTGTGTATATGTTAATCCCAATCTCCTAAATTATCACTTCATATACACACTACTATATAGAATGATTCACTTAGGGATTCCCTTATAGCTCAGTTGGTAAAGAATCCATCTGCAATGCAGGAGATCCTGGTTCCATTCCTGTATCAGGAAGATCCCCTGGAGAGGGGATAGGCTATCCACTCCAGGATTCTTAGACTTTCACAGTCTGCAATGCAAGGAGACCTGGATTCGATCCCTGGGGTGAGAAAATCCCCTGGAGAAGGGAAAGACTACCCACTTCAGTATTCTTGCCTAGAGAACTCCTCAGCTCATTCATGCATCACAAAGAGTTAGACACAACTGAGCAACTTCACTTTCACTTTTCTATGTTTCCTCTTTAATAACCATAAATTTGATTTTGAGATCTGTGAGTCTGTTTCTATTTTTTAAATAAGTTTATTTGTATCATTTCTTAAAATTAGATTCCACGTAAGTGATATCATATGATATTTGTCTGTCTCTGTCTGACTTAACTTCAGTTAGTGTGATAATCTCATGTTGCTACAAATGGCATCATTTTGTTCTTTGTTTATAGCTAATATTCCACTATGCATGTGTATGTATATACATACATATGTATTTATGTATATATATATGTATATATATATGTATATCCACTGTCAATAAAGAATGGACAAAGAACCACATCTTCTTTACCCATTCCTCTGTTGATGGACACTTCGGTCTCTTACTCTTCACTGTGTCTGCGTTCTCCCTTTCAGCTACCAGTGGCCTTCTAGACACTCTGGCTGGCAATATGTAAGTGGAATTCTGCCAGAAAGACTTCAGGAAAATAAAACAAAAAAACATGACAGAAGATTTCTTCACCGTTTCTTCTCCTTTCTTTCTTGTACCTGGATGCAATGCTGGAGTTGGCAGCAGCTGTTATATGACCCTAAAACAAAGGTAAAGAATCACAGATCATCAATTCCGATGTTGATGAGTCACTGAGCCAATACCAGCAACTGTCTAACTCCAGATTCTTGTGCTATAGGTAAGGAAAATGCCTATGTATTCAAGCCATGCTAGACAAGTTTACAAGTTTCCTATTTCTTGAACCCAAACTCACTTCTGACTGAGAAAGTTTCAACGGTAACCATTTTAATTCTTGAAACAGACCCTAGCTGGTCATTACATATTTTTAAATACAATAGTGTATTCTGATAATATAGTAAGGTTTTTACACCTGCGTTCACTGATAAGACAGGTCCATAATTTTCCCATTAAATACTATTTCTGTCCAGTTTTGATAGATCCAAAAGAATGAGTAGACATCTTTCCTTCTCATTCTAATATTTTGAATGATTAATGTAAGATGATGCTTATATGCCAATATTGAAGGCACCTGTCTTTGTCTGATACTTTTTTTTTTATAAATAAAGCTGCCATTAATTAGCTTCTTCAATGATTGTAAGTACTTTACAGCAGTCTGTTTTTTCTCAATTTCACTTTGGTAATTCATGTTTTTGTTTCTAGTAAATGATATGCTGTATTTAATATTTCAAAGTTTGTGATCATTTTTTTTGGTTTTACTATCTTCAGTGTGCAAATTTTTTTATTCCCAATATTGTTTGTCTGCGTGCTATACCTTTTTCCCTTGATAGATCTTGTCAGTTTGCACACTGTGTTAGTCTTTACATAAGACACGGCATTTCACTTACAGCAACTACACTAAGTTTCCTACACACAAACCTTCAAGTTGTGAGTTTGCAAAAATGCAAATATGCATTCACATGTCCAGTGGTGTAAGCTGGTTAATGTGTCATGCATACATTGTCACTTGTGTACATTCTCTACAAGTGGCTGTACTTTTGTATACTCTACTGTACACTACTGTATACAATGCAGTAGTACACACAGTATCTTTATTTCAAGCCTAGGATGTCTGGTTGTTCAATAGCTAAGCTGTGTTCAACTCTTTGTGACCCCATGAACTGAAGCACACCAGGCTTCTCTGTCCTTCATTATCTCCAGAAGTTTACTAAAACTCGTATTCATTGAGTTGGTTATGCCATCCAACCATCTTATCTGCTGTCATCCTCTTCTCTTCCTGTCTTCAGTCTTTCCAAGTATCAGGATCTTTTCCAATGAGTTGACTGTTTGTATCAGTTGGCCAAAATAATAGAGCTTCAGCTTCAACTTCAGCATAAGTCCTTCCAATGAATATTCAGGATTGATCTCCTTTACAGTTAACCAGTTTGATCACCTTGCTGTCCAAAGGACTCTCAAGAGTCTTCTCCAGCACCATGGTTTGAAAGCATCAATTCTTTGGTGCTCAGCCTTCTTTATGGTCCAGCTCTCACATCCATACTTGACTACTGGAAAAACCATATCTTTGGCTATACAGACCTTTGTTGGTAAAGTGATATCTATACTTTTTAATACACTGTCTAGGTTTGTCATAGCTTTTCTTCCAAGGAGCAAATATTTTTTCATTTCGTGGATGCAGTCTCTGCAGTGATTTTGGAGTCCAAGAAAATAAAGTCTGTCACTGTTTCCATTTTTTCCCTATTTTCCATGAAGTGATGAGGCTGGATGCCATGATCTTAATTTTTGGGATGCTGAAATTTGTGTCAGCCTTTTCAGTCTCTTCTTTCACCTTCATCCATTCTTCTTCACTTTATGTCATTAGGGTGGTCTGGAAGCAAGTGTAAAAGCAACTGTGATGTTGCTGGTACTGTTAGAAGCACCAGTCAGTGATGATGGAACTAGAGGCCCAGAGAAAAGGTGAAGAGAGACAAGAGGAAGAAGAAACTGAAGACCTGAAGAGATTCACAACATAGGAAATGGCAAGGGAATTTTCTTTATTTGAGGAGGCACTATTAGTGTTTGAGGAACAAGATCCAAATGTAGAACAGTACACAAACTTTGCAGCAGCCATTCAGAAGCATCCAGTACAGTGTCACTGATGATGAGAAAAAGAGTTACTACCCAGACATCACTGGATCATTTTTCAAGAGAATGTATAGAACTGAATCCAGCCAGGAAAACGTCTTTATTAAAGCCTAGGATGTCTGGTTGTTCAATAGCTAAGCTGTGTTCAACTCTTTGTGACCCCATGAACTGAAGCACACCAGGCTTCTCTGTCCTTCATTATCTCCAGAAGTTTACTAAAACTCGTATTCATTGAGTTGGTTATGCCATCCAACCATCTTATCTGCTGTCATCCTCTTCTCTTCCTGTCTTCAGTCTTTCCAAGTATCAGGATCTTTTCCAATGAGTTGACTGTTTGTATCAGTTGGCCAAAATAATAGAGCTTCAGCTTCAACTTCAGCATAAGTCCTTCCAATGAATATTCAGGATTGATCTCCTTTACAGTTAACCAGTTTGATCACCTTGCTGTCCAAAGGACTCTCAAGAGTCTTCTCCAGCACCATGGTTTGAAAGCATCAATTCTTTGGTGCTCAGCCTTCTTTATGGTCCAGCTCTCACATCCATACTTGACTACTGGAAAAACCATATCTTTGGCTATACAGACCTTTGTTGGTAAAGTGATATCTATACTTTTTAATACACTGTCTAGGTTTGTCATAGCTTTTCTTCCAAGGAGCAAATATTTTTTCATTTCGTGGATGCAGTCTCTGCAGTGATTTTGGAGTCCAAGAAAATAAAGTCTGTCACTGTTTCCATTTTTGCTATTTTCCATGAAGTGATGAGGCTGGATGCCATGATCTTAATTTTTGGGATGCTGAAATTTGTGTCAGCCTTTTCAGTCTCTTCTTTCACCTTCATCCATTCTTCTTCACTTTATGTCATTAGGGTGGTCTGGAAGCAAGTGTAAAAGCAACTGTGATGTTGCTGGTACTGTTAGAAGCACCAGTCAGTGATGATGGAACTAGAGGCCCAGAGAAAAGGTGAAGAGAGACAAGAGGAAGAAGAAACTGAAGACCTGAAGAGATTCACAACATAGGAAATGGCAAGGGAATTTTCTTTATTTGAGGAGGCACTATTAGTGTTTGAGGAACAAGATCCAAATGTAGAACAGTACACAAACTTTGCAGCAGCCATTCAGAATGCAATCCAGTGCTACAGTGTCACTGATGATGAGAAAAAAAGAGTTACTACCCAGACATCACTGGATCATTTTTTCAAGAGAATGTATAGAACTGAATCCAGCCAGGAACTAGAACGTCTGCTCTCAGCATCAGCTGTGAGTAGAACTAAAGCTTTCCCTCCATCTCCTATTTCTGACAATTCTTCAGCTCTACCATCCCCCACCTCCTCTTCCTCCTCCAGTCATTCTTCTTGCCTATTCATTTGATGCCAGACCCCGTAAGCCAACTGTTATATTACACTACTGTACTTTTCAAAGTGTTGTATTGTAAGATTAGAAATGTTTTCTTTATTTTTTTCTGTTTGTTTTTTATGTACTATTTGTGTGAAAAATATTGTGACCCTATGATAGTACAGTACTATACAGTTGACTCTGTTAGTTGGATTCCTAGGCTAACTTACAAACTCGACTTATGAACTCACTCTCAGAATAGAACTCATATGTATGTAGGGCACTTACTAGAGTCTCTTAAAATTATTCCAGATACTAATATCTTGAGTCTATAATTGACAGAAACATTCTTTGAAAAAAACCGTATATATGGAACTTAGCCACTGAAACCACTGGTTGATGGCTTTTTAATTGGGGAGCAATAACACTGTCATTGCTCAAGCCATATTAGTGATTCCTCTTTTAGCATAAGGGCCTACATGTCATTCTTTAACAACAACAGAAAAAGAGCACTGGTGCCAAGACTTGGTCCTTTTAGGAGTTTTGCAAGTTGCAGTCATTTTAAAATCTCTTGTCAAGAAGATAGATGGTTAAGTTGTGTTCAGAGAGGACCATAAAATACTGAAACATTATTTTGTAGAATTTCATAAATAGCTTCCAAAGATAGGTCTCAAAGACCACTTCTAAAAAGTATTCTAAATAATAAGATTACCATTGAAAAAAGTTTATAAACTCTGATTTGGTAAGCAAGTTGTTTGTCAGGCAAGCATGGCCCCTATGATAACAAGATTTGAAGACATTAGCTTTTGGAGTCCAACAGAAAAACTTATGCTCCAACTTGACCACCTACCTTGATGGATGACCTTGAGCAGATCATTAAAATGATTTGTTATTTAGTTTCTTATATGGAAAAATAAGGATAATAATTATTCTCATTTACAGAATTTATGCCTAGAAAACCTCCTTAAAGGGTTAATTACCATTCTAACACAGACACCCATTTATACCCAAACAATACCAAAACCCATAATAATACAATTTCTTCAATAGTTAATACTATTTATCATCATACAATCTAACAAGATATCACCTTCTTATAATATGGTCACTGTCCTCTAGTTAAATTTTTCTATAACCTAATTTTTCTATAACCTAACAATAGGTTATGCACCTATTATTAGGAATCCATTTATAAAATCACATGTAACATTCAATGTTTAAGGAATTCAATTTTAATGAAGAAACAAAGCAATAAACAAGAGTATAAGAATACCAAAGAAAATCATCAAAACAATGAAATGTAAAGAGCTCAATGTATGACACTGCCAAGGATAGTAAAGCAATGCTCTATGAGGGGGGAAGGTCACAAGGTCCACCTTCAGAACAGTAAAGTAGTCACTGTAGCTTCCCACTCAGCCCTCAGCATTGTGTGGGTGTATAGAATCCATGTCAGTCTCTGTAAAAGCAACTGACACATCTTATGCTAACAAAAAGGTATAAAATGAAGTGGTCTTAATTTGAAAAGACATATTCACCCTTATGTTCACTGCAGCACCATTTACAACAGCCAAGATATAGAAGCAACATAAATGCTATCGATGGATCAGTGGATAAAGAAGATGTAGTATATATGTATATAATGGAATATTTTTGGCCATATAAAAGAATGAAATCTTGCCATTTTTACAACATGGATGGACCTTGAAGGTACTATATGCTAATAAAATAAGTCAGATGGAGAGAGACAAGTGCCATATGACTTCACTCATACGTGGAGCCTAAAAATGAATACAAAAGAAAAGGAAAGACAAAACAAAAAAACCTTTGTAGGTACAGAGAACAGAGCAGTGGTTACCAGAAGGAAAGGGGATTGGGCAAGGAGGCTGGAACAAATGAGGGATTGAAGGGATTAACTGTTGATTAATGATAACGATACTTCTGGTGTTGATCACTTTGTAGAGTATACACATGTCAGATCATAATGTCAAACACCTGAAGCATATACAATTTATTTTTAAAAGTTTTTTTTTTTTTACAGAGCTTTGTTGCTTACTGCCACACATCAACTTGAATCCGCAGTAGGTATACATACGCCCCGCCCCCTCGAACCTCCCTCCTGTCTCCCTCGGCATCTCACCCCTGCAGGTCGCCGCAGAGCCTGTGTTTGAGATCGCTTAGTCCCACAGCATATTTCCCTCCCTCATCCCAGTGTCCGTAAGTCTGTTCTGTATGTCTGTCTTAAAAAAAGAAATTTTTTAAAATGAGACTTTCAACAATTATTTTCTCACTCAAATAACAAATGAAATAGCTCAAGAAGTTGAGTTATAATCCGAATAGGCTCTGTAGATGGATCTATATATAAGATAAAGACTATATATAATATATGTCTGGCTTAAAGAAAATGTTTAATAAATGGAAATCAATGCTACATTATTGTCACAGTTTTACTGTCACCACTTTCTCATTAACCAAGTTCAATTTTTACATCTGATTCTACAAAATATATAACTCATCTTCTTTTTTAACCTTGTCATGTACAACTGATTTCACATTTAAATGGCTTCTATTCTGTTTTCCCAATGAATTGTAAATTTTATTTATATCTTCTATACATCCCCATCTTTAGCCTCCATGAAATAAATCTATTTGGAAAGATAAGTAATTGGCTTGTGGCTTGGGCAAAAGTCAGTTTGTCATCGAGCAATCACTTACATTTTCAAAAGAAGATAAATCAGAAAGAAGTTAAAAGACAGTGCTTTGTGAAATAGAAGTTTACCAGTGAAAGAATCTTCTTTGACATTTTGACTTTTTCTCTAGAGAAAAAGTAGTAAAAACTCATTATAGTTATAACATATTTGGAGTTGTTGTTTCCATATTCAAATTTTCTCCCCAAGTTTTATATAATGTGATTTTCTCTTTTTAAAGTGACCTTTGCCCTAAAACTTAGAGTTAGCATATAATGAGCATGAGACCCTGAGCTGGGGTGGAAACTATGACAAAGCTGCATACCTTTGTAGGTACAGAGAACAGAGCAGTGGTTACCAGAAGGAAAGGGGATTGGGCAAGGAGGCTGGAACAAATGAGGGATTGAAGGGATTAACTGTTGATTAATGATAACGATACTTCTGGTGTTGATCACTTTGTAGAGTATACACATGTCAGATCATAATGTCAAACACCTGAAGCATATACAATTTATTTTTAAAAGTTTTTTTTTTTTTACAGAGCTTTGTTGCTTACTGCCACACATCAACTTGAATCCGCAGTAGGTATACATACGCCCCGCCCCCTCGAACCTCCCTCCTGTCTCCCTCGGCATCTCACCCCTGCAGGTCGCCGCAGAGCCTGTGTTTGAGATCGCTTAGTCCCACAGCATATTTCCCTCCCTCATCCCAGTGTCCGTAAGTCTGTTCTGTATGTCTGTCTTAAAAAAAGAAATTTTTTAAAATGAGACTTTCAACAATTATTTTCTCACTCAAATAACAAATGAAATAGCTCAAGAAGTTGAGTTATAATCCGAATAGGCTCTGTAGATGGATCTATATATAAGATAAAGACTATATATAATATATGTCTGGCTTAAAGAAAATGTTTAATAAATGGAAATCAATGCTACATTATTGTCACAGTTTTACTGTCACCACTTTCTCATTAACCAAGTTCAATTTTTACATCTGATTCTACAAAATATATAACTCATCTTCTTTTTTAACCTTGTCATGTACAACTGATTTCACATTTAAATGGCTTCTATTCTGTTTTCCCAATGAATTGTAAATTTTATTTATATCTTCTATACATCCCCATCTTTAGCCTCCATGAAATAAATCTATTTGGAAAGATAAGTAATTGGCTTGTGGCTTGGGCAAAAGTCAGTTTGTCATCGAGCAATCACTTACATTTTCAAAAGAAGATAAATCAGAAAGAAGTTAAAAGACAGTGCTTTGTGAAATAGAAGTTTACCAGTGAAAGAATCTTCTTTGACATTTTGACTTTTTCTCTAGAGAAAAAGTAGTAAAAACTCATTATAGTTATAACATATTTGGAGTTGTTGTTTCCATATTCAAATTTTCTCCCCAAGTTTTATATAATGTGATTTTCTCTTTTTAAAGTGACCTTTGCCCTAAAACTTAGAGTTAGCATATAATGAGCATGAGACCCTGAGCTGGGGTGGAAACTATGACAAAGCTGCATCAGAGATTTTAATGAGAAGAAAAAATGCCGGGGGAAAAAAATAATAGTGGAGTCCAATGTTCATTTTGATAAAATTAAGTATAAATATTTACCGTAGGAGCCATGGCAGGATCAAATCTTTATCTCCATGGTACAAAAACTACCCTTTAAACAAGCCTGAGCCAAATCACATGGAAACATGAACAATAAATCTTTTGATTCTTCCACCTCACTAGTCCACCAAACAGAATAATGAATAAGCCACCAAGTGTGCCCAACAGTGCATGCTTCATGATTTTCACATACAGGCACTTTTCTTCTTAAAAGGACCCAGTGAATGACATGGTGATGATTTTGGCTGTGTTTGCTGGGTTGTAGCATGTAGATGTTGCCTCCAAACACATACCGGCTGTTAGCGTAGCAGCTATGAATGTCACCCTGTGAGCTAAAAGGTTAAAGCATGCAGGCATCACTAAGAAAACATGCTGTACCTGTGTTTCATTGTGGAACTCATCAGTAAGATTTTATTCTTCAATTCTTTTATTTATTTTATTTTTGCTCTATTCTGAGCACATAGGAGGTTGAATCCTTCCCAAAAAATACTCAGACCGTAATATGTCCCCCAGGAGCCAGGGGCCCCAGATATTAACCAGAGATTTAAAATAAGTGTAACTGATGACAGCCACAAACAGGAAGAAATTCAGATTTGCCCAAAAGGAACACATAATATTCCTCTTTCCAAATGCTAGGACTCTTGTTAAAGAAGTATTTCTTACCTCTTCCAATCCCAGCCTGATCACATGTATGAAAAGTTTTTTGTTTTGTAAAGATTGATCATTAGTTTAAAATTAAGAAATAACATACAGCTTTGTCTTAGGTGGTTTATGTTTATATGTATATGTTTAAAGCTTATGCAAAAAGTGGTGTTTTAAAGTTGCTGATCAAAATTAGTTTAAACATTAAGAATAAATTTTTTTTAAAGTGACCTTTGCCCTAAAACTTAGAGTTAGCATATAATGAGCATGAGACCCTGAGCTGGGGTGGAAACTATGACAAAGCTGCATCAGAGATTTTAATGAGAAGAAAAAATGCCGGGGGAAAAAAATAATAGTGGAGTCCAATGTTCATTTTGATAAAATTAAGTATAAATATTTACCGTAGGAGCCATGGCAGGATCAAATCTTTATCTCCATGGTACAAAAACTACCCTTTAAACAAGCCTGAGCCAAATCACATGGAAACATGAACAATAAATCTTTTGATTCTTCCACCTCACTAGTCCACCAAACAGAATAATGAATAAGCCACCAAGTGTGCCCAACAGTGCATGCTTCATGATTTTCACATACAGGCACTTTTCTTCTTAAAAGGACCCAGTGAATGACATGGTGATGATTTTGGCTGTGTTTGCTGGGTTGTAGCATGTAGATGTTGCCTCCAAACACATACCGGCTGTTAGCGTAGCAGCTATGAATGTCACCCTGTGAGCTAAAAGGTTAAAGCATGCAGGCATCACTAAGAAAACATGCTGTACCTGTGTTTCATTGTGGAACTCATCAGTAAGATTTTATTCTTCAATTCTTTTATTTATTTTATTTTTGCTCTATTCTGAGCACATAGGAGGTTGAATCCTTCCCAAAAAATACTCAGACCGTAATATGTCCCCCAGGAGCCAGGGGCCCCAGATATTAACCAGAGATTTAAAATAAGTGTAACTGATGACAGCCACAAACAGGAAGAAATTCAGATTTGCCCAAAAGGAACACATAATATTCCTCTTTCCAAATGCTAGGACTCTTGTTAAAGAAGTATTTCTTACCTCTTCCAATCCCAGCCTGATCACATGTATGAAAAGTTTTTTGTTTTGTAAAGATTGATCATTAGTTTAAAATTAAGAAATAACATACAGCTTTGTCTTAGGTGGTTTATGTTTATATGTATATGTTTAAAGCTTATGCAAAAAGTGGTGTTTTTAAAGTTGCTGATCATTTCAAAAAGGTCACAGAGGGATATATGCCAAAAGAGAAACTTTATCATTTGAGTATTAACATGCATCAGGAAGGAAACTGTATACATTCGGTTATTTTTAAGAAGCAATTACTGTCTCAATTGAATTATCTGGTGATTAACAGAAAAATATTTTAGAGGGCAGATAAGACAGACCTGATACGGATCGCATCAAGCAGATTGTTGGAGAGGTGGGAGATAAAAGTGAATATAGAATTTCAACATTGTGACCCTAACCTTTGATAGTCAGATAAGAATGTCCACCACAGAGGAAATGAAATGCAGCAAAGTATGATTAGATCACAATGTGCAGAGAGAGGCGATCCTATTTTTTTGATAATGCAAGAATAGAAACATTGTTTTATTTCTCTCTCAGATGATGTATGTTTCACCATGATGTATATTTCACCATGTGTGAAAATAAAGAATTAGAGTTTGAGCCTGCTTTTAAGTCCTACCTGATTTCTCGCCTGCAATGCGAAAACAAATGAAGAGAGACTTTTAAATCGCTCTAACTTTACTTCTACGATTTTGTGAACATTTATAATTTACAAAAACCCTTTTATAGTCATCATCTTTGATTCTTATCACAACCCTGAGAGGTAGAACTGGCTGAGATGAGGACTATTTCACTTTATACATGGGAAACAATGTTCAAAGAGATGAAGTGATTAGTCTGAGATCACATTGCCCCTGTTTGAGGCAAAACTCAATCCTTTCCTCCAGAGTTCACGGCTGGCACATTGTCTCTAAGCACTCACAGACTTTCCTTTCTTCTTTCACTTAACTCAGTTTTTCACTCTATCACCACAGAGTTCACCGCATGTTCCATGCTGGAAAACTATGTTATTGCATCAGATTCAAGAAGCTTTTAACCAATATGACTCATGTCAGTTGGTTTACATCAAAGGAAGATACTTGTTAAAGATTAAGAAATATTTACCTCTTCCAATCCCAGCCTGATCACATGTATGAAAAGTTTTTTGTTTTGTAAAGATTGATCATTAGTTTAAAATTAAGAAATAACATACAGCTTTGTCTTAGGTGGTTTATGTTTATATGTATATGTTTAAAGCTTATGCAAAAAGGGGTGTTATTAAAGTTGCTGATCATTTCAAAAAGGTCACAGAGGGATATATGCCAAAAGAGAAACTTTATCATTTGAGTATTAACATGCATCAGGAAGGAAACTGTATACATTCGGTTATTTTTAAGAAGCAATTACTGTCTCAATTGAATTATCTGGTGATTAACAGAAAAATATTTTAGAGGGCAGATAAGACAGACCTGATACGGATCGCATCAAGCAGATTGTTGGAGAGGTGGGAGATAAAAGTGAATATAGAATTTCAACATTGTGACCCTAACCTTTGATAGTCAGATAAGAATGTCCACCACAGAGGAAATGAAATGCAGCAAAGTATGATTAGATCACAATGTGCAGAGAGAGGCGATCCTATTTTTTTTTTTGATAATGCAAGAATAGAAACATTGTTTTATTTCTCTCTCAGATGATGTATGTTTCACCATGATGTATATTTCACCATGTGTGAAAATAAAGAATTAGAGTTTGAGCCTGCTTTTAAGTCCTACCTGATTTCTCGCCTGCAATGCGAAAACAAATGAAGAGAGACTTTTAAATCGCTCTAACTTTACTTCTACGATTTTGTGAACATTTATAATTTACAAAAACCCTTTTATAGTCATCATCTTTGATTCTTATCACAACCCTGAGAGGTAGAACTGGCTGAGATGAGGACTATTTCACTTTATACATGGGAAACAATGTTCAAAGAGATGAAGTGATTAGTCTGAGATCACATTGCCCCTGTTTGAGGCAAAACTCAATCCTTTCCTCCAGAGTTCACGGCTGGCACATTGTCTCTAAGCACTCACAGACTTTCCTTTCTTCTTTCACTTAACTCAGTTTTTCACTCTATCACCACAGAGTTCACCGCATGTTCCATGCTGGAAAACTATGTTATTGCATCAGATTCAAGAAGCTTTTAACCAATATGACTCATGTCAGTTTCGGATTTACATCAAAGGAAGAGTGAAAACTTCTTCTCATACCTATTTTTGTCTCTGACAAGCATTTCTCCAACATATATAATTTGTGATCTACACTTATGGTCCAGGAAGAAAAGCACCCAGATACATTTTCAGCAGAACGTAAAGAAAAACAATTGGAAATAAACTCATGGTTCTTTTTCAAAATAAATTATAGTCCTTAGTTCTTGCTTAAACTTTAAAGTCACATTTTGTTTGTATGTAGTGCTAATGACTGTAACAGCAAAAAAGGTAGGAGAAAAAAACCTCTGAATTTCCCTATTCTCTAATGGTGACGTTAAGAAATTAGAATGTTGCTGTTTTATGCTTCGTTTATTTTTCCTTAGCCATGTATTTAAATGAAAACCCTGTAAATAGACCAATTTTCATAGCAGAAATAATAGCATTTTTTCACCCAAGCTCATGATCCTACAAGTCAAGACATACAAGGTTTCCCTTTTTAAAAAATGGTTTCACTCTGCAAGGGGATAGGTGTAAATGATGGAAAGGCAAGGCACGTAATTGTGGGAGAAGAGTTAAAGGCAATTTATACCTACATTTTCCAACAAATAAGTTTGTGTTCTTATGTAAATACCCAGGAGGCAAGGTTAGTTTCTAAGTCACAGAGAAGGAACTGCTTCCCATTCAACAAATTAAAAGGCATCTCTGTGGCCTGGCATTAAATAGGTTTGCACTGGCTAACTTTACTTCTACGATTTTGTGAACATTTATAATTTACAAAACCCTTTTATAGTCATCATCTTTGATTCTTATCACAACCCTGAGAGGTAGAACTGGCTGAGATGAGGACTATTTCACTTTATACATGGGAAACAATGTTCAAAGAGATGAAGTGATTAGTCTGAGATCACATTGCCCCTGTTTGAGGCAAAACTCAATCCTTTCCTCCAGAGTTCACGGCTGGCACATTGTCTCTAAGCACTCACAGACTTTCCTTTCTTCTTTCACTTAACTCAGTTTTTCACTCTATCACCACAGAGTTCACCGCATGTTCCATGCTGGAAAACTATGTTATTGCATCAGATTCAAGAAGCTTTTAACCAATATGACTCATGTCAGTTTCGGATTTACATCAAAGGAAGAGTGAAAACTTCTTCTCATACCTATTTTTGTCTCTGACAAGCATTTCTCCAACATATATAATTTGTGATCTACACTTATGGTCCAGGAAGAAAAGCACCCAGATACATTTTCAGCAGAACGTAAAGAAAAACAATTGGAAATAAACTCATGGTTCTTTTTCAAAATAAATTATAGTCCTTAGTTCTTGCTTAAACTTTAAAGTCACATTTTGTTTGTATGTAGTGCTAATGACTGTAACAGCAAAAAAGGTAGGAGAAAAACCTCTAAATTTTCCCCTATTCTCTAATGGTGACGTTAAGAAATTAGAATGTTGCTGTTTTATGCTTCGTTTATTTTTCCTTAGCCATGTATTTAAATGAAAACCCTGTAAATAGACCAATTTTCATAGCAGAAATAATAGCATTTTTTCACCCAAGCTCATGATCCTACAAGTCAAGACATACAAGGTTTCCCTTTTTAAAAAATGGTTTCACTCTGCAAGGGGATAGGTGTAAATGATGGAAAGGCAAGGCACGTAATTGTGGGAGAAGAGTTAAAGGCAATTTATACCTACATTTTCCAACAAATAAGTTTGTGTTCTTATGTAAATACCCAGGAGGCAAGGTTAGTTTCTAAGTCACAGAGAAGGAACTGCTTCCCATTCAACAAATTAAAAGGCATCTCTGTGGCCTGGCATTAAATAGGTTTGCACTGGCTAATTACAACACTGATAAGCAAAGAGTCTTGGTAAGAAAATTGTTAAGAAAGTTTGGAGCTCTTTAACTTGTTCATCTCAAAGCCTGAAGCAGAGATATTGTAGAAATGAGAATAATCAAAATAGTAATAATAACAGTAACAGTAATAAAAATAATAGATAAAAGATGGGTACAGAGCGCTTGTTCTGTCAGGCATTGTCCTTTCTGAGGAAGCAACTTCCATGGTTTCTGTAATTCAGTATTCATTTCATGCACTAAAGTAATGGGACTTGGTGAGGTTCAGTGACCTGCCCAAGATCACCAGAAAAGAGCATTAGAGGAAAAAAAAAGGCATGCTGATTCTACTTCTAGCTCTTTTCTAACTCTACAATTTGAATAATTAACAACACTTTCATGCCCTTTAGTTTCTTCATCAGTTAAGTTAGAAGCTCAGTAATTCCTAATCTGTAGTCAACACCCTCCTGAAGTAAAAAAAAGGCAAGAAACAACTTGAAGTGCATTGCAAGCCATCCATGTAGTACACTGATTAAGTGATATGGTTAGCTTATATACCATCCTTCTTTTCAAGAGGGTGTAGATTTACTTTTGCAATATTGAAATAAACTTAAAAATGATTTCTGCATTTATAGAGTCTTTGTCAAGATGCATGTTCTCCAACAGCAATCTAAAACAGTTATTACTAGCATATCAGGCCTCCAGAAAATACTTTTACTCTAAAATTTGGCCTTTGCTTCTTCAAAGGTAAGAAATCATAAATCAAGATGATACCTCAAAATTTTCCCACTTGTATATTTCTAGAATTGCAAGAGAAGGTAAATGATTTGGCTATTAATTTTTAAAACTTTGAGGAGCAATCCTTTTTTTAACATTAATTTATTTATGTGTTTATTTATTTATTTTGGGGGGGGTGGGGTGGGAGGAGGGGACGGAGGACCAGTTCTATTGGTCTTTCATTTGTCTATTTTTATCCGTCTTTGTCCTTTGGCTCCTATGGGCCTCCCATCGTGGTGGCCTCTGCTGATATTCAAATAGTAAGTAAAAGGAACTGCTTCCCATTCAACAAATTAAAAGGCATCTCTGTGGCCTGGCATTAAATAGGTTTGCACTGGCTAATTACAACACTGATAAGCAAAGAGTCTTGGTAAGAAAATTGTTAAGAAAGTTTGGAGCTCTTTAACTTGTTCATCTCAAAGCCTGAAGCAGAGATATTGTAGAAATGAGAATAATCAAAATAGTAATAATAACAGTAACAGTAATAAAAATAATAGATAAAAGATGGGTACAGAGCGCTTGTTCTGTCAGGCATTGTCCTTTCTGAGGAAGCAACTTCCATGGTTTCTGTAATTCAGTATTCATTTCATGCACTAAAGTAATGGGACTTGGTGAGGTTCAGTGACCTGCCCAAGATCACCAGAAAAGAGCATTAGAGGAAAAAAAAAGGCATGCTGATTCTACTTCTAGCTCTTTTCTAACTCTACAATTTGAATAATTAACAACACTTTCATGCCCTTTAGTTTCTTCATCAGTTAAGTTAGAAGCTCAGTAATTCCTAATCTGTAGTCAACACCCTCCTGAAGTAAAAAAAAGGCAAGAAACAACTTGAAGTGCATTGCAAGCCATCCATGTAGTACACTGATTAAGTGATATGGTTAGCTTATATACCATCCTTCTTTTTCAAGAGGGGTGTAGATTTACTTTTGCAATATTGAAATAAACTTAAAAATGATTTCTGCATTTATAGAGTCTTTGTCAAGATGCATGTTCTCCAACAGCAATCTAAAACAGTTATTACTAGCATATCAGGCCTCCAGAAAATACTTTTACTCTAAAATTTGGCCTTTGCTTCTTCAAAGGTAAGAAATCATAAATCAAGATGATACCTCAAAATTTTCCCACTTGTATATTTCTAGAATTGCAAGAGAAGGTAAATGATTTGGCTATTAATTTTTAAAACTTTGAGGAGCAATCCTTTTTTTAACATTAATTTATTTATGTGTTTATTTATTTATTTTGGGGGGGTGGGGTGGGGAGGGAGGGGGACGGGAGGACCAGTTCTATTGGTCTTTCATTTGTCTATTTTTATCCGTCTTTGTCCTTTGGCTCCTATGGGCCTCCCATCGTGGTGGCCTCTGCTGTCGCAGAGCACCAGCTCTGGGTGCATGCACCCCAGAGCTCCGGCTCGGTAATTGGACACATTGGGTCCAGCCACTCCGTGGGATCTTCCCAGGCCAGGGATGGAACCGGCACCCCTTGCACTGCAAGGCGGTGGGCTTACCCACTGGACCACCAGGGAAGCCCGGAACAATGCTTTTTGAGTACTTTTTTCCCACTTAAACATAGAACTATTGTGCATTGGTTTGTTTGAGTTAAGGCAATGAGGCCCAGTGCTTCCCTAGTCAGTGAGAAGAAGCTGGTAGGTTGAGTAATGGCACCTCTTTGAGTCCTTAGTGATTATTTTGCATAAATTGGCTATTTTCTACACTAATGGTGATGAGTTTCACAAAGCTTATGAACTCTTAAGTGAAAGTTACTCAGTCATGTCTGACTCTTTGTGACTCCATGGACAAAAGCCTGCCAGGCTTCTCTGCCAGTTGAATTCTCCAGGCAAGAATGTGGAACAGGTAGCCTTGCCCTGCTCCAAGAGATCTTCCTAACTCAGGGATCAAACCCAGGTCCTCCATATTGCACACTGATCCTTACCATCTCAGTCATCAGGTATCCATGTGGAAATATAAAATTTTGTGAAACAAACTTACTGGCAATGAAAGAAAAGTTAAGACAGGGGAGTAGGGGACATATAGACTTTCAGTATAATTTTGATTACATTTCATTTGTTTTAAAATATATTAACAACTGCATTATAGATCAAGATGCATTTTACCTCTAAAACAGTTATTACTAGCATATCAGGCCTCCAGAAAATACTTTTACTCTAAAATTTGGCCTTTGCTTCTTCAAAGGTAAGAAATCATAAATCAAGATGATACCTCAAAATTTTCCCACTTGTATATTTCTAGAATTGCAAGAGAAGGTAAATGATTTGGCTATTAATTTTTAAAACTTTGAGGAGCAATCCTTTTTTTAACATTAATTTATTTATGTGTTTATTTATTTATTTTGGGGGGGTGGGGTGGGGAGGGAGGGGGACGGGAGGACCAGTTCTATTGGTCTTTCATTTGTCTATTTTTATCCGTCTTTGTCCTTTGGCTCCTATGGGCCTCCCATCGTGGTGGCCTCTGCTGTCGCAGAGCACCAGCTCTGGGTGCATGCACCCCAGAGCTCCGGCTCGGTAATTGGACACATTGGGTCCAGCCACTCCGTGGGATCTTCCCAGGCCAGGGATGGAACTGGCACCCCTTGCACTGCACGGCGGTGTCCTTACCCACTGGACCACCAGGGAAGCCCGGAACAATGCTTTTTGAGTACTTTTTTCCCACTTAAACATAGAACTATTGTGCATTGGTTTGTTTGAGTTAAGGCAATGAGGCCCAGTGCTTCCCTAGTCAGTGAGAAGAAGCTGGTAGGTTGAGTAATGGCACCTCTTTGAGTCCTTAGTGATTATTTTGCATAAATTGGCTATTTTCTACACTAATGGTGATGAGTTTCACAAAGCTTATGAACTCTTAAGTGAAAGTTACTCAGTCATGTCTGACTCTTTGTGACTCCATGGACAAAAGCCTGCCAGGCTTCTCTGCCAGTTGAATTCTCCAGGCAAGAATGTGGAACAGGTAGCCTTGCCCTGCTCCAAGAGATCTTCCTAACTCAGGGATCAAACCCAGGTCCTCCATATTGCACACTGATCCTTACCATCTCAGTCATCAGGTATCCATGTGGAAATATAAAATTTTGTGAAACAAACTTACTGGCAATGAAAGAAAAGTTAAGACAGGGGAGTAGGGGACATATAGACTTTCAGTATAATTTTGATGACATTTCATTTGTTTTAAAATATATTAACAACTTGTTTGTTTCGATTTTCTTTAATATGAACCCTGCCATAGCATTTGGGAATATAGCTTAGTGCATATAATTGACCTTTTCCCCTCTCGAATACACAACAGTGATTCCCAGTCTGGGTCCTTGTAGTCAGGTCCTGTTCAACTAGAAGACTTTTCTCCCAGCTTTCCAGACGACTGGCTCATGGGAGTCTTTTCTGATCGCCTCTCACAGACTGTCACTCATCTCAACCATATCACCAGTGTTTTCTTTTCTTTTCTTTTTTCATCTATCTTTATTCTTTGGCTTGTGTGGGCTTCCCATTGCTGTGGCCTCTGTCGTTACAGAGCGCTGGTGCTGGGCAAATGCGTTCCAGAATGCTGACTCCTAGTTGGACACACTGGTCCAGCCACTCTGCGGCACATGGGATCTTCCCAGGCCAGGGATTGAAATGGTGCCCCTTGAACCGCAAGGTGGACTCTACCCACTGGACCACCAGGGAAGTCCTTGTTTTATTTTCTTTCCAGCTCTTATGAACATCTGAAGTTACCTTATCCACTTGCTTGATTATCTTTTGTCTCTTCTTAAAAGAAGGTCATATGTACCCAAGCCTTCTGGATCCTACTTCCTATACTTAGAACTGTAATAGACACATTAGTAAGTAAATGAATGATTTAGTGAATGTGTGAATCATATTCCTGTCTTTTCTGATGAATCTTTGGGGGTTCTTTGATTCTAATTTAGGCAGAAAATATGACATATTGATATTCAAGCAGAAATAATTCTATTTACCCCCATCTGTCAAATATTCCTCCTCCATCTTTGTTATTCATTTGAGAAGCTCTGAGTCTCTGAAGTGTGGCAGAGATGGAACTAAAACAAATACAAAAAAATAGTCTGCCAGTTGAATTCTCCAGGCAAGAATGTGGAACAGGTAGCCTTGCCCTGCTCCAAGAGATCTTCCTAACTCAGGATCAAACCCAGGTCCTCCATATTGCACACTGATCCTTACCATCTCAGTCATCAGGTATCCATGTGGAAATATAAAATTTTGTGAAACAAACTTACTGGCAATGAAAGAAAAGTTAAGACAGGGGAGTAGGGGACATATAGACTTTCAGTATAATTTTGATGACATTTCATTTGTTTTAAAATATATTAACAACTTGTTTGTTTCGATTTTCTTTAATATGAACCCTGCCATAGCATTTGGGAATATAGCTTAGTGCATATAATTGACCTTTTCCCCTCTCGAATACACAACAGTGATTCCCAGTCTGGGTCCTTGTAGTCAGGTCCTGTTCAACTAGAAGACTTTTCTCCCAGCTTTCCAGACGACTGGCTCATGGGAGTCTTTTCTGATCGCCTCTCACAGACTGTCACTCATCTCAACCATATCACCAGTGTTTTCTTTTCTTTTCTTTTTTCATCTATCTTTATTCTTTGGCTTGTGTGGGCTTCCCATTGCTGTGGCCTCTGTCGTTACAGAGCGCTGGTGCTGGGCAAATGCGTTCCAGAATGCTGACTCCTAGTTGGACACACTGGTCCAGCCACTCTGCGGCACATGGGATCTTCCTGGGCCAGGGATCAAACTGGTGCCCCTTGAACCGCAAGGTGGACTCTACCCACTGGACCACCAGGGAAGTCCTTGTTTTATTTTCTTTCCAGCTCTTATGAACATCTGAAGTTACCTTATCCACTTGCTTGATTATCTTTTGTCTCTTCTTAAAAGAAGGTCATATGTACCCAAGCCTTCTGGATCCTACTTCCTATACTTAGAACTGTAATAGACACATTAGTAAGTAAATGAATGATTTAGTGAATGTGTGAATCATATTCCTGTCTTTTCTGATGAATCTTTGGGGGTTCTTTGATTCTAATTTAGGCAGAAAATATGACATATTGATATTCAAGCAGAAATAATTCTATTTACCCCCATCTGTCAAATATTCCTCCTCCATCTTTGTTATTCATTTGAGAAGCTCTGAGTCTCTGAAGTGTGGCAGAGATGGAACTAAAAACAAATACAGATAGAAAATAAGAATTAGATTTGGTGTTTTTAGTCTTACAAGACCACGTTTAATGGAACATGTAGACATATAAAATTTGGTGGGATATATAATTAACATACAGTGGGATAAGAACAGAGACGTATGCAGGATGCTATGGGAGCAAGTTAAATGGAATGTTGCAACATCTTTCTGATCCAGAAGGTTTTATTGATGTAAGTTGGGAAGACAATTCAGGCAGAGGGATGCAGTGTGTTTCGTTAGCCATGCCGTGTTCCCAGAAGGATGAATAGAATAACTAGATGAAGATATAGAGGTGAGGATGGCCAATTAAACAAGGTACTGATCAAGACTGGCCATAGGCCACATGAAAAGGGTGTGAATTTTTTCCTGTAGACAATAGGGAATGACCAAGAATTCTGAGCTTAAAAGTTGCATAATGGATAAAATCCATATTTAAAAATGCATGTGATTTTCAATTACTGGAGAAAGAATATTCTGAATTCAGTGGCATCATCCTTGACTTTTCCTTTTTCTTTATCCCTGTTCCGCACATCCAATGGGTAAATCTTATACTTCTGAACACTAGTTTATATCTCTAATGATCTATCTACTTCCTTTCCTCTTCATCCCTCACCCTCAGCCAATTTCTTGGACTTCAGCTTGGACTCCTGCTGTAGTCTTCAAACTGGTCTTCTTATCCCATCCTAGCTACCCTTCAATCAGCTGTCCACACGGCAGGCATTAGAACACGCCACTCCCCTGTGTAAAGCACTTTTTATTGCCTTTTGAATAATATTTAAACTTTTTTCAACAATCTGCAAGCTTAAAATGATCTGGCCTCTGCTCATCTTTCCAGGTTATTTTTTCTGCAAGCCCTTAAAAGTGATAGTGGGGGGAAAAATCATATTCCTGTCTTTTCTGATGAATCTTTGGGGGTTCTTTGATTCTAATTTAGGCAGAAAATATGACATATTGATATTCAAGCAGAAATAATTCTATTTACCCCCATCTGTCAAATATTCCTCCTCCATCTTTGTTATTCATTTGAGAAGCTCTGAGTCTCTGAAGTGTGGCAGAGATGGAACTAAAAACAAATACAGATAGAAAATAAGAATTAGATTTGGTGTTTTTAGTCTTACAAGACCACGTTTAATGGAACATGTAGACATATAAAATTTGGTGGGATATATAATTAACATACAGTGGGATAAGAACAGAGACGTATGCAGGATGCTATGGGAGCAAGTTAAATGGAATGTTGCAACATCTTTCTGATCCAGAAGGTTTTATTGATGTAAGTTGGGAAGACAATTCAGGCAGAGGGATGCAGTGTGTTTCGTTAGCCATGCCGTGTTCCCAGAAGGATGAATAGAATAACTAGATGAAGATATAGAGGTGAGGATGGCCAATTAAACAAGGTACTGATCAAGACTGGCCATAGGCCACATGAAAAGGGTGTGAATTTTTTCCTGTAGACAATAGGGAATGACCAAGAATTCTGAGCTTAAAAGTTGCATAATGGATAAAATCCATATTTAAAAATGCATGTGATTTTCAATTACTGGAGAAAGAATATTCTGAATTCAGTGGCATCATCCTTGACTTTTCCTTTTTCTTTATCCCTGTTCCGCACATCCAATGGGTAAATCTTATACTTCTGAACACTAGTTTATATCTCTAATGATCTATCTACTTCCTTTCCTCTTCATCCCTCACCCTCAGCCAATTTCTTGGACTTCAGCTTGGACTCCTGCTGTAGTCTTCAAACTGGTCTTCTTATCCCATCCTAGCTACCCTTCAATCAGCTGTCCACACGGCAGGCATTAGAACACGCCACTCCCCTGTGTAAAGCACTTTTTATTGCCTTTTGAATAATATTTAAACTTTTTTCAACAATCTGCAAGCTTAAAATGATCTGGCCTCTGCTCATCTTTCCAGGTTATTCTGTCTGTTTCTTTCTGGCCACAGCTATACCTACAAGAAATACAATATCCCAAGGGCCCTAGAAAGAAAAACATTCTTGCTACATTAGCAAAATAAGATCTACTGTTTATTAAAAGGAAACAAACCATTGATACACACCAACACATGAATGAATCACAAAAACATTATACTAAGCAAAGGAAATCAGACACAAAAGAGCACACGCTGTGTGATTCTATTTATATAAAAGTCTAGAAAAAGACACATGCAAACTATAGTGACAGAAAGCAGATCAGTGCTTGCCTGGAGCCAGGAGTGAAGGGGTAGATTGACTGCAAAAGGGAACAAGAGAACATTTTGAAGTGATAGAGATATTCCATATGTTGACCAAAGTGGCCACATAGCTGTACACATGTTTAAAAATTCATCAAACTGTGTCCTTAAATTGCATGCATTTTATTATATGTAAATTATATCTCAATATAGTTGATGTAAAAATATACAATTTTCTAAGCATTCACAAGCCAAGTGCTTTCCATAATTATTTCTAGTACAAAAGCAACAGCTTCATTTTTTGAAAGTGAAAATTTAACTTCAGAAAGACCAAGTGACTTCTTCAAGGTTGTTAAATTCTATATCCAAACCGTCAGTTGAAAAAAATATATATGTGATCTAATTCAATGAGGGCAACCTCGAATATTTTTAGGAGCTTGGCAATAAAAGTATGTAGGGGAGTTTGAATGTAAGACGACATAGAGAGGCTGGGATTCGATTTTTCCTGATGGAATGTCAAATAAACCACAGGCTCATAGTCCAGACACGTAGATCTCTAATGTTCCGCACATCTAATCTACTTCCTTTTCCTTTCTTCATCCCTCACCCCCTCAGCCAATTTCTTGGACTTCAGCTTGGACTCCTGCTGTAGTCTTCAAACTGGTCTTCTTATCCCATCCTAGCTACCCTTCAATCAGCTGTCCACACGGCAGGCATTAGAACACGCCACTCCCCTGTGTAAAGCACTTTTTATTGCCTTTTGAATAATATTTAAACTTTTTTCAACAATCTGCAAGCTTAAAATGATCTGGCCTCTGCTCATCTTTCCAGGTTATTCTGTCTGTTTCTTTCTGGCCACAGCTATACCTACAAGAAATACAATATCCCAAGGGCCCTAGAAAGAAAAACATTCTTGCTACATTAGCAAAATAAGATCTACTGTTTATTAAAAGGAAACAAACCATTGATACACACCAACACATGAATGAATCACAAAAACATTATACTAAGCAAAGGAAATCAGACACAAAAGAGCACACGCTGTGTGATTCTATTTATATAAAAGTCTAGAAAAAGACACATGCAAACTATAGTGACAGAAAGCAGATCAGTGCTTGCCTGGAGCCAGGAGTGAAGGGGTAGATTGACTGCAAAAGGGAACAAGAGAACATTTTGAAGTGATAGAGATATTCCATATGTTGACCAAAGTGGCCACATAGCTGTACACATGTTTAAAAATTCATCAAACTGTGTCCTTAAATTGCATGCATTTTATTATATGTAAATTATATCTCAATATAGTTGATGTAAAAATATACAATTTTCTAAGCATTCACAAGCCAAGTGCTTTCCATAATTATTTCTAGTACAAAAGCAACAGCTTCATTTTTTGAAAGTGAAAATTTAACTTCAGAAAGACCAAGTGACTTCTTCAAGGTTGTTAAATTCTATATCCAAACCGTCAGTTGAAAAAAATATATATGTGATCTAATTCAATGAGGGCAACCTCGAATATTTTTAGGAGCTTGGCAATAAAAGTATGTAGGGGAGTTTGAATGTAAGACGACATAGAGAGGCTGGGATTCGATTTTTCCTGATGGATGGGGGAGACACTAGTCAAATAAACCACAGGCTCATAGTCCACTTTTGGACATTTCACAGATGAGGATCCGGGGACTAAAGAGATTTAATTCATCGCTCACTGCAGTCATCCAGCTAGGAAATGGCAGATCTCCTAAAGGGGAGGCAAGCTGATGTAGGTGGAGTAGAGAAAGAGATGAAACGTGGGAAAGTTAATACTTAAAATCCCAGGATGTGCGAGATGGTTGCATTTATGCTTTTTTATAATATAAATCAAAAATTTAGTAGAGAGCATATATAGCATAGCTTATCTCAGTTTTGGTGACTAATTCATTCGCCTGCTCATTTCTCCATCCACAGGACATTTATGGAGCCCCCACTGCATGCACAATGCTATGCTTGGGTATCTACGCCTCTGGTGTGCTTAATGTGTGTGTCTCTGAATTGTTCACAGCATCAGCTCCCATTAGTTTCTCCTGAGTCAAACCACTCTTTCATGACTTTCATCTATACCATACTTGTAGAATCTTGCTCCACTGCCCTTGTCTCCAATTGGACTCTGTTATAGCCCTATATAATGCCATCAGACCCACTAATTGTTTTAAATGTACATGTCTTACCTTCCAAGCTGATTTGCAAGAGATTTCCAAGCAGCCTTAAGAGTAAATATCTTACAGGGCTTAATAGCCCCTGTACCTGGCACAGGCTAGGCACACAAAAGACTCCATCATTTCTTTTCAACTGACTCCCTAGGTGATCTGGGATGGCAACATGTCTTAGGTTGGGTTGCCCAGAAGCAAGACATAAGATAAGGTTTGAGAGCAAGCAGTTTATTTGAGATACCATCTCTAGAAGTAGTGGTAGGGGCACCATGAGGAAACAAAACAAGAAAGGAAAGGAAGTTTTGATTTGTATTTCTCTAATAATTAGTGTTGAGAACAGACTTGGGGTTGCCAAGGGTGAGAGGTGTTGGGAAGGGAATGTCTGGGAGTATGAGATTAGCAGATGTAAACTATTATATATAGGATGGATAAACCACAAGGTCCTACTGTAAAGCAAGCATATGTGCTACGTCACTTCAGTCATGTCTGACTCTTTGCAACCCTATGGACCGTAGTTCATCCGTCTCCTCTGTCCATGCGATTCTCCAGGGAAGAATATTGGAGTGGGTTGTCATGTCCCCCTCCAGGGGATCTTCTTGACCCATGGATAGAACCCATGTCTCTTATATCTCCTGCATTGTCAGGCAGGTTCTTTACCAGTAGACCCTCTGAGAAACCCTACTGTATAGCTTAGGGAACTATATTCAATGTCCTGTAATAAACCATAATGGAAAAGAATATAAAAAGTGTCTATATGTGTAAAATGGAGTCCCTTTGCTGTACAGCAGAGATGGGCACAATGTGGTAAATCAACTATGTTTCAATTAAAAAAAAATTAAAACAAGAGAAAGGGAAGGACATGACAACAGGAATGTTCATGGGAAGATTGCCATGTAGCTCAAGTTCAGTCCTACAGGATACTTCTGGAAACATCTGTAAAATACATCTCTGAGTTGTCCAACCTGAGGGGTGAGGGGGACATTTATTCACCAACTTGAGAGTAGCTTCTTGAGGCACTGATTCCTGCTGGCCATGCTTCCCTCCACTGCGTGACAGTGGTTCCAGTGACCAAAGAAAGGCCCTACTAGAGTTCCGCCATGCCTACAGGAAGACTCCATCACTGTCCACAGGAATGAGGACCACTGATGTATATGTCAGGGCACTAACAGCTTCTACTACACAGCACATTTCACTCAAAGGAAGACTTCTTCATGTCTACCTTTATTTAGTGCCAACCTGTGGTGTTCTTTGGAATTCAAAAATAAATCCAATATGTTCCTTGCCCACTAGAAAGTTAGCTCTGTCACTTCTTATTGAAAACTATGGAAAGAAGAAGGAAAAGGAGGAGGAGGAAGAGAAACTAGTCCAATCTTCATTTCCATTCAGTCTATACACACTGATGAAAATCTGATGCTCTTCTACCCGTCAATTCATTACCATCATGATTCCCAAATAGCCATCCTGTTTAATGGCTTGTAGTCACTGCCAGAGTGGCATGGAGATAGACTAGACTTTGGAAGATGAAGGTGGTATCCTTGCTCACTTCTAACACCCCAGGTACCCCATCAGCTTCAGTGAAATTTCTAAATCCTTTTGTCATGTACCTATAACCAAATATGCAATATGACTTTCTGTTCAAATGAAACTAATATTTGAAATAAAGGAAAAAAATAATGGAAGGAATCACTTACCACAGAACTTTGCAAAAGAAGTTATGTGGGAAAAGCGGCTGTATTTTGTGCTTTTGCCATAAAAATGAAGCAGTCTGTTCGGTGAAGTACTATAATTATAAAGCAATTTGCGACCTCTAATGGGAGGACTTTTCGTTCATAAAATATTAACTAAACATAATATCAGTGCACTAGGTTAGGAATAGTCTAAGTTTCTCCATAAAAAGTCAATTTGTAACCACTGTAACTGTCTTCTTCAAGATGATGATATTCAAAAACATCCTCTGTGCCCATAGCCACTTGGCCTTGGATTAAGCACAATGCATTTCCCCAGCCTTGCTAGCTGGGTTGATGCTAAGTGCTTTTCCCTGTAAACACGTTCATTTACAAAAACTGTTCTCTCGGTTGCTGAACCCTTCTCAGCGGAATGCATCACCATTAGGTGGGCAGTTTTCTTATAATGACTGAAGCTCCAAAATCTAAACTGTCAAAATAAAAACTCAATTTTAGGTTGAGGACTTAGTCAGCAAAACCCCAGCCTATTTGCACTGTGGGATTATCTGTGTCTTTTCAGATCACGAAAGGGATGGTCCTTTCTGTGAGACGGATATACCTCCCACAGAATTGTAACCCAGACTGCAAACACAAGTAGAGCCGCCTGGAATTATCTACAGGGATTCTGTTGGCAGGGCAGACAAAAGCCATGGTTGCCGGGTGGGAAATTTAGAGACCAGCTTCTCTTCTTTTCTCTTCTTTTTATTCCTCCTATTATCTGAAATCCTTACACAAAATCTTGTAGTTTTCTTTTGTGTTCTGAAACTTGTCTAATAACTTCAGAATTTATCTTGTAGTATGGGAAAACCCTTACCATCTGAAAATTCTAAATCCTTTTGCCATCCTGTTTAATGGCTTGTAGTCACTGCCAGAGTGGCATGGAGATAGACTAGACTTTGGAAGATGAAGGTGGTATCCTTGCTCACTTCTAACACCCCAGGTACCCCATCAGCTTCAGTGAAATTTCTAAATCCTTTTGTCATGTACCTATAACCAAATATGCAATATGACTTTCTGTTCAAATGAAACTAATATTTGAAATAAAGGAAAAAAATAATGGAAGGAATCACTTACCACAGAACTTTGCAAAAGAAGTTATGTGGGAAAAGCGGCTGTATTTTGTGCTTTTGCCATAAAAATGAAGCAGTCTGTTCGGTGAAGTACTATAATTATAAAGCAATTTGCGACCTCTAATGGGAGGACTTTTCGTTCATAAAATATTAACTAAACATAATATCAGTGCACTAGGTTAGGAATAGTCTAAGTTTCTCCATAAAAAGTCAATTTGTAACCACTGTAACTGTCTTCTTCAAGATGATGATATTCAAAAACATCCTCTGTGCCCATAGCCACTTGGCCTTGGATTAAGCACAATGCATTTCCCCAGCCTTGCTAGCTGGGTTGATGCTAAGTGCTTTTCCCTGTAAACACGTTCATTTACAAAAACTGTTCTCTCGGTTGCTGAACCCTTCTCAGCGGAATGCATCACCATTAGGTGGGCAGTTTTCTTATAATGACTGAAGCTCCAAAATCTAAACTGTCAAAATAAAAACTCAATTTTAGGTTGAGGACTTAGTCAGCAAAACCCCAGCCTATTTGCACTGTGGGATTATCTGTGTCTTTTCAGATCACGAAAGGGATGGTCCTTTCTGTGAGACGGATATACCTCCCACAGAATTGTAACCCAGACTGCAAACACAAGTAGAGCCGCCTGGAATTATCTACAGGGATTCTGTTGGCAGGGCAGACAAAAGCCATGGTTGCCGGGTGGGAAATTTAGAGACCAGCTTCTCTTCTTTTCTCTTCTTTTTATTCCTCCTATTATCTGAAATCCTTACACAAAATCTTGTAGTTTTCTTTTGTGTTCTGAAACTTGTCTAATAACTTCAGAAACTCTTTTCCCCATGCCATTTGGTTAGTATGACTTCCCACTGGAGGAAGCAACCACTCTTACCATCTCAGACAATTTGTTTTTCTGTGGAAAAGAAGCAAGTTTAAGTGAAAGGTGAAGATGTTAATCTCCTACTATTATTTCAAGCCACTATGCCATTTTTAGCTGACTTCTTAAAGACAGGGGAAAAACAAAATAAAAATACCCAAAGAACAAAATCTCAACAAATCCTTAAACAATCCTGTTTTTAAAACATTCTTCATTAGAAGTAACATATAGAAAATCCATACTTGCTCATTTAGAAATTGCCTAAGGGCTGTATCCACTTCCACACCTTCCTGGGTTGATTTACACTTCTTAAATGGGTCTTCAAACCCTATTGATCTTAATCAACAAAGTCCTTTTTGTTTTCTAGTTCTTAGGGTCTCCAAATTACCCAGGAAGTTTTGCAAGGAGAATGTACCTTTTCAAAAAATGAGAAACAGGAACAGAAACATTTATTAGATAAATGCTAATGCAAACTGGAAGTAGACCTCTGGACCTATATTCCCTTCAAGGTTTGCATATTTTGCTATAGGTTAACTGTTCGTATTTATTTCCTGAATGAATGAATGAATCCATGAGTTCAATCAAATATTCACATTTCAAAGTTAGACTGTTGTTAAAGCAGATTGTGAATGGTATTACAACATGATATAATATTTAAATATGTATTATTTCGTATATATTCAGTAATTATGTTTAATATGCTATTTGATACATTATATTAAATATATATTATTATTATATTGTGTATATGCTGTGTGCTGAGTCCCTCAGTCGTGTCCCACTCTTTGTGACTCCATGGACTGTAGCCCGCCAGGCTTCTCTGTCCATGGGGCAAGAAGACTAGAGTGGGTGGCCATGTGCTCCTCCAGCAGATCTTCCCAATCCAGAAAACTAACCCAGGTCTTCTACTCTGCAGGTGGATTCTTTATCATCTGAACCACAGGGTAAACCCTTTATTGTTGTCCCCTGGTGGTCCAGTGGATAAGGACACTGCCTTGCAGTTAAAGGCGCCAGTTCGATCCCTGGCCTGGGAAGATCCCACGTGCCGCGGAGCGTGTCCAATCACCGAGCCGGAGCTCTGGAGTGCATGCGCCCAGAGCCGGCGCTCAGAGACAACAGACGCCACCGCGATGGGAGGCCCACAGGAGCCAAAGAACAAAGACGGATGAAAACAGAGAAATGAAAGACCAATAGAAGTGGCCCGCCCGCTCCCCTCCCTCCCCAACCCGACCCCGCCCCAAAAATAAAATAAATAAATAAATCTTTAAAAAAAATGTATTTTTACATTACATGGGCTTCCCTTGTGGCTCAGTTATAAAGAATCTGCCTACAATGCATGCGATACAGATAGGAGTCCTGCGTTGGGAAGATCCTCTGGAGAAGGAAATCGCAACCCACTGCAGTATTCTTGCCTGGAAACTCCCATAGACAGAGGAGCCTGGTGGGCTACAAAAAGAGGTTGCAGGAGAGTCAGACACAACTTAGTGACTGAATGATAACAAATTTTATTAAATATATATTGTTATATTAATAAATTATATTTTACATATTATATGATCAAATATATTATTTTCATATATATACATATGTGTAGGAAAGGAAAATAAATGGAGGGATATACAAAAACTGATAAAACTAATTCTCTCTGGGAGATGGGATTCAATAGGTGGGAGGTTCATTTTTGAATAAGGGGACCTATTTCAAAGAAATGAAACATTGAAGATATGATAGAAGGGCTCTTCATTTTTCTATGCTATATGTTTCTAGGATGTTTGAATTTCACATCACGAACATGTTTGTGATCAGTAAAAACATCAGCACCAGTTTAAAAATAAATACTAGCCACACTGTCCTGGAGGCAAGTGAGTTTAAAGGTATCATCTGTATTTGTGTTTCCCCAAAGTCTTTCTGCATCTGTTATGAACAAGAGGGGAGCTTGCTTACAGTCTGTCCACTTATAGCTCTCTGGCAATTGGAAGCAGCGAGCTGGGGCTGTAGAAACAGTGTCAATTTAGGTGTTGGTGGGTTGGCAAACCACATGTTCTTATTTATCTCTGTCAGCCGCAGGCCCTATTAACTATTCTTAATGAATCACCACTGCTTTTACTTTTGCCATCAGCCATGACCTTCACCATTTAGAAACACATGGTGTCTCATAAACGATAGCCCACAACATATAAACTCGAGAAGGATTCTATCACAGCTCAAACTACAATATCTATCACTAAAACAAACGGCTCATTCTAGCTGAAGAGACACTCATATATATCACGGAACCAACCTTCCATATTTTGAGATTTACTGCCCCGTGTTGGCTGCTTTTTTTCTTAAGGAGGCCAGGCAACCTTGCTCACTTAATACTTTTGATAAACTTCTGCTGACAAGGAGTGTGATTAATGATGGTTAAAAGAATTGAATCAAGAGTAAGAAAGACAGAGCCAAAAGCAGACTGCTGGGCTGATGGAAACGAAAGTCTCTACAGAAATATACGATGGACCCTCCTTTTTTACCATGCCAAGTAATTACTTGCACAGGCCTGTTGTAATAATTCCTATTACAGCCAAAACGGAAAAGTCAGTAACTCACCGCCCTGGGACAAGGTGGAGGCAAGGCCAGAGGAGCACGGATCAATATTTTACATATTATATGATCAAATATATTATTTTCATATATATACATATGTGTAGGAAAGGAAAATAAATGGAGGGATATACAAAAACTGATAAAACTAATTCTCTCTGGGAGATGGGATTCAATAGGTGGGAGGTTCATTTTTGAATAAGGGGACCTATTTCAAAGAAATGAAACATTGAAGATATGATAGAAGGGCTCTTCATTTTTCTATGCTATATGTTTCTAGGATGTTTGAATTTCACATCACGAACATGTTTGTGATCAGTAAAAACATCAGCACCAGTTTAAAAATAAATACTAGCCACACTGTCCTGGAGGCAAGTGAGTTTAAAGGTATCATCTGTATTTGTGTTTCCCCAAAGTCTTTCTGCATCTGTTATGAACAAGAGGGGAGCTTGCTTACAGTCTGTCCACTTATAGCTCTCTGGCAATTGGAAGCAGCGAGCTGGGGCTGTAGAAACAGTGTCAATTTAGGTGTTGGTGGGTTGGCAAACCACATGTTCTTATTTATCTCTGTCAGCCGCAGGCCCTATTAACTATTCTTAATGAATCACCACTGCTTTTACTTTTGCCATCAGCCATGACCTTCACCATTTAGAAACACATGGTGTCTCATAAACGATAGCCCACAACATATAAACTCGAGAAGGATTCTATCACAGCTCAAACTACAATATCTATCACTAAAACAAACGGCTCATTCTAGCTGAAGAGACACTCATATATATCACGGAACCAACCTTCCATATTTTGAGATTTACTGCCCCGTGTTGGCTGCTTTTTTTTCTTAAGGAGGCCAGGCAACCTTGCTCACTTAATACTTTTGATAAACTTCTGCTGACAAGGAGTGTGATTAATGATGGTTAAAAGAATTGAATCAAGAGTAAGAAAGACAGAGCCAAAAAAGCAGACTGCTGGGCTGATGGAAACGAAAGTCTCTACAGAAATATACGATGGACCCTCCTTTTTTACCATGCCAAGTAATTACTTGCACAGGCCTGTTGTAATAATTCCTATTACAGCCAAAACGGAAAAGTCAGTAACTCACCGCCCTGGGACAAGGTGGAGGCAAGGCCAGAGGAGCACGGATCAATATTTCATTTACTCACTGAGGTTAGCTCCTATCCCTGTATCAAATTCTTTTACAGAAAGCCATGAAAGAAATGAGGTTTGCTGCAAAACACCAGTACAGGGGCCTTGCTTCCTTGGGTGCTTATGAGGGAAACAGAGCAACAAACCCTTTCAGGAAAACAATATGCACTCAAGGTCACTCATTACTTGCTACTGTTGGAAAATAAAGTGCCATTAGCCCGATATGAGTAACATACATCAATCAATTGCAGACTTGAGAAAGTATGTTTTCAACTTGGTCGTACTGCTGATAATGAATGAGCCATTTGAACACTGTCTACACAATCTGACAATTGTGAAAAAATTATCTCTTCACAGTGCATTATTTATTTACAAAAAAAACCCATTAACTTTTATCTCTGATTACCTCCTCCCTTAGAAAAAGGGGGAAAGGACCTAAACGATTCCCTCTGCCTCCAAGAAGTTTCTTGTATGGTGATTTTCCTAAAGAAAAATTACAGTTCAACCCCTAAATGCCATAGAAAACCAAAAAATAAAGCATATTGTTTCTCAATAGGTTTTCCTTTTAAGGAGTTTAAAATGGGTGATTTCCAGTTTTAGTTTTGTATGACATTTTCTGGGAAAAGGATTTGGTACTGGTCAATTTCATGTGAATGTAATGGAACGAGCTTATTGTTGACACTGAATTCTTAGAATTTCACCCTAAACTTAGATTTATTTAAAATAGTCCCAACACACATAAACTTATATAGGATGCAAAGTCTGAATATTACTTATTCATTACATTTATTGTTTAGTGTTTGAGTGAGAACAGACTTCAATTTGCTCTCTTGTTTAAGAATTTGAGAGACTCGGTATACAGCATATTTCCAGCACACCATACACTTCCATGTGGAATGGCATTAGAAAAATTCTCCTGTACTTTCTTTTCTCTCCCACATCTATATTAATTCCCAGCTGCTTTTCTTATGATTCCAGAGGAAAGAAAAAAAAAAGAAAGCAGAGAAAGATTGATTTACTTGCTTAGAAACATAGGCTACTAGCAGTAACGACTGGGAAGCCTGAAGGTTTCTTACAGTTCATTTTTTCTCTGAAATAAATCTAATTCCTTTCTCTGAAACTTCAAAGCCACCCTCTACCAGATCTCCCTATCTCCAGGCCATGGAATGAGGTTTAAATCAAGGCGAGAAGTCCTGAGCTGTCATACGGGCCTTACATGCATTCTAATCTCCAGAAACAAAGGTCAGCTGGATTCAACACTGATTCAGGCCAGCAGGACTCTCGACCTGGCCAACCGACATCAGTCCAGTTCAAGTGTTTGGGGTCTGCAGAAAAATACATTATATTTTCCTAAGGATTTTCACCCCTCCTCCACTCCACCCCTTAAACTGAGACCCCAGGAGGATTTTGAGGGAAATTCAATCCATATGTGCCTGATTCACTTAACTCATTGACATGTTGTTTTCCAGGAGCTGATTGATGTACAAGAAGTCTTCTGACCTTTTTCCTGAACCTTGCAGAACTGCCTTCCTTTGAGCTGGAAAATTGCCTTTACTTGGGGTAAGTAGCACTTTTGAGAGTTGAAAGTTTTGAGCTCATTGAAAATGTTACAACATGATATAATATTTAAATATGTATTATTTCGTATATATTCAGTAATTATGTTTAATATGCTATTTGATACATTATATTAAATATATATTATTATTATATTGTGTATATGCTGTGTGCTGAGTCCCTCAGTCGTGTCCCACTCTTTGTGACTCCATGGACTGTAGCCCGCCAGGCTTCTCTGTCCATGGGGCAAGAAGACTAGAGTGGGTGGCCATGTGCTCCTCCAGCAGATCTTCCCAATCCAGAAAACTAACCCAGGTCTTCTACTCTGCAGGTGGATTCTTTATCATCTGAACCACAGGGTAAACCCTTTATTGTTGTCCCCTGGTGGTCCAGTGGATAAGGACACTGCCTTGCAGTTAAAGGGGCGCCAGTTCGATCCCTGGCCTGGGAAGATCCCACGTGCCGCGGAGCGGTGTCCAATCACCGAGCCGGAGCTCTGGAGTGCATGCGCCCAGAGCCGGCGCTCAGAGACAACAGACGCCACCGCGATGGGAGGCCCACAGGAGCCAAAGAACAAAGACGGATGAAAACAGAGAAATGAAAGACCAATAGAAGTGGCCCGCCCGCTCCCCTCCCTCCCCAACCCGACCCCGCCCCAAAAATAAAATAAATAAATAAATCTTTAAAAAAAATGTATTTTTACATTACATGGGCTTCCCTTGTGGCTCAGTTATAAAGAATCTGCCTACAATGCATGCGATACAGATAGGAGTCCTGCGTTGGGAAGATCCTCTGGAGAAGGAAATCGCAACCCACTGCAGTATTCTTGCCTGGAAACTCCCATAGACAGAGGAGCCTGGTGGGCTACAAAAAGAGGTTGCAGGAGAGTCAGACACAACTTAGTGACTGAATGATAACAAATTTTATTAAATATATATTGTTATATTAATAAATTATATTTTACATATTATATGATCAAATATATTATTTTCATATATATACATATGTGTAGGAAAGGAAAATAAATGGAGGGATATACAAAAACTGATAAAACTAATTCTCTCTGGGAGATGGGATTCAATAGGTGGGAGGTTCATTTTTGAATAAGGGGACCTATTTCAAAGAAATGAAACATTGAAGATATGATAGAAGGGCTCTTCATTTTTCTATGCTATATGTTTCTAGGATGTTTGAATTTCACATCACGAACATGTTTGTGATCAGTAAAAACATCAGCACCAGTTTAAAAATAAATACTAGCCACACTGTCCTGGAGGCAAGTGAGTTTAAAGGTATCATCTGTATTTGTGTTTCCCCAAAGTCTTTCTGCATCTGTTATGAACAAGAGGGGAGCTTGCTTACAGTCTGTCCACTTATAGCTCTCTGGCAATTGGAAGCAGCGAGCTGGGGCTGTAGAAACAGTGTCAATTTAGGTGTTGGTGGGTTGGCAAACCACATGTTCTTATTTATCTCTGTCAGCCGCAGGCCCTATTAACTATTCTTAATGAATCACCACTGCTTTTACTTTTGCCATCAGCCATGACCTTCACCATTTAGAAACACATGGTGTCTCATAAACGATAGCCCACAACATATAAACTCGAGAAGGATTCTATCACAGCTCAAACTACAATATCTATCACTAAAACAAACGGCTCATTCTAGCTGAAGAGACACTCATATATATCACGGCACCAACCTTCCATACTTTGAGATTTACTCCCCCGTGTTGGCTGCTTTTTTTTCTTAAGGAGGCCAGGCAACCTTGCTCACTTAATACTTTTGATAAACTTCTGCTGACAAGGAGTGTGATTAATGATGGTTAAAAGAATTGAATCAAGAGTAAGAAAGACAGAGCCAAAAAAGCAGACTGCTGGGCTGATGGAAACGAAAGTCTCTACAGAAATATACGATGGACCCTCCTTTTTTACCATGCCAAGTAATTACTTGCACAGGCCTGTTGTAATAATTCCTATTACAGCCAAAACGGAAAAGTCAGTAACTCACCGCCCTGGGACAAGGTGGAGGCAAGGCCAGAGGAGCACGGATCAATATTTCATTTACTCACTGAGGTTAGCTCCTATCCCTGTATCAAATTCTTTTACAGAAAGCCATGAAAGAAATGAGGTTTGCTGCAAAACACCAGTACAGGGGCCTTGCTTCCTTGGGTGCTTATGAGGGAAACAGAGCAACAAACCCTTTCAGGAAAACAATATGCACTCAAGGTCACTCATTACTTGCTACTGTTGGAAAATAAAGTGCCATTAGCCCGATATGAGTAACATACATCAATCAATTGCAGACTTGAGAAAGTATGTTTTCAACTTGGTCGTACTGCTGATAATGAATGAGCCATTTGAACACTGTCTACACAATCTGACAATTGTGAAAAAATTATCTCTTCACAGTGCATTATTTATTTACAAAAAAAACCCATTAACTTTTATCTCTGATTACCTCCTCCCTTAGAAAAAGGGGGAAAGGACCTAAACGATTCCCTCTGCCTCCAAGAAGTTTCTTGTATGGTGATTTTCCTAAAGAAAAATTACAGTTCAACCCCTAAATGCCATAGAAAACCAAAAAATAAAGCATATTGTTTCTCAATAGGTTTTCCTTTTAAGGAGTTTAAAATGGGTGATTTCCAGTTTTAGTTTTGTATGACATTTTCTGGGAAAAGGATTTGGTACTGGTCAATTTCATGTGAATGTAATGGAACGAGCTTATTGTTGACACTGAATTCTTAGAATTTCACCCTAAACTTAGATTTATTTAAAATAGTCCCAACACACATAAACTTATATAGGATGCAAAGTCTGAATATTACTTATTCATTACATTTATTGTTTAGTGTTTGAGTGAGAACAGACTTCAATTTGCTCTCTTGTTTAAGAATTTGAGAGACTCGGTATACAGCATATTTCCAGCACACCATACACTTCCATGTGGAATGGCATTAGAAAAATTCTCCTGTACTTTCTTTTCTCTCCCACATCTATATTAATTCCCAGCTGCTTTTCTTATGATTCCAGAGGAAAGAAAAAAAAAAGAAAGCAGAGAAAGATTGATTTACTTGCTTAGAAACATAGGCTACTAGCAGTAACGACTGGGAAGCCTGAAGGTTTCTTACAGTTCATTTTTTCTCTGAAATAAATCTAATTCCTTTCTCTGAAACTTCAAAGCCACCCTCTACCAGATCTCCCTATCTCCAGGCCATGGAATGAGGTTTAAATCAAGGCGAGGAAGTCCTGAGCTGTCATACGGGCCTTACATGCATTCTAATCTCCAGAAACAAAGGTCAGCTGGATTCAACACTGATTCAGGCCAGCAGGACTCTCGACCTGGCCAACCGACATCAGTCCAGTTCAAGTGTTTGGGGTCTGCAGAAAAATACATTATATTTTCCTAAGGATTTTCACCCCTCCTCCACTCCACCCCTTAAACTGAGACCCCAGGAGGATTTTGAGGGAAATTCAATCCATATGTGCCTGATTCGTGTTCACTTAACTCATTGACATGTTGTTTTCCAGGAGCTGATTGATGTACAAGAAGTCTTCTGACCTTTTTTCCTGAACCTTGCAGAACTGCCTTCCTTTGAGCTGGAAAATTGCCTTTTACTTGGGGTAAGTAGCACTTTTGAGAGTTGAAAGTTTTGAGCTCAGCTTGAAACATAGTTCCCAAATCTGCGTGGGATTCTGGGCTTGACAAATGTGGCCTCAATACCTTTGTATAAAGCCCTTTCTTGCCTCATTTTTTTTTCATGTATGACACCCGTAGCTAGAGAGGAAAAAAAGTACAAAGCTGATGATAACTTTCGGAGCATCCAAGCAGGTATCTTTGGAAGTCACAGCATCACTCCGATGGTGTAAGATGTCTAAGTCCATCTGTTCTCTTCAACCACCCTTCACTTGCCTTGATTTCTTTCATGTGGTCCCAACCCAAAGAACTTCCTCTGCCAAGTTTTGAGTATGTAATAAAAGCAGCAGCTGACTTTAAACCCTGCTTTGATTCTGTTAGGCAACATCTCAGCTTGGGTTAGGTTCCCTGTCAAAGTATTTCAGTAGACTTTCATAACACCACCCCTTGGAACTCATCCTAAATTATGCCTCTAAATCATAAAAGTTATAAAGATAAACTACTCTCTCCATTATTCTATTATTTTTGTTAGATTAAGAGGGAGCTGTGACTTGGGGCATGTCTTTGCTCATGAACAGCTTGTTAATTAATCTAATAGCTGGAATAGCTCCATGGAAAGATCTTAGTTCTTAAGTTCTGCATTGTTGGTGTTGTTGTTTAGTTGCAAACTCATGTCTGACTCTTTTGCAACCCCATGGACTGTAGCCTGCCAGACTCTTTTGTCCATGGGATTTCCTAAGCAAGGATACTGGAGTGGGTTGCCATTTCCTTCTCTAGGAAATCTTCCTGACCCATGGATAAAACCCGCTGCTTCTTGCATTGGCAGGCAGATTCTTTACTATTGAACCACACAGGAAGCACCAGATTCGGCTTCGAGAGCCTGATTAGACCTCTTTATAAAGGGGGATATACAAATCCAAATGCCTACAGAAGACAAAGGGGAAATGTAAGCAAGTGGAAGAGGGTGAGTGGGTATTGGTCAAATAGAGAGCTCGTGTCTAGAGGGATAACTGATGTCCAAGACATTGTTTCAAGTTTGGTGTTGCCAGATCTCTTGGGATTTCAAGAGGATCTACAAAGCTTACAATTTTTTTAAAAAATTGCATCTGATTCACATATGGTAAAGTAAGTTTATGAGCCAAATTTAGCCTACCAATTAGAAGTACATGCTTTACAAATTGACAAAAAGAAAGAGGAGTAACAGCAATTAGTAAACTTAGTGGACAATTGTCATGGTCCAGAATCTACACTAAGTGCTTTACAGATGAAACTTCATTTGCTCCTCACCTTTCTATTGCATGGTCTAGGATTATTCTTTTCCAGATTCTAACAGGGGAAAGCTAAGATTTGGAGCCCTTGTTAAAAATGCATGTCCTTGAGCCCCTCTGAGACCTACAGGATCAGAATTTCTAGGCATGGGACCTTCAGATAATTAGTGCTTGCTTGCTAAGTCACATCAGTCATGTCCAATTTTGTCTGACCCAATGGACTATAGCCAGTCAGGGGTTGGGCTTGAGACTTCTTGCAGTGGGTGGAGAGTCCTTGGAACTCATCCTAAATTATGCCTCTAAATCATAAAAGTTATAAAGATAAACTACTCTCTCCATTATTCTATTATTTTTGTTAGATTAAGAGGGAGCTGTGACTTGGGGCATGTCTTTGCTCATGAACAGCTTGTTAATTAATCTAATAGCTGGAATAGCTCCATGGAAAGATCTTAGTTCTTAAGTTCTGCATTGTTGGTGTTGTTGTTTAGTTGCAAACTCATGTCTGACTCTTTTGCAACCCCATGGACTGTAGCCTGCCAGACTCTTTTGTCCATGGGATTTCCTAAGCAAGGATACTGGAGTGGGTTGCCATTTCCTTCTCTAGGAAATCTTCCTGACCCATGGATAAAACCCGCTGCTTCTTGCATTGGCAGGCAGATTCTTTACTATTGAACCACACAGGAAGCACCAGATTCGGCTTCGAGAGCCTGATTAGACCTCTTTATAAAGGGGGATATACAAATCCAAATGCCTACAGAAGACAAAGGGGAAATGTAAGCAAGTGGAAGAGGGTGAGTGGGTATTGGTCAAATAGAGAGCTCGTGTCTAGAGGGATAACTGATGTCCAAGACATTGTTTCAAGTTTGGTGTTGCCAGATCTCTTGGGATTTCAAGAGGATCTACAAAGCTTACAATTTTTTTAAAAAATTGCATCTGATTCACATATGGTAAAGTAAGTTTATGAGCCAAATTTAGCCTACCAATTAGAAGTACATGCTTTACAAATTGACAAAAAGAAAGAGGAGTAACAGCAATTAGTAAACTTAGTGGACAATTGTCATGGTCCAGAATCTACACTAAGTGCTTTACAGATGAAACTTCATTTGCTCCTCACCTTTCTATTGCATGGTCTAGGATTATTCTTTTCCAGATTCTAACAGGGGAAAGCTAAGATTTGGAGCCCTTGTTAAAAATGCATGTCCTTGAGCCCCTCTGAGACCTACAGGATCAGAATTTCTAGGCATGGGACCTTCAGATAATTAGTGCTTGCTTGCTAAGTCACATCAGTCATGTCCAATTTTGTCTGACCCAATGGACTATAGCCAGTCAGGTTCCTCTGTCCGTGGGCTTCTCCAGGCAAGAATACTAGAATGAGACTTCTCTGGTAGTCCAGTGGGTGGAGAGTCTACCTTGCAGTGCAAGGGGCGCCGGTTCCATCTCTGGCCTGGGAAGATGCCACGTGCCGCAGAGCAAATGGACGGGTGTGTCCAGTTGCAAGCCAGCGCTCTGGAGCACATGCACCCAGAGCCGATGCTCTGCAGTGGGGGAGGCCACTGCAATGGGAGGCCCACACATGCCAGAAGGAATGAAGATGGATGAAAAATGAAAATGATGACTTAGAAGCAAAAAAAAAATGTTAAATAAAAGAGCACACACACACACACACAAAGAATACTAGAGTGGGTTGCTGTTTCCACCTCTAGGGGATCTTCCTGACCCAGGAATTGAACCCACATCTCCTGGATTGGCAAGTGAGTTATTTTACCACTAGTTCCACCTGGAAAGCCCCCAGATGACTGGGATGTACAGCAAAGCTGGAGAATCACTGTATCATAATATATCACAAGGTACATGATTTGAGCTTTAGAAAGAACCTGGTCCAAATCCCTCCTTTACTGGTGAGCCTCTCAGAGGGGAACTGATTTGCTCAAACTTAGGTAACAGAGCTAGGACTTCAACTCAAGTCCCCTGGAAATCATGATAATAATAGCAATAATAATAGTGCTCCCCAGGTTCCCTTTACTGAGGACCTACTATGTGCTGGGCTTTAGATAAGGAATGTCCCTATTTAAGCCTCATAGGAACTCTAATGAGCCAAATTTAGCCTTACCAATTAGAAGTACATGCTTTACAAATTGACAAAAGAAAGAGGAGTAACAGCAATTAGTAAACTTAGTGGACAATTGTCATGGTCCAGAATCTACACTAAGTGCTTTACAGATGAAACTTCATTTGCTCCTCACCTTTCTATTGCATGGTCTAGGATTATTCTTTTCCAGATTCTAACAGGGGAAAGCTAAGATTTGGAGCCCTTGTTAAAAATGCATGTCCTTGAGCCCCTCTGAGACCTACAGGATCAGAATTTCTAGGCATGGGACCTTCAGATAATTAGTGCTTGCTTGCTAAGTCACATCAGTCATGTCCAATTTTGTCTGACCCAATGGACTATAGCCAGTCAGGTTCCTCTGTCCGTGGGCTTCTCCAGGCAAGAATACTAGAATGAGACTTCTCTGGTAGTCCAGTGGGTGGAGAGTCTACCTTGCAGTGCAAGGGGCGCCGGTTCCATCTCTGGCCTGGGAAGATGCCACGTGCCGCAGAGCAAATGGACGGGTGTGTCCAGTTGCAAGCCAGCGCTCTGGAGCACATGCACCCAGAGCCGATGCTCTGCAGTGGGGGAGGCCACTGCAATGGGAGGCCCACACATGCCAGAAGGAATGAAGATGGATGAAAAATGAAAATGATGACTTAGAAGCAAAAAAAAAAATGTTAAATAAAAGAGCACACACACACACACACAAAGAATACTAGAGTGGGTTGCTGTTTCCACCTCTAGGGGATCTTCCTGACCCAGGAATTGAACCCACATCTCCTGGATTGGCAAGTGAGTTATTTTACCACTAGTTCCACCTGGAAAGCCCCCAGATGACTGGGATGTACAGCAAAGCTGGAGAATCACTGTATCATAATATATCACAAGGTACATGATTTGAGCTTTAGAAAGAACCTGGTCCAAATCCCTCCTTTACTGGTGAGCCTCTCAGAGGGGAACTGATTTGCTCAAACTTAGGTAACAGAGCTAGGACTTCAACTCAAGTCCCCTGGAAATCATGATAATAATAGCAATAATAATAGTGCTCCCCAGGTTCCCTTTACTGAGGACCTACCATGTGCTGGGCATTAGATAAGGAATGTCCCTATTTAAGCCTCATAGGAACTCTAAAGCAGATATAATTGTCTACATTTTATAGACAAATAAACAGGTTCAGAGGAATAAAGTGACTTTCAAGGTCGCTCAGAGGAAAGTAAAGTGTTGTATCTGTTTTTAAATCCAAGTGCGTCTGATTCCAAGTCTAGATTTCTTTTCATTATACAACAAGGACAACTGCAGCTGGGTCCTTCCCACAGAATACTGATGGACCTGAATCAGAAGGTACGGAGAACACATTCAAAAAACAAAAGCAAAACACAACCCCAAGAGGATGATGGTGATAATTAGGAAGAGGAAAAGGAAGAAGAATCAGAAACAGTCAAATCACCCAAAAGGAAACCAACTAGTAGAATCACTGCTGAGTGACCCAGCCTTGTATGTGGTTGGTGGTCTCATCTTTCAAAGGAAACTGATTTTGATAGGTCATCTTTATGCTCCTTTCCAGTTTGAAAGTCCAGTAACTCTAAGTGGAGAAGCAAGTTGAGTCCTAAGTATTTACGCAAACCTGAAGGCAAGAATCAGTGCTTTGACCCTGCTGAGGTAGCTGGGGGAGCTGCCCCTGCTATAGAACCAGCCCCTGTAGGGTTTCAAAACGCCACTGTGAGAAGACTTGCCTACAGCCTTAGAATCCTCTGCCAAACGTCTTGAAACAAAACTGCAGCTGAGGTCAGGTCATCAAGCTTCCTCGTAGGAAGGGAGCCTCATCTTGTCCTTGAAAGTGGCCTTTGACCTTCAGGCCTGGGGATGGCTTCTATTGCTCTTTCTTCACCTCTCTCCCTCTCAGCCTCCACTCCATCTTCCTTTCCTCATAGACAGGAAGCTGGCTTCTTCTGTGATGGAGTAAACATCCCATTTGAGGTTAAGGTCCTTGGACCTCTGCTGTACTTGGTTCAAGATCCAGCCAAAGGCCAGAATCAATGCCGCAAATCACAGCCAAGTGACAACAAGGAGGCTCTTGTCCATTCTTTCCTTTTAAAAATGCCATTTCTAACACTTGTCAATTTCATCAAGTCTGTTTCATTGGCCCATGCTTCCTTAAGGGACCTGTACTATTGGCATCCAAAAGTCCTGGTCCCTGAACCATTACCTGAGCACTACCCAGCTCCTCAGGGCACCTACATGTTTACAAGTGGCTGTGGCTCAGACAAACAACACTCAATATTCAAAAGCACTCTGTACAGTAAGAAGATCACAGGCATTATGGGAGAGGCATCTATCTTTGCTGAGTGCATCAGGCTATATGCATCTATAAGAACACAATGCCAAAGCAGTACAATATAAACGCTACTCGTCATGAAGTTATCTTTTGTGGAAAAGAAATGTTGCCATTCAAAAACACATAAAACCCCAACTTGCTTCAAATAGCACACGTATATGACATCTTCAGATTCCCACAACTAAATCAAATCACAGATGAGGCAAAAAGACTGGTTCAGAAAAGTTTAATTTCTGTACTACTGCATGGGAAAATAAAAGTAAAGGACTTTAATCCTCTAAAGCTTCTGGGTTTAAAGAGTAAAAGAGGACTACTTATCTCAGTTTATCAAAAGGCTCATCTTTTTTTATTGTTTCTTCTGTTCAGTGTATATCCCCACCACCACACACACACAATAATTCAGGAAGAAATTCCTGACACCAAATCTACAATCTGAAATAGATAAATGATTTTGTTAGATTCATCTGGATATTTTAGCTATTATAGTTTGTACAAAGGTATTCATTATGGTATTCTTGGTAATACTGAAAAACTGGAAATAACCTGTGTGACCATTAATAGCGAAACAACTAGATGAGCTGCAGTATTGTCATATTACAAAGGCAGGGCTTAGAGCTGCCACAAACAGTTGTGCAGGTTGTTCACTGCACAACTCCATGGGTGCTATGCATGAATGGTAACCTGTTGTGGTCACTATTGTAGCACCTTAAAAGAATGAGTTAGATTAAAGTGTACCAATACTGATAGATTTCTAAGACATTCTGTTGAAGGAAATAAAGTTTAGAAAGATTACACATGTGTTCTAATTACTGTACACTTGGTGGACAATAATGTATCTGTATATTTATGTGTGTGTGTGTGTGTGTGTGTGTGTGTATGTGTACATACATGTGTACAAATCTCTGGAAAGATATGGACTAAAGTCATAGCAATAATTACTTGTGGTGGAAGAGGTAAAGAACCAAGATTGAGGTGTCTATTAAAGTAGTCTCTCATATATGTAATACTATAATTTTTAAAGAGATGAATAGGAATTCAAAAGAAATTTTTAAAGAATTTAAGTGAAAATATAGAACAGTTTAAACTTAAATTTGTGGTGATTTCTGGGACTTCCTTGGCAGTCCAGTGGTTAAGATTCTGTATAAACAGCTACTCGTCATGAAGTTATCTTTTGTGGAAAAGAAATGTTGCCATTCAAAAACACATAAAACCCCAACTTGCTTCAAATAGCACACGTATATGACATCTTCAGATTCCCACAACTAAATCAAATCACAGATGAGGCAAAAAGACTGGTTCAGAAAAGTTTAATTTCTGTACTACTGCATGGGAAAATAAAAGTAAAGGACTTTAATCCTCTAAAGCTTCTGGGTTTAAAGAGTAAAAGAGGACTACTTATCTCAGTTTATCAAAAGGCTCATCTTTTTTTATTGTTTCTTCTGTTCAGTGTATATCCCCACCACCACACACACACAATAATTCAGGAAGAAATTCCTGACACCAAATCTACAATCTGAAATAGATAAATGATTTTGTTAGATTCATCTGGATATTTTAGCTATTATAGTTTGTACAAAGGTATTCATTATGGTATTCTTGGTAATACTGAAAAACTGGAAATAACCTGTGTGACCATTAATAGCGAAACAACTAGATGAGCTGCAGTATTGTCATATTACAAAGGCAGGGCTTAGAGCTGCCACAAACAGTTGTGCAGGTTGTTCACTGCACAACTCCATGGGTGCTATGCATGAATGGTAACCTGTTGTGGTCACTATTGTAGCACCTTAAAAGAATGAGTTAGATTAAAGTGTACCAATACTGATAGATTTCTAAGACATTCTGTTGAAGGAAATAAAGTTTAGAAAGATTACACATGTGTTCTAATTACTGTACACTTGGTGGACAATAATGTATCTGTATATTTATGTGTGTGTGTGTGTGTGTGTGTGTGTATGTGTACATACATGTGTACAAATCTCTGGAAAGATATGGACTAAAGTCATAGCAATAATTACTTGTGGTGGAAGAGGTAAAGAACCAAGATTGAGGTGTCTATTAAAGTAGTCTCTCATATATGTAATACTATAATTTTTAAAGAGATGAATAGGAATTCAAAAGAAATTTTTAAAGAATTTAAGTGAAAATATAGAACAGTTTAAACTTAAATTTGTGGTGATTTCTGGGACTTCCTTGGCAGTCCAGTGGTTAAGATTCTGTATGCCCAATGCAGAGGGAATGGGTTCAGTCCCTGGTCAGGGAACTCAGATCTTGCAAGCCACAACCACAAAACCAAAAAAAAAAAAAAAAATTGTGACAATTTCTGTTTATTATTTTATTATTATATTTTATATGCTTCTATAAATATATTATGTATTTATGCTACACATTATTTTTCATTATTTGTGATTCTTTCCTCCCAAAATCAAGAAGGGCAGGATCATAGATCTTAAAGGTTATATTATATATTTTTGTGCCTATCTGCTTCATGAGGCTAGGTGCACCCAGAGAGTAGAATTCTTTCACCTCTAGTAACTAGCACAATGAAGAGCAAAGAGAATTGTAGGTTAATAAACTCATAAATACATCAACTCATTCTTTTCAGAAATATTTAATGAGCATATACTCTGTTTCTTTAGAATAAATATGGAGCACAACAGTAATAGTTTACATTCTGAATATGAAAGAATGAATGAATGAATAGGTTGAGAAAAGCCATCCAAAGATCACCAAATCCATTCCAAAATTATCTCTCTCAAATACACGATTAATCCTCTTGTTAACTGAAGTGTAGTTGACTTTACATGTTTGTTTTTCCTGCCCATTTTAATGAGATATAATTAGCATAAAGCAGTGCATGTTGAAGCTATAGACTTACATACATCATGAAATGATGACCACCTTAAATTTAGTGACCCTCCATCATCTCATACAGATACAAAATTAAAGAATTAGAATACAAATGCTTTCCTTATGATGAGAACTTACAGGATTTGCTCTCTTAACCTTTGTATATAACATACAGCTGTGTTAATTTTATTTGTCATGTGTATGCTACAACCAGGTACTCATTTATTTTATAACTGAAAGTTTTGTACCTCTTTACTGCCTTCATCCAATTTCCCTTACCTCTGGTAACCACAAATCTGATCTCTTTTTCTAGAGTTAATTTGTTTTTTAATTATAATTGGCCTACAATACTGTGCTAGTTCTTGTTACATAAGAAAATGATGCAACATTTCTATACATTTAAAATAAGTAACTGTAAAGTCTAGTTATAATATGTCATCATACATATTAATAGTTGACTATATTCCTCATTGCATACGCTTGACTCATTTATTTTGCAGCTGGATGTTTGTACCTCTTAAGATCCCTCACCTATTTCTTTCCAGTTAATCTATTTTTAAGAATTACACAGTTTAGAAATTCCAGTATTTGGTAATTATTTCCATAGATAGCATAACTTTTCTCAATTTTATGTCCATTTTCTCTCTGTCTGTGTTTTTATTTAGTCTAGACTTTCTATACATTTATAGTTTAAATTCAGAAACCATTTAGCAGTTTCTCTTCTGGATTGTTCTTTTGCAGTAAAATAGATTGCTTAAAATATCTGTCCTTTAATGATGTCTCGCATTTCTGCAAAGCTTTATTTAATGGTGCTGACAATTTTTCACAACAGTATTGCTCTTTACATTTTACCAAATGTTTTCTGTATATTTTTTGCATGTTCTCAACTATAGAAGCAGAACTATTTCTGGTGCTTCTAACAGAAATCCAGACAAGTGTTCTGGGCAGTATTTATTTAATAGACACACTAATGAATGCTCAGAGATGTTGAGCAACTTGCCTGAGATTACACAGCTAGGAACTGGTAATACCAGGACTAGAACACAGATCTTTTGAGTTCAGTGCCAAGATTTACTCAGACATCATGCCTACATGCTTAGTCCAAAAGCTCTGGGGCAAAAAAGAATTATTTTAAGAAAGCAGGTTTACTTGAACGTTGAAACAAGGGCAACTCAAGATAAAGCTCATGAAGCAGTGAATTTGCATGCTTTCTCCAGGCCAAGGTGTATTAAACATCTAAATTGGAGTTATGCACGCTCGGTTAATATCTATGGCTTCTTTATGCTTACCATTGAGATTTCAATTCATGAAGGCAGTAACGACAACAGTGAAGACAGTTTCTTAAGGCTTTTCCTGCACTTCTGTGCCCTCTATTTGATCATCTGCCAAGGTCTGTGAATAGTGCCAAATCAAACAGCACAGCATCTCTATGAGACTCCTCCTGGGAGTTGAGGAATTCTGCAGTTGGAGCATGGGGTAAGATATAAAAGGCACAATTATAGTCTTCTTTGAGGAGTTTAGAAGTAGACCATGTTAATCTATTCTTTTGGAATTTCTGGTGCTAATCTCCCTTCACTGAACAGCCTCTTCGGTTTCCTGTGCTTTTCTGGCCAGGTTGTCTTGCATTCATCTGAACATCTTAAAATGAGGAGGGGTACAGTGATGCTTTTGAGCTTTCTCTATGAGAAGACCATACATAAGCATCAAAGAAGGAAGCACATGATTTTCATTTGCAATCATATTTATCTAAGAAAAAGTTTAAAGGTTTCTCCTTGTGATCCCGAGCATAAATCTCTAATGATCTCCTTTTTCTTTCTTCTTTTCATAGCTTCATTGTCAGGAAGATTGTGTTAGCTTGTCAAGTGGGATGTGATTATTTTTATTTAATGGTGATTAATCACAGAAATTGTTCTGACAAAATTTAAATTTTCTCTTCAAAGATGCTCCTTTTTGCTATTTAACCGACTCATTTTCTATTTGGCTTCACTGAACAAGGTAAATCAATGGCTAAATCTTGTGACAGCTAAATTTGGGATACTGTTATAATAGCATGGGGCCAGTTAAAAATGCAGATACACTTTAACATTTTTAGTGTAAAAAACCCTCAAAAAACATAAAGGTATCTATATTTTTACCATCAGATCTCTAGTTTCTTTCTTATAAAAATATACATTTAGGGCTTCCCTGGTGGTTCAGTGGGTAACGAGTCTGTCTTGCAGTGCAGAGCAGCACCAGTTTGATCCCTGGCCCCGGGAAGATCCCACCTGCTGTGGAGCAGCTGGACCCATGTGTCCAATTATGAGCCAATGCTCTGGAGCGCCTGCACCCAGAGTCAGTACTCTGCAGTGAGAGAGGTCACTGCAATGGGAGGCTCACTCAGGTCAAAGAATAAAGATGGGTGAAGATAAATAAATAAAAAACCAATAAAAGAGGCCAAAATTAAATATATATATATATATACACACATTTATATTCATGTTTATAAGCCAATATTTTCTATAGAAAAGTACTAGTCTTCGCCATACACATTAAAAGGAATTTTTTTAAGTCCTGAACTCTGGAGTTTCAAATTTTTTTGGCCATGGCATGCAGGATCTTAATTTCCCAGCAAGGATTGAACCTGGCTCCCTGCACTGGGAACAGAGAGTATTAACCACTGGACCACCAAGGAAGTCCCTTGGGTTTAAATTTTAGTTTTGTGAGACTGGCCAGTTTTTCACCAAATCTACTGTTTTCCTGGGTGTAGTGCTAACATACATTTCTATCACCCTCCTGGATGAAGCTATGTGATGTTATTACCAGCAGGACAAGAGTAGAGGGTATTGTGTCACTTCAAGGCTCAAGCAAGTGGAAAGAATGTTCACCTTCTCCACACTGTAGTTCCTCAAAAGCAAGGCAGATTGTACAGGAAAATGATCCAATAAGGATGGCACAACTTTTGACAGTCTTTGTCCTTCAGTAACTTCACAGAGCAGTTGCTGAAGACTGGCACTGGACTGTGGCATGAGTGAAAATTAAATCTTTATTGTATTAAACTCCTAAGAGTCAAGGCTTGATTGTTACGATAGGTAACTTATGCAAATTGTATTCATTTATGTTCAACTTCTGGATGTCTCACCTTTCAATATGGTGCTAGAGTAGATTTTTAATGTTTAATTTTAAGAATGAAAATTAAATGATGTGCAATAGAAACTTCCTATTTGTCAGAAAACATTATGAACACACAGAAAATAGAAATAAATATCCAATAGCTATTCAAGTATGTATTTTTTTTCATCTCCCAAACTCCTTTTATTGGAAAACTAGAGAATGTCCTCTACCAAAAAATGAAGTTTGGGATCACATAAATACTTATATGAGGTCCAGGATTCAGAAGATCCAACATAAGACAGAATCAGAAGGAATCCTAAGAAAAACAATAAAGAATACTGAATCCACGTTGTTAGAGAGGTCTTCAGGAATGATTTCTCCAAGAAGACAAGTTTAATACAACACCAGGTGTACCAGAAGATTTAAAAAAAAAAAAAATCTATATAACTAAAGGAGTGTTTGGATTTGAATTACTATTAAGTACATAGAAAATTAAACCAATATAAAAGCACCAGATGATCATTTCACTCCAGGGAAAACAAAATGAACTGGAAAAGACAAAGTAATCATAGTCTACTATATAGTTTACCTACGAATAGATATTATGTGTTGTTTAGTTGCTAAATCATGTCCGTCTCTTCTACAACACTATGGATTATAGTTCACCAGGCTCCTCTGTCCATGTGATTTCCCAGGCAAGAATAATTTCAGGTAGATTTTAAACATAGTAATTAAAATAATAAATGAAACTAATAAGATATCACTAATTTATATCTCAAATTATTTTTGATTATAATTTATATAGGTGAATATATACAAAAATCAAAACTTTTATTCTCACTTAATAGAAGTATAGTATTTGCAATGTTTTGGGAGAAAAATTTAGTAATGTATATCAAGACCTTTAAAAATGTTCATTCTCTTTCACCCATAATTCCCTTTCTAACGATTGATTTTACAGAAATAATTATTAATGTCATATGCAAAGATGTTGATCTTAGAATTGTCCATGTCAGAGTTGGACAAACTACAGCTCGTAAGGCAGATTTTACCTGTCACCTGTTTTTGTAAGCAAAGTTTTATTGGAACATAACCATCACTATTTATTTGCATATTGTTTATGGCTATTTGTGCAACAGCACAGTTGACTAATTGTTACAGAGATGTTTTGGTCCATTAACCTGAAAATATTTCTCATTTGACCCTCTATAGAAAAATTCTCCAGCCCCAGATCTGTAATGAAAAATATGAAATGTACTTAAGATCTAACAATTGAGAAATTGTTACATAGACTGATACATTCTTACAAATAAAATTGCCACATAGATTTTTAAAAAATGTTTAATTGGTGAAGTGCAAAAGTTAAAAGAAAAAAAGAGAAAGAAAAAAATTCACGAACTGTTTAAGGATGTTGAAATATATTCTTCTTGTAATACTAAGTGGGGAAAAAAGCAGAATTCTACATTATTTTTACAGTATGATCCCAGTATAATTTTAAAAGAAAAAAATGAGGGAAACCAAACACAAAAGGCTAGTGGTGGTTACTTATGAAAGGTAGACTTTCTAAAAGTGTTTAATTTGTTCTTTATAACTTTTCTATATTTTCTAAATGTTATCCAGTAAACAAGTTCCACTTTTATTATTGGATGAGCATTAATTTTATTTTATTACCAAGAAAAAAGAATTAAGTAACCAAACTTCTGGGACAGAAGAAGCCTTAAATGTAGGATTCTTTCTTGTATTCCCACCTAAATAACAAACTTGAGGGATGAGACACATGCAATGGGGCCCCAAATAGACTGGGTATCAAGCTGTCAAACGAAAGAAGAATCAACAATACAGTATGTTTAGCCCTAAAGCTGAGCACCTAGAGAAATGAAGTTAAACTGGCAAGATGTTCATCAGCTCCTATCTACTTTAAGAGGCATAAGTCTGAGGTATGTCCAAAATTAGATGGAAGAGAGGCTGGATTTATGTTTGTCTTTCTTTGAAAGGGAGTATCAGATGAAAGGTAATCTACTTAAGCAGCTGGTCAGATGACTGGGTTTATCATAATCACATCTGGACAGGAACTCCCGTATCAGGTCCTGACCCCAGTGGGTGTCCCCCCGTCCTGAAGAGAAGCCAGGTATGCTGCTGCAGAGTAATTTTGTTTTCTCCTTGGATTCCTTTGTCTAGATCCATTTAAATCTTTCTGCTTAGCAGTGTTACACTTGCAAATACGTCTTTCTGATTCATCTACGCCTAGAACACCTCATTTAGGAAAAATCGGCTCAGTTGACTAATTGTTACAGAGATGTTTTGGTCCATTAACCTGAAAATATTTCTCATTTGACCCTCTATAGAAAAATTCTCCAGCCCCAGATCTGTAATGAAAAATATGAAATGTACTTAAGATCTAACAATTGAGAAATTGTTACATAGACTGATACATTCTTACAAATAAAATTGCCACATAGATTTTTAAAAAATGTTTAATTGGTGAAGTGCAAAAGTTAAAAGAAAAAAAGAGAAAGAAAAATTCACGAACTGTTTAAGGATGTTGAAATATATTCTTCTTGTAATACTAAGTGGGGAAAAAAGCAGAATTCTACATTATTTTTACAGTATGATCCCAGTATAATTTTAAAAGAAAAAAATGAGGGAAACCAAACACAAAAGGCTAGTGGTGGTTACTTATGAAAGGTAGACTTTCTAAAAGTGTTTAATTTGTTCTTTATAACTTTTCTATATTTTCTAAATGTTATCCAGTAAACAAGTTCCACTTTTATTATTGGATGAGCATTAATTTTATTTTATTACCAAGAAAAAAGAATTAAGTAACCAAACTTCTGGGACAGAAGAAGCCTTAAATGTAGGATTCTTTCTTGTATTCCCACCTAAATAACAAACTTGAGGGATGAGACACATGCAATGGGGCCCCAAATAGACTGGGTATCAAGCTGTCAAACGAAAGAAGAATCAACAATACAGTATGTTTAGCCCTAAAGCTGAGCACCTAGAGAAATGAAGTTAAACTGGCAAGATGTTCATCAGCTCCTATCTACTTTAAGAGGCATAAGTCTGAGGTATGTCCAAAATTAGATGGAAGAGAGGCTGGATTTATGTTTGTCTTTCTTTGAAAGGGAGTATCAGATGAAAGGTAATCTACTTAAGCAGCTGGTCAGATGACTGGGTTTATCATAATCACATCTGGACAGGAACTCCCGTATCAGGTCCTGACCCCAGTGGGTGTCCCCCCGTCCTGAAGAGAAGCCAGGTATGCTGCTGCAGAGTAATTTTGTTTTCTCCTTGGATTCCTTTGTCTAGATCCATTTAAATCTTTCTGCTTAGCAGTGTTACACTTGCAAATACGTCTTTCTGATTCATCTACGCCTAGAACACCTACAAGGGTCTGTCAATGGTAAAATTTTATTAGTCTAGATATGCTACTCCAACTCAACAAGTATGCTATGTAACCTCCATGTAATTGCTGAGGAGGGAAAATGCATGTTCAGTATCATGGATGCAGAGAGAGGAAGAAGACTATTTACATGGGAACTTACAGCTGCCCAAACAGAAGGAAACAATTAGGAACCTCAGGTATGGAGCCAAGAATCCAAGCTCCAAGAAAAGGAGTTGACTGAGGAGAGGTTGAGGAAGACATGAGCATATTAAAATAGGATCTACAGCCAAAAGAGAAAAAAAAAGTACAAAATATTGATCTTTAATGAGACATATCTGGTAATGTTCAGATCCCATTACATGTAAACATATATTTTTTATATATATTATATATATATTTACACTTCAGTGCTTACACAATCTCAGGCCCCAAGCTAAGCTCTTCACATAATTAAACTTTCACAACAATCCTATGATAGAAGGACTTCAATCAGCCATGTTTTTTGGCTGAGCCTCATGGTATGTGGGATCTAAGATCCCCAACCTGGGATCGAACTCACACTTCTGGCATTGGATACATGAAGTCTTAACCACTGGACACCAGAGAAGTTTCATCATTCATATTTTATATATGAGAAAATAGAGGCAGAACAAAGGTAAGCCATTTTTTTGTGGCCACATTGTTGGTTAGTGGTGGAGCCAGGAACCCAATTCAGATCTTGCTAACATCCATGCCCACTGCCTGTGCTATAGTCAACGCATGACTGCCAGTGTGATGATGGAAGTATCCTTCTGCGTCATGTGGTCCAAGTGACTCCATATTCTCTCTCACGATTCTGTGCATTCAGTCAAGCTGATCAGAGGCAGCTTCAGAATTTTATTTCAGAAGGTCAGATTTCAACTGGGGAACACTAGATTAGATAATGGAAATGCGCCGTTCTTTTTTTTTAATGGGTACAGTAACTCCACGTATCAAAAGGACAGGAACTCCCGTATCAGGTCCTGACCCCAGTGGGTGTCCCCGTCCTGAAGAGAAGCCAGGTATGCTGCTGCAGAGTAATTTTGTTTCTCCTTGGATTCCTTTGTCTAGATCCATTTAAATCTTTCTGCTTAGCAGTGTTACACTTGCAAATACGTCTTTCTGATTCATCTACGCCTAGAACACCTACAAGGGTCTGTCAATGGTAAAATTTTATTAGTCTAGATATGCTACTCCAACTCAACAAGTATGCTATGTAACCTCCATGTAATTGCTGAGGAGGGAAAATGCATGTTCAGTATCATGGATGCAGAGAGAGGAAGAAGACTATTTACATGGGAACTTACAGCTGCCCAAACAGAAGGAAACAATTAGGAACCTCAGGTATGGAGCCAAGAATCCAAGCTCCAAGAAAAGGAGTTGACTGAGGAGAGGTTGAGGAAGACATGAGCATATTAAAATAGGATCTACAGCCAAAAGAGAAAAAAAAAGTACAAAATATTGATCTTTAATGAGACATATCTGGTAATGTTCAGATCCCATTACATGTAAACATATATTTTTTATATATATTATATATATATTTACACTTCAGTGCTTACACAATCTCAGGCCCCAAGCTAAGCTCTTCACATAATTAAACTTTCACAACAATCCTATGATAGAAGGACTTCAATCAGCCATGTTTTTTTTGGCTGAGCCTCATGGTATGTGGGATCTAAGATCCCCAACCTGGGATCGAACTCACACTTCTGGCATTGGATACATGAAGTCTTAACCACTGGACACCAGAGAAGTTTCATCATTCATATTTTATATATGAGAAAATAGAGGCAGAACAAAGGTAAGCCATTTTTTTGTGGCCACATTGTTGGTTAGTGGTGGAGCCAGGAACCCAATTCAGATCTTGCTAACATCCATGCCCACTGCCTGTGCTATAGTCAACGCATGACTGCCAGTGTGATGATGGAAGTATCCTTCTGCGTCATGTGGTCCAAGTGACTCCATATTCTCTCTCACGATTCTGTGCATTCAGTCAAGCTGATCAGAGGCAGCTTCAGAATTTTATTTCAGAAGGTCAGATTTCAACTGGGGAACACTAGATCAGATAAAGGAAATGCGCTTTTATTTTTAAATCACATTTAATGTTAATGGGTTTAAATGGAATAGGTTTAATTTTACTATTTTACTATGGTTTATTAAGATAAATGCCAAAGTTTGTTTTAAGATTAAATGCCATAGGAAATAAACAGTTAAAAAAACATGATGTAAACATGATGTCTGAAGTTAATAGTAGCCATGAGTGTGTTCTCCAACATTCCCATTGTATTCTAAATAAAAAATTTACATATAGAGGTTTAAAGAGACATTAAAATACAAATTGGTGCATAGATCCATTGCAGAGCTGTGTGGCTTTATCTTCTCTGAGAATGATCTTCCTCATCTGTGAACTGGGGACCCTCTTTACAGTATCACAGGAATGTGTGATTAAGTGGAATAGTAAATGTAAATCACAAGGCCCAGGCACGGAGTTCATATTCAATAAAGGGCAGCTATTTGCTTCATAAATAGGGAACAATTATAAAAACTACAAATGAATTCATCAACCTCATCAAAACTACCTTTTACATTGTTTGTTCTGTTTTCATGACACACTGTTTCCTCTGCTTCTCTGTCTTTGGAATTGTCCTTAGTATAAATTCTCTGTTCTTTCCTTTTGGCTCCCTTGCTTGAGAAAGAAATGACATGCTACAAGAACACCCTGGAGGAGTTTCTTTATTGAACAGCAGAATTGAATGACCATGGTAAGAGCTTTGTGTCAGCTTCTAACTGCAAACAGTTTAAAACTTAAAAGACTAGATATTCAAAAGAGTGAACTGCAGACCAAAGGTAAGCCATTTTTTTGTGGCCACATTGTTGGTTAGTGGTGGAGCCAGGAACCCAATTCAGATCTTGCTAACATCCATGCCCACTGCCTGTGCTATAGTCAACGCATGACTGCCAGTGTGATGATGGAAGTATCCTTCTGCGTCATGTGGTCCAAGTGACTCCATATTCTCTCTCACGATTCTGTGCATTCAGTCAAGCTGATCAGAGGCAGCTTCAGAATTTTATTTCAGAAGGTCAGATTTCAACTGGGGAACACTAGATCAGATAAAGGAAATGCGCTTTTATTTTTAAATCACATTTAATGTTAATGGGTTTAAATGGAATAGGTTTAATTTTACTATTTTACTATGGTTTATTAAGATAAATGCCAAAGTTTGTTTTAAGATTAAATGCCATAGGAAATAAACAGTTAAAAAAACATGATGTAAACATGATGTCTGAAGTTAATAGTAGCCATGAGTGTGTTCTCCAACATTCCCATTGTATTCTAAATAAAAAATTTACATATAGAGGTTTAAAGAGACATTAAAATACAAATTGGTGCATAGATCCATTGCAGAGCTGTGTGGCTTTATCTTCTCTGAGAATGATCTTCCTCATCTGTGAACTGGGGACCCTCTTTACAGTATCACAGGAATGTGTGATTAAGTGGAATAGTAAATGTAAATCACAAGGCCCAGGCACGGAGTTCATATTCAATAAAGGGCAGCTATTTGCTTCATAAATAGGGAACAATTATAAAAACTACAAATGAATTCATCAACCTCATCAAAACTACCTTTTACATTGTTTGTTCTGTTTTCATGACACACTGTTTCCTCTGCTTCTCTGTCTTTGGAATTGTCCTTAGTATAAATTCTCTGTTCTTTCCTTTTGGCTCCCTTGCTTGAGAAAGAAATGACATGCTACAAGAACACCCTGGAGGAGTTTCTTTATTGAACAGCAGAATTGAATGACCATGGTAAGAGCTTTGTGTCAGCTTCTAACTGCAAACAGTTTAAAACTTAAAAGACTAGATATTCAAAAGAGTGAACTGCAGACCAGCCAGGATGACACTACCTGGTAGCTTGTTAGAAACATAAAAAGTCAAGTTCCACCCTAGACTCACTGAATCAGAATTTGCATTTTAACAAAACTCCCAGGTGATTCACATGCACTTCCAAGTTGAAAGCATCCTATATGCCTGTCTGGAGAGACCAAGAAGCAGATTAGTTAAGTTACTCTTTTTTTTTTTTTTTTAAAGATTTGTTTATTTATTTATTTTGGGCGGGGTTGGGGAAGGGAGGGGACCGGGCGGGCCACTTCCATTGGTCTTTCATTTCTCTGTTCTCATCTGTCTTTGTTCTTTGACTCCTGTGGGCCTCCCATCGCGGTGGCGCCTGTCGTCGCAGAGCACCGGCTCTGAGCGCATGCACTCCAGAGCTCCGGCTCGCTGATTGGACACATCAGTCCAGCCACTCCGCGGCACGTGGGATCTTCCCAGGCCAGGGATCGAACCGGCGCCCCTTGCACTGCAAGGCGGTGTCCTTATCCACTGGACCACCAGGGGAAGCCCAGTTAAGTTACTCTTATGATGGCTATTGGACTTCCCAGGTGGACTCTAGTGGTAAAGAGACCTGCCTGCCAGTGCAGGAGACATGTAAGTTCAGTCTCTGGATCTGGAAGAGTCCCTGGAGCAGGGCAGGACAACCCACTCCAGCATTCTTGCCAGAAAGTCCCATGAGCAGAGGAGCCTGGCAGCGATACAGTCCACAGGGTCGCAAAGAGCTGGACATGACTGATTGACTAACACACACATACAATTGCTCTTGGATGGGAAGTGCCTGGTGTGATTCCTGGCATGTATTCATTCACTAGCCAAGTGTTTATGAGGATCTGTAATGTGCCAACTACTGTGCTGGTTACTGGAAATAGAAAGTTCAAGAAGACTTGGTCATGTTCTCACATCTTACATCCTTGTTTAATTTTAATCAACCTGGTTCTCCCCTGATGTTCTCTGCCTACAGTTAGCACCTATTTTTATCACCAGGAAATTGATGTCATTAGTAACAGCAAACATTCACGGATGGCTTGATCTGTGTCAGGCACGGTGTTGAACGCCTTAAATACGGTGGTAGACTAGATATTCAAAAGAGTGAACTGCAGACCAGCCAGGATGACACTACCTGGTAGCTTGTTAGAAACATAAAAAGTCAAGTTCCACCCTAGACTCACTGAATCAGAATTTGCATTTTAACAAAACTCCCAGGTGATTCACATGCACTTCCAAGTTGAAAGCATCCTATATGCCTGTCTGGAGAGACCAAGAAGCAGATTAGTTAAGTTACTCTTTTTTTTTTTTTTTTAAAGATTTGTTTATTTATTTATTTTGGGCGGGGGTTGGGGAGGGAGGGGAGCGGGCGGGCCACTTCCATTGGTCTTTCATTTCTCTGTTCTCATCTGTCTTTGTTCTTTGACTCCTGTGGGCCTCCCATCGCGGTGGCGCCTGTCGTCGCAGAGCACCGGCTCTGAGCGCATGCACTCCAGAGCTCCGGCTCGCTGATTGGACACATCAGTCCAGCCACTCCGCGGCACGTGGGATCTTCCCAGGCCAGGGATCGAACCGGCGCCCCTTGCACTGCAAGGCGGTGTCCTTATCCACTGGACCACCAGGGGAAGCCCAGTTAAGTTACTCTTATGATGGCTATTGGACTTCCCAGGTGGACTCTAGTGGTAAAGAGACCTGCCTGCCAGTGCAGGAGACATGTAAGTTCAGTCTCTGGATCTGGAAGAGTCCCTGGAGCAGGGCAGGACAACCCACTCCAGCATTCTTGCCAGAAAGTCCCATGAGCAGAGGAGCCTGGCAGCGATACAGTCCACAGGGTCGCAAAGAGCTGGACATGACTGATTGACTAACACACACATACAATTGCTCTTGGATGGGAAGTGCCTGGTGTGATTCCTGGCATGTATTCATTCACTAGCCAAGTGTTTATGAGGATCTGTAATGTGCCAACTACTGTGCTGGTTACTGGAAATAGAAAGTTCAAGAAGACTTGGTCATGTTCTCACATCTTACATCCTTGTTTAATTTTAATCAACCTGGTTCTCCCCTGATGTTCTCTGCCTACAGTTAGCACCTATTTTTATCACCAGGAAATTGATGTCATTAGTAACAGCAAACATTCACGGATGGCTTGATCTGTGTCAGGCACGGTGTTGAACGCCTTAAATACGGTGGTGGACATCTGCTGTTTTGTCTAGCCCCGATATTAGCAATACAAAGCCCCATTGTTTTTGGATGAAAGGAGGCATCCAAAATCTACTTTTCTACCCATGTTGTTTTGGGTGGGGCTGACATAGACAACTGGTTCTAGGATCAGGTCTATCAAAAAATTCTTTTCCCTGTCTTCAGTCTGAAGCACTTGACTCAGGAACCAGATATGCTGTTCAGTGTTAGGACTTTTGCTGAAACCATGAAAAAAGAGGGACTTTCACACTGTAGTTACTAAGCTGTAATATGTAAGTTTGGAGCTTGCTACTTTATTGGTGATCTTCTTTGCCAACACATAAAGAAAGATTGGTTGAGAAGAAAGCCAAACCAAAGAAAAGCAGAGCCAAAAGTTGGAGAAGAGGCGGATTTGAATGCATTCATTGAAAGTCTCCATCCAACCATGCCTAAAGTCAGCTTTGCACTTCCAATTCCCTATTGCCTGAAGTAATAAATTCTTTATGTTTGAGTTGGTTTGAGTTGGATGTTTGTGACCTACAACTGATGACATCATGACAACACACAAAAATTGTTCTCATTTAATCCTTACAACATCCTCTGAGATAGGTAATATTAATATATTGATTCTCCAGATGAAGAAACTGAGGGTCAGAAAGGTTAAATATCTTGCGCAAATATACATAGCTGATAAATGGTAGACTAAGAGTTAATTTTCAGAATTTCTCATAACGAAGTTTTATAATTCATCATTATCATTGTAAATATTGTTTATTATTTGGAATCATTAAACTACTTTTGAGAAAGATTGCAAAGAAGTAAATTTTCTGGAAACTCTAATGGTTTCTATGCTGTTAAAGTACAGCCCTGAAGGACCACTGGAATAACTGGTCCATTGATAACTCCCCATAACCAAACCTCCTTTCACAGGGCTTATTAAAGACCTCATCTTAATTCAGTCTGTGCAATAACAGGTTGCAGGTTTATGGTTACCACAGTGGATAATTTATTCTAAGGTCAAAGCCAACTCAAGGTAAACCTGAAAAATAAAAATGGTTTATCTTCATAACCATTTCAGCTCTGCTTCTCTTATGTTCTTTCATGTTTTTTTTCCAGCAATGACATTTCACTCTAGCACTCTTCTCTGGAAACCAGTTTTTAAAAATCAAAGTCATTTTTCATACTAAGATAGTTACAACTGATGACCTTCATATCTTTGGAACATTTGGTTCAAATGGAAATGAACTGGATTAATGGCAAAATTTATCTTCAGAAAAGGCAATATTTACCCCAAATTTATGCAATTGTAATACTGACTGCTTTTATACAGGAGGCTCAGTCTGAATGGGCTTGTGAATTTTGGGGCCTATGAATAGTCATTGCTAAACAAAGCAACCTTTATAAAGTCATATCCATTGAAAGAAACTAGAATGTAATTTTGTGGTTTTGCAGAGGAGGTAGAAATTCAAATACAAAAATTAGTCTGAAACGTTTGCTGATATTATGGAAAGGCAAGATGGACAGAGAATTTTGCAAAGTGTCGTCAATTAAAACGAGCTGCCAAAAGTAGCTCTGGCCAGTAGAAGGCAGAAAAGAAAGCATAGGAAACATTGAAACACCAGCTTGTTATTGCCTTGGCTCCAACACCACCATGCCCCATCCCCCACCCCGCTACCCCCTCATCTGATCTCTCCTCTTGCTACTGCTTCACTTCCAAGACAAATTGTTAATTTGTCTGTTCTGCAGACCTGCCTTACGTTTGCCAGACCGAATCCTCTAACATTTTATTCATAGGTGAGGTTAGCTGGAACTACATGAGAAAAATCAAACCTCATCTACCTGGTCCAAGTGTACTTGGAGAAGAATTCAAAGCATAAAAAATGTCCCTTTTTAGGGGGAGATTCGTTACTCTAGCTGTAGTTCTAGCCATATAAAAAAATGTGTGAATAAATGTATATCATTTCCTCCTTAATTTTATTCACTGTAAATATGCATTTATTTACTTATTTAAGAAGCATTTACCAGTGTCTATGAATTGTGAGGCACTGTATATGATACATTATGTAGAAGCATGAAGTAAGGAGCCCCAAGATATGTTTTCACTTTACCTAATAAATATTTCATAAGCACTTAACTAGGGGCAAGAACTCTTGGCTAGTGCTGTGAACAATTTATACGATTTCTGCTCTCACAGAATTTATACTCTATTGATAGACACCTATAATAAAAGGAAAACTAAAGTAAGAAAGTTCCAGATAGTGATATGAATATAAGACAAAATAATACAATATGAAGTAACCTGGGAAAGAGGGATGACAGACAGTGCAGGTGTTTCAAGAAGGTTCCTCTGAGAAGACTTTCTGTGAACTAAGTCTTGTGGTAGTTTGTATTGTAATTCCCCAGTTCTATCCTTCTTTCCTTTAAGAAGATTAAACATTCTCACCATAGGACTTGGAGTGTCTTCTCTAAGAGGAGTTTCCTTCCCTTCCATGTTAACATCAAACTTGGCCCTGATACGCTTCAACCAAAGAGATGAGCCCACAGAGCTGAGACTGTGCAAACTCCATAGTGAAGCTGATCACTAGCATTTGATTTCATCTGCTTGCTTGTTCTCCTTCTGCCATGATTTTGACATTTTTTGGTTGAGTTTGGTCCTTGAACCCAGATCCTAGAATGAAGACGATATGAAAGTGCAGATTCATAGCTAACTCACAGTTCTTGAATCAGTTATGCAATAAGCAAGAAATAGGAGTCTGTCTTTTTGAGGAAGTATACTCTAGTAAAAGGTGACTTACAAATACTGCTGAACCATGAGAAGGAACCAGTTTTGAGAAGACTAGGGAAAGACTGTGTGTGTGTGTCTGTGTGCGTCTGTGTGTGTTGCTAAATATTTGTTTGAAATGCTCAAGGAACAGAAAGAAAACCAGTGTGGGTATCACAAAATTGGAGATGACATAGCAGAGGTAAGAAAGAAAGGGCCAGATGGACTATACAAGCTCTTCAAAAATTGGATGAAGATAGTCAAAAAGTACAAATTTCTAATTAGAAGGCAAGTAAGTACTAAGGATGTAATATACAGCATAATTAATACAATTAACATTGCTGTGTCTTATATGTAAAAACTGTTAAGAGACTAAATCCTCAGATTTCTCATCACAAGGGGAAAAGATTTCTTTTATTTTGTATCTAAATGAGATGAGAGGTGTTCACTGAACATTGTCATAATCATTGTATGAAATATATAAATCAAATCATTGTGCTGTATAGTTTAAATTTATACAGTTCTGTGTGTTGATTATATCTCAAAAAACTGGGAGGAAATAAATTTTAAATTTTAAAACTTTTGAAGGACACACTCAAAAGTTGTCTTTAAAACAGTTTTCCCTCATTGTGTTATATTTCACTTTTTAAACGTTTAACTTATTTTACTTATACAGAAGAGTTGCAGCAATAGAATGAAGTTTGTATGTAGCCCTCACCCAGCTTTTCCTATTAACACCTGACATGACCACAATATAATGATCAGAACCAAGAAATTAACATCTGGTAGAACATTATTAACTTACCTACAGACCTTACTTGCATCTCACCCATTTTTCCACTAATGTTGTGTCTGTTTTCTAGAATTTCATCCAGAATCTTGCTTGTAATGCCACATTGCATTTATTTTTCTGCTTTGTCTCATGCATCCTGTTATAGTTCTTTAGTTTTCTCTCTTGGCTTTCTTGCCCATAATATTTTGAAGAATATTGATCAGATATTATGTTTAATATTTTGTAAAAAGAAAAACACTTCAGTTTGTCTAATATTTTTTTGTAATTGGATAGAGGTCATGCTTTTTGATAAGAAAATCACAGAAATGATATTGTGTCTTTCTCATTGTGTCACATCAAAAGTTTCATGACATTGCTGTGTCTTTATTACTAGTGATGTTGATCTTGATTGCTTGGTAAATTGGTGTCTGTTACATTTCACCACAGTAAGGTTATTCATATTATTATTTTTTTGTCATTAGAAAATATCTTGGAGAACACATTTTGGTGATTTTCTCTTTCCTTGTACATTTACTAACTATAATTCTACAGTAAGAAAGAGTTCTTCCTTCTCCCTAATTTATTTATTTAGCTAAATACTTTTATCAGTATGGACACACAAATATTTACTGTTTTCTACAGGTTATACTCTCATATTGTCATTTATTTCATTGCTTAGATTGTTCCAGCTTTAGCCATGAGGAGCTTCTTCGAGTCAGCTCTTGAATAAAAGAGAAATTTTACTCCATCTTTTATTGAGCATTTCCTTATATTCTGGCATCATAAGATGCCCAAATTCATTTTGTGTTTTTCTTGACTCAGCCCTGAAATCAGCCACTTCTCCTTGGAGCCTTGGTTCCATTCATTGACAAATGAAACCAAGATCTTTTTTGTACTTTGCTTTTTAATGTAACAATATGCCTTGGAAATCAAAAATATGTTTTAAAATGGGGAAGAGAGTACCATATCTTCTCCACCAGCTTAATTCTATGTACCTACAACTTAAATACATGAGTGCTCTGAATTTAAAAAATATGTCTCAGTATACTGTATTCTTTTAATGCACACTATTGAAATTTAAGCCTTAAAAATGTTCCTATTTTACATCCATCTGTATTTCTGGCAGAGGAGCAAATATTTGAGGCAAGACCACAGATTTCCATATTCTGGGCAATGATCACCATTGTCAAGTTCAGCTTTTCTTGGAGGTCAGCGGGCCTGACATCTGACATGAAGTCAAGCAAGTTGTCTCTCTATTTCCTCTGCTGGAAGCTATGCACACTGATGGAAAAGACTGACTGTTTGGTTTGGACCACTCACTCAAATGAGAGAGAGCTCAGCATGAGTTTTGCCTGAGTGATGTCTGAAAAACTAGCTCATGGGTCTCCTTTAACAGCCTACCTGTTTGACTTTGACTGGAGTTCAGATATACCAAAAAAAAAAAAAAATCTTTGCTTTGGCTTCTCTTAAGTCATATCAATCTACACCTAATCAAGAGTATAGGGTTTGGAGGAACACAGAAATGATTGAGCATCCTAAATCCAGCTGTTAATTTTGGCCTCTGGGAATGTCAACGAAAGAACTTCAAGTTATTTGTTTAATCATTTTTCACTGGTTCTTTCTGTGATTAGAGGAATTTGGGTAAAAAGAGTTGTCTTTTTCTATTGTCAATATGATGAAATACATCTCCAAGTACCAACTTTTAAATTTCAGTTTTAAAATTGCACGTTTAAAAGAAAAAAAAAAAGACATTTATCCAGAAAAGTAGTGTCAATTAACATTTTAAGAGATTGATTTGTTTGATTATTGAGAAAGCCAATTATATTTTTATCTGACAGCTAAAGACATTTTTCTGCATTTGTAGGATAATGTTTCAAAACCCAGTTTAAACAGTGTGTCTGCAAATGGAAAGATGAACAGCTTGAAAATTACATCTTCATGAAGAAAGAAAAAGTAGTTTATGTTGTTTGAGTTATAGCTTTTCAACCAAATCTTTAAATACTATATCCTTCAAAATATAGAACACAGGAAATTTTCTGGACAGACAGGATTTGTATAACATATCTATCATTCTAAGGAAAGTGTGTTAGGAATTTAAAAATCAAATAACCCAGATGATCACCTTTACTTTCCACTTTCCCTTTGCATGTGAATACTTAGGTGTGGTCAAAGTACAGGCTGTTTAAGATTCTTGTATGACTTTAGAACAAATTTACTGAGCATGGGAAGAGTCTGTAAAGCATTAAAAAGTGTTGCAGGAAGAGGGGGCACTTCCAGGGTTTAACAGTGGGCTCTTATCCAACACTCAGAAATAAATTGTCTAACAAAACACACGTGTTGACAAAGCAAGAGACATTTTTGGGAAGAGGCGCTTGGACAGAGAGCAGCAAGATAAGCTAACTGAGGAGGCCTGATATGCCATGTGGCTCCCAGTCTCAGGCTTTATGGTTCATGGGACTAGTTTCTGGGTTGCCTCTGGCCAATCGTTCTGACTCAGGGTCCTTCCTAGTGGCTCATGCTTTGCTCAGTCAAGATGATGTCAGCGAGGAGGATTCTGGGAGGTTTGCAGTACATGTGCTATCTCCTTCTGACATTTCCTGAATTCTTCCAGTTGATGATGGTTCGTTAGTTCTATGTTCCTTACCAGGACCTCCTGTCATAAAATAACTCATACAAAAGGTTGCTTTGGTGCCTGACCAGGGTGAGCAGTTTTAGTTTTGGTTTCTCACAAATGCCTGGGTTCCATCTCCAAAGACTTTGACTCAGTTGGATCCTTAAATCTGTAAAGATTTTAATTTGGGCCTCTTTTATTGTCTTTTATTTATTTATTTATTTTCATCCATATTTATTCATTGGTTTGTGTAGGCCTCCCATTGCAGTTGCCTTCCTCATTGCAGAGCACCAGCTCTGGGCGCATACATGCCAGAGCGCTGGCTCATAATTGGACACACTGGTCTAGCTGCTCTGCGGCAGGTGGGATCTTCTCGGACTAGGGATTGAACCAGCACCCTTTGCACTACAAGGCATTGTCCTTACCCATTGGACCACTAGGGAAGCCCTGTAATTTTTTAAATTGAAGTATAATTAATGGCATTATATTAGTTTCAGATTTAAAACATAGTGGATGCAATATTCCTACTTCAAAGTTATTGCAAAATATTTGCAATATTCTCTGTCTGTATAATATATTCTTGTAACTTTTTTTTTCATTTTACTATATTTTTTTTTAATTCATTTATTTTTAACTGAAGGATAATTACTTTACAATATCATCTCCATTTCTGCCATACATCAGCATGAATCAGTCATAGGTATACATGCGTCTGCTCCCTCTTGAACCTCCCTCCCAATCCTCTGCATCGTCACACAGCACTGGTTTGAGATTCTTTAGTCACAAAGCACATTCCCGACGGCTCTTTTACATATGGTGTAATGTATATGTTTCTCCAACTCGCCCCACCTTGATCCTTGTTCCCTGTGTCCACAAATCTGTTCTCTATGTTGAAATCAGTGTTTTTAACCAGGACTAGTAGTTAAGAAACTGTCTTCTTTTGGAAGATGACAAAAAGATCATCTAACTCACTCACCCCACTCATTTTACGAATGAAAATGCTGAGACCTAGACATAAATCAGTCAAATGAATAGTTTTGAAAAATTCAGCCATTCAAAACATATTTAAGGGCCACATACTCAACACAGAAGATAATGGAAAACAGTGGCAAATTATATAGATTTTAACTTTGCCTAGCAGGAAGATAGGGTTAAAGGCAAAAAAAATCTTCCAGTTGATGATGGTTCGTTAGTTCTATGTTCCTTACCAGGACCTCCTGTCATAAAATAACTCATACAAAGGTTGCTTTGGTGCCTGACCAGGGTGAGCAGTTTTAGTTTTGGTTTCTCACAAATGCCTGGGTTCCATCTCCAAAGACTTTGACTCAGTTGGATCCTTAAATCTGTAAAGATTTTAATTTGGGCCTCTTTTATTGTCTTTTATTTATTTATTTATTTTCATCCATATTTATTCATTGGTTTGTGTAGGCCTCCCATTGCAGTTGCCTTCCTCATTGCAGAGCACCAGCTCTGGGCGCATACATGCCAGAGCGCTGGCTCATAATTGGACACACTGGTCTAGCTGCTCTGCGGCAGGTGGGATCTTCTCGGACTAGGGATTGAACCAGCACCCTTTGCACTACAAGGCATTGTCCTTACCCATTGGACCACTAGGGAAGCCCTGTAATTTTTTAAATTGAAGTATAATTAATGGCATTATATTAGTTTCAGATTTAAAACATAGTGGATGCAATATTCCTACTTCAAAGTTATTGCAAAATATTTGCAATATTCTCTGTCTGTATAATATATTCTTGTAACTTTTTTTTTCATTTTACTATATTTTTTTTTAATTCATTTATTTTTAACTGAAGGATAATTACTTTACAATATCATCTCCATTTCTGCCATACATCAGCATGAATCAGTCATAGGTATACATGCGTCTGCTCCCTCTTGAACCTCCCTCCCAATCCTCTGCATCGTCACACAGCACTGGTTTGAGATTCTTTAGTCACAAAGCACATTCCCGACGGCTCTTTTACATATGGTGTAATGTATATGTTTCTCCAACTCGCCCCACCTTGATCCTTGTTCCCCTGTGTCCACAAATCTGTTCTCTATGTTGAAATCAGTGTTTTTAACCAGGACTAGTAGTTAAGAAACTGTCTTCTTTTGGAAGATGACAAAAAGATCATCTAACTCACTCACCCCACTCATTTTACGAATGAAAATGCTGAGACCTAGACATAAATCAGTCAAATGAATAGTTTTTGAAAAATTCAGCCATTCAAAACATATTTAAGGGCCACATACTCAACACAGAAGATAATGGAAATACAGTGGCAAATTATATAGATTTTAACTTTGCCTAGCAGGAAGATAGGGTTAAAGGCAGAAGTAAGATTACAAAATTTAGGTGATAGTGTTGTTTAGTTGCTAAGTCGTGTCAACTCTTGTGACCCCATGGACTGCAGTCCACCAGGTTCCTTTGTCTATGGGATTTCCCAGACAAGAATATTGGAGTGGGTTTCCATTTCCTTCTCCAAAAGATCTAGATTATGTCCTAAATCAATGTTCCTGCCATTATGACACATAATTTTTGCCTTAATATGTGTTGCCATTACAATCCCTGTAACTGAGAGATAATATCTCTGAAATGAAAAAGACTTATCTTTCAAAGTTTTCCTATGTTTATGAAAGATCTGTTACATTTCCAACAGTTGTATCTTCTTATCTGCTCCCACCCCTAGGAAGGTGCAGGGTTGCATTGAAGTGTTAGGATCTGGGAATCATCTAACTCTTCAAGCTTTTTCATAAGTGTTTGTCACTCATCATGTCTGACTCTTGCTGACCTCACGGACTGTAGCCTGCCAGGCTCCTCTGTCCATGGAATTTCCCAGGCAGGAATGCTGGAGTGGTTACCCATTCCCCTTTTCAGGGAATCTTCCTGACCCAGGGATAGAATCTGGGTCTTCTACACTGCAGGCAGATTCTTTACCATCTGAGTCACCAGGGAAACCAGTGCAAACACAGCTTCAAAACAAATTCTGACCCTTCTTTCCAAACACATTGCCACCTCTTCACCCGCTGACAAAATCTCTGCCTCTTATCCATGTTCAATTTCTATAACCCATTTTGGGGTTAACTTAATGTGAGCCCTCAACTCTAATGATGAGCTCAACTTTTGTGCATACTGAGGAAAGTAAGCCTTTCTGTGGTCAAATGTGTGTAACTTTTACTTATGCCCCACCTTGATCCTTGTTCCCCTTTGTCCACAAATCTGTTCTCTATGTTGAAATCAGTGTTTTTAACCAGGACTAGTAGTTAAGAAACTGTCTTCTTTTGGAAGATGACAAAAAGATCATCTAACTCACTCACCCCACTCATTTTACGAATGAAAATGCTGAGACCTAGACATAAATCAGTCAAATGAATAGTTTTTGAAAAATTCAGCCATTCAAAACATATTTAAGGGCCACATACTCAACACAGAAGATAATGGAAATACAGTGGCAAATTATATAGATTTTAACTTTGCCTAGCAGGAAGATAGGGTTAAAGGCAGAAGTAAGATTACAAAATTTAGGTGATAGTGTTGTTTAGTTGCTAAGTCGTGTCAACTCTTGTGACCCCATGGACTGCAGTCCACCAGGTTCCTTTGTCTATGGGATTTCCCAGACAAGAATATTGGAGTGGGTTTCCATTTCCTTCTCCAAAAGATCTAGATTATGTCCTAAATCAATGTTCCTGCCATTATGACACATAATTTTTGCCTTAATATGTGTTGCCATTACAATCCCTGTAACTGAGAGATAATATCTCTGAAATGAAAAAGACTTATCTTTCAAAGTTTTCCTATGTTTATGAAAGATCTGTTACATTTCCAACAGTTGTATCTTCTTATCTGCTCCCACCCCTAGGAAGGTGCAGGGTTGCATTGAAGTGTTAGGATCTGGGAATCATCTAACTCTTCAAGCTTTTTCATAAGTGTTTGTCACTCATCATGTCTGACTCTTGCTGACCTCACGGACTGTAGCCTGCCAGGCTCCTCTGTCCATGGAATTTCCCAGGCAGGAATGCTGGAGTGGTTACCCATTCCCCTTTTCAGGGAATCTTCCTGACCCAGGGATAGAATCTGGGTCTTCTACACTGCAGGCAGATTCTTTACCATCTGAGTCACCAGGGAAACCAGTGCAAACACAGCTTCAAAACAAATTCTGACCCTTCTTTCCAAACACATTGCCACCTCTTCACCCGCTGACAAAATCTCTGCCTCTTATCCATGTTCAATTTCTATAACCCATTTTGGGGTTAACTTAATGTGAGCCCTCAACTCTAATGATGAGCTCAACTTTTGTGCATACTGAGGAAAGTAAGCCTTTCTGTGGTCAAATGTGTGTAACTTTTACTTATGGAAAAATGGTTTAGTTTTGCTATCAATGGGACAAGTGATGCAGAAACTGATGCTTGGCATGGTTCCTGCTCATTTTTCTTTGAAAGGTAGCTCGGTTGATATATTCTGCATGGATGTGAAAGGTTTGGGAGTGAAGCAAATCTCAAAATGAAGATTTTGGCATATGAGATCTCTGTTAGATATCAAGAGAGCTCATAACTAAAAGCTGGTCATCTGAAACCTAGTTTAAATTACTAAACTAAATATATGGTCTCACTATTGCAAATCCTAAAATCTGGACTAAACAAAAATCTACTTTAAGGGTCTTTATCAAGATTCATTAGATCCCATTTGTTTATTTTTACTTTTATTTCTATTACCTTGGTAGAATGACCTAAGAAAATACTGCTACAATTTGTGTCAAAGAATGTTTTACCTATTTTCTCTTCTAGAAGCTTTATAGTGTCATGTCTGATGTTTAAGTCTTTAAAACATTTTGAGTTTTTTGCATATGATGTTAGGGTATGTTCTAACTTCATTAATTTACCTATGGCTGTCCTACTTTCCTAACACCACTGAAGAGACTGTCTTTTCTCCATGGTCTATTCTTGTCTCCTTTGTCAAAGATTAATTGACCATAGATGCGTGGGTTTAAATCTACTCTCTATTCTGTACCATTAACTCATATGTCTGTTTTCGTGTTAGTACCACTTTTGTTGGGATTACTGTAGCTTTGTAATACCATCTGAAGTCAGGGAGGGTTGTTTCCAACTTTGTTCTTTTTCTCAGTGTTGCTTTGGCAATTCTGAATCTTTTGTGGTTTCATATAAATGCCTGCCCAGGCTCCTCTGTCCATGGAATTTCCCAGGCAGGAATGCTGGAGTGGTTACCCATTCCCCTTTTCAGGGAATCTTCCTGACCCAGGGATAGAATCTGGGTCTTCTACACTGCAGGCAGATTCTTTACCATCTGAGTCACCAGGGAAACCAGTGCAAACACAGCTTCAAAACAAATTCTGACCCTTCTTTCCAAACACATTGCCACCTCTTCACCCGCTGACAAAATCTCTGCCTCTTATCCATGTTCAATTTCTATAACCCATTTTGGGGTTAACTTAATGTGAGCCCTCAACTCTAATGATGAGCTCAACTTTTGTGCATACTGAGGAAAGTAAGCCTTTCTGTGGTCAAATGTGTGTAACTTTTACTTATGGAAAAATGGTTTAGTTTTGCTATCAATGGGACAAGTGATGCAGAAACTGATGCTTGGCATGGTTCCTGCTCATTTTTCTTTGAAAGGTAGCTCGGTTGATATATTCTGCATGGATGTGAAAGGTTTGGGAGTGAAGCAAATCTCAAAATGAAGATTTTGGCATATGAGATCTCTGTTAGATATCAAGAGAGCTCATAACTAAAAGCTGGTCATCTGAAACCTAGTTTAAATTACTAAACTAAATATATGGTCTCACTATTGCAAATCCTAAAATCTGGACTAAACAAAAATCTACTTTAAGGGTCTTTATCAAGATTCATTAGATCCCATTTGTTTATTTTTACTTTTATTTCTATTACCTTGGTAGAATGACCTAAGAAAATACTGCTACAATTTGTGTCAAAGAATGTTTTACCTATTTTCTCTTCTAGAAGCTTTATAGTGTCATGTCTGATGTTTAAGTCTTTAAAACATTTTGAGTTTTTTGCATATGATGTTAGGGTATGTTCTAACTTCATTAATTTACCTATGGCTGTCCTACTTTCCTAACACCACTGAAGAGACTGTCTTTTCTCCATGGTCTATTCTTGTCTCCTTTGTCAAAGATTAATTGACCATAGATGCGTGGGTTTAAATCTACTCTCTATTCTGTACCATTAACTCATATGTCTGTTTTCGTGTTAGTACCACTTTTGTTGGGATTACTGTAGCTTTGTAATACCATCTGAAGTCAGGGAGGGTTGTTTCCAACTTTGTTCTTTTTCTCAGTGTTGCTTTGGCAATTCTGAATCTTTTGTGGTTTCATATAAATTCTAGGATTGTTTGTTCTCATTCTATGAAAAAATGTCATGAGAAATTTGGTAGAGATCACATTAAATGTAAATTGCTTTCAGTAGTATAGGCATTTTAACAATTTGAATTCTTCCAATCCCAAAGGATAAGTTATCTTTCCATTTGACTGAATCATCTTCAATATCCTATATCAATGTTTTATCACCAGTTCTCAGCATGTAAGTCTTCAGCATCTTGGTAATGTTTATTTTATTTTATTTTTAATGGGACTTTTAAAGGTACTGTTTTTTGACTTTCTCTTTCTGATATTTCCTTGTTATTGTAAATATTTATTTCATTACATGCATCTCTGTCTTAGAGGCATTAGGTACTCAACCAAATACTGTTGAATAAATGAATAGTGAATTATAGTACCATACTTATTGATAAATTCTAAACAAAATTCTTGTTTAATAACTAGCTTAACACCTACCATTTAAGTTGTAGATTCCATTGTAGGCTTATAGTGGAGGTTTCTGAAGCATACTAATAATGGCATTAACTTTTAATTTCATATTAACTTAATAGATAATACAAAATATTAAAATAATTTTAGACTTCAGATTGCTTCACTCTTTCCATTTAAATTGTCATTGGCGGAGGGTGGAGCTAAGATGGTGGTGTAGAAGGACATGCACTCATCTCTCCTGCAAAATCGCCTGAACTGCAACAAGTTCCTGAAAAACCATCCACAGGAAGATGTTGGATTCGATCACAAAAAAGATACCCCACATCAAAGAGCAAAGGAGAGTGTCATGTCTGAAAGTCTTTAAAACATTTTGAGTTTATGTTAGGGTATGTTCTAACTTCATTAATTTACCTATGGCTGTCCTACTTTCCTAACACCACTGAAGAGACTGTCTTTTCTCCATGGTCTATTCTTGTCTCCTTTGTCAAAGATTAATTGACCATAGATGCGTGGGTTTAAATCTACTCTCTATTCTGTACCATTAACTCATATGTCTGTTTTCGTGTTAGTACCACTTTTGTTGGGATTACTGTAGCTTTGTAATACCATCTGAAGTCAGGGAGGGTTGTTTCCAACTTTGTTCTTTTTCTCAGTGTTGCTTTGGCAATTCTGAATCTTTTGTGGTTTCATATAAATTCTAGGATTGTTTGTTCTCATTCTATGAAAAAATGTCATGAGAAATTTGGTAGAGATCACATTAAATGTAAATTGCTTTCAGTAGTATAGGCATTTTAACAATTTGAATTCTTCCAATCCCAAAGGATAAGTTATCTTTCCATTTGACTGAATCATCTTCAATATCCTATATCAATGTTTTATCACCAGTTCTCAGCATGTAAGTCTTCAGCATCTTGGTAATGTTTATTTTATTTTATTTTTAATGGGACTTTTAAAGGTACTGTTTTTTGACTTTCTCTTTCTGATATTTCCTTGTTATTGTAAATATTTATTTCATTACATGCATCTCTGTCTTAGAGGCATTAGGTACTCAACCAAATACTGTTGAATAAATGAATAGTGAATTATAGTACCATACTTATTGATAAATTCTAAACAAAATTCTTGTTTAATAACTAGCTTAACACCTACCATTTAAGTTGTAGATTCCATTGTAGGCTTATAGTGGAGGTTTCTGAAGCATACTAATAATGGCATTAACTTTTAATTTCATATTAACTTAATAGATAATACAAAATATTAAAATAATTTTAGACTTCAGATTGCTTCACTCTTTCCATTTAAATTGTCATTGGCGGAGGGTGGAGCTAAGATGGTGGTGTAGAAGGACATGCACTCATCTCTCCTGCAAAATCGCCTGAACTGCAACAAGTTCCTGAAAAACCATCCACAGGAAGATGTTGGATTCGATCACAAAAAAGATACCCCACATCAAAGAGCAAAGGAGAAGCCGCAACAAGACTGTAGGAGAGGCGCTTTAAAAAGTCAAACCTCATACCCACCAGAGAGGCTGAGTGGGCCAAATACACAAAGCCTGGTGCAAACCCAGACCCAGGAAAGGAGCAGTGACCCCACAAGGGATTGAGCCAGACCTGCTTTGGAGGGTCCAAGTGTCCCCTTAAGCTGGAAGTGCCCTTGAGCAGTCCTCGGAAAGATGAGACTCAATTCCCTTTGAAGGAGGTTATCATTAACCCGATCATAGAGCCGCCTGGTGGGACTGGAGACTGCTCACTGAGATCCAGGAGAGGGGAATAGTGATCTTGCGTGAGACTGAGCCAGACTCACCTCTGAGTAATCTGATGTCTCTTGTGGTGGTGGGGGTCAATGGTGGCTTTCAGCAGGGTCGAGGTCACTGTGGAAGTGCTTCTCATAGAGCATGTGGGAATAAATCCTTTGTGAGAGAGATGCCATTTTCCCTACTGTAGTTTGCCTGCTGATCAAACTACAGGGAGGGAATTTAGCTCCACTCAGCAAAAAAGAGATCCAGATTAAGGATTAAGGAACTACCAGGGCCAGCCTGGGTGGGCCTTTTAGTTCTGGAATAGGCAGAAATAAACAAGCAGTAAAAGAGGCCTTTAGATCCAACCACTGCCAGAGGCAAGGAAAAGACTGATAATTCCTGAATAGTCAGCAAGAAACAGAAGAACATAAACATTCACTATTTTCACATTTTGACTGGAGCTGAAGTTACTGCTGGATTTTTTTTTAATATTTCATTTTATTTTAAATTATTTTTTATTGCTTTTTTCTTCTTTTCTGTTTTTCACTCATTTGTTTTCCCTTTTTTCCAAACCCCCTCAACCCCCGCTTTTTTGTTTGTGTGTTTCCTCCATTGAACTCTATTGAAGCTACTAATCTTATCGGTAAGACTGAATATAGTCAAGTTTACATTTTTTTTTTCTTTTAAACCACACGTTTTATTTTGGTATAAACTTCTGGTTTCACGTTGACCTTTTATGGTTCTGTGGGGTTTTAGCTTGTTTTTATTGTTTTTGCTTTGTTTTTCTATATTTTTCCATATACTTATCTCTGTTTTAATTTTTAAATTTTTTATTTGTATTACTACTTCCTCTACAACTATTTCTTTGCTTTCTTTGATGTTCTTTTCCTATAGCACTAAACTCTAATACATACAAATCTTTATCTCCCTATATTTAACTTTGCACTATTATTCTATATTTCTCTTCTATCTTCCCTTTCTATTTTTCCCTTTCCCCACCACATTTCTTAGTCAGTTCTGTCATCATTGCCTTATCCCCAACTGGGACCCTGCTCTAGCATTATTCCCCAATTTGTGCTCTAGTTAGCTTGGTTATTAACTGGTAGATATCATTCTTGGTTTTCTCTATTCGCCATGCTAAAGTATTGTACTGTATTTTTGGTTGGAATGTTTCGGTTATGTTATAGCTGTATATGTTTGTGTGTATAATTCAATATGCTAGATAGTATTTGCATAATATTTTAATTGCCATTTGTCAAAGGTATACCTTCTGTTTCTCATTTGTCTATATATGTTTTAATATCATTTAATTCCATAACAAACCAGCCGTGAAATCTTCATTCCCTGGTCAGACAACAAGCCCAGGGGCTTCAGGGAGGGAGCACTGACTCCAAAACTCTACAATACTAGAGAACGCCTAACACTAGAGAGCAGTAAACAGTGAGAACTCCAACAAAGGTAAGCACTTGTATGCAAGTTCTGATATCACCCAACCACCAGCATCACCCAGAATAAGAAGCCCAATCCAAACAACAAATACCGACAGATGACACTCAAAGTCTGGGAAAAGGAAACTCGAAACATAGTTAGTTAAAAGATTAATATTCACAATAAAATGGCAGAGAAATAGCACACAAGTGAAGGAGCAAATTACAAACACATAAGTTCAAATCAACAAAGAGGAATTAGACAAATTTTCTGAAAGTGAATTCAGAAGAATGATAATAAAAATGATCCAAAACACTGAAAACAGAATTTTAGAGAAATTACAAGAAGTAACTAGCACACTAAATAAAGAAATACAAGAACTTACAGAAAAAGTAATAGAGACAAACAACTCAATTGCTGTACTTAAAAACACTGTAGCAATCAAGAGCAGAGTACCTGAGATGGAAAACAGGATAAGTGATCTGGAAGATAGAATGGTGGAAGTAACTGCTGAAAAACAGAATCAAGCTCAAAGAATGAAAAGAGCAGAGGATAGCCTCAGAGACTTCTGGGATAATATCAAATGCACCAATATTTGAATTATAGGGGTTCCAGAAGAAGAAGAAAAAAAGAAAAGATATGAGAAATTTTTTGAAGAGAGTATAGTTGAAAATTTCCCCAACATAGGAAAAGAAATACTCAATCAAGTCCAAGAAGCACAAAGAGTACCATACAGAATCAATCCGAAAAGAAACACAACAAGACACATATTAATGAAGCTAACACAAATTAAACACAAAGAGAGAATTCTAAAAGCAGCAAGGGAAAAGCAACTAGTGACATACAAGGGAAAGCCCATACATTTAACAGCTGATCTTTCAACAGAAACTGCAGGCCAGTAGGGAATGGCAAGACACATTTAAAGCACTGAAACAGAATAATCTGCAACCAAGAATCCTCTACCCTTCAAGGATCTCCTTCAAAATTGATGGAAAAATCAAAAGCTTTAAAGAGAAGCAAAAATTAAAAGAATCTAGTAACACAAAACCAGCCTTACAACACGTGTTAAAGGGACTTATATAGGCAAGTATAAGAGAAAAAAAAGAAGATCCACAAAACAAAGCCATCATAACACCTAAGAAGATGACAATAAGATCATTTGTATCAATAATTACTTTGAATGTAAATGGACTAAATGCCCCAAACAAAAGACACAGACTGGCTGAATGGATTCAAACACAAGACCCATACATATGCGGCCTACAGGAAACTCACTTCAGATCTAGAGACATAGACTGAAAGTGAGAGGATAGAAAAAGATATTCCATGTAAATGTAATTCCAAAGAAAGCTCGAGTAGCAATCCCCATATGACACAAAATAGACCTTAAAATAGAGAAGATTAGAAGAGACAAGGCAGGACACTACATAATGATCAAGGCATCAATCCAAGAGGAAGACATAACAATCATAAATATCTATGCACCCAACACAGGAGCACCCCAATACATAAGACAAACACTTTCAGACATAAAAGAAGAAACTGACAATAACACAATAATAGTAGGAGATTTTAACACTCCTCTCACACCAAAGAACAGATCATCAAAACAGAAAATTAGTAAAGAAACGCAAGCCTTAAATGCCACACTAGAAGAGATGGACCTCATGGATATCTTTAGGACCTTTCATTCAAAAGCAGAAGAGTACACTGTCTTCTCAAGTGCTCACGGAACATTTTCCAGGATAGACCACATCTTGGGCCACAGATCAAACCTCAGTCAATTCAAGAAAATTGAAATTATATCAACCATCTTTTCTGACCACAGTGCAATGAGACTAGAGATCAACTATAGGAAAAAACTGCTAAAACACAAGCACATGCAGATGAAACAACAAATGCCTAAAAAGCAGACTGATTACCGAGCAAATCAAAGGAGAAATAAAAATTCCTAGAATAAAATGACAATGAACACATGACAGTACAAAACCTATGGGATACCACAAAAGCAGTTCAAATGCCCAATGAAGAAAAATCTGCAACCAAGAATCCTCTACCCTTCAAGGATCTCCTTCAAAATTGATGGAAAAATCAAAAGCTTTAAAGAGAAGCAAAAATTAAAAGAATCTAGTAACACAAAACCAGCCTTACAACACGTGTTAAAGGGACTTATATAGGCAAGTATAAGAGAAAAAAAAGAAGATCCACAAAACAAAGCCATCATAACACCTAAGAAGATGACAATAAGATCATTTGTATCAATAATTACTTTGAATGTAAATGGACTAAATGCCCCAAACAAAAGACACAGACTGGCTGAATGGATTCAAACACAAGACCCATACATATGCGGCCTACAGGAAACTCACTTCAGATCTAGAGACATAGACTGAAAGTGAGAGGATAGAAAAAGATATTCCATGTAAATGTAATTCCAAAGAAAGCTCGAGTAGCAATCCCCATATGACACAAAATAGACCTTAAAATAGAGAAGATTAGAAGAGACAAGGCAGGACACTACATAATGATCAAGGCATCAATCCAAGAGGAAGACATAACAATCATAAATATCTATGCACCCAACACAGGAGCACCCCAATACATAAGACAAACACTTTCAGACATAAAAGAAGAAACTGACAATAACACAATAATAGTAGGAGATTTTAACACTCCTCTCACACCAAAGAACAGATCATCAAAACAGAAAATTAGTAAAGAAACGCAAGCCTTAAATGCCACACTAGAAGAGATGGACCTCATGGATATCTTTAGGACCTTTCATTCAAAAGCAGAAGAGTACACTGTCTTCTCAAGTGCTCACGGAACATTTTCCAGGATAGACCACATCTTGGGCCACAGATCAAACCTCAGTCAATTCAAGAAAATTGAAATTATATCAACCATCTTTTCTGACCACAGTGCAATGAGACTAGAGATCAACTATAGGAAAAAACTGCTAAAAACACAAGCACATGCAGATGAAACAACAAATGCCTAAAAAGCAGACTGATTACCGAGCAAATCAAAGGAGAAATAAAAAAATTCCTAGAATAAAATGACAATGAACACATGACAGTACAAAACCTATGGGATACCACAAAAGCAGTTCTAAGAAGGAAATTTAGAGCAATACAATCCAATCTTAAGAAAGAAGAAAAATATCAAAGAGACAACCGAACCCTACACTTAAAACAACTGGAGAAAGAAGAACAAAAATACCCCAGTCAGCAGAAGAAGAGAAATCATAAAGATCAGAGCAGAAATGAATGAAAAAGAAATGAAAGAAACAATAGTAAAGATAAATAACTTGAAAGGCTGGTTCTTCAAAAAGATAAACAAAATTGACAAATCACTGGCCAGACTCATCAAGAAAAAAGGAGATAAGAACCAGATCAACAAAATCAAAAATGAAAAAGGAGAGATTACAACAGATAATGAAGAAATACAAAGGATTCTAAGAGACTATTATGAACAACTTTATAGCAACAAACTGGACAACCTGGAGGAAAATGGAGTTTCTTAGAGAAGATTAATCTCCCAAGACTCAACCAGGAAGAAATAGAAAGTATGAACAACCCAATCACAAGCTCAGAAATCAAATTTGTGATTAAAAATCTACCCAAAAATAAAAGCCCAGGGCCAGATGGCTTCACAGCCGAATTCTACCAAACATTTTAAGAAGAGCTAATGCCTGTCCTTCTAAAACTCTTCCAAAAATTTGCACAGGAAGGAGAACTTCCAAATACATTCTATGAGGCCGCCATCATTCTGATACCAAAGCCAGGCAAAGACAACACAAAAAAAGATTATAGACCAATTTCACTGATGAATGTAGATGCAAAAATCCCCCCCAAAATCCTAGCAAACAGAATTCAACAATGCATCAAAAAACTCATACATCATGATCAAGTTGGGTTCATCCCAAGCATGCAAGGATTCTTCAATATCTGCAAATCAATCGAAGTGATGCACCATATCAACAAACTGAGAGACAAAGATCACATGATAATCTCAGTAGATGCAGAAAAAGCTTTTGACAAAATCCAACACCAATTTATGATAAAAAACTTTTCAAAAAATGGGCATAGAAGGATCCTTTCTCAACATAGTGAAAGCCACATATGAGAAGCCCACAGCAAACATTATTCTCAATGGTGAAAAACTGAAAGCATTCCCTCTGAGATCAGGAACAAGACAGGGGTGTCCACTTCCACCACTATTATTCAACATAGTCATGTAAGTTCTAGCAACAACAATTAGAGAAGACAAACAAATAAAAGGAATTCAGATTGGAAAAGAAGAAGTCAAGCTCTCTCTCTTTGCAGATGACATGATATTATACATAGAAAACCCCAAAGACACTATTACAAAACTACTAGAGTTAATCAACAAATTCAGCAAAGTTGTGGGATACAAAGTCAATACACAGAAATCACTGGCATTCCTATACACAAACAATGAAAAATCAGAATATGAAATCAAAGAGGCACTCCCCTTCACCATAGTAACCAAAAGAATCAAATATCTAGGTATAAACCTACCCAAAGAAACAAAAGAACTGTACACTGAAAATTACAAGACACTCATGAGAGAAATTAAAGAAGACTTAAACAGATGGAGAGATATTTTGGATACCCATGTTTCTCGGTCAGAAGAATCAATATTGTGAAAATCACCATACTACCAAATATCATCTACAGATTCAATGTGATCCTATCAAGCTACCAATGACATTCCTCACAGAACTAGACCAAAGAATAACACAGTTCATATGGAAACACAAAAGACCTCAAATAGCCAAAGCAATCCTGAGGAAGAAGAATGGAGCTGGAGGGATCAGCCTCCCTAACTTCAGACTCTACTACAAAGCGAGAGTCATCAAGACGGTATGGTACTGGCACAAAAACAGAACTATAGACCAATGGAACAAGATAGAGAACCCAGAGATAAACCCATGCACGTATAGGTACCTTATTTTTGACAAAGGAGGCGAACATATAAAATGGAACAAAGACAGCCTCTTCAACAAATTATGCTGGGAACATCGGACAGCTACACGCAAAAAAATGAAGTTGGAACGTTCCCTGACACCATACCCAAAGCTCAACTCAAAATGGATTAAAGACCTAAATGTAAGACCAGAAACCATCAAACTCTTAGAGAATATAGGCAAAACCCTAGGCCAACTTCACCATATGATAAAAAACTTTTCAAAAAATGGGCATAGAAGGATCCTTTCTCAACATAGTGAAAGCCACATATGAGAAGCCCACAGCAAACATTATTCTCAATGGTGAAAAACTGAAAGCATTCCCTCTGAGATCAGGAACAAGACAGGGGTGTCCACTTCCACCACTATTATTCAACATAGTCATGTAAGTTCTAGCAACAACAATTAGAGAAGACAAACAAATAAAAGGAATTCAGATTGGAAAAGAAGAAGTCAAGCTCTCTCTCTTTGCAGATGACATGATATTATACATAGAAAACCCCAAAGACACTATTACAAAACTACTAGAGTTAATCAACAAATTCAGCAAAGTTGTGGGATACAAAGTCAATACACAGAAATCACTGGCATTCCTATACACAAACAATGAAAAATCAGAATATGAAATCAAAGAGGCACTCCCCTTCACCATAGTAACCAAAAGAATCAAATATCTAGGTATAAACCTACCCAAAGAAACAAAAGAACTGTACACTGAAAATTACAAGACACTCATGAGAGAAATTAAAGAAGACTTAAACAGATGGAGAGATATTTTGGATACCCATGTTTCTCGGTCAGAAGAATCAATATTGTGAAAATCACCATACTACCAAATATCATCTACAGATTCAATGTGATCCTATCAAGCTACCAATGACATTCCTCACAGAACTAGACCAAAGAATAACACAGTTCATATGGAAACACAAAAGACCTCAAATAGCCAAAGCAATCCTGAGGAAGAAGAATGGAGCTGGAGGGATCAGCCTCCCTAACTTCAGACTCTACTACAAAGCGAGAGTCATCAAGACGGTATGGTACTGGCACAAAAACAGAACTATAGACCAATGGAACAAGATAGAGAACCCAGAGATAAACCCATGCACGTATAGGTACCTTATTTTTGACAAAGGAGGCGAACATATAAAATGGAACAAAGACAGCCTCTTCAACAAATTATGCTGGGAACATCGGACAGCTACACGCAAAAAAATGAAGTTGGAACGTTCCCTGACACCATACCCAAAGCTCAACTCAAAATGGATTAAAGACCTAAATGTAAGACCAGAAACCATCAAACTCTTAGAGAATATAGGCAAAACCCTCAAGGACATCAATCAAAGCAAGATCTTCTCTGACCCACCAACTAAAATAGCGGAACTGAAAAGAAAAATGAACATGTGGGACCTCATGAAACTTAAAAGATTTTGTACAGCCAAAGAAACTACAAAAAAGCTGAACAGACAACCTACAGAATGAGAGAAAATAATCGTAAATCGAATAATGGACAAGAAATTAGTCTCCAAAATCTACAAGCAACTCAGACAACTCAACATCGGGAAAATGAACAACCCAATCAAAAAATGGGAAAAGGACCTAAACAGACACCTCTCCAAAGAGGACATACAGATGGCCCAAAAGCACATGAAATGATGCTCAACCTCGCTTATTATTAGAGAAATGCAAATCAAAACTACAATGAGATATCATTTCACACCCGTCAGAATGGCTATCATCAAGAAATCGACCGACAATAAATGCTGGAGAAGGTATGGAGAAAAGGGAACACTCTTGCATTGAAGGTGGGAATGTAAATTGATACAGCCTCTATGGAAGGCAGTATGGAGATATCTTAAAAAACTGAAAAAGAAGCACCATATGACCCAGCAATTCCATTCTTAGGAGTATACCCTGATGAAATCAAAAATGAAAGAAGCACCTGTACCCCAATGTTCATTGCAGCTCTCTATACAGTGGCTAGAACATGGAAGCAACCTAGATGTCCATCAATGAATGAATGGATCCAGAAGCTCTGGTACATATATATAATGGAATACTACACAGCTGTAAAAAGAAATGCAGAAGAATCAGCCCTAATGAGATGGATGGATCTAGAACCTATCATAAGAAGTGAAGTAAGGGACTTCCCTGGTGGTCCAGTGGGTAAGGACACCACGTTGAAGTGCAAGGGGCACCGATTCAATCCCTGGCCTGGGAAGACCCCATGTGCTGTGGAGCAGCTGGACTGATGTGTCCAATTACTGGAGCCAGAGCTCTGGAGCACATGCACCCAGAGCCGGTGCTCTGCGACAGCAGAGGCCACCGCGATGGGAGGCCCACGTGGGCCAAAGAACAAAGATGGATGAAAATGGACAAATGAAAGACCAATAGAAGTGGCCCACCTGCTCCCCTCCCTCCCCACTCCACCCTTCTCAAATAAATAAATAAATAAATAAATCTTTCAAAAAAAAAAAAAGAAGTGAAGTAAGTCAAAAAGAGAAGGACAAGTACAATATACTAATACATATATATGGAATCTAGTAGGATGGTAATGATAACACACACAATGAAGTGATGGAAAAGCAGACATGGACAGTAAACATATGGACATTGTGGGGAATGAACAGTGGGAGGGAGGCATAAAGGAAGTAGCATAAAACCTATACTATCATATGTGAAAAAAATAGCTATTGTCATTGCACTGTGAGAAAAGAGGATCCTGCAGGGGCACTGTGCGACAGCCTGGAGGGGTGGTATTTGGGGTGGGGGGTGATATGCATATGACTAATCTGCAATCATACATATCTGTAAACAGTAAAAGTAAAAAGTAAAATAAAAATTAAAATAAAGCAAAAAAATAAAAAAATAGTCATTTGTACCTGGATACAATTTAGCTGGCATTTCATGCAAAATTTTTTAAAGGCCAATGGCATGAGAAATTATTCCATTTGATATCATTAAGTTGCGTATTTGTTCAGATCTTCTTAACCTTGCAAGTTTGCTGAAAGTGGTATGGAAATTGTTCATGAACAGGCTTTCTCATTAGATTTTTGGCATCTCTACATCAGTCTCAGCCAGAACCCTGAAGAGCAAAGGCAAAATTGGAACACATTTATCTGAATATTTAAGACCCTCCATTGAGGTTACTTCCAAAAGCTAGGAGATGGTCGTGGGGATTCTTTTTGCCCTGCTTCTTCTTCTTCTATGAAAATCTTTTGTTATCTAAATACATTGTGAAAAAAATTTGCTATTTCCAAATGTACTTTATTTGTAGAATGTCACTGCAAAACTTTTTGGTTGAGATTCAGGTCTTGAAAACAATCGTATTAAACACAGTGGCCATCCAAGTGCAATTTAAAGATCTGGCACTTTTCTATCCAAAAAGACTAGGGCCAATAGACAGCAAGAGGCCACCGCGATGGGAGGCCCACGTGGGCCAAAGAACAAAGATGGATGAAAATGGACAAATGAAAGACCAATAGAAGTGGCCCACCTGCTCCCCTCCCTCCCCACTCCACCCTTCTCAAATAAATAAATAAATAAATAAATCTTTCAAAAAAAAAAAAAGAAGTGAAGTAAGTCAAAAAGAGAAGGACAAGTACAATATACTAATACATATATATGGAATCTAGTAGGATGGTAATGATAACACACACAATGAAGTGATGGAAAAGCAGACATGGACAGTAAACATATGGACATTGTGGGGAATGAACAGTGGGAGGGAGGCATAAAGGAAGTAGCATAAAACCTATACTATCATATGTGAAAAAAATAGCTATTGTCATTGCACTGTGAGAAAAGAGGATCCTGCAGGGGCACTGTGCGACAGCCTGGAGGGGTGGTATTTGGGGTGGGGGGTGATATGCATATGACTAATCTGCAATCATACATATCTGTAAACAGTAAAAGTAAAAAGTAAAATAAAAATTAAAATAAAGCAAAAAAATAAAAAAATAGTCATTTGTACCTGGATACAATTTAGCTGGCATTTCATGCAAAATTTTTTAAAGGCCAATGGCATGAGAAATTATTCCATTTGATATCATTAAGTTGCGTATTTGTTCAGATCTTCTTAACCTTGCAAGTTTGCTGAAAGTGGTATGGAAATTGTTCATGAACAGGCTTTCTCATTAGATTTTTGGCATCTCTACATCAGTCTCAGCCAGAACCCTGAAGAGCAAAGGCAAAATTGGAACACATTTATCTGAATATTTAAGACCCTCCATTGAGGTTACTTCCAAAAGCTAGGAGATGGTCGTGGGGATTCTTTTTGCCCTGCTTCTTCTTCTTCTATGAAAATCTTTTGTTATCTAAATACATTGTGAAAAAAATTTGCTATTTCCAAATGTACTTTATTTGTAGAATGTCACTGCAAAAACTTTTTGGTTGAGATTCAGGTCTTGAAAACAATCGTATTAAACACAGTGGCCATCCAAGTGCAATTTAAAGATCCCCTGGCACTTTTCAAAAGGAGCAAGAATTAATCCCAAACCCTGGCCAATATCAATAAAACTGCCTCTAATTTCCACAGTCCCGTTCGAGCTACGGTCAAGAGCATAATAGGTTTCTCCCATTAGCATACATAGTTTCTCACTTCTACCATTTAACTCATTACTTTGTAAAGCACTTAAAAGTACTTTAAATATGCCAAGTATGAAAACTTCTATTTAAAAGCAATTCTCTGCTGTTCTGCACCGTATCAGAATAACCTAGCTAGCCCACCTGAAATAACAGTAATGACTCTTAAACTTGGTGTTTTACAAAAAGCCTTTTTCCTCCACTAATTCCAAATAAAGTAGATGGCATCATGCAGATTGCTTTCAAGCAGGTTCTAATTAACCTACTATAGCTTACCCTTGTGTTTGAAAATGACCATGGGTGATGAAAGTCCCCACCTTGACCACAAGCATCTTGAAAGCAAGATCTACTTTTGTCTCCTCCAGAATCAAATCATGGTATTTTAGAAAGTAGATAAGAGATATGTGGTATAAACATTATCATGTATTTATTAATTCTTTCAAACATCTGTCCATTCACCTATATTCTCATATGTGGAAGTCATGAGTCAGGCACTAAGGATAAAGAAATGAATTTTTAAGATACGTCAATATATGATAAATTGGTGAACTGACTTAGTCTTTAGGAACTCTTAAAATAATGTTAGAAAACAGAAATGAAAGTAGACAATAAAGTACAATCAAATTCATAGAAGTCCTAAACACAGGGTCTATGGTAACATAAAGGAGTAACTGGAGCTTTACAGAGGATTTCCTGGTTAAGAGATACCTGAGGTGAGCCCTTAGGGATGAGTGAACCATTGAGGTTACAAGTAGAGGAAGAACATCTCTTGCAGAGAGAAAAGTATAAGCAAAGGCTGGCAGTTTAGAGAATTGCAGGTACTTAGTACAACTGGAACAGTATTCTCGGTGGTAGCAGGGCCATCCCCCAGGGGATAATTTGAAAAAGCAATGGGGTTACCTTGGTAAGCCAAAAAAGTGCTCGCGCCAGGTATTAGAGAATGGGGTTTCAAAAATAAAACTGCCTCTAATTCCACAAAGGAAATTAATCCCAAACCCTGGCCAATATCAATAAAACTGCCTCTAATTTCCACAGTCCCGTTCGAGCTACGGTCAAGAGCATAATAGGTTTCTCCCATTAGCATACATAGTTTCTCACTTCTACCATTTAACTCATTACTTTGTAAAGCACTTAAAAGTACTTTAAATATGCCAAGTATGAAAACTTCTATTTAAAAGCAATTCTCTGCTGTTCTGCACCGTATCAGAATAACCTAGCTAGCCCACCTGAAATAACAGTAATGACTCTTAAACTTGGTGTTTTACAAAAAGCCTTTTTCCTCCACTAATTCCAAATAAAGTAGATGGCATCATGCAGATTGCTTTCAAGCAGGTTCTAATTAACCTACTATAGCTTACCCTTGTGTTTGAAAATGACCATGGGTGATGAAAGTCCCCACCTTGACCACAAGCATCTTGAAAGCAAGATCTACTTTTGTCTCCTCCAGAATCAAATCATGGTATTTTAGAAAGTAGATAAGAGATATGTGGTATAAACATTATCATGTATTTATTAATTCTTTCAAACATCTGTCCATTCACCTATATTCTCATATGTGGAAGTCATGAGTCAGGCACTAAGGATAAAGAAATGAATTTTTAAGATACGTCAATATATGATAAATTGGTGAACTGACTTAGTCTTTAGGAACTCTTAAAATAATGTTAGAAAACAGAAATGAAAGTAGACAATAAAGTACAATCAAATTCATAGAAGTCCTAAACACAGGGTCTATGGTAACATAAAGGAGTAACTGGAGCTTTACAGAGGATTTCCTGGTTAAGAGATACCTGAGGTGAGCCCTTAGGGATGAGTGAACCATTGAGGTTACAAGTAGAGGAAGAACATCTCTTGCAGAGAGAAAAGTATAAGCAAAGGCTGGCAGTTTAGAGAATTGCAGGTACTTAGTACAACTGGAACAGTATTCTCGGTGGTAGCAGGGCCATCCCCCAGGGGATAATTTGAAAAAGCAATGGGGTTACTTTGGTAACCAGGTCCCAGTAAATGGTGGGTACCAGTGTTAGTTGCTCAGTCATGTCCAACTTTTTGTGATCCCATGGACTGTAGCCTGCCAGGCTGCTCTGTCCATGCAGTTCTCTAGGCAAGAATACTGGGTGGGTTGCCATTTCCTTTTGCAAGGTCGAGTACTACTGGCTTACAAATGATAAAGACTCAAGGATGCTAGATTTTCTACAATGGGCAGGAAAATCTGCATAATGAAAAATTATCCCATGTTCTATACAAGTTTGGAATGTTCTTTCAGACATTCATGTCAATAGGAGACTTACTTTTAACTGTCTTGGTTTACAGCCTAACCCCATGTTATATATAATATAAAATTTTTTTTTGCAAAATGACATCAATGATGCCATATATTTCTTGGTAACTGAGTTGCCAATTCAGCTGCCTGTTTCAATCCATATCTGTTGTTATCATGGTTAAGGTGATTCTATTTATAAGCAAAATCATCTGATGACTTAAGTCTAAGCATTTTATATTATTTTATTATTTATCACTTTCCTTTAATTTTTCCTTCATATTATAATCAGGGCATTTAAAACATTCTTTGCACAGATAGGTTTAATTTATGAGTTTCATTTCAGGGTAGTAAAAGTGTGTTACAAAATGCTCATTGTAACAAAGAGGACTTTAGATCACAGAGGAGAGATGGGCTGGTGTGTTGATAGCATCTCTTTCCCTAAAGACCTTAGTCGTTACACACAAACCTCTAATTGCCATGAGATGTTCCCAGTTCTAAGAGTTTGATTATGGTTTAATGCTTGCTGGAAAAATAAATGAGCAAAATCAAGTTAGGGGACCACTTATTTTTCCCTGCATGAAACATTTTAATGTGACTTTGCACTTACATTTCCCTGGCTATTTCAGCAACATAAAAAGCCTATCCCATCTCAGGGCCCAAGTGAATAAATTCAAGGGCAGTTTTTATCTTCACTTCCCTAATTGGTCCTTCAGCATCATTCAGAGATGGTAGCAATAATACCAATACAAATAAGGGAGCATTTATCAAGCACCTACTGCATACTAGGTACTAATTTGTCAAGGTTTCGGGAGGTAACCAGGTCCCAGTAAATGGTGGGTCCAGTGTGCTCAGTCATGTCCAACTTTTTGTGATCCCATGGACTGTAGCCTGCCAGGCTGCTCTGTCCATGCAGTTCTCTAGGCAAGAATACTGGGTGGGTTGCCATTTCCTTTTGCAAGGTCGAGTACTACTGGCTTACAAATGATAAAGACTCAAGGATGCTAGATTTTCTACAATGGGCAGGAAAATCTGCATAATGAAAAATTATCCCATGTTCTATACAAGTTTGGAATGTTCTTTCAGACATTCATGTCAATAGGAGACTTACTTTTAACTGTCTTGGTTTACAGCCTAACCCCATGTTATATATAATATAAAATTTTTTTTTGCAAAATGACATCAATGATGCCATATATTTCTTGGTAACTGAGTTGCCAATTCAGCTGCCTGTTTCAATCCATATCTGTTGTTATCATGGTTAAGGTGATTCTATTTATAAGCAAAATCATCTGATGACTTAAGTCTAAGCATTTTATATTATTTTATTATTTATCACTTTCCTTTAATTTTTCCTTCATATTATAATCAGGGCATTTAAAACATTCTTTGCACAGATAGGTTTAATTTATGAGTTTCATTTCAGGGTAGTAAAAGTGTGTTACAAAATGCTCATTGTAACAAAGAGGACTTTAGATCACAGAGGAGAGATGGGCTGGTGTGTTGATAGCATCTCTTTCCCTAAAGACCTTAGTCGTTACACACAAACCTCTAATTGCCATGAGATGTTCCCAGTTCTAAGAGTTTGATTATGGTTTAATGCTTGCTGGAAAAATAAATGAGCAAAATCAAGTTAGGGGACCACTTATTTTTCCCTGCATGAAACATTTTAATGTGACTTTGCACTTACATTTCCCTGGCTATTTCAGCAACATAAAAAGCCTATCCCATCTCAGGGCCCAAGTGAATAAATTCAAGGGCAGTTTTTATCTTCACTTCCCTAATTGGTCCTTCAGCATCATTCAGAGATGGTAGCAATAATACCAATACAAATAAGGGAGCATTTATCAAGCACCTACTGCATACTAGGTACTAAACTAAGAATTTTCCATAATCTCCTAGCCTCACAATTAACCTGTAAAGGTATATACTTTTATCATCTATTTTATAGATGAGCAAACAGAATTAAGTGACTCCTTTGAGGCCACACCAGGTTTAAATGATAGGCGAAGGATACAAGGCCAGATGTGCTAAGATTCGGAGCTCATAATCTTTCCAAGATACTAAGTTTTGCATATGTAAAAATGGTTTTGGTCTTTTGGATTTCTGTGGTTTCTCACATTTTAGACAAAGAAGATTTCAAATTGACAAATTGGAGTACACAATTCAAATCTACTCCCACTTGAAGCTGTGGTGAGAGAATATAAATACCTAAGAAAGAGGTACCTCTAAGAACCTACCTAAGAACTAACTACTCAATGACTACTCTAGGATCTCATGAGAAGACGACAAAATCTTAGGTTGCTCTCTGAAATGTTATGAAAGCATGTCAGATATGAATATATTGGTGTTGAATTTGCCAATGAATAACTAATATCACTTAAAATTTGGAATCACTGAATAGATATTACTAGCTTGCCTCTGACACTGCCCAACATTGGCTGAAATACGGCACATGATTATGACATACAGAAGGAAGAGGTAGTACCAAAGCAAATTGTGCTTAGGGAGAAAGTTTTTTTTTTTTCAGATCTCTATTAAAAATGTAAGGAAAAGATGCAACAGTAAAATCTTCACCATGTGACGTGAGACATTCATTTATACCGAAAATTACCCATCACAATCCAGGAAAGAATCCTAGAGTGAATAGCCATTCTCTTCTCCAGGGGATCTTCCTCACCCAGGGATTGAAACCAGGTCTCCTGCATCACAAGAAGACTCTTTACTGTCTGAGCCATCAGGGAAGCGACCCGTCACAAATATTATAATAGATTGCTCCTTCTTCTTGTCAAAACACTTAGAATAAAGATTTCACATTCGGTATAAAAGAGATCTGAACAGTATTGTCTTTAAATTTGCTCTAATATAGAGAAATGAAATGCCTTGTAAGTTTTAGTTTGATTATTTTTCCACTTTAAAAAATTCTCCTGGCTTATCTTACCCATTATCATCACCATGATTCACATGTGCAGGCAGTAGCATTGAATAGAAAGATGGCTGGTCTGGAAACAGGTAAATCAATGAAATTAGAACATACCCTCACACCATATGCAAAAATAAACTCAAAATGCTTTAAAGATCAAAAAATGAGACCTAATCCAACTTGTAAATTATTGAACAGCAAATGAAACAATAAACAAAATGAAATAAACAGCCTACAGACTGGGAGAAAATACTTGCACATGTTGTGTCTGACAAAGGCTTAATTTCTGAAATATACAAATAGCTCATAAACCTCAATAACAAAAAAATCAAACAACTCAATCAAAAAATGAGCAGAAGACCTAAGCAGATATTTCTCCAAAGAAGATGTACAGATGGCTAAAAGGCACATGGAAAGAGGCTCAACATCATCATCAAATATGAACAATAAATGCTGGAAATAGTGTGGAGAAAAGGGAACCTTCCTACACTGTTGATATAAGTGTAAATTGATACAACCAATATGGAAAAAACCTTCCTACACTGTTGAAAATAGATATTACTAGCTTGCCTCTGACACTGCCCAACATTGGCTGAAATACGGCACATGATTATGACATACAGAAGGAAGAGGTAGTACCAAAGCAAATTGTGCTTAGGGAGAAAGTTTTTTTTTTTTCAGATCTCTATTAAAAATGTAAGGAAAAGATGCAACAGTAAAATCTTCACCATGTGACGTGAGACATTCATTTATACCGAAAATTACCCATCACAATCCAGGAAAGAATCCTAGAGTGAATAGCCATTCTCTTCTCCAGGGGATCTTCCTCACCCAGGGATTGAAACCAGGTCTCCTGCATCACAAGAAGACTCTTTACTGTCTGAGCCATCAGGGAAGCGACCCGTCACAAATATTATAATAGATTGCTCCTTCTTCTTGTCAAAACACTTAGAATAAAGATTTCACATTCGGTATAAAAGAGATCTGAACAGTATTGTCTTTAAATTTGCTCTAATATAGAGAAATGAAATGCCTTGTAAGTTTTAGTTTGATTATTTTTCCACTTTAAAAAATTCTCCTGGCTTATCTTACCCATTATCATCACCATGATTCACATGTGCAGGCAGTAGCATTGAATAGAAAGATGGCTGGTCTGGAAACAGGTAAATCAATGAAATTAGAACATACCCTCACACCATATGCAAAAATAAACTCAAAATGCTTTAAAGATCAAAAAATGAGACCTAATCCAACTTGTAAATTATTGAACAGCAAATGAAACAATAAACAAAATGAAATAAACAGCCTACAGACTGGGAGAAAATACTTGCACATGTTGTGTCTGACAAAGGCTTAATTTCTGAAATATACAAATAGCTCATAAACCTCAATAACAAAAAAATCAAACAACTCAATCAAAAAATGAGCAGAAGACCTAAGCAGATATTTCTCCAAAGAAGATGTACAGATGGCTAAAAGGCACATGGAAAGAGGCTCAACATCATCATCAAATATGAACAATAAATGCTGGAAATAGTGTGGAGAAAAGGGAACCTTCCTACACTGTTGATATAAGTGTAAATTGATACAACCAATATGGAAAACAATATGGAGGCTCCTTAAAAAACTAAAATTAGAGCTAACCATCTGGTCTAGCAATCCCACTCATGGACATACATCTGGACAAAGCTATAATTTAAAAAGATATATGTACCTCAATGTTCGTAGCAGCACTATTTATAATAGCCAAGATAGAAGCAACCTAAATGTCCATGGCAGATGAATGGCTAAAAAGTGTGTAATGTGCATATACACAGTGGAATATGGTGTGCGTGTGTGCTAAGCCACTTCAGTTGTATCTGACTTTGCAACATTATGAACTGTAGCCCACCAGGCTTCTCAGTCCATGGAGTTCTCCAGGCAAGAATATTGGAATGGGTTGCCATTTCCTCCTCCTGGAGATCTTCCTGACCCAGGGATTGAACCTGAAGTCTCCTCCAATTCCTGCATTATAGACAGATTCTTTACTGTAGATCCACTGGGAAAGTCCATGATGGAACACTACTCAGTCATAACAACAGAATGAAACAATGTCATCTGTAACAACATGGATAGACCTAGAGATTATCATGCTAAGTGAAGTAAGTCAGAAAGACAAATACCAAACAATATCACTTATATATGAAATCTAAAATATGACACAGATGAACTTATTTATAAATTAGAAATAGACTCACAGACATAGGAAACAAACTTATGATTACCAAAGGGGAAAGGAGATGGAGTGTGAATAAATACAGAGTTTCAGATTAGCAGATACCCATATATAAATCAGATAAACAACGAGGTCTTACTGTGCAGCACAGGAAACTATATTCAATACCATTTAATAAACCATAATGAAAAAGAACATATATATATATACATATATGTATATATGTGTATACAACTGAATCAATTTGCTGTACACCAGAAACTATCACAACATTGTAAATCAACTATACTCCAATATTTTAAAAAGTTTAAACCACCTAGTTTTTGTTTTTGTGATAGTAGCCCAAATATTGTGAAACAAACTGAAAGGAACTGTACGTTAGATTAAAAAAAAAAAAAGACTTATCTTAAAGAAAGGTTTTAATAGCACACAAAGTTCTTGTGTCATTGAAACTTACCTGTCAGTTTACTTCATAAAAATCTTCCATGCATATTCTAGATTCCCAAGGACTCCAGAGGGAAGCTCTTCAATCCACAGGGGTCCAGAAACATGTGGTCCCTCTTTGTGTCTATGTATTCTTGGACTCTCCATCAGATGCTCATTGAGACTTATGTGACTCTTTCCCTTCCTACAGAAAAAGAAAAGGGGAAGTCAGAGCCACTGAAATAATCCCCGAGTCCCTACCTAGATAATTTACCAGAACTAGAAAAGAGATGGTCATACCATCTACCAAAGAAAGGAAGAAAAACAGCATTTCAGAATTCTTGTTTTATGTAAAGCGCTCAAATCTTGTTTCTCCTTGGTTTCAAAAAAGAGTATTGTGTTTCTTCCACTTGCTGTCCTCAAATAGAAATAATATGGATAAGCTGATAAATGAGTTATATAAATCAGAGTCTGTGTCTAAATTCTTTCTAGGTAAGAATCCTAGAATTTCAGAACCAAATGAGATCGTCTTCTGGGGATCCTCTCAACCCAGGGATCAAACCCAGGATTCTTTATTGACTGAGCCACCAGGGAAGCCCAACAATACCTGAGTGGGTACCCAGAATGGGTAGAATATCTTCCCAGGGCAATAATCAAACCAGGGTCTCCTGCACTGCAGGTGGATTCTTTACCAGCTAAACTGCCAGGAATGTCCAATGAGATCACAGGCAATATCATATGCAACCACTTTATTCTATTTCTATCTATCTCTCAGCTTATAACTAACTAAATATCCATCAGCAAATTTTCACCTCTTATTCTTCCACTCAACCGTATCTTCTTAGGCCATGGTGATCTTCCCTAGGATATTTTGTGTCTTCCCTTCTTTTGCCTGTCCTATAATGCTGATGCTCACCAGGTTTTTGTATTCTTCTTTTTTAAAAAACATCTGTCTACTTTTGAGGAGTAATTTCCAAGTTGTTTTTGCCTCAGCAGGTTAGGAGATATTAGCAGATGACCAGAATTCAAGGCCCATCTTAAATAACTTTTTTAATTTAAGATTTTTATTTTTCATTTTATGAGACTACAGGTCAACCTTCTGCAAAAGTTTCAAGGTCAAATTTTTTTTCTCCAATTTGTCTTCTTTTTTCAGTATAATCAATAGAGGAGAAATTACAAAACTCTTCTATGAATGGTTGCTCATAGTCCTAGTCTTACATTTTCTTTGATGACAGGTTTGGAATTTATCTTCTCGTATAAGTTGAGTTTCACTTTTGCACAATGGAAGAGTCATAAGACTTTGAAAATGTCCTTCCACCCAGTGAAAGAGAGCATTTGTTATCAGTTAAATGTGAAAAGGTGAACCCTTTTGGAATAAAACTAACTCTAGTGCTCTAGTCTCTATAAAAACTAAACCAAACACACAATGGCTGTTTCATGGCTTTAACAGCTTACAAAATAAAATGCAACTCAAAATATAATTCACATTTATTTAGTAATCTGATGTATGGTACAGTAAGGTGGTATAACAAAATGATTACAGGATCTCTAAAGCTGATAAATGAGTATTAATGGTTTTTGTGTCTAAATGATATTGTCTAATTTTCAGAGTCTGTGTCTAAATTCTTTCTAGGTAAGAATCCTAGAATTTCAGAACCAAATGAGATCGTCTTCTGGGGATCCTCTCAACCCAGGGATCAAACCCAGGATTCTTTATTGACTGAGCCACCAGGGAAGCCCAACAATACCTGAGTGGGTACCCAGAATGGGTAGAATATCTTCCCAGGGCAATAATCAAACCAGGGTCTCCTGCACTGCAGGTGGATTCTTTACCAGCTAAACTGCCAGGAATGTCCAATGAGATCACAGGCAATATCATATGCAACCACTTTATTCTATTTCTATCTATCTCTCAGCTTATAACTAACTAAATATCCATCAGCAAATTTTCACCTCTTATTCTTCCACTCAACCGTATCTTCTTAGGCCATGGTGATCTTCCCTAGGATATTTTGTGTATTCCTTCTTTTGCCTGTCCTATAATGCTGATGCTCACCGGGTTTTTTGTATTCTTCTTTTTTAAAAAACATCTGTCTACTTTTGAGGAGTAATTTCCAAGTTGTTTTTGCCTCAGCAGGTTAGGAGATATTAGCAGATGACCAGAATTCAAGGCCCATCTTAAATAACTTTTTTAATTTAAGATTTTTATTTTTCATTTTATGAGACTACAGGTCAACCTTCTGCAAAAGTTTCAAGGTCAAATTTTTTTTCTCCAATTTGTCTTCTTTTTTCAGTATAATCAATAGAGGAGAAATTACAAAACTCTTCTATGAATGGTTGCTCATAGTCCTAGTCTTACATTTTCTTTGATGACAGGTTTGGAATTTATCTTCTCGTATAAGTTGAGTTTCACTTTTGCACAATGGAAGAGTCATAAGACTTTGAAAATGTCCTTCCACCCAGTGAAAGAGAGCATTTGTTATCAGTTAAATGTGAAAAGGTGAACCCTTTTGGAATAAAACTAACTCTAGTGCTCTAGTCTCTATAAAAACTAAACCAAACACACAATGGCTGTTTCATGGCTTTAACAGCTTACAAAATAAAATGCAACTCAAAATATAATTCACATTTATTTAGTAATCTGATGTATGGTACAGTAAGGTGGTATAACAAAATGATTACAGGATTTGAAGTTAAGAGACCTGGGATCCAGTGTCTACTTCAAAGGACTTGAGTCAAAGTATTTAACTTCTTTGGGGTTTCCTTGGTAGCTCAGTGGTGAAGAGTTCCCTTGCCAATGCAGGAGACATGGGCTTGATCCCTGATCGGGAAGATTTCACATGCTCATGAGTCCCGTGAGTCACAACTATTGAGCCTGTTCTCTAGAGCCTCAGAGCCGCAACTGCAACTATTGAGCCCATGTGCCCTAAAGTCCAAGTTTCACAACAAGAGAAGTCACTGCAAAAAAAGAAGCCTGCTCACCTCAACTAGAAAGTAGCCCCTACTCCCTGCAACTAGAGAAGAGCTGGCGGCAGCAATGAAAAACCAGAATAGCCAAAAATAAATGAATAAAATTTTTTTTTAAAAAAACATGCTTCCAGAATCAATTATTAAAAACCAAAAGATTAATAATCTATTTTTTAGAAAAGTATTTACCCTCTTTGAGACTCAGTTTCCTTAGTTGCATTACTCAAAGGATGGTAATAATAATGCACCATCAGTTTAGTGAGAAAGAACACTTTATATATTAAATTTAGAATGTTATGCAAATATTTCCCTTCTATCTCACTCTATAAGTAGCTCATAATTTTCTTTATTAAAGAGCTATAAATTCTGTGAATATGGGGAGAACACTAGGTAAATGGCTCTAGTCCATTCTGTCCATTTCCATTATTTCTGACCTTTATATTTATTCACTAGGGAAAAAATTACCTTTGTTCACTCGACTCTGTAAGTTAACTTGTCTGATCCCCACTGCACTGGCACATAAAAGATGCTCAAAAAGTGTTTGCTGAATGTTGACAAATGCTAAGAAATTCCAGGGGAACAGCCAGAAATGTTTAGTGATGAAAATAAATACAAGAATCTCATGGTAAAGCAAGTAATGAAGAGAGGTAGAAAATCTGGGTGAAAAGATGAAAATCAAGGCATTCATGAGATCTGGCAATAAGAGGGAGTCACTGCTCACTTCCCTTGTAGCTCAGCTGGTAGAGAATCCACCTGCAGTGCAGGAGACCTTGGTTCCATTCCTGGGTCAGGAAGACCCCCTGGAGAAGGGATAGGTTACCCACTCCAGTATTGTTGAGTTTCCCTGGTGACTCAGATGGTAGAGAATCCACCTGTAATGTGGGAGTTCTGGGTTCAACCCCTGTGTTGGGAAGATCCCCTGGAGAAGGGAAAGGCTACTCACTCCAGTATTCTTGCCTGGAGAACTCCACGGCTCGCCCACGAGTCACAAAGAATTAGACAAGACTAAATGACTTTCTTTCAATGCTGCCTAGAGGAGACCCAGAAGTCTTTCCATCCCCAGGAAGAAGTTACCTGATTTTGATTTCCTCCTCCTTCTTACAGGAGCATCTCTGGCCATTTTCTCAGTAGGTCATTGATAACTGACTAACTTCCCTTTCTCTTTCTGAGTTTTCTTTTTTCTCATTTCCTTCTGCATATTGTATTTCTTCTGCTTTCCACTTATCTGTACTTTTTCTCTCTTTCTTTCGTTGCCACGAGTGTGTGTGTGTTCATCTATGTGTGTCATATAGGGACAGACAGACTCAGAAATTATACTGACAATGAAAACTTCTGAATTCAGTCAAACTTTATTTAAATAGTAACTAACTGATATTGCAGTAAGATAATGTTTTAATCTATTAACTGGTGTTCTTTTGTTTTTAATTTCTGGAAAGGAACTAGGTAAATGGCTCTAGTCCATTCTGTCCATTTCCATTATTTCTGACCTTTATATTTATTCACTAGGGAAAAAATTACCTTTGTTCACTCGACTCTGTAAGTTAACTTGTCTGATCCCCACTGCACTGGCACATAAAAGATGCTCAAAAAGTGTTTGCTGAATGTTGACAAATGCTAAGAAATTCCAGGGGAACAGCCAGAAATGTTTAGTGATGAAAATAAATACAAGAATCTCATGGTAAAGCAAGTAATGAAGAGAGGTAGAAAATCTGGGTGAAAAGATGAAAATCAAGGCATTCATGAGATCTGGCAATAAGAGGGAGTCACTGCTCACTTCCCTTGTAGCTCAGCTGGTAGAGAATCCACCTGCAGTGCAGGAGACCTTGGTTCCATTCCTGGGTCAGGAAGACCCCCTGGAGAAGGGATAGGTTACCCACTCCAGTATTGTTGAGTTTCCCTGGTGACTCAGATGGTAGAGAATCCACCTGTAATGTGGGAGTTCTGGGTTCAACCCCTGTGTTGGGAAGATCCCCTGGAGAAGGGAAAGGCTACTCACTCCAGTATTCTTGCCTGGAGAACTCCACGGCTCGCCCACGAGTCACAAAGAATTAGACAAGACTAAATGACTTTCTTTCAATGCTGCCTAGAGGAGACCCAGAAGTCTTTCCATCCCCAGGAAGAAGTTACCTGATTTTGATTTCCTCCTCCTTCTTACAGGAGCATCTCTGGCCATTTTCTCAGTAGGTCATTGATAACTGACTAACTTCCCTTTCTCTTTCTGAGTTTTCTTTTTTCTCATTTCCTTCTGCATATTGTATTTCTTCTGCTTTCCACTTATCTGTACTTTTTCTCTCTTTCTTTCGTTGCCACGAGTGTGTGTGTGTTCATCTATGTGTGTCATATAGGGACAGACAGACTCAGAAATTATACTGACAATGAAAACTTCTGAATTCAGTCAAACTTTATTTAAATAGTAACTAACTGATATTGCAGTAAGATAATGTTTTAATCTATTAACTGGTGTTCTTTTGTTTTTAATTTCTGGATACTTCTTCCATCTAAGAGAGTGCTTATGTATTCTCAACTTCCTACATTATGGAAGGGAAAATATAGCTAATGAGTCAGGTTTCTTGGCATAGCTAGTATATTTGGAAGAATATATAATCAGTCAAAGTTGCGTTTTTTCCTCAGTCTAGAATTGATGAAAGCCCGGGGAAATAAAAGGGCATAAGAGGAAAAGTAAAAAGCCTGTTTTGACAAGACCCCAATATGATGCCATCAAGGGAATAAAAGAACAGAATCTCCTAAGATTTTGTGATTTGAGCAGAGGAGACTTTGCACCCCTTTTCTGCATAGGGTTAAGGAAAGGAGCAAATGAGTAAAGAAAAGCCTCCACTCAATATTGGCAGAGGCAACAAAATAGAAATGGATGGATATATTAGTTTCTTATTGCCTTCCTTAATGAATTACCACAACAAATGGCTTAAATCAATGAAAAAAATTCTTGTTTTGCAGTTACAGATGTCGCCATTTCAAGTAGAGTCTCCACAGGCTAAAACCAAGGTGTCTGCAGGACTCATTTTGCTCTGAATTTTCTCAAGGCTTTTTCTAGCTTCTGGAAACTGCCTCCATCCCTTCACTTGTGGCCTCTTTCCTCCATCTTTAAAGCTAGAAATAACCAGTCAAGTCTTTCTCACACTGAATCACTCTGACAATGACTTTTCTGTCTCCCTTTTCCATATTTAAGGACCCTTATGAGTACACTGAGCCCATTTGAATAATCCAGGAACATCTCCCTATTTTAATTTCCAACTGATTAGCAATCTTATTTCTTCTACAACCTTAATTCCCTTTTGATATGAAACATAACATAAACACAGATTCAGACAAGGACCTTATTCTGCTAACCACAGCTGTGCTGTTTGTTATAACTGATACAGCTTCACTGAGTGTCCAAGGTATCACAAGGAACAGCCAAGAATAGCATAGGAAGGGGAGGTCTGGAGGACCCAGAGAGTCATCGGCAAGGGGTCAGAAATTATACTGACAATGAAAACTTCTGAATTCAGTCAAACTTTATTTAAATAGTAACTAACTGATATTGCAGTAAGATAATGTTTTAATCTATTAACTGGTGTTCTTTTGTTTTAATTTCTGGATACTTCTTCCATCTAAGAGAGTGCTTATGTATTCTCAACTTCCTACATTATGGAAGGGAAAATATAGCTAATGAGTCAGGTTTCTTGGCATAGCTAGTATATTTGGAAGAATATATAATCAGTCAAAGTTGCGTTTTTTCCTCAGTCTAGAATTGATGAAAGCCCGGGGAAATAAAAGGGCATAAGAGGAAAAGTAAAAAGCCTGTTTTGACAAGACCCCAATATGATGCCATCAAGGGAATAAAAGAACAGAATCTCCTAAGATTTTGTGATTTGAGCAGAGGAGACTTTGCACCCCTTTTCTGCATAGGGTTAAGGAAAGGAGCAAATGAGTAAAGAAAAGCCTCCACTCAATATTGGCAGAGGCAACAAAATAGAAATGGATGGATATATTAGTTTCTTATTGCCTTCCTTAATGAATTACCACAACAAATGGCTTAAATCAATGAAAAAAATTCTTGTTTTGCAGTTACAGATGTCGCCATTTCAAGTAGAGTCTCCACAGGCTAAAACCAAGGTGTCTGCAGGACTCATTTTGCTCTGAATTTTCTCAAGGCTTTTTCTAGCTTCTGGAAACTGCCTCCATCCCTTCACTTGTGGCCTCTTTCCTCCATCTTTAAAGCTAGAAATAACCAGTCAAGTCTTTCTCACACTGAATCACTCTGACAATGACTTTTCTGTCTCCCTTTTCCATATTTAAGGACCCTTATGAGTACACTGAGCCCATTTGAATAATCCAGGAACATCTCCCTATTTTAATTTCCAACTGATTAGCAATCTTATTTCTTCTACAACCTTAATTCCCTTTTGATATGAAACATAACATAAACACAGATTCAGACAAGGACCTTATTCTGCTAACCACAGCTGTGCTGTTTGTTATAACTGATACAGCTTCACTGAGTGTCCAAGGTATCACAAGGAACAGCCAAGAATAGCATAGGAATGTCTTGGGATAGGTACTGGAGGACCCAGAGAGATCATAACTGTCAAACTCAGGAGAGCATAGCAGGATATGTATATAATTCCTGGAACTAAGAATGAAAAAGCAGGTGCTATATCATTTCAATAACTTCCAGCACAGAAAGATGGTGGCCAAGGACCAGATGGCCTCTTTTCTCCTGGCTCGGATGATTTTATGATATATAATGCTTTGATGTCCCTACCATCCTCTGATAAACTTAAGTGTAACCTCAGGGTGAGAAAGAAATAGGAGACCTCAAATAGACTGAGTTTCCCTGAAATTGACTAAGACTAATTTTCCACTATCAATAGATACGGGGCTCAACATAAATGAGCCACATTTGTAGGGGGATAAAAACATATTTCATGCTTGAGTTTACTGTCTGATATTTAATGCACATTAAACTTTCAACATTTGTTAAATTAGAATGAGCACTGTTTCTTTCTTTTCTACACCCACTGTGTGTGAGTATTCTCACCTGTTCTTATACATCTCACATTCAAGCATTAGAGACAAAGATCTGGGGTGATGGACCCCAGACCAGAATCCTATATCCCACAGGCATCATCTCCTTCCCCATGTTATTTTAACATAGATTACTTTACCAACGGAGAGTTTTTTGTTTTTTTTTTTTTTTTACTTTAAAAGTATATTTCTATTTCTATCCCCTTGGGTTATCATAGAATGGTTAGTTGAGATCTTTCCTCTCAGAAAAAAAATTTTTTTTCAAACCATTATATTTTCCAGGTGAAAGAACTCACGTGAAAGAACTTCTTTAAAGGACCCCATTTTGCCATCCACATGGAATTTTGCTTCAAGAAATATCAAGGGAGAAGATGACCATGACTACCAAAGGTTTCTGCTAGGAATTTTATTCTTTTCTCTTCAATTTCCACAACAGCAGCTAAAATAAATATTATTGTCCCCAATTTACTTATGAGAAAATTGAGATCCATGAAGGCACCTCACTTTTTCAAGGAGCCTAGCTGAGATCCCTCTCCTAAAGGAAGCCTAATACAAAGGCTTATGTACAAGTAGTTTATCTGGGAAGGGAGCCAGGGAGCAGAGCTGAGGGCCAGAGGAAAAGGCACAGGGAAGAAGGAAAAGACAGTACAAGGACGCATTATGGAGATGATCATCCTTGAATGGAACAGAGCTTCACTCTGTGGGGCCTTTCCAAAGAGGTTTGTGAGCATGTCATAGAACTATGCACCTGGGTTTGGAAAGGGAGAAGAATTTATCATTTTCTACCCCGACTGGTCAAGGTGGCCCCACAGGTGTTAACTCCTCTGCCCTTCTAGTTTTGCATGTTCAAAGCCATGAGTATTCCCATGGGTACCCCATATCTAAGCCCTGGGGCAGGAAGCTAGAGATCGGGATAGAATGTGGCAACACATAGTCCTATTTCACCTGTGCACAGTGGCCAGCAGAGCTGTGGCTGAACAGGAAGTGGGGCTGGGAGGATGTGGAATGATACACAGAGGTGGCTATGACTCAAGGTCACGAGGTTATTAAGTACCATCGCGTGACTGCAAGACCTGGATGCCTTCCATAATTCAGATGAGTTCCCAAGAAGAGAGTTGGCTTTGTGGAACTAAAGCATGAGTTTATTACCCTTGGCAATTAGATGAGGGTCTGATATTGATTTTACACTATATCAGAAGTGGACCATTATACACTCACTCTCGGTATATCTGAGAGCATGAATTCTTCCCCCATTAACCTCAAAAATGGATCTGAAAATAAATATGTTACACATAAGACTCCAGAACAGCACTACCGAGCAAAAAATAAGGTGAACTACATGTACAGTTTTAAATATTTTAGTAGCCAACTGGAAAAATGAACAAGGAAACAAGGGAAATTAATTTGCATAATCTATTTTATTGAATCTACTGTTTTCAAGATATTATTAGGTCAACATGTAATCAATAAAAAATAACCTTTGAAACCTTTTTTTCATTTTTTTTTTGTGATACTAAGTCTTCAAAACCTGGGATGTGCTTCACACCTATGAGTACAGCTCAGTTTAGATTGGCTATACTTCAAGTGTTAACTAGCAGCGGGTAGCTACTATTAGCATTTTCGATAGTGCAGCTCAAGGGTAGTTACCACTTTCAAACTGAAGGAGTTAATCTGTGAAAAGCAGAGCCTTTGCACATTTCCTTAGAATGAGAGGGAGCAAGGAGGATTTCTATTCAGTCTTCTAACATTATGACTTGGGTCTATATGATTTCTCTCTGAAATTAACAAAATGTCAAATTGACAAGGTTCATGTCCTAAAGTAGTTAGAAGAGTAATTCAAAAACAAAACCAAGCCATACATGAATCTAATATTCCAGACTCTATTTCCTCTGTTTACTTGTCTTTAAACTGCAGGAGAAATCAGTTTTAACTTAGAAAAAAGGGAAAAGTTGTGCGTATTCAAGCATACTACATGCAGTGAACAATATAAGATTGTGATTCTGAAAGGGAGTTACAAACAAAATATCCTATTGTACCTGAATTATAGTATGCAAATTTCTTTGCCTCTCCTCCTATAGGGAGTATATTTTATTTTTATGGGTTTATATTTCACAGGCATATATGTAATTTATATAAAGTCTAATAAGACATTTAACAGATATAGATAATTTAAATATAGTAGTTAAAAGCACAAGATTTATTCCTTAAAAAAAATTGAGTTACTGTAAGATCCATAATCCTCAGCATATACCTGAAGAAAAACTCTAATTTGAAGATACATGCACCCTAATGGTCACAGCAGCAATGCTTACAATAGCCAAGATACAGAAGCAACCTAAATGTTCATAGCCAGACAAATGGATAAAGAAGATGTGGTATATACATACAATGGAATATTACTCCACCACAAAAAGAATGAAATAATGCCATCTGCAATAACATGGATGGACCTAAATATTCTTATACTAAGTGAAGTAAGTCAGATATAAATAGCATATGATATCACTTATATGTAGACAAAAAAAGACTCATAGATAATAGAAAAGCAACATATGGTTTCCCAAGGGGAAATTAGGGATTTGAGATTAACAGATACATTGTTATTGTTGTTGTTCTTTAGTTGATAAATCATGTCTGACTCTGTGTGACCCTACGAACTGTATCCGTCAGGCTCTTTTGGTCCATGGGACTCTCCAGGCAAGAATACTGGGGTCGGTTACGATACTGTTTATTAGCAACAGTACCTGGTGTGTAGTTAACACTCAGTAAATGGCAGCTTTTACTTTTAGTACACAATAATGCGATGGTAAGGCAGACTGTGGAATGCTCACTTTGCCATCAGCATTTTTTACAGTCTATCAGGATCACCGATTCAGTGAGTCTGAGCAAACTGCAGGAGATAGTGAAGGACACAGAAGCTGGTGCACTGCAGTCCATGGGCCACAAAGAGTCAGAAACAACTGAGTGACAGAACAACAACCGGACATACATTTGTAACCCACATGCACAACCATGAATTACTGTGGGTGCCACTAAACTAGATGTTCATAAATTTACCAACAAAAGGGACATTTGCCTCTCACGTTGGGCAAATTGTTCATAAAAATCCACAGGCTCGAAGCAACCTGGCTTGGAAGATTTTTTTCCCTATTCTTTGTCTCTTAATCCCCACACTGTGGCCTGATTCCCATAACAGTTGAAATTAGCACTTTAATTTCCACATTATCTCCTTTAGGTTACAGATGAATAATGTGCTAGAATAAAAGAGGGAATCTTAGGGGGAATAACCAAAGATGAAAAAATATTATGCTTCTTCCGGAACAGTTTTTATATCCTGCCATGAGTGATCACGGGGAAAATATCTCCAGCCATTTCATCTAGAGCCAAATCAGAACAGAAGCTATCACTTGGGGAGGCAGAAATCTCCTGGGACAAACTTCCCGCATTACTGGCGCCCTACCTTCTTTTCACTGCCCACTTCAAGTCAAATAGTTTAAGCAACTTTTTTGACTTTGAACCAAATGCTGTAGATTGCATAGTCCTAAGGATAATAATAACTAAAGTTTCTTCAAGCATTGCTTATGAGCCGAGTATTTTGGTAAACATTTCACGTGCATTAGCTCACTCATTTAATCTTGTGAGTTACCTGGCAGACACAGAAGTGCAAGCTACAAAAATATAATAGTTTGTGACAAATCACACAGCTTGTCAGAGGTAGAAGGGAGATTCCAAATGAAACCTTTTGATCCCAGAGCCCACGCCCAGTAACAAAACACAAAGGAGACCCAACACTTGCACAGTGTAGCAGCAAGATCTGCTGGCTCTACTTTCAAAACAAGTTGCTGGTGTATTCTCTTCTTCATCTTCTCTAGCATCTTGTGGTGTAAACCACCATTGCCTCCTGACTGGAGAACCTCGAAGCTCCAACTTGTCTCTCTGCTTCCGTTCTTACCTTCCTACAACCCACATTCCACCCAGCCACCAAGTGCACATGCTAGACTATAATCCAGACTTTCCTCCCATTTTGATAAATACATGAAGCTCTCCACTGGCTCCTCCATCCATCCTTGAAGAAATTCAACCACAAACATTTGTAACCCACATGCACAACCATGAATTACTGTGGGTGCCACTAAACTAGATGTTCATAAATTTACCAACAAAAGGGACATTTGCCTCTCACGTTGGGCAAATTGTTCATAAAAATCCACAGGCTCGAAGCAACCTGGCTTGGAAGATTTTTTTCCCTATTCTTTGTCTCTTAATCCCCACACTGTGGCCTGATTCCCATAACAGTTGAAATTAGCACTTTAATTTCCACATTATCTCCTTTAGGTTACAGATGAATAATGTGCTAGAATAAAAGAGGGAATCTTAGGGGGAATAACCAAAGATGAAAAAAAAATATTATGCTTCTTCCGGAACAGTTTTTTATATCCTGCCATGAGTGATCACGGGAATATATCTCCAGCCATTTCATCTAGAGCCAAATCAGAACAGAAGCTATCACTTGGGGAGGCAGAAATCTCCTGGGACAAACTTCCCGCATTACTGGCGCCCTACCTTCTTTTCACTGCCCACTTCAAGTCAAATAGTTTAAGCAACTTTTTTTTTGACTTTGAACCAAATGCTGTAGATTGCATAGTCCTAAGGATAATAATAACTAAAGTTTCTTCAAGCATTGCTTATGAGCCGAGTATTTTGGTAAACATTTCACGTGCATTAGCTCACTCATTTAATCTTGTGAGTTACCTGGCAGACACAGAAGTGCAAGCTACAAAAATATAATAGTTTGTGACAAATCACACAGCTTGTCAGAGGTAGAAGGGAGATTCCAAATGAAACCTTTTGATCCCAGAGCCCACGCCCAGTAACAAAACACAAAGGAGACCCAACACTTGCACAGTGTAGCAGCAAGATCTGCTGGCTCTACTTTCAAAACAAGTTGCTGGTGTATTCTCTTCTTCATCTTCTCTAGCATCTTGTGGTGTAAACCACCATTGCCTCCTGACTGGAGAACCTCGAAGCTCCAACTTGTCTCTCTGCTTCCGTTCTTACCTTCCTACAACCCACATTCCACCCAGCCACCAAGTGCACATGCTAGACTATAATCCAGACTTTCCTCCCATTTTGATAAATACATGAAGCTCTCCACTGGCTCCTCCATCCATCCTTGAAGAAATTCAAAGTCCTCCTCCTCATCTTTAAAACCATGTACAATCTAGGCCATGCCAGCTTCCTCACCTCATCTGCTCCTCATTTATCATGCTGTCTTTTTCTTTTCCCTCAAGGATGTCAAGTTCATTCTTTCATCAGAGTCTTTGCACCTGCTATTGCCTCTGCTTGGCACACTCACACCTCACAACTTTGCATAGCTGAATAATCCTTGTCATTGGGTCATTGGTTTGAAGGTCACCTCCTCCAAGAGGCTTTTCCTCATCTCCCACATTCAAGTTATCCACGTCTTTCTCCACACTCCCAAGTGCTCTCCACTTGACCCCATGTTACACTCTTTACAAGGCATTTCTAAACAAAAATTATTTGGCGTTTATTTGTTAATTTCTTTGTTCCCACACTCCTCTGCCTCTTTCTGAATGTAAAGTTCCATAAAACAGAGACTTGTCTGTTTTATTCATTGCTCCATCTGCTGGGCCTAGAATACAACCTGGTATATGGCAGAGTCCTTTCACTGTTCACCTGAAACTGTCACAACATTGTTAATTGCCTGTACCCCAATACAAAATAAAAAACTAGAAAAGAAATTGCTCAAGAGACTTCCCTGACAGTCCAGTGATTAAGACTCCATGTTTCACTGCAGGGAGTGCCAATTCCATCCTTTGTAAGGGAACTAAGACTCCAGCATGTCATATGATCCTGCCAAAAAGTTAAAAAATAAGAATAATTTTAAAATTGATAAGAAATGTTTTGAATACACAATTTTAAAAACTTATTAAATGAAATATGAATAAATTATAGACATGATTATGTGACTGAAAGCACTCACCATTAAGCTCACAGTTCTCTGGAGTTTTTCTATCAAAATAAATATGATGGTGAGAAATGGGATATAGTCAGAGAAGCTATGAATAATGAAATTCAAAAAGAAGTAGACCACCAGACAAAATGCAGCTTAGGTTGTTGACATTTTTCCCAGGTCTCCTATTGTATCTCTGCCACCATATTCTATCAGTTCTTTTCTTCTCTTTACTTCTCTTCAACAAAATGTTTTGAGAGCATACATACCAGGTACTCTGCTAGGTACCTGGCTCTATAAATATATAAGGAATGCTAAGGAGAGCTCAAGGTGTTCACAGCAGTAAACAAAATGTCCTTTAAGAATTCCCCCTTTTTTGTACAATCTAGGCCATGCCAGCTTCCTCACCTCATCTGCTCCTCATTTATCATGCTGTCTTTTTCTTTTCCCTCAAGGATGTCAAGTTCATTCTTTCATCAGAGTCTTTGCACCTGCTATTGCCTCTGCTTGGCACACTCACACCTCACAACTTTGCATAGCTGAATAATCCTTGTCATTGGGTCATTGGTTTGAAGGTCACCTCCTCCAAGAGGCTTTTCCTCATCTCCCACATTCAAGTTATCCACGTCTTTCTCCACACTCCCAAGTGCTCTCCACTTGACCCCATGTTACACTCTTTACAAGGCATTTCTAAACAAAAATTATTTGGCGTTTATTTGTTAATTTCTTTGTTCCCAAACTCCCTCTGTCTCTTTCTGAATGTAAAGTTCCATAAAACAGAGACTTGTCTGTTTTATTCATTGCTCCATCTGCTGGGCCTAGAATACAACCTGGTATATGGCAGAGTCCTTTCACTGTTCACCTGAAACTGTCACAACATTGTTAATTGCCTGTACCCCAATACAAAATAAAAATTTAGAAAAAGAAATTGCTCAAGAGACTTCCCTGACAGTCCAGTGATTAAGACTCCATGTTTCACTGCAGGGAGTGCCAATTCCATCCTTTGTAAGGGAACTAAGACTCCAGCATGTCATATGATCCTGCCAAAAAGTTAAAAAATAAGAATAATTTTAAAATTGATAAGAAATGTTTTGAATACACAATTTTAAAAACTTATTAAATGAAATATGAATAAATTATAGACATGATTATGTGACTGAAAGCACTCACCATTAAGCTCACAGTTCTCTGGAGTTTTTCTATCAAAATAAATATGATGGTGAGAAATGGGATATAGTCAGAGAAGCTATGAATAATGAAATTCAAAAAGAAGTAGACCACCAGACAAAATGCAGCTTAGGTTGTTGACATTTTTCCCAGGTCTCCTATTGTATCTCTGCCACCATATTCTATCAGTTCTTTTCTTCTCTTTACTTCTCTTCAACAAAATGTTTTGAGAGCATACATACCAGGTACTCTGCTAGGTACCTGGCTCTATAAATATATAAGGAATGCTAAGGAGAGCTCAAGGTGTTCACAGCAGTACAAATGTCCTTTTTGTAGTTTGTAAGAAGTGTTTTTGAACAATGGAACATAAAATAATAAGGAAGAAAAGTCTAAAGGGTTTTAGTAGCCGAGGAAATAATTATACCATGATACTGTTTGAAAAAAATATGACATATCTCAAAAAGTAAAAACATGTATTGAAAATTGCTGCTAAAAATTTTTAAAATTTTTTGGCCTCCTTTATTAGTTATTTATTTATCTATTCTTTGGCCTGTGTGGGCCTCCCACTGCAGTGGCCTCTCTTGCTGCAGAGAACTGGCTCTGGGTGCATGCGCTCCAGAGTGGCATCTCTTAATTGGACACACTGATCCAGCCACTCTGTGGCACGTGGGACCTTCCCGGGCCCATGGAATCTTCCCAGAATGTGGGAACCAGTACTCTTTGCACTGCAAGGTGAACTCTCCACCCACTGGACCATCAGGGAAGGCCACTGCTAATGATTTTAGCAGCTAATGATGGGTAGAACAAACATTACTAATTCCCTTTACCTTTCCCTCTTCCTCTTTTTCTTCTCCTGGTTCTAAATGAGTCAGTTTAGGTTCACTGATGGTTTAAGAAGAAATGATCCCCAAATTTAATCTTCATGTCCACTATGGGGTTAAACAAAACACTGTTCCATGTTTGCTTCTTTCTTATTCATCAGGAAAGGATAAGCCTCTACCTTTTAATCACAATTTTAAAAACTTATTAAATGAAATATGAATAAATTATAGACATGATTATGTGACTGAAAGCACTCACCATTAAGCTCACAGTTCTCTGGAGTTTTCTATCAAAATAAATATGATGGTGAGAAATGGGATATAGTCAGAGAAGCTATGAATAATGAAATTCAAAAAGAAGTAGACCACCAGACAAAATGCAGCTTAGGTTGTTGACATTTTTCCCAGGTCTCCTATTGTATCTCTGCCACCATATTCTATCAGTTCTTTTCTTCTCTTTACTTCTCTTCAACAAAATGTTTTGAGAGCATACATACCAGGTACTCTGCTAGGTACCTGGCTCTATAAATATATAAGGAATGCTAAGGAGAGCTCAAGGTGTTCACAGCAGTACAAATGTCCTTTTTGTAGTTTGTAAGAAGTGTTTTTGAACAATGGAACATAAAATAATAAGGAAGAAAAGTCTAAAGGGTTTTAGTAGCCGAGGAAATAATTATACCATGATACTGTTTGAAAAAAATATGACATATCTAAAAAAGTAAAAACATGTATTGAAAATTGCTGCTAAAAATTTTTAAAATTTTTTGGCCTCCTTTATTAGTTATTTATTTATCTATTCTTTGGCCTGTGTGGGCCTCCCACTGCAGTGGCCTCTCTTGCTGCAGAGAACTGGCTCTGGGTGCATGCGCTCCAGAGTGGCATCTCTTAATTGGACACACTGATCCAGCCACTCTGTGGCACGTGGGACCTTCCCGGGCCCATGGAATCTTCCCAGAATGTGGGAACCAGTACTCTTTGCACTGCAAGGTGAACTCTCCACCCACTGGACCATCAGGGAAGGCCACTGCTAATGATTTTAGCAGCTAATGATGGGTAGAACAAACATTACTAATTCCCTTTACCTTTCCCTCTTCCTCTTTTTCTTCTCCTGGTTCTAAATGAGTCAGTTTAGGTTCACTGATGGTTTAAGAAGAAATGATCCCCAAATTTAATCTTCATGTCCACTATGGGGTTAAACAAAACACTGTTCCATGTTTGCTTCTTTCTTATTCATCAGGAAAGGATAAGCCTCTACCTGGAACATTACAGTCTCAGGTCAAAATCAATGGCTTTTTCTTGAATGTGATACACAACATTTCCCTCACCTTTCATTGATCTAAGCAAGCCAAGCAACTGCATTCCTCCTGAAGGATAGGCCTCAAATATTTTTTTAAAAAGTAGTCAACCGCAAGTTCTCCTGTTCTTTCCAAATGTTCTGCAATGAGTGAATATCATATCTATTAAATGAAAAACATTAGACCTATGTCCCTGGTGGTCCAGTGGTTAAGACTCCATGCTTTCACTGTAAGGTGTGGATCAGATTCCATCTCTGGTCAGGGAATTAAGATCCCACATGGCGTCCAGTGTGGCCAGAAAAAAAAAGAAAAGAAAAATATCACAGCCTTTGACTTTTAAGTAATCTTACTTAACTTGAAGTAGAAATGCACTTAGTTGCAAATAATAGACAATTTGACTTTAAATGGCTTAAAAAGTAAAAACTTACTCTCACATAATAAGAAGTATGAGGCTAGTTGGTTTTAACATTGAATACTAGAGCCAATTCTTGTCAATTTTCTTGACTTTTCCCTCATGTTTGCAACCCATTTCACACATGGCTGCTGCTACAGACCTAACATCTTCAATTAAGAAAAAGAGGAGAGGAGGTTAAAAAAAAAAAAAAAAAAGCAATAACCACACAAATGCCTTTAATAAGAAAGCAGACTTTCATCCAGCAGACATGCCCTCAGAGCTTATTGGTGAGAAATGAGAGAACTGAGTCACATGACTTCCCACTCCTATAGTGAGATTTAGGAAAGCAGGGAACAGTATTGCTGTGATTGGCTTAGAGAAAGTATGATCCATTGTAGGACTTGGCATATTGTTAATTTAAACAAAGTCTGGTTTATATTAGTAAAGAGGAGTTGGGGACAGGATACTGTCTGAGTGTCTGTCACATAAGCCAAGAAAAGGTGCAATCATTCTGAGAAGTAAGCAAGGTAGGCATTTTAGCTGGATTTAGAAAGAAAATGGAAAGATGCCCCATAAAGTAGAAGAGCACTGTTTCATAAAGAGGGCAGCCCAAGCCCCATTAGGAAGGTGGCTTGGAAATGTTGATTAGTTCATCTAATGTTACTAGAGGATACAATGCGGAAATGTCAAGAGAAAGTAGAAGCCTCTACCTGGAACATTACAGTCTCAGGTCAAAATCAATGGCTTTTTCTTGAATGTGATACACAACATTTCCCTCACCTTTCATTGATCTAAGCAAGCCAAGCAACTGCATTCCTCCTGAAGGATAGGCCTCAAATATTTTTTTAAAAAGTAGTCAACCGCAAGTTCTCCTGTTCTTTCCAAATGTTCTGCAATGAGTGAATATCATATCTATTAAATGAAAAACATTAGACCTATGTCCCTGGTGGTCCAGTGGTTAAGACTCCATGCTTTCACTGTAAGGTGTGGATCAGATTCCATCTCTGGTCAGGGAATTAAGATCCCACATGGCGTCCAGTGTGGCCAGAAAAAAAAAGAAAAGAAAAATATCACAGCCTTTGACTTTTAAGTAATCTTACTTAACTTGAAGTAGAAATGCACTTAGTTGCAAATAATAGACAATTTGACTTTAAATGGCTTAAAAAGTAAAAACTTACTCTCACATAATAAGAAGTATGAGGCTAGTTGGTTTTAACATTGAATACTAGAGCCAATTCTTGTCAATTTTCTTGACTTTTCCCTCATGTTTGCAACCCATTTCACACATGGCTGCTGCTACAGACCTAACATCTTCAATTAAGAAAAAGAGGAGAGGAGGTTAAAAAAAAAAAACGCAATAACCACACAAATGCCTTTAATAAGAAAGCAGACTTTCATCCAGCAGACATGCCCTCAGAGCTTATTGGTGAGAAATGAGAGAACTGAGTCACATGACTTCCCACTCCTATAGTGAGATTTAGGAAAGCAGGGAACAGTATTGCTGTGATTGGCTTAGAGAAAGTATGATCCATTGTAGGACTTGGCATATTGTTAATTTAAACAAAGTCTGGTTTATATTAGTAAAGAGGAGTTGGGGACAGGATACTGTCTGAGTGTCTGTCACATAAGCCAAGAAAAGGTGCAATCATTCTGAGAAGTAAGCAAGGTAGGCATTTTAGCTGGATTTAGAAAGAAAATGGAAAGATGCCCCATAAAGTAGAAGAGCACTGTTTCATAAAAGAGGGGCAGCCCAAGCCCCATTAGGAAGGTGGCTTGGAAATGTTGATTAGTTCATCTAATGTTACTAGAGGATACAATGCGGAAATGTCAAGAGAAAGTAGAAGCTGAGAGATAGGAAAGGGCGAGGTGATGGGTGATAATGAGTTTGCATTTATGAATGCTTACTATAGACCAGGTACTTTTATCCCTATTATTTCATTTAACTTTTTTCAGCTCCATGAGTGCTACTGTTTCCCCTAATTTTACATGTGGAATTAAATAACCTCATGTGGGAAGATTAATAGAGACTAAATTAGCCAAGATGCTCCTTGTCTGCACCTCTCAAATCACAGCAAAAGGGACACAACACTTTCAGTAAGTTCAAACTGTTTGCTCTGCAATGATTAGGCTGTAACTTATAACTCATCCACTATCAGAGAGGAGATGAGGTTAACAATAAGGCTTTCCCCTGGGCTTCCCTGGTAGGCCAGTGGGTAGAGACACCACCTTGCAGTGCAAGGCTCCCCGAGAACATCTTTCAAGCACCAGTCCAGCTGTTTAAAAAGTACTACCTGAAACACTAATAAATACTGCAGAGCCAGATAACATCCTTCTTCATACCACCTTAAACTGTGATGTAATTCCTTGTGGCTTCTATTTCTTCATCCAGATGAAGTTTTCTTTTATAAAATTCTAACTTCTTCTCCCACCACATTTTTTAAAGCAAAGATACATATACATGATTAAAATCCAAAAAAAATTATCACAGTCATTTCTAAAACAAACATTTTCAAGACTTCCCTGGTGGACCAGTGGTTGAGATTCTGCTCTCGCAGTGTAGGAGGCTCTGGTTCAACCTCTAATAAGAAAGATTCCACATACCATGAGGCCAAAAATTAAATAGCATTTTCAATGTTCTACTTTATTTTAGGCATCATAGGTCAGTGTTTCTTCACTGGGCACTGTTATATTGGCATCCTTGGCCAAGAATAGGACTTCCCAACCATGTGACAATCAAATAGATAAATCAATACCCACACACACGTTTAAGCATCCCCTCTGGAGACACTTTTCCCTGTTCTCACCTTCTGTTCTCTTGAGAAGCATGGATTGAAATGTGACAGGATTAGGAAAGTATTATGATTCTATTTATCTATTCATGGGAAAATGAATTGACTTTCATGTTTGCAAGTCTGTGTACATACCTTAGAGTAGAGATCAAATGACACATGTAAAGTACGATGCTTGATATATACTCAAGTACATAGCTCCATCCAGGTGAATATGCTAGCTTGAACTACGTATAGCATCTAAACAATTTTTTCCTGCCTCCCCAGGAAATACTCAAACTGGTGAATAAAGTTTGAAATCACTCTTCCGTTCTGTGTTGCCATATTCTCATTCCTGTTTCTTTAAGAAATTAGATAACTTGAAGCAATATTTTCAAAAATTGAATATAGCTATAGAATTGGAGCAAGGTAGGATATATAGAAATAACAGTAGAAGAGACAGAAAAGTTTACTCTGGAAACAGTGAGAATTACAAAGCAGTCATGTCAGAGAATTGCTGAGATCAGTCCCAGGAAGTTCTATTTCATTAATTTATGTATTTATAGATTTTAAAATTACCTCGTAGGGTTTCTTTAAAGAGGAGGAAGATAAACCAGATAATCCAAAAGGTTCATCCAATTTCTAAAGATCTGTTAAAATGTCTGTGATTTGATCAACCTGATTTCTAGCACTGAAGATACGAATGGCTTTCAAGTTTTATAACCTTATAACTCTTTGTGGCTTCTATTTCTTCATCCAGATGAAGTTTTCTTTTATAAAATTCTAACTTCTTCTCCCACCACATTTTTTAAAGCAAAGATACATATACATGATTAAAATCCAAAGAAAATTATCACAGTCATTTCTAAAACAAAGATTTTCAAGACTTCCATGGTGGACCAGTGGTTGAGATTCTGCTCTCGCAGTGTAGGAGGCTCTGGTTCAACCTCTAATAAGAAAGATTCCACATACCATGAGGCCAAAAATTAAATAGCATTTTCAATGTTCTACTTTATTTTAGGCATCATAGGTCAGTGTTTCTTCACTGGGCACTGTTATATTGGCATCCTTGGCCAAGAATAGGACTTCCCAACCATGTGACAATCAAATAGATAAATCAATACCCACACACACGTTTAAGCATCCCCTCTGGAGACACTTTTCCCTGTTCTCACCTTCTGTTCTCTTGAGAAGCATGGATTGAAATGTGACAGGATTAGGAAAGTATTATGATTCTATTTATCTATTCATGGGAAAATGAATTGACTTTCATGTTTGCAAGTCTGTGTACATACCTTAGAGTAGAGATCAAATGACACATGTAAAGTACGATGCTTGATATATACTCAAGTACATAGCTCCATCCAGGTGAATATGCTAGCTTGAACTACGTATAGCATCTAAACAATTTTTTCCTGCCTCCCCAGGAAATACTCAAACTGGTGAATAAAGTTTGAAATCACTCTTCCGTTCTGTGTTGCCATATTCTCATTCCTGTTTCTTTAAGAAATTAGATAACTTGAAGCAATATTTTCAAAAATTGAATATAGCTATAGAATTGGAGCAAGGTAGGATATATAGAAATAACAGTAGAAGAGACAGAAAAGTTTACTCTGGAAACAGTGAGAATTACAAAGCAGTCATGTCAGAGAATTGCTGAGATCAGTCCCAGGAAGTTCTATTTCATTAATTTATGTATTTATAGATTTTAAAATTACCTCGTAGGGTTTCTTTAAAGAGGAGGAAGATAAACCAGATAATCCAAAAGGTTCATCCAATTTCTAAAGATCTGTTAAAATGTCTGTGATTTGATCAACCTGATTTCTAGCACTGAAGATACGAATGGCTTTCAAGTTTTATAACCTTATAACTCTTTGTGTATTGTGATAATTGTACACAATATCCTGAAAGTGACTCCCTATTTCTAAGTCGGTAACTGATTGGGAACAAACTATAGCTTCTATCCACTTAGTTACATCTACATACATGCAAACATTCTTGTCACAGAGATTTAACTAAGCAAGAGATTTAACTGGGCATTTACCAAAGCCTAGCTCCTTTCCAAAAGTGAAGAAACTAAAAAAAAAAAAGCGGGGGAGATCTTCTTAGCACCTTGTTAAATATGCTAATTTTACTGTAGATTTCAGTTTTGTACAAAAGTATTCCAGGATCAAAATGATTTCCTTTACAGAGAAATTCACTTGGCTGGGTATTTCCTGTTATCCTTCCAAGACATTCCCCATCCTGCTCTGGACCCTGGGAGGCAAAGCTTTATAGACTGTGTCAACTGGGCTCTTGGCTCTCTGTGTTCCATCTGAGTTTATCCAAAAGCAGAGAACAGCAGGATATGGGTGGGTGGGAGGAAAATGAGAGTGAAGTATTTCTTCTGGCTCTCTCATTATGTAGTCACGGAAGGTTGGCTGTATTCCTCAACCAAATGCCACAGATTTTACCTGGCAGCCCTCATTTGGCTCTGTCTAGTCTCCCTACACTCTAAGAACCATTTCCCTCCTTTTCACCTTTTAGGTCTGGGTTTGTAATAAACTTACATTGTTACTAGCCCATGAAGATTACACCTTCCCTTAATTGTTAATCAAATGTCCTTTATTAAAACTCCTCAGTTAGCCAGTTTTGAGTATGTCATTTTTTTAATATGCATTCCTTTAAAATTAAAATTTTAAAGCTATAGAATTGGAGCAAGGTAGGATATATAGAAATAACAGTAGAAGAGACAGAAAAGTTTACTCTGGAAACAGTGAGAATTACAAAGCAGTCATGTCAGAGAATTGCTGAGATCAGTCCCAGGAAGTTCTATTTCATTAATTTATGTATTTATAGATTTTAAAATTACCTCGTAGGGTTTCTTTAAAGAGGAGGAAGATAAACCAGATAATCCAAAAGGTTCATCCAATTTCTAAAGATCTGTTAAAATGTCTGTGATTTGATCAACCTGATTTCTAGCACTGAAGATACGAATGGCTTTCAAGTTTTATAACCTTATAACTCTTTGTGTATTGTGATAATTGTACACAATATCCTGAAAGTGACTCCCTATTTCTAAGTCGGTAACTGATTGGGAACAAACTATAGCTTCTATCCACTTAGTTACATCTACATACATGCAAACATTCTTGTCACAGAGATTTAACTAAGCAAGAGATTTAACTGGGCATTTACCAAAGCCTAGCTCCTTTCCAAAAGTGAAGAAACTAAAAAAAAAAAAGCGGGGGAGATCTTCTTAGCACCTTGTTAAATATGCTAATTTTACTGTAGATTTCAGTTTTGTACAAAAGTATTCCAGGATCAAAATGATTTCCTTTACAGAGAAATTCACTTGGCTGGGTATTTCCTGTTATCCTTCCAAGACATTCCCCATCCTGCTCTGGACCCTGGGAGGCAAAGCTTTATAGACTGTGTCAACTGGGCTCTTGGCTCTCTGTGTTCCATCTGAGTTTATCCAAAAGCAGAGAACAGCAGGATATGGGTGGGTGGGAGGAAAATGAGAGTGAAGTATTTCTTCTGGCTCTCTCATTATGTAGTCACGGAAGGTTGGCTGTATTCCTCAACCAAATGCCACAGATTTTACCTGGCAGCCCTCATTTGGCTCTGTCTAGTCTCCCTACACTCTAAGAACCATTTCCCTCCTTTTCACCTTTTAGGTCTGGGTTTGTAATAAACTTACATTGTTACTAGCCCATGAAGATTACACCTTCCCTTAATTGTTTCACCAAAGTCTATAATATGTCCTTTATTAAAACTCCTCAGTTAGCCAGTTTTGAGTATGTCATTTGTTTCCTGTTGAAACTCTGATTGATGCATTCACCTTTGAAACTGGCTACAAAACCATTTCATAGCTATATTGTTGGGTCATTCAGATCACAGTGGTCCCAAGGGCTACTGTGAAAGCCCAAAAGTCTGAGTTGAAGTCATGACTCAACCGTCTACCCACCATGTGACCTTGAATAAATATATTAACTTCAACATCTCAGCTTCCTCGCCTGCTCTGGGAGATAGTGAAGGACAGTGAAGTCTGGCATGTTGCAGTCCATGGGGTCACAAAGAGTCAGACATGACTTAGCGACTGAACAACAATAACAAATATATGTATATGCACTACTATGTATAAAACAGTAGCTATGGCTAAGGCTATAGGGTAGGTAAGTGAGAACCTACTGTATAACTCAAAGAACTCCACTCACTGCTCTGTGGTGACCTAAATGGTAAGAAAATCCAAGAAAGAAGGAATATATATATATATATATATATATATATATATATATGTATGTATGTATACATACACACACACACACACAGAGCTAATTCACTTTGTTGTACAGCAGAAACTAATACAACATTGTAAAGCAACTACAGTCTGGTGAAAATTAAAAAAAAAAAAAGCACAGATAGATAGTAGCAGAAACTACTCTGTGGTGCTATTTTGAGGATTAAAATATCTTAGAAATATGTCTGGCACATATTAAGTGTTTACAAATGTTGACTACTGTTTTTTTAATCTTCATATACTCTATAATACTCTCGGTAGTAAGCACAACATTGGTACATTACTATTAACTAAGCTCCAGACTTCATTTGAATTTTGCCAGTTTTTCCACTAATATCATTTTGAACTTTAAAAAAAAAAAAAAAAAAACAACTAAATTCTAATAAAAAGGGGGGAAAAAAACTTCAGCAACTGATTGATGAAAAAAATAGCACAAATAAGCAGCAACGTTAATTAAAGATAGCTAAGAAGAGAGAATTTTTAAATGCCTAAAATTAATCATTTTGATAAAGTTCCCTTCCCACTATACTTTCTGGCTTCCTTTGCAATTATGTGTAGCCCTGTGACCAATTTCTCCTCCGTTCCAAAGAGAATGGTATCCAACATGTATAACTTTGGGACCTGGGTGGCAAGATCTTGGGCATCGGGACTTCCCCTGGTGGTCCAGTGGATAAGGACACTGCCTTGCTAGTGCAAGGGGCGCCGGTTCCATCCCTGGCCTGGGAAGATCCCATGTGCCGCAGAGCGGCTGGACCCATGGGTCCAATGACCGAGCCGGAGCTCTGGAACGCATGCGCCCAGAGCTGGCGCTCTGCAACGACAGACACTACCGCGATGGGAGGCCTACAGGAGCCAAAGAACAAAGACAGATGAAAATAGAGAAAGACCAATAGAAGTGGCCTGCCAGCTCCCCTCCCTCCCCAACCCGACCCCCGCCGAAAATAAATAAATAAATAAATAAATCTTTAAAAAAAAAAAATCTTGGGCATCTCCCTTCAAGTCTTTCTTCTTTGTTCTTATAATGAAAACAATAGCCTAAGAAGTCAGAGCAGTTGCTTGGTCCCTAAATGACATACAGGAGCATCATTCACATGGTTTGAATGTGAACTATGCCTGAACCATTCACATGGCAAATGTTACATAAGAGAGAAATAAACAACTCTCTCCCTTTCATTTATAATTGAAAAATGAATTTGCAGCCAACTAGAAATAAAAGGGAACTTTCTTAACCTGATAAGAGAATAGCTAGCAAAAGCCTATAGCAAACTTCCTACTTAAAGGTAAAAGTTTAAAAGTATTCTCATTAATGTAAATAATGAGATAAGGTTGCCCACTACTTTCATTGCTATTCAACCTTGTAATATGAGAGGTTCTGATGCTACAACAAGTCAAGAGAAAGAAATATGATTTATAAGAGTTGGAAAGGAATACACAAAATGTTCATTATTTGCAATACTATGGATTTGTTTTCATGGAAAGATGAATAAAATCTACAATTGTTAAAATGTATGGGAATGCAGCAATTTTTCTGGATACAGAAAATCCATAGTATTCCTGTAATCGATCATTAAATAGTTCCAGACAATTGGATTTCCATATAGAAAATAAGTATATGTAAATTATCCATGCCAAAAAATTAATTTCAGATGATTGAATGCTTACAAGGGAAAACAAAACCTGGTCAATTAGAAGAAAACAGATAAAAATAACTAAGCTTATTGAACTTATGGTAAAGATAAAGTTTTTTAGGCAACATACCAAAAAAATTCAAGGGAATGTTTGATAAGTCTCTCTCTAGTACTACCTGGTTCCCAGATTCACCTCAGAGCAATAACAATCACATATAACATATATATACTCCAGTCTCTGTCTTTATAAGCATATTTTAGATATAAGTATTGCTGTATTGTTTTTAGAATGTACTTTATGGAATTAAAAAAAAATAAAATTGAAAGTGGTTAGAGCCTGACATTCAATCCCTGAAGGGGCCTGACTTAAAAACCCATACATTTTCCATTAAGAATGATCATGTGGTATTTCCGAGACAGTGGCACTCTTCTTCTAGATCTCAGAACCAGACTCTTTTCCTGTGTGCCAGAGCTCTAGGGTGTTCCTGGCTGAAATGGGTGAAATGTGAGGCAGAGCAGAGCCATGAATGAACTGGGGCCTCTAAGAGCTAGAAGTACAGCCCTCATGAAAACTGGTTAGAGAAATCCAGGCTTCCAGACCTGGAAAGACTAACAATAAACATGCAACTCATCAGTCGCAGAACATAAGCCTGGGTAACAAAACCAAGACTCTGATGATATCAGTAGAAATGGTGGTGGAAGGAGGAACTCTCAGCAAATGAGAGTTCAGGCCTTATGGAGCACTGTCTCAGGGCCTCCAATCTTCGTGAATTGTAGACATATGATGCCACGAAGTCAAGTTGACTTAAAGGACCTTTTCTCCTGCCAGACTAGTAACAGTTTAAAAGTATTCTCATTAATGTAAATAATGAGATAAGGTTGCCCACTACTTTCATTGCTATTCAACCTTGTAATATGAGAGGTTCTGATGCTACAACAAGTCAAGAGAAAGAAATATGATTTATAAGAGTTGGAAAGGAATACACAAAATGTTCATTATTTGCAATACTATGGATTTGTTTTCATGGAAAGATGAATAAAATCTACAATTGTTAAAATGTATGGGAATGCAGCAATTTTTCTGGATACAGAAAATCCATAGTATTCCTGTAATCGATCATTAAATAGTTCCAGACAATTGGATTTCCATATAGAAAATAAGTATATGTAAATTATCCATGCCAAAAAATTAATTTCAGATGATTGAATGCTTACAAGGGAAAACAAAACCTGGTCAATTAGAAGAAAACAGATAAAAATAACTAAGCTTATTGAACTTATGGTAAAGATAAAGTTTTTTAGGCAACATACCAAAAAAATTCAAGGGAATGTTTGATAAGTCTCTCTCTAGTACTACCTGGTTCCCAGATTCACCTCAGAGCAATAACAATCACATATAACATATATATACTCCAGTCTCTGTCTTTATAAGCATATTTTAGATATAAGTATTGCTGTATTGTTTTTAGAATGTACTTTATGGAATTAAAAAAAAATAAAATTGAAAGTGGTTAGAGCCTGACATTCAATCCCTGAAGGGGCCTGACTTAAAAACCCATACATTTTCCATTAAGAATGATCATGTGGTATTTCCGAGACAGTGGCACTCTTCTTCTAGATCTCAGAACCAGACTCTTTTCCTGTGTGCCAGAGCTCTAGGGTGTTCCTGGCTGAAATGGGTGAAATGTGAGGCAGAGCAGAGCCATGAATGAACTGGGGCCTCTAAGAGCTAGAAGTACAGCCCTCATGAAAACTGGTTAGAGAAATCCAGGCTTCCAGACCTGGAAAGACTAACAATAAACATGCAACTCATCAGTCGCAGAACATAAGCCTGGGTAACAAAACCAAGACTCTGATGATATCAGTAGAAATGGTGGTGGAAGGAGGAACTCTCAGCAAATGAGAGTTCAGGCCTTATGGAGCACTGTCTCAGGGCCTCCAATCTTCGTGAATTGTAGACATATGATGCCACGAAGTCAAGTTGACTTAAAGGACCTTTTCTCTCCCTCTCCCTGCCAGACTAGTAACAGCTAACAAGTCATCCTCTGGGTTAAGAAATAGTGAATAATAAAAACCCAAAGAAGTGTGAAGGACAGAAAGTAATCCCATCCATCCCCCATCCTTGCTCTCTCCAAGGAGTCACCACCCCAAGGATGAGAGCACAAGACTGTCTCAGCTTTGGAATAAATAGAAGGATCATAGAAAACCAGCCTCACCGTGAGGCCTTCCAGATGAACGCTTGACTGACAAAGAAAGATAAGCAGGTGAAAATGGTGGTGAGGAGGTCAAAGAAGTCGATATGAAAAATGAGACAGAGTCCTATGAGCGTAGTAAAACTCTTCAGCTTTCATAACCCCACCACGACTGTGTCAGATTCACTGGGTCAATTAGCTGCCTACTCTGTCTTCCTCCATTGTGAATAATGGGCAATATCCTCTCCCTTTAAGGAATGAAAAGGAGGGATTTGTGGTTATAGTAAGCTATCATTAAAAGCACATGAATTCCTAAAAGCCTCTGAAAATAAATTAGTCTTCACATTACCGTCTACAACCGTTTCACCTCAGCTAGTGATCCCATTAGCCCTTGTGCACTCTAAATAGGAGAGGGCTTGAATATTACTTAAGGAAAGATCTCCAAGGGAAATCAAGTGGTTGCAGAGATCAAAAAAAAGGAGAAATTCCAAAGATGACATCTGTACTTTCACATCGCTCCAGAGCTAGGACACCTGTGCCACATGAGGGATACCTACTGCCATCTCTTAAAGATGAAGACAGACTCTCCAGTACAAGTCATCAATAAAACTTCAGGATGCCCCAAAAGAAGAAGAGACTCTGCACATTCAGATTTAAGGATAGTCTACTAACATTTTATGAGCAAATCTCTGCTTGCCAACAAACCAGGACAAGTTTGAAACCATTCTCTGGACCTTTCTTCTACAAACATCACAGGCTGCTAACACTGCCTCCTTTCGGAATGTATCTTTTCTCTTTGTGTACTGGGTTAGTGCTCCCCTAAAATTTACGTACCTGGGTTGAGAAGATCCCCTGGAGAAGGAAATGGCAATTCATTCCAACTGTCTTGCCTGGGAAATCCCACAGACAAAGGAACCTTGTGGGCCACAGTCCATGGGATCACAAAAGAGTTGGACTTGACTTAGCAACTAGATAACAACAATAACAAAATTTATGTATGCCCTACACTTTGAAATATGACTTTATTTGAAAATAGGGTCTTTGCAGATGAGGTCATACCAGAGTAGTGGGCACTTAATTGCTTCACTTGTGCCCAACTCTGCAACCTTATGGACTGTAGCTCACCAGGCTCTCTGTCCATAGGGATTCTCCTACCACTGGGTTGTCAAGTTCTTCAGTACTTACAAAGAAGTCGATATGAAAATGAGACAGAGTCCTATGAGCGTAGTAAAACTCTTCAGCTTTCATAACCCCACCACGACTGTGTCAGATTCACTGGGTCAATTAGCTGCCTACTCTGTCTTCCTCCATTGTGAATAATGGGCAATATCCTCTCCCTTTAAGGAATGAAAAGGAGGGATTTGTGGTTATAGTAAGCTATCATTAAAAGCACATGAATTCCTAAAAGCCTCTGAAAATAAATTAGTCTTCACATTACCGTCTACAACCGTTTCACCTCAGCTAGTGATCCCATTAGCCCTTGTGCACTCTAAATAGGAGAGGGCTTGAATATTACTTAAGGAAAGATCTCCAAGGGAAATCAAGTGGTTGCAGAGATCAAAAAAAAGGAGAAATTCCAAAGATGACATCTGTACTTTCACATCGCTCCAGAGCTAGGACACCTGTGCCACATGAGGGATACCTACTGCCATCTCTTAAAGATGAAGACAGACTCTCCAGTACAAGTCATCAATAAAACTTCAGGATGCCCCAAAAGAAGAAGAGACTCTGCACATTCAGATTTAAGGATAGTCTACTAACATTTTATGAGCAAATCTCTGCTTGCCAACAAACCAGGACAAGTTTGAAACCATTCTCTGGACCTTTCTTCTACAAACATCACAGGCTGCTAACACTGCCTCCTTTCGGAATGTATCTTTTCTCTTTGTGTACTGGGTTAGTGCTCCCCTAAAATTTACGTACCTGGGTTGAGAAGATCCCCTGGAGAAGGAAATGGCAATTCATTCCAACTGTCTTGCCTGGGAAATCCCACAGACAAAGGAACCTTGTGGGCCACAGTCCATGGGATCACAAAAGAGTTGGACTTGACTTAGCAACTAGATAACAACAATAACAAAATTTATGTATGCCCTACACTTTGAAATATGACTTTATTTGAAAATAGGGTCTTTGCAGATGAGGTCATACCAGAGTAGTGGGCACTTAATTGCTTCACTTGTGCCCAACTCTGCAACCTTATGGACTGTAGCTCACCAGGCTCTCTGTCCATAGGGATTCTCCAGGCAAAAATACTTCACTGGGTTGTCAAGTTCTTCTCCAGTATATCTTTCTGATCCAGGGATAAAACCCGAGTCTATTATGTCTCCTGCATTAGCAAATGTGTTCTTCGTGACTAGTGACACCTGGGCAGCCCATCCCAGAATAGAGGGACTCTTTAATCCACCATGACTGGTGTCTTTATAAGAAAATAAGAAGATACCAGAGACAGAGGCCTAGAGAGGAGAGTTCCATGTGGCAACAGAGGTAGAGATAACAGTAGTGTGTCTACAAGCAAAGCAATACCAAGGATTACCAGAAAAACCGCAAGCTAAGAAACAGGCATGAGCAGATTCATTGAGCCCCTAAGAAGGAACGAACCCTGCTGACACCTTGACCTCAGACTTAGGCCCTTCTGAACTGTGAGAGAATACACTTCTGTTGTTGTAAGCCACCCAGTTGCTGCTGTTGAAGCAGCCTTTGGAAAGTAATATACCCAGCTTCTATAAAGCCATACTGTTTGGTGTTACACACTATTCAGCCACTAAATACCTGGCCTTTAAATGGTGGAGTTTCTCCAGGGTCTGTCCCAGGCACCTTCTTTTCTCATTCTAGTCTTCCCTTGCCCTACTTTGTCCTTCCTTTCTCATAAATTCCATTGCAATTAACATACAGCTGGCTAATATTGAGTGGTGAGTTGTATCAGTTCTTTGTCCATTTAGGATATTAACCTCTTATCATATATATATTGTTTGCAAATATCTTCTCCTATTCCAGTAGGTGGCTTTTTTGTTTTGTTGATAGTTTCCTTCACTGTGTCAAAGCTTTTTTACTTCAGTGTAGTTTCATTTCTTTATTTTTTTCTTCATTTTCCTTAACAGATGAGACATCCAAAAAAAATATTACCGAGACCTGATGTCAAAGAGTGAACTGTACACATTTTCCCTATGGTTTCAGGTCTTACATTTAAGTCTTTAATTTATCTTAAATTTATCTTTTGTGCAGAGTATAAGACAGTAGTCCAGTTTAATTCTTTTGGGTATCTATCCAAGGAAAATGAAAAACACTAATTTGAAAAGATACATGCACCCATATGTTCACTGGAGCATTGTTTACAATATGTGGAAGCAACCTAAGTGCCTATCAATAGATGACTGGATTAAAATGGTGTGTGTGTGCGCGTGCGTGCGTGTAAGCAGAATATTGTTCAGAGACTATAAAGAATGAAATATTACCATTTGTCACAATATAGATAGACCTAGAGGGTTTAATGCTAAGTGGCATGTATCAGACAGAACGAGAAGTATTATATGATTGTACTTGTATGTTGCTTTTTTTTCTTTTACTTTTACAGAGTTTTGTTGTTTACAGATACGTATGGCCCCAGATTAGTCATATGTATATCTTCCCCATCCCACCCCTATGCTGTTGTTTTTAATCGCAAAGTCTTGTCCGATTCTTTTGTGATTCCATGGGCTGTCAGTCACCAGGCTCCTCTGTCCATGGGATTTCCCAGGCAAGAATATTGGAGCAGTAGTCATTTCCATCTCCAGGGGATCTTCCTGACCCAAGGATCAAACTTGCATCTCCTGCATTGGCAGACAGGTTCTTTATCACTTAACCCCCAAAGATAAAGACTATATAGTTTTACTTATATATGGAATCTAAAAAGATGAATGACCATTACAAAGCAGAAACAGAGTCATAAATAGAGGAATAAAATGTAGTTACCAATGGGGCAAGGTGTAAGAAAAAGAGAGAAGTGAGTGAGGGAGATTCAGAGATACAGACTTCCATTTGCAAAATGAATGAGTCACAGGCATGAAATGTACAATGTAGGGAATACACTCAATAATTATGTGGTACATTGGCATGGTGACAGGTCATAACTAGTATCCTTCACTGTGTCAAAGCTTTTTACTTCAGTGTAGTTTCATTTCTTTATTTTTTTCTTCATTTTCCTTAACAGATGAGACATCCAAAAACACTATTACCGAGACCTGATGTCAAAGAGTCAACTGTACACTTTTTCCCTATGGTTTCAGGTCTTACATTTAAGTCTTTAATTTATCTTAAATTTATCTTTTGTGCAGAGTATAAGACAGTAGTCCAGTTTAATTCTTTTGGGTATCTATCCAAGGAAAATGAAAAACACTAATTTGAAAAGATACATGCACCCATATGTTCACTGGAGCATTGTTTACAATATGTGGAAGCAACCTAAGTGCCTATCAATAGATGACTGGATTAAAATGGTGTGTGTGTGCGCGTGCGTGCGTGTAAGCAGAATATTGTTCAGAGACTATAAAGAATGAAATATTACCATTTGTCACAATATAGATAGACCTAGAGGGTTTAATGCTAAGTGGCATGTATCAGACAGAACGAGAAGTATTATATGATTGTACTTGTATGTTGCTTTTTTTTCTTTTACTTTTACAGAGTTTTGTTGTTTACAGATACGTATGGCCCCAGATTAGTCATATGTATATCTTCCCCATCCCACCCCTATGCTGTTGTTTTTAATCGCAAAGTCTTGTCCGATTCTTTTGTGATTCCATGGGCTGTCAGTCACCAGGCTCCTCTGTCCATGGGATTTCCCAGGCAAGAATATTGGAGCAGTAGTCATTTCCATCTCCAGGGGATCTTCCTGACCCAAGGATCAAACTTGCATCTCCTGCATTGGCAGACAGGTTCTTTATCACTTAACCCCCAAAGATAAAGACTATATAGTTTTACTTATATATGGAATCTAAAAAGATGAATGACCATTACAAAGCAGAAACAGAGTCATAAATAGAGGAATAAAATGTAGTTACCAATGGGGCAAGGTGTAAGAAAAAGAGAGAAGTGAGTGAGGGAGATTCAGAGATACAGACTTCCATTTGCAAAATGAATGAGTCACAGGCATGAAATGTACAATGTAGGGAATACACTCAATAATTATGTGGTACATTGGCATGGTGACAGGTCATAACTAGACTCATCATGGTAATCATTTAGAAATACATAAGTACAAACCACCATGTTGTATAACAGGAGCTCACATAGCATTATAGGTCAACGATATTTCTAAAACAAACTTAGAGGAAAAAAGACCCAGATTTGTGGTTACCAGAGGAGGGAGCAAAGAAAGAGAGAATTGGATGAAGGTGGCACAAACTTATAAGATAAATCAATACTTGAGATGAAATGTACAACATGATAAATTAAATTAACACTGCAGTGTACTCTACTTGAACATTGTTAGGAGAGTAAATACTAAGACTTCTCATTACACGGAAAAACTGTTTTACATTTAATTTTGTATCTATGAGGTGATGGGTGCTTACTAGACTTTTTATGCCAATCATTTCATGATGTATGTTAGTCAAATCTTTATGCTGTACCCTTTAAACTTACACAGTGCTGTGTGTCAATCATGTCTTAATATAACTGGAAGGTAAAAAGAATATCTTAATATAGTTAACAGCCATAAGCTCAAAATTTCTTCATCTCTATGGGGCTTCCGGGTTCAAAGTCAAAAATGAGTCAGCAGACGCCCATGCAAGAATGTCATTTTACAGAAAGCAGCTCTTTACCTTTTGTTCGTACTGCAATAGCGTAGACTTTAAATTTTGGATTCCATTTTTTATCTTCTAATTTAATTTTTAAAGGTTTGATAACTTTCCTATTAATAAGTTTTTCACAACTAAGAACCATCACAGAGATTTTTTTTCTGTCCTAAAGGTCACATTTGTCTTACTGGACACTAAATAATGTTAGACAGTTGCAACTGTGTAATACATTTGAGAAAAGAACTCACAAAGTAATTGTCTTACAACACTTTGCATATAGTTTTACTTATATATGGAATCTAAAAAGATGAATGACCATTACAAAGCAGAAACAGAGTCATAAATAGAGGAATAAAATGTAGTTACCAATGGGGCAAGGTGTAAGAAAAAGAGAGAAGTGAGTGAGGGAGATTCAGAGATACAGACTTCCATTTGCAAAATGAATGAGTCACAGGCATGAAATGTACAATGTAGGGAATACACTCAATAATTATGTGGTACATTGGCATGGTGACAGGTCATAACTAGACTCATCATGGTAATCATTTAGAAATACATAAGTACAAACCACCATGTTGTATAACAGGAGCTCACATAGCATTATAGGTCAACGATATTTCTAAAACAAACTTAGAGGAAAAAAGACCCAGATTTGTGGTTACCAGAGGAGGGAGCAAAGAAAGAGAGAATTGGATGAAGGTGGCACAAACTTATAAGATAAATCAATACTTGAGATGAAATGTACAACATGATAAATTAAATTAACACTGCAGTGTACTCTACTTGAACATTGTTAGGAGAGTAAATACTAAGACTTCTCATTACACGGAAAAACTGTTTTACATTTAATTTTGTATCTATGAGGTGATGGGTGCTTACTAGACTTTTTATGCCAATCATTTCATGATGTATGTTAGTCAAATCTTTATGCTGTACCCTTTAAACTTACACAGTGCTGTGTGTCAATCATGTCTTAATATAACTGGAAGGTAAAAAGAATATCTTAATATAGTTAACAGCCATAAGCTCAAAATTTCTTCATCTCTATGGGGCTTCCGGGTTCAAAGTCAAAAATGAGTCAGCAGACGCCCATGCAAGAATGTCATTTTACAGAAAGCAGCTCTTTACCTTTTGTTCGTACTGCAATAGCGTAGACTTTAAATTTTGGATTCCATTTTTTATCTTCTAATTTAATTTTTAAAGGTTTGATAACTTTCCTATTAATAAGTTTTTCACAACTAAGAACCATCACAGAGATTTTTTTTCTGTCCTAAAGGTCACATTTGTCTTACTGGACACTAAATAATGTTAGACAGTTGCAACTGTGTAATACATTTGAGAAAAGAACTCACAAAGTAATTGAAAATAATAGCTATCATCTGTCCATGGTGAGTTAATTTGTCCACTGTGCTTGCTTTGAAATGTCTATTTTCAGTGTAATGATGAAATTATATGCCTTTCCTCATTAGGCCCTGGCATCACATCAAAATTAGATATGTTGAGCCTGATAAAGTGGTAAATTCTATTGGAGTTCAATTTTTTACATTAAACGTTATACATATGGTGATTTTTTTTTTAAGATTTACTCCTTTTTATATATTTATGAAAGGTTCTGAAGTGTCCAAGAGAGAGTTCTGAATAGGAATCAAAACACTCTGTCTCCACCTTGTCTGTGCCACTAACTGGCTGGTTGACCTTACAAGTCTCTTCACTTACAGTAATGATTAAAGAGCAAATTTCCTACCTTCGTACATTGCTATGACACCGCAAGAACGTCATGTGTGTGGAAGAGTTTAAGTTCTATGCAAATGCAAAGAATGATTATTGTTACTATTATTTATTGATCCCTTAAGAAGACATAGCCTTACAGGGAGAATAAAGAGAGCAAGGAAGACACCATCCACAAAATATGGATAGTTTATTGATAAAAGATTTCAGGTTATTTATGGATAAGAGTTAAGTAATGGTCATCATCACAACCTATCCATGATCACCAGTGTACAAAGTATGAAACATTTCCAAATAACTGAATATTTGTCACAGTAAAGGCAAAATATCCAGATGTTGGCAAGCATCAAGTGAATGATTCAAAATAATTTAGACTTGTCTAAAAAGATATGAAAAACCTAACTGTGGGGCCCTAAATGAAAGATGGCCTTTGCAAGCATAAGAAAGCTTAAGCACATATTTGCGGTTTGGGGCTAAGATGACGCCTGCAGGAAGAGACGAGGAGGGCATAATCTAAAGTCCATTGTCAAAACTTCTGATTGGTCCCCCTGCTTTCCGCTCGCGCTCATGGACAATGCATGCTCACTGTACATTCCTATTGCGATGTAAATACATAATTGCTTGATTGGTGTAACATAAAATGCAAAGCTCTTCGTTTGCCAAAACTGCCTAAATAATGTTAGACAGTTGCAACTGTGTAATACATTTGAGAAAAGAACTCACAAAGTAATTGAAAATAATAGCTATCATCTGTCCATGGTGAGTTAATTTGTCCACTGTGCTTGCTTTGAAATGTCTATTTTCAGTGTAATGATGAAATTATATGCCTTTCCTCATTAGGCCCTGGCATCACATCAAAATTAGATATGTTGAGCCTGATAAAGTGGTAAATTCTATTGGAGTTCAATTTTTTACATTAAACGTTATACATATGGTGATTTTTTTTTTAAGATTTACTCCTTTTTATATATTTATGAAAGGTTCTGAAGTGTCCAAGAGAGAGTTCTGAATAGGAATCAAAACACTCTGTCTCCACCTTGTCTGTGCCACTAACTGGCTGGTTGACCTTACAAGTCTCTTCACTTACAGTAATGATTAAAAGAGCAAATTTCCTACCTTCGTACATTGCTATGACACCGCAAGAACGTCATGTGTGTGGAAGAGTTTAAGTTCTATGCAAATGCAAAGAATGATTATTGTTACTATTATTTATTGATCCCTTAAGAAGACATAGCCTTACAGGGAGAATAAAGAGAGCAAGGAAGACACCATCCACAAAATATGGATAGTTTATTGATAAAAGATTTCAGGTTATTTATGGATAAGAGTTAAGTAATGGTCATCATCACAACCTATCCATGATCACCAGTGTACAAAGTATGAAACATTTCCAAATAACTGAATATTTGTCACAGTAAAGGCAAAATATCCAGATGTTGGCAAGCATCAAGTGAATGATTCAAAATAATTTAGACTTGTCTAAAAAGATATGAAAAACCTAACTGTGGGGCCCTAAATGAAAGATGGCCTTTGCAAGCATAAGAAAGCTTAAGCACATATTTGCGGTTTGGGGCTAAGATGACGCCTGCAGGAAGAGACGAGGAGGGCATAATCTAAAGTCCATTGTCAAAACTTCTGATTGGTCCCCCTGCTTTCCGCGCTCGCGCTCATGGACAATGCATGCTCACTGTACATTCCTATTGCGATGTAAATACATAATTGCTTGATTGGTGTAACTATAGAAAGTCCCTTGCAAAGCTCCCTTCGTTTGCCTATAAAAGCTGTAAGTCTACACTAATAAAACGGAACTGCTTTGACGGAACCCCTGCCGTGTCTGATTGTCTCCTGCGTTCGCCGGGGGGGATGGGAGGCAGGCAGCAGGCTCAACCCTCTCTGATCTTCCCATGGCTTGGCCACAGGCAATCCCGCCGCCTTTTCTCCTCTGCGGGCGTCCCCGCACCAAACTAAAAATGACATCAGCCTATCATCACTGATAGAATCAATCAGCATAATCTTTCTGGAGGGAAGTATGATGATGCATGTTAGGGGGCTTTAGAATGGACAGAGCCTTGTCCACAGGAATTATGGCTTTAGAAACTTGACCTAAACACATAATCAGGGATATGTTCAAAATGTACATGTACAAAATGTACAAAAACTACGTTGACACCACAATGAGATTGGCTATAATACAAAAACAAACAGAAAACAGTAAATGTAATAAGAATTGGTAAAGACACGGAAAAAGTGGAATTCTTGAGCATTTCACAGAGTGACAAATGAAAATGCTGTAACCACTGTGGCAAACAGTATGGATGTTCCTCAACAACTAAACGCAGAATTACTGTAGGATCCAGAAATTTCATTTCTAGGCATCTACCTAAAATAACTGAAAGCAGAGACTAGGAACAGGTATTTGTATACCACTGTTCATAGCAGCACTATTCACAATAGCTAAAAAGCAAAACAACTAAACATTCATCAGTGAATGAATGGACAAACAGAATGTGGTATAGATCTACAAGGGAATATTATTCATGTTTGAAAAGGGACTAGATTCTGAAACATATTACAACTTCAATGAACCAGAAAACACCATGCTAAAGTGAAATATGACAGTCACATAGAAACAAATATTCAACCAAAGTATGAGTCCACACATATGAGTTACTTAGAATAGTGAAATTCTACAGTCAGAAAGTAGAATAGTGGTTACGGTGGCTGGGAGAGGAAGTTATCGTTTAATGAGTATAGAGTTTCAGTTTAAGATGATAAAAGAAATTCTGGAGGGGCTTCCCTGGTGGTCCAGTGGATGGGGAGTCCACCTTGCAGTGCAAGAGGCACTGGTTCAATCCATGGCCCGAGGAGTGGCTGGGCCAGTGTGACCAGGTGCTAGCCAGCACTCTGGAGCACATGCACCCAGAGCCAGTGCTCTGCAACAAGAGGGGCTGCTGCGATGGGAGTGGCCACACATGCCAAAGAATAAAGAGGGATGAAAAAATTAAAAATTAGGAAAAACCGATGACTTAGAGGGAAAAAAAAATTTCTGGAGGTGGATAGTGGTGATGGTTGCACATTAACATGAATGCACTGAAGGTCACAGAACTAGACCCTTAAAATGTGATACATTTCATGTTATGAGTATTAATCATAATGAAAAAGAGGGCACAAAACTCACAAAAGTTTACACTGCAATATTCTTTTTTTTATTCTTCTTTATTTTAAAGGTTTTACAGAGTTTTGTTGTTCACAGACATGTATGTCCCCAGATCAGTCATATGCATATCCATGGACCCCTCCCACCCAGATCCCCCCATCCCACCCCTCCAGACCTTTGCCCCAAGCCACTGTAAGCACTCCTATTCCCTTAGCACAATGACACTAGCTATCTTTTCCACACATGACAATATAGGTTTCCATGTTACTCCCTCCATGATTCCCCCTCCCTATTTCTTCCCCACAATGTCCCTATGTCTATGCACTGTCTGTTTTTCCATGAGTTCCCTGCGTGTGTTATCAAGACCGTCCTACTAGATTCCATATATGCGTGTTAGTATACTGTATTTGTCTTTCTCTTTTTGACTTACTTCACTTTTTATGATAGGTTCTAGAGCCAGCCACTTCATTAGGACTGAGTCTTCTGCATTTCTTTTAACAGTTGTGTAGTATTCCATTGTCTATATGTACCAGAGCTTCTGTATCCATTCATTCGTCGATGGACATCTAGGTTGCTTCCATGTTCTGGCTATTGTATAGAGAGCTGCAATGAACATTGGGGTACAGGTGCTTCTTTCAGTTTTGATTTCATCAGGATATAAGTCTAATAGTGAGATTGCTGGGTCATAGGGTGCTTCTATTTTTAGTTTTTTTAAGAAATCTCCATACTGCCTTCCATAGAGGCTGTATCAATTTACATTCCCACCAGCAATGCAAGAGGGTTCCCTTTTCTCCGCATCCTCTCCAGCATTTATTGTCTGCAGATTTTTTGATGATGGCCATTGTGACGGGTGTGAGGTGGTATCTCATTGTAGTTTTAATTTGCATTTCTCTAATAATAAACGAGGTTGAGCATCGTTTCATGTGCTTTTGGGCCATCTGTATGTCCTCTTTAGAGAGGCGTCTCTTTAGGCCTTTTTCCCATTTTTTGATTGGGTTGTTCGTTTTCCCTGTGCTGAGTTGTCTGATATATATATATATATATATTCAATACTGGTCTTCTTAGGATTGTTGTTGAAACAAAATTCAAAACTTGACCTAGCTTACATTTCTGTAATCTTTGGTGTCATGGACAGAGGGTAAAATTATTCAAGATATGTTAATAAGCCTTTTAGAAAAACTGGGTGTCATCCCACTCTACAATTTTCCAACACGATGCATAATTTGGGAAATGCCACTTTCTGTCAGAACAAAGAAGAGAGACACAGATGACTTTTGAGAGAAGGGTTGGTTTTTATGTTTTCAGGAGACCTGTTTGCAAAGCTAGATTTGGGTTCTGCTTTAGGAAAAATCCAATGAAACAAAAACACATTTAAAAAAAAAACTGTCATGGTTCTTCAAAATGGATTTACAATACAGTATATACAGGAAAGGAAAAAAGCTCATGATATTGAATGCTGGCCCCTTGAAATCTATATATCTGATAATCTGGTGGTTAGGCATGTCAAAAGTCAATTTCCCCCCTCATCTTGAGAAAATTCAATTTAAATGTCTTTTTTGGTTTCCCATGTTTAGAATTTTCAAAAATAGATGAAAGCAAACAAGTATCTATATTGACTTTTTCCCTAGAACTTAAAAGTGATTTGATGTGAGTGGCCATGTTATAATAAAATATGCCACCCTTTATCTCTTCTCCTAAAGCAGAGATGGAAAGAATCATTGGCATTCTTTCACATGAATGATGTGAATTTTAAAATTCCCAGTGTTGTTTGCAATCATTTAGTCTAAGGTAAAGGAACAGATTTTTCATCTCAGATGTTACAATGTTGATGGAATTTCCTGGATTGTTGGACCAAAAGAGATTCAATAGCTACATCCAAGGTAAATAGGACAAAGGATTATAACTGATTATCAAACTCTGATCTGATAAAGGAAAAGGAGAGTGTAAGCAAACATCCCCCAAATCTGGTGTCCAAAATTTAGCCTAACGCACTGATTTTACAAAGGAGGAAAACAAAATCCAAAGAGTTGAATTTACTGATTCATAAGGTTGATAAAGTGTCCAGTTGGAGATCATTCTCTTCAGCATCGTCCACCACTGTTAATACCTATTCTTTATCGGGTTTACAAGCTCACAATATTTTTCTTCCCTTTCCTGTTATCCCCATATTGTTTTCTTCTTTTTACCTTTACCACCACTGGGGGATATCACTGCTTTCTCTTCCCTGGAAGGTGCTGACACACATCCTTCAGCATCTAATCACTTCAGAATGCAAGGGTCAATTATTTAACAATGAAAAGGAATGCATTGTTATCATACAATTGCTAGATTGAGACCCTACTATTATAGACACTAATTATAATCTCTTTGAACCAAGCTATGTTCTTTTTTTTTTGCTTGGGTATTTATTTAGGGAAATACACCCATGACAGATTGAGGGGGAGATATTTTTTAGACAATGAAGCTTGATTAAATTGTTCAGACTTGACTGTCTTTCCACAGTAGACTTCCCACTTGCCTGGTCATCGTTTCAGCTGCAAATCCAAAAGAAAAAGAAAAAAACAGTCAGCTCTTCAGATCACAGTCTTGAGACTTGGTCCTTCTCCCCTTTATCCTCTTCTGTCTCTTTCTCCATATCCTAATCATTAATGTCAACTGTAATTTGAAAAATTTTCATGGGAGTGTAGTTGTTTTACAATGCTGTGTTACTTTCTGTGGTACGGTAAAAGGAATCAGTTATACGATATATATATCCCCTCTTTTTAAGATTTCCTTCCCATGTAGGTCACCACAGAGTGTTGAATAGAGTATGTTTTTAAGATGAAGGTAAAGTTCTTCAAAGATGAAGAAGCCAAATCATGTAACAGAGGATGTCTGTCAAATCTTTAAATGGACACTAAAATTCTCAAGGATAGAGATAGAGTACGTGAATAAATAGAATAAATAAATGAAAAGATGATCCGAGTGCCCCACAAGTTAGTAGCTAAAAACCACAAACATTTATTTTCTAGCTCATGTTCTGTGAATTGATTGAGGTGAATGGGACAGCCCAAAAGATTGAGGCAGCTCTTCTGGCCTGAATGGAATCAGCTGATTTTTGTAGTTGGCAGCCCTGCTGGGAATGGAAAGTCTAGAACGGCCTCACTCATTTGCCTGGTAGTTGGATCTCAGGGAACTGGTCTTTCTGCATCGTCCACCACTGAAACCTATTCCTTCAGCAATATTTTTCTTCCCTTTCCTGTTATCCCCATATTGTTTTCTTCTTTTTACCTTTACCACCACTGGGGGATATCACTGCTTTCTCTCCCCTGGAAGGTGCTGACACACATCCTTCAGCATCTAATCACTTCAGAATGCAAGGGTCAATTATTTAACAATGAAAAGGAATGCATTGTTATCATACAATTGCTAGATTGAGACCCTACTATTATAGACACTAATTATAATCTCTTTGAACCAAGCTATGTTCTTTTTTTTTTGCTTGGGTATTTATTTAGGGAAATACACCCATGACAGATTGAGGGGGAGATATTTTTTAGACAATGAAGCTTGATTAAATTGTTCAGACTTGACTGTCTTTCCACAGTAGACTTCCCACTTGCCTGGTCATCGTTTCAGCTGCAAATCCAAAAGAAAAAGAAAAAAACAGTCAGCTCTTCAGATCACAGTCTTGAGACTTGGTCCTTCTCCCCTTTATCCTCTTCTGTCTCTTTCTCCATATCCTAATCATTAATGTCAACTGTAATTTGAAAAATTTTCATGGGAGTGTAGTTGTTTTACAATGCTGTGTTACTTTCTGTGGTACGGTAAAAGGAATCAGTTATACGTATATATATATCCCCTCTTTTTAAGATTTCCTTCCCATGTAGGTCACCACAGAGTGTTGAATAGAGTATGTTTTTAAGATGAAGGTAAAGTTCTTCAAAGATGAAGAAGCCAAATCATGTAACAGAGGATGTCTGTCAAATCTTTAAATGGACACTAAAATTCTCAAGGATAGAGATAGAGTACGTGAATAAATAGAATAAATAAATGAAAAGATGATCCGAGTGCCCCACAAGTTAGTAGCTAAAAACCACAAACATTTATTTTCTAGCTCATGTTCTGTGAATTGATTGAGGTGAATGGGACAGCCCAAAAGATTGAGGCAGCTCTTCTGGCCTGAATGGAATCAGCTGATTTTTGTAGTTGGCAGCCCTGCTGGGAATGGAAAGTCTAGAACGGCCTCACTCATTTGCCTGGTAGTTGGATCTCAGCTGGTCTGCTTATTTCTGCTCCACATGGTCCCCATCTACCATCAGCTCCACTCAGTCTGTCCATAAGTAGAAGTGTTCTGAGAGGGACAGAGACAAGAGACACAAAGAAAGCTGTAAGACTTCTTAAGATCTCTGCTCGGCAGTAGCTTGATGTCCTTTCCAGCTCATTCAATTGGCTAAAAAACTTACAAGGCCAGGCCGGATTTAAACAGTGGAGAACTAGACACCACCTCTTGATGACAACTGACAAAGGCTTTATTACCTATGGAGACTGAACAAGAGATATGCTGCCATCCAAGAAGGGAAGAGTATGGTAAAGAAAGAAGGAATGAGCTCTCATGAGATCTGGAACTTACGATATGAAGGTTCCCTCTATTTCCACGCTCCATAGTTCTTGGGGTAACTCAGTGGCCTCAACTTAAGACAGCTGCAAAGGAAGTAAGATCCTCAAGGAAGAACAAGATATCCATGAATAGATGAGGCAACTGAAACATTTAGGTAAAGATCACTTTGCCAATAATGGACTGGACTCCTGGAGACAGAGTTGAGAAAAGGAGAGGAGAGAGTGATTAACGGGGGTTGGAGGTGGGCAGTAGATGGACAGAGGAGTTAGGTATTAGAACATGAAAGAAAAAAAAAATTGTGGCAGTATCTAAAGATGACAGGAGTAAGAGGAAATAAACAGACTAACCTCAAGACTCTTAGCAGAAATTTGACCAAAGGGCAATTTTCAGACTGACATTGACATTGGCCTTCATGTCTGGAGAACCTCTGCAGTTGCCTGCACTAAGATCCTGGTATTACTCTGGGTCAGGTGAGTAGAGCTGCCAGATCAAGCAAAGGAAAAAAATAACTTTATTTTAGTAGAAGGATGTCTAAAAATTCCAAGGATTGAGAGATAGAGTACGTGAATAAATAGAATAAATAAATGAAAAGATGATCCGAGTGCCCCACAAGTTAGTAGCTAAAAACCACAAACATTTATTTTCTAGCTCATGTTCTGTGAATTGATTGAGGTGAATGGGACAGCCCAAAAGATTGAGGCAGCTCTTCTGGCCTGAATGGAATCAGCTGATTTTTGTAGTTGGCAGCCCTGCTGGGAATGGAAAGTCTAGAACGGCCTCACTCATTTGCCTGGTAGTTGGATCTCAGCTGGTCTGCTTATTTCTGCTCCACATGGTCCCCATCTACCATCAGCTCCACTCAGTCTGTCCATAAGTAGAAGTGTTCTGAGAGGGACAGAGACAAGAGACACAAAGAAAGCTGTAAGACTTCTTAAGATCTCTGCTCGGCAGTAGCTTGATGTCCTTTCCAGCTCATTCAATTGGCTAAAAAACTTACAAGGCCAGGCCGGATTTAAACAGTGGAGAACTAGACACCACCTCTTGATGACAACTGACAAAGGCTTTATTACCTATGGAGACTGAACAAGAGATATGCTGCCATCCAAGAAGGGAAGAGTATGGTAAAGAAAGAAGGAATGAGCTCTCATGAGATCTGGAACTTACGATATGAAGGTTCCCTCTATTTCCACGCTCCATAGTTCTTGGGGTAACTCAGTGGCCTCAACTTAAGACAGCTGCAAAGGAAGTAAGATCCTCAAGGAAGAACAAGATATCCATGAATAGATGAGGCAACTGAAACATTTAGGTAAAGATCACTTTGCCAATAATGGACTGGACTCCTGGAGACAGAGTTGAGAAAAGGAGAGGAGAGAGTGATTAACGGGGGTTGGAGGTGGGCAGTAGATGGACAGAGGAGTTAGGTATTAGAACATGAAAGAAAAAAAAAATTGTGGCAGTATCTAAAGATGACAGGAGTAAGAGGAAATAAACAGACTAACCTCAAGACTCTTAGCAGAAATTTGACCAAAGGGCAATTTTCAGACTGACATTGACATTGGCCTTCATGTCTGGAGAACCTCTGCAGTTGCCTGCACTAAGATCCTGGTATTACTCTGGGTCAGGTGAGTAGAGCTGCCAGATCAAGCAAAGGAAATACAAAATGTCCAATAAATACAGATAACTTTATTTTAGTAGAAGGATGTCTGAGGGAACTCTTGGGCCATAAGTTTACAAAGACATTATTCTTAGTTGTCTGGCATTCAGATTTAACTGAGCACCCTGGAATTTACCTGGCAATCCTGGGAGAAGGAAAGAAAATAAATAGATGCTGTGCAGGACTGATCACAGCTATCACCCTTAGCAGCTAATGAGAACAGAACTGGACCTAGAACCCCCAAGTCCTGGGACTTCCAACTGGGTGCCCTTCACCACTTTCATTTACCAGAGAGATTTTATTTTTTTTCTCTCCTCCTCTACCTCAATCACACCTCTTTCCCAACACTCCCACCTTTCTTCCTCCCATTTCTTAGCCTTCAGACCTCCTGGTGCCAAACCATGGTTCTCCTTCTTCACTATTCTCGGTCCCTGCCAGTCAATTTCAGGCTCTTTTTAACATGAGCTTGAATTTTTTTTATTGATTATTTGTTTTAATTTTTATTTATCAATTGCTTATTTGCTTTACTTTTTATTCAAGAATAATTGAATTACACCATTGTGTTCATTTCTGCTTTAGAGCAAAGTGATTCAGTTTTTTGTGTGTGTGTGTGTGTGACTTCCCAGGTGGAGTCAGTTATAAAGAACCTGCCTGCCAATTCAGGAGACATAAAAGATGTGGGTTCAATGCTGGAAGATCTGCTGGAGGAGGACATGGCAACCCACTCCAGTATACTTGTCTGGAGAATCCCATGGACAGAGGAGCCTGCAGGCTACAGCCCATAGGGTCCCAAAGAGTCAGAGGCAACTGAACCGACTTAGCAGGTGCACATATATATGTACATACATACTCATACATATATTCTTTTTCATATCCTTTTCCATGATGATTTATCACAGGTAAAATGAGCATTCCTATTTCACCATCCTCCTTTGGAGATTTTTGTCTTCAGAAGAAGGGAAGGGTAAAATTGCCATCTTCTATAAATAGAAAGGGGGGGGGTACTCTTTCACTCACACCCTTAGTCTTCAACCCTGATGCCAATGCTGAAAGAATATGTCCCTAATATTGCAAATGAGCAACGAAGATGGCACCTATTAAGAAACATCAAATAAAATATTTAAATGTATTTAGATTTCATATCCTTAGGTTGAGGAAAGCTATAACATGACTGATTATGGAAACCCTCAGGGCGGTAGGAAAGGCTGCTTCTTTTAGTGAGCAGTGAATAAATAGCAAAATGAAGTACTTAAAATTGGTTTACAATACACCTCAGCACAGAGCCAATAAATTAATAAAATCTGATAAGCTTTCGGATCCCTTGAGGGATGAACCGCAGCTTGCAACACAGCGAATTTGCAGCAACATCACAGAACAGTGAAAGTTAGTTTTTTCATATCCTATGTGGCAAGGTCCAGCTAATTTTTCACTGCCAACTCCCTTTTTAAAAAATATGTAGTTCTTAATATATAATGGTTAATCGTGATTTTTCATGTCATTCTTTTTTTTTTTCCCAATTGCTTTTGTGAAATTCTAACTTACAAATGAGGTCAATGGTAGTTGACTTTTATCTTTTTACTCAAGCATTTTCAATGTGCTTAGTAATCAGCTGGGTACACTTATTCTGGTGTTGGGCAGGAAATTGCATACCCAGCTCCTATTACTGTTCATAAATTTCTGCCAGGCTATGTGCCATTCTGAAAATGTACCTCAATGGGTGTTGTTTGGGCTGTGTGTTCCTGTCATCCCTGGTAGTAGGAATCTCACCAGAAATCTGGAAAAGACCAGTTAAAAAGCAAATCCTCTCTTCTCAGTCCAATAACATTGATCAAAGCAACAGAACATAAGGAGATAAATGTGAATTATTTTCTATTTTTTGCACAATCATTGTTATTTTTGAAATATATTTCAATATGGAGCACAACTGAGCTTGGAAAGTTCAGTTGACAAATCCTTTAAAGACAAATTAAGCAAACCGCCCATCTTCATAATTCTAATGATCTCAGGTATTTTCCATTAAGGCAGTTCTGATGATTGGTTCTTAAATGGTCACTTTAAGAATCATCCCATCTTTATTTAGGGCACAAATAAAACACTTTGACACGGGTAACAGCCATCATATAATGCCGCAATAGGACATTTTATTAATAGGTAACTCCTTTGATGCCAATGCTGAAAGAATATGTCCCTAATATTGCAAATGAGCAACGAAGATGGCACCTATTAAGAAACATCAAATAAAATATTTAAATGTATTTAGATTTCATATCCTTAGGTTGAGGAAAGCTATAACATGACTGATTATGGAAACCCTCAGGGCGGTAGGAAAGGCTGCTTCTTTTAGTGAGCAGTGAATAAATAGCAAAATGAAGTACTTAAAATTGGTTTACAATACACCTCAGCACAGAGCCAATAAATTAATAAAATCTGATAAGCTTTCGGATCCCTTGAGGGATGAACCGCAGCTTGCAACACAGCGAATTTGCAGCAACATCACAGAACAGTGAAAGTTAGTTTTTTCATATCCTATGTGGCAAGGTCCAGCTAATTTTTCACTGCCAACTCCCTTTTTAAAAAATATGTAGTTCTTAATATATAATGGTTAATCGTGATTTTTCATGTCATTCTTTTTTTTTTTCCCAATTGCTTTTGTGAAATTCTAACTTACAAATGAGGTCAATGGTAGTTGACTTTTATCTTTTTACTCAAGCATTTTCAATGTGCTTAGTAATCAGCTGGGTACACTTATTCTGGTGTTGGGCAGGAAATTGCATACCCAGCTCCTATTACTGTTCATAAATTTCTGCCAGGCTATGTGCCATTCTGAAAATGTACCTCAATGGGTGTTGTTTGGGCTGTGTGTTCCTGTCATCCCTGGTAGTAGGAATCTCACCAGAAATCTGGAAAAGACCAGTTAAAAAGCAAATCCTCTCTTCTCAGTCCAATAACATTGATCAAAGCAACAGAACATAAGGAGATAAATGTGAATTATTTTCTATTTTTTGCACAATCATTGTTATTTTTGAAATATATTTCAATATGGAGCACAACTGAGCTTGGAAAGTTCAGTTGACAAATCCTTTTTAAAGACAAATTAAGCAAACCGCCCATCTTCATAATTCTAATGATCTCAGGTATTTTCCATTAAGGCAGTTCTGATGATTGGTTCTTAAATGGTCACTTAAGTATCAGCATAAAGAATCATCCCATCTTTATTTAGGGCACAAATAAAACACTTTGACACGGGTAACAGCCATCATATAATGCCGCAATAGGACATTTTATTAATAGGTAACTCCTTTGTCTGATTAAATAACTTTACTACACAGTTACTGATGATTTCTAGGATCTCAACTTGGGCGTGGTCCCATCTCACAGAGACTCATAGGAGCATCTTATAAAACCACTGTATTGGCTTTGTGGGTACCCCAGTTGGAGTAAGACACCATCCTTGTCCTTGGGAAGTTCCCAAGCAAGTGAGGGAGCTTGAAAGATGCATCCAGAGCAAAATGGATAAAGATTCCTAGAAGCCTGGATGTGTGTGTGTGTGTGTGTGTGTGTGTATGTTAATTCTGAAGCACAGAGGACTTTAGTAAGCAAGACATGTGTGATCCAGTTTGGTTTTCCTTTTCTCCTTTTCCCATCTTTTAGGAACACCAGTCTTAATCATCAGGGGTAAATATTTGAGGCTTTTTTCTGTCTGTGTTATTTCCCAGAATTTTCTTTTCTTCACAGATGAAGATTCTTTCAGAAGAGGTATCTTCAGTAAAATAGCTACCATTTCAATACAAAATAAAATAATCTCACTACACAATAATATGCAATGGTTCATTAAATTGAAAACAAAAAAGTACAAACTTCCCTGGTGGTCCAATGGTTAAAACTTCTTCTAGTGCAGAGGGTGTGGATTTGGTCCCTGGTCAGGGAACTAAGATCCTACATGACTTGTAGCCAATAACATTGATCAAAGCAACAGAACATAAGGAGATAAATGTGAATTATTTTCTATTTTTTGCACAATCATTGTTATTTTTGAAATATATTTCAATATGGAGCACAACTGAGCTTGGAAAGTTCAGTTGACAAATCCTTTTTAAAGACAAATTAAGCAAACCGCCCATCTTCATAATTCTAATGATCTCAGGTATTTTCCATTAAGGCAGTTCTGATGATTGGTTCTTAAATGGTCACTTAAGTATCAGCATAAAGAATCATCCCATCTTTATTTAGGGCACAAATAAAACACTTTGACACGGGTAACAGCCATCATATAATGCCGCAATAGGACATTTTATTAATAGGTAACTCCTTTGTCTGATTAAATAACTTTACTACACAGTTACTGATGATTTCTAGGATCTCAACTTGGGCGTGGTCCCATCTCACAGAGACTCATAGGAGCATCTTATAAAACCACTGTATTGGCTTTGTGGGTACCCCAGTTGGAGTAAGACACCATCCTTGTCCTTGGGAAGTTCCCAAGCAAGTGAGGGAGCTTGAAAGATGCATCCAGAGCAAAATGGATAAAGATTCCTAGAAGCCTGGATGTGTGTGTGTGTGTGTGTGTGTGTGTGTATGTTAATTCTGAAGCACAGAGGACTTTAGTAAGCAAGACATGTGTGATCCAGTTTGGTTTTCCTTTTCTCCTTTTCCCATCTTTTAGGAACACCAGTCTTAATCATCAGGGGTAAATATTTGAGGCTTTTTTCTGTCTGTGTTATTTCCCAGAATTTTCTTTTCTTCACAGATGAAGATTCTTTCAGAAGAGGTATCTTCAGTAAAATAGCTACCATTTCAATACAAAATAAAATAATCTCACTACACAATAATATGCAATGGTTCATTAAATTGAAAACAAAAAAGTACAAACTTCCCTGGTGGTCCAATGGTTAAAACTTCTTCTAGTGCAGAGGGTGTGGATTTGGTCCCTGGTCAGGGAACTAAGATCCTACATGACTTGTAGCCAATAACCAAAACATCAAACAGAAGCAGGATTGTAACAAATTCAATAAAGTCTTAAAAAACTAAAAATTAATTAATTAATTTTAAAAAAGCCACCCTAGCTTAAAATGAAACAGCCATCACTCAGAAGAAAAGTGAGATGGTTCTGTGATAACAGTGAACCCGATTATCTAAAATATCCTGCCAGATTCTTGAACAGTTTGCTTCTATCTTCGTATATATTTTATCTTTATTAGGGAAGTTGATGAAGCCTTTGATGTCCCCAAAAAGCAATATGGGATGAATTAAACATCATTTTCACAGTCATGTGTGCAGATTTGGACTTCAGAATTCTTTTTTTTCAAGTTCAGCCAACCAGTGTCCAAAGCAGATTTCCATATTATTAACATCTTCTCCCACATATTTCTTTCCCAGCCTGATACCTTATCCTGATTAATGGACTAGTAGCAGGGACTACTTTTTTAAATGATGTTTTGCTTAAAGCATCTGTTTATGTTTCAACAAAACAAATACAGTCGGGCGTATTAAGGAATATGGTGTTTTAGAAACAAAGAAAACAACCAAGATTAGAGGAAAGTTAACTGTTCCCTCGGGAGAAACCCTGGTGGTTAAACTGTTTCATCAGCAACAATGCAGAAATTGTTTTAATGGTGTTTTGAGTATCTTATTCGAGAAAAAAATAATACCCAAGCTCACAAAATACGAAGGTTGAAATCAAGGCTATCCATTTGGAAAACCGACATTTATTGAGAGCAGTATTTCATAAAGTCTGTTGAAGCTAGTATGGTGAGCATATAGACACTTAATGATGTACCTACATACTTTGAAATATTTTTCCTTCTAAACAGGTTACTAGTACTGAGAGCAATTAATATGATTCAGGAACTGGACAGTGTTTTACGTTTTAGGGCTGGGTTCTTTGGGTAAAAACCACACTTCAAAGCTTATTTAATAACACTCAAAGAGAAATCACACAGGGAACAAAACTGAAGTCTTCTATCTACATATGAGTTGAAGGACACCTACGGAGTTTGTCTTAGCTTTCTCTTCTCCATTAACAATACAGCATCCTTTTTTTTTCCTATTTTTATGTCCCAGGCTCAGATAAAAACTTTACCTCTCCTATTATTTTTTGAAGGGTAGGGAGAGGCCTTTCCCTCACGTAGTAAAATATGCAGCAGCTTTTCCCTGTCCGTTAAAAACGGTCGTCATTAAATGCACACTGCCATTGCTACATTACCTTGGAGAAACTTCCAGATTTAAACAGCCAGGGCGGGATCCACCTTGGGCAGAACATCCACGTTAGAGGCTTTACTTGCTTTTCTCCTTTGGTCCCAACTACAGCTTAGTGTCCTTCCATTAAAGGCTTTGGTTTGCCTCTATAAAGGCTGTTTGTTGCAGCCTGTGTTGGGGGCAGAAGTTCTTTAGTAAAACTTGTCATTATTTATGTACTAGAAAGGAAAACCTTGACTATTAAATTAATTAGAATGTGACCTGAAAAGGAATATTTTTGATCAGTGAAAACAGAAGTCTTCGGGTAAAGGGGGAAAAAAGGCAGAAAGGTTCAAAATACAGAGCTGCATTGTTTGCAGAAAGCCTGCTGCTTCCTTTATGCCTAGCTGAACCATGCCAGGAGCCCTCTTGAATTTCTACAAGAATACAGTTTCAGATCATCTGCATTCAGGGCCAGAGTCATGGCCCTGGAACCGATAATTGCCTCTGACAGGATTTAATTACCTTCTCTAGGACCTTTTCTCTGTTTGATTGGAGACCACCCCCTGCCTCCGATCAAATCAGACAGTAATAACACGCTGAAGCGCAGCAGCCAATCACGAGTCAAGTCTGAACAGTGACCTTGCTGAGTCGAAGCTGATTGGTGGTGTCAGCCTTGTCAACGGTGTCAGGGAACCGTCAGACAAGAAAGAGCGAGGGGGGAGCCGAGGAGAGCGAGGGGAGATAAGAGAGCAGCATTAATGCTAATGGAGGCTGTCAGCATTCAAGGCTTCAGGCTGCCTTACAAGCGGCCTTGCACAAAACAAAAATATTAGCCAGCAAAAACAAAAATTGCCTCCAGTTTGGAATCTATTAGGTATAATTCTTCTATCACATATGAGTTGAAGGACACCTACGGAGTTTGTCTTAGCTTTCTCTTCTCCATTAACAATACAGCATCCTTTTTTTTTCCTATTTTTATGTCCCAGGCTCAGATAAAAACTTTACCTCTCCTATTATTTTTTGAAGGGTAGGGAGAGGCCTTTCCCTCACGTAGTAAAATATGCAGCAGCTTTTCCCTGTCCGTTAAAAACGGTCGTCATTAAATGCACACTGCCATTGCTACATTACCTTGGAGAAACTTCCAGATTTAAACAGCCAGGGCGGGATCCACCTTGGGCAGAACATCCACGTTAGAGGCTTTACTTGCTTTTCTCCTTTGGTCCCAACTACAGCTTAGTGTCCTTCCATTAAAGGCTTTGGTTTGCCTCTATAAAGGCTGTTTGTTGCAGCCTGTGTTGGGGGCAGAAGTTCTTTAGTAAAACTTGTCATTATTTATGTACTAGAAAGGAAAACCTTGACTATTAAATTAATTAGAATGTGACCTGAAAAGGAATATTTTTGATCAGTGAAAACAGAAGTCTTCGGGTAAAGGGGGAAAAAAGGCAGAAAGGTTCAAAATACAGAGCTGCATTGTTTGCAGAAAGCCTGCTGCTTCCTTTATGCCTAGCTGAACCATGCCAGGAGCCCTCTTGAATTTCTACAAGAATACAGTTTCAGATCATCTGCATTCAGGGCCAGAGTCATGGCCCTGGAACCGATAATTGCCTCTGACAGGATTTAATTACCTTCTCTAGGACCTTTTCTCTGTTTGATTGGAGACCACCCCCTGCCTCCGATCAAATCAGACAGTAATAACACGCTGAAGCGCAGCAGCCAATCACGAGTCAAGTCTGAACAGTGACCTTGCTGAGTCGAAGCTGATTGGTGGTGTCAGCCTTGTCAACGGTGTCAGGGAACCGTCAGACAAGAAAGAGCGAGGGGGGAGCCGAGGAGAGCGAGGGGAGATAAGAGAGCAGCATTAATGCTAATGGAGGCTGTCAGCATTCAAGGCTTCAGGCTGCCTTACAAGCGGCCTTGCACAAAAACAAAAATATTAGAGAACTCATACAAGTCTAAAATATTCAGAAGGGGAGCATTTGCGCTTCTCCAGTTTGGGGAATCTATTCAAGGTATAATTCACATGCAATTCAGATCCAGTGACAGATATGTGTGCATGATGTGACAGAATAATTTTCATGAGAAGAGAAAGCCCCCATAAAACTTAGCCAGATGAATTGGGAGGAGGGGGAGCGGTTAAACTAACTGCTCCATGACTTTTTGTTGTCTTTAAAAAAAAAAAAAAAAACTCGAGCCTTGAGAATGCTGGTACTTAGGATGCACCACAAAACTCTGCTTTTAATATTAACCTGACTTAGCAGTCACTGTATTATTTATGACCACTTCAGTGTGGGATCTAAGCCCACCTATAATGTTAACAAAGAATAATACATTCATTAAATGGCCAGTCTTTATGTGCATATAGTTTTAAGATAATTTATAGTAATGGCATAATTCTGGTCACCTGCAAAAAATAGTTGAACTAAGCTATAAAATTTGGTTAACCTCTATTTTGTCAAAAAAAAAAAAAAGTTCTTTTCTGCAGAAAACAACACCAAGGCATCAGCGAGTTATGTAGAAAGTCTGATATAAAATAGTAATAAATCAAGATTTGGAAGAGAAGTAGAATGCATTATTAGGAATATACCAATTTGGAGTTTAATTTATTCATTATATTTGTCTATAAATAATCTCCCCATAGCATTTGTTTCTGAGGCATCTACCTCTTTGCAAATGTAGCAACTAATATAAAAAACTAGATTTAGAAATAGAATGCTTATAGTGATTAACAGCATTTTCATGTCTTTCAATCATTTATAAAAATGTCTAACCTCTCTCACACACACACAAAAAAAACCACGGACATTTTGTAAATGATTCCTGGACTTTCAGAATATTGTTTTTAAAAATGATATGAGCTGATTCAAGTTTAAGACAAACTTTTGCCACATGTATACAAATAAACATTTCTTCAAGTGACTTCCAGCTTCACCAAGGAATTTTACCTAAACAGCCATTACAGAAGTGGATTCAGTGTTTTTGACTTCTATTCTATTCTTTACACAACTATCCCCAGCAAAATATGTTTTTAAAGAAAGAATGGAATCTTTTCCTATTTGCCTACATTCTTTTCCTTTATAGTCATGGAATTTAAAACATAGTTAACATATAAACAAATCATAGTTTTCTATACCGGATCAAAATTTATGATGAATATGTTAAGGTGATCATAGTTATTTCAACTTTTAAAAAAAGCTACCTATAACAACCTACAGGGATGTGGAGTTACTTTAAAAAGATTGTATATTTCCAGAGACTCATGGTTAAAATAACTCATCTAGGGAGAAAACCTGTCTTACATAGAAAATTGGAGGCTTAGAGTCCAGTTCCAGCTTTGCTATTGACAATCTGTCCAGTTTGAGCCAAGTCACTTTGTCGTCATGCGTTTTGGTTTCCTTGACTATAATAGGCAGTTAACAGGAGGTTACCTAAAGAATTGAAAGTATGTAGAGTATGCCTGTAATTAGAATGTAGACAGGATAACAGTTTTCTAGCTTCCTGGAAACACTGTTCAAGGCTGTTTTCTCTCTGTCTCTACTCCTTCAAGCTCCATTCTATCACATACCCTCACCACCATTCAACACACACGTACGCTGACAAATATTTTGACAAATATTGAGAGATATGTAATATGTCATCACTAACAGTGTCAGGACCATAACCCAAATTTGCTAAATCTTATCCCTAGATTCTTTCTGACTCCACTGTTTGTTCCACCTGGAACTAACACTGTTTTTTGGTACTCAGATAAGTGTTGATCATTTACTGTGTTGGGTTGAAGCATAGTCTGTGGTTAAACTCCATATATATCATGAATCATACTTGGACAAGAGAGCCAATGCTTAACAAATGTTTTTAAAAGAGACTGTGCAAAAGTAAACAGGTCTAGTCATTGTATGATTACACATCAACTTGAATTTTGGGCCACTTGGGTTTTTATCCCTAATTCTAGCATATGTGGAGCTCTGAAAATTAGGACAAACTTTATTTAGCTATTTTACAAGGATAAAAAAAAGTATGACAAATGAGCTTATGTGTATTCCAGACTTAACAAGGAAACATAAGAACGTTTAATATGTCTCACAGTGAATAGTCAATAACATTTTATTTCAATCGAAGATACTTTGCTTTTCAAAGGCAATCTACCCCTAGTTGTGAAAGGAAGGGCAAATTTTCATTCTGTCCTCCTAATATCACATCTTCAGCCAGTTTAGATCAGAGCAGCAGCAACAGAAAGGAAGGAAAGAAAAAAAGCCAATAGCATGCCTTATTCATTTCTTTAGCAATGCTATTCTCTCCCTGGAAAGGTGAATAATTAATACCCATCTGACTCCACCTAATTAAATCCACACTTGCTTGTTCTGTTCATTTGAAAATGCTTTCCTTTAGAAAATAGCCTTTGCTTATCTTCTCAGTTTATATTTCTTAAATGGACACTTTTGGAATTAAAGAGATTCTATCTTGGTTTTGAAAAGCTTTCCCCTTTTTTGTGCTAATCATTAGGAATCAATGGCAAAGTTTACTATTTTTTCAAAATGGGAGACAGGATATTAACCAATTGCTAGGTATAGAGTCTTATAAAACAGATAGTCAAACCTCCTGTAATCCTAGATTATGTCCTTTTTTTTTTAAGAGATGAAAGAAAGTCTTTTCTCCCTTTAAAACCTGAACACACAATGACAAATAAAGAGAAATCGTACACCAAATCCTGAGGTAAACCTCAGTTGCTATTTCAGAATGATCTTTGCATAATCTGAGTTACACAACAGAGTGACTCTAATTGCAAATTCAATCACCTCTTGACTGAGGCTCAGAAATCAATTCCCAGTAAAATATGACACCCAGTCATTCAAAACAATAGAATAGTCAATATTTCACCATCAGCATTCTAGTTAGGACCTATTTCAATACAATACAAATTCAATTTTTTACTGTGACTAGCAAACCCGTTCTATTCCATGTAGTCTTGTCTAACACTCCCAATAATCAAAACCCATGATAGAAAGTTAAAGAAAATCACGAGATCTCCAAAAGTTGGTGAGAGAATTTCAGAGAATTCTGATCCAGACTTCTGATCTTTTCCTTAATTAGTACCGATTGTCAACTTTACTTGTGTCCTCATGGTGTGGGAATTTAAATTTAGACGGGTATCATCCCAGTGAGGCCAACTTTATTTAGCTATTTTACAAGGATAAAAAGTATGACAAATGAGCTTATGTGTATTCCAGACTTAACAAGGAAACATAAGAACGTTTAATATGTCTCACAGTGAATAGTCAATAACATTTTATTTCAATCGAAGATACTTTGCTTTTCAAAGGCAATCTACCCCTAGTTGTGAAAGGAAGGGCAAATTTTCATTCTGTCCTCCTAATATCACATCTTCAGCCAGTTTAGATCAGAGCAGCAGCAACAGAAAGGAAGGAAAGAAAAAAAGCCAATAGCATGCCTTATTCATTTCTTTAGCAATGCTATTCTCTCCCTGGAAAGGTGAATAATTAATACCCATCTGACTCCACCTAATTAAATCCACACTTGCTTGTTCTGTTCATTTGAAAATGCTTTCCTTTAGAAAATAGCCTTTGCTTATCTTCTCAGTTTATATTTCTTAAATGGACACTTTTGGAATTAAAGAGATTCTATCTTGGTTTTGAAAAGCTTTCCCCTTTTTTGTGCTAATCATTAGGAATCAATGGCAAAGTTTACTATTTTTTCAAAATGGGAGACAGGATATTAACCAATTGCTAGGTATAGAGTCTTATAAAACAGATAGTCAAACCTCCTGTAATCCTAGATTATGTCCTTTTTTTTTTAAGAGATGAAAGAAAGTCTTTTCTCCCTTTAAAACCTGAACACACAATGACAAATAAAGAGAAATCGTACACCAAATCCTGAGGTAAACCTCAGTTGCTATTTCAGAATGATCTTTGCATAATCTGAGTTACACAACAGAGTGACTCTAATTGCAAATTCAATCACCTCTTGACTGAGGCTCAGAAATCAATTCCCAGTAAAATATGACACCCAGTCATTCAAAACAATAGAATAGTCAATATTTCACCATCAGCATTCTAGTTAGGACCTATTTCAATACAATACAAATTCAATTTTTTACTGTGACTAGCAAACCCGTTCTATTCCATGTAGTCTTGTCTAACACTCCCAATAATCAAAACCCATGATAGAAAGTTAAAGAAAATCACGAGATCTCCAAAAGTTGGTGAGAGAATTTCAGAGAATTCTGATCCAGACTTCTGATCTTTTCCTTAATTAGTACCGATTGTCAACTTTACTTGTGTCCTCATGGTGTGGGAATTTAAATTTAGACGGGTATCATCCCAGTGAGGCCAACAGTGGTGTTGACTGGGGAGTAAGGTATAAAGAGGGTAAAGAAGATCCAATTGGTCTAGAATCTAATCTGAGACTGTAGGGTCCTAGAGTTTACTGCATTTCAGCAAATGAATGGAAATTGCTGCACAGTTTCCAGTGGACCTCACTTTGACATCATTTTCTCCAGCTCTGAAAGACAAGATAGAACCCAGATATAGAATTAGAAACCAAATCTTAATAGAAAACAGGTAAACGGACAGTTTTCAGTCAATAAGAGTTTTCAAGACAAAAATTCCCTAGTTATGACTTATTTTTACTTCTCATTTAATGACCTTATCAATTCCTCTGACTGCCAAGAACTCTATTTCTCTTTCTCAAATCTAAACTCCCAGATACTAAGGCAGAATTCTCATTTTTCAGCTTGAAGTTTTACTAAAGAAATACTCAAGACTTAAATTGTTTTGTCAGACTATTGTCACTATGATAACAATGTTGGGGTTTGTCTGTATGTTTGGAAAGAGGGTGTTTCTAAAAAGAATACATCTGATTAAATGTACTGTTTATTTACTTTCAGATTCACATTTTTGAAAACTTGCACACAAAAGGCTTGGAAATGCATCCAAAATGAGAAACTCCAGTCAACTGATTACTCAGCTGGCAAAATGGAAATTTCAAGTTGCATAGACAGCTAATTGTGGCCTGCCTCTGGAATGACAGGTCTATAATTTTTAGTTTTGTCTGCATTGAAAGCCAGTCACCTTGACACTCAGTGCTCCATTATCCACCGACCACCAACCATATGATGATATTCAAGCAATGACGGGCTCTTTCCATTATGGGTGGTGAAGCACATGGAGTTTTATTTGAATGAAGCTGTCCTGAGAAAAAAAGAAATCCAGGTGTCTACTCCTCGCCATGAGCAACAATGACACTGAAGCACCTTTAATTCCAGAGGAGCAACTTCTTTGTTCTTATACAATAACAACCATCAGTTTTTCTTTGGTATTCATCGCTAACCTCCTGAAAGTGCTTTAATGTGTCAGATCCTAAACTTTAAAAAACAAATTTGGCCTTTTAATGTCCCCATTAAACTACATTATCCTAGCAGAACTTGAAACCTAGTTAAAACCTGCATCCTAGAGAAAATGTAAATTATTTGTTCTTTGGCCTTTGTTTTCCCTACAAGTTATCATTTTTGTTGTTTCAAGGCCTTACAGGTAGCTGAAATATTGTTGACCCAGGATGATGAAATTGTAATGTTAGTTATGGATGAATTTCAGCTTGTTGACTTTGAAGAAATTTATCACCTCTTTGAGCCTCAAATGAGTAATCTTTAAAATAAAAAAGGTTGAACCACACATTCTCTATAGTCTCTTCTATCTATCCACGTCTGTTCCAATAGTAAGTTCTATAATATTAAAGTCTGATCCACATAATATCGAATAGTGTAACACTTTCTGGCAACAAATAGCAGCGAGCTTCATTCATCAAATAGCGTCACGAAGGTCTATTCAGCTGCAAATGGCCATACCTACTAACTGCAGCGTCAACAGAAAAGTCAGCTAGCTTTCTTCCCTAAAGGAAATTTGGAGGCATATTGTTCAAGGTTCTGTGCAATGGCTCAGTGTTGCTAACAGGGGCCTTGGTGTGGGGCTTCCCTGGTGGTCCAGTGGGTAAAGAGTCCACCTTGCAGTGAAAGTGGCGCTGGTTTGATTCCTGGCCCAGAAAGATCCCACATGCCATAGGGCAGCTGGGCGGTGTGTCCAATTAGGAGCCAGTGCTCTGGAGTGCATGCACCCAGAGTTAGTGCTCTGAAACGAGAGAGGCCACTGCAATGGGAGGCCCACACATGCCAAAGAATAAAGATGGATGAAAACAAATGATGACTTAGAGGCAAAAAAAAAAAAAAAACCTTAAAAAAGAGCCTTGGTGTGACTCTCTCTGTCCTTGGTGTGGAATTTTCATCCTTTGATATGATTTTGTTGTTGTTTTGCTTAGTTGCTCAGTCACGTCCAACTCTTTTGCGACCCCATGGACTGCAGCCCTCAAGACTCCTCTGTCCTTGAAATTTCCCATGCAACTGGGTTGCCATTTCCTTCTCCAGGGGATCTTTCTGACCCAGGTGTCAAACCCACATCTCCTGCATTACAGGTGGAGTTTTACCACTGAGCCAGCTGGGAAGCCCTTGATGTCATTTACTAGTTATAATATGGCTGCAGCATCTCCAAACATCCAAGCTTCAACAAATACGAACCTGAAATGCTTCATGCTAAGTGATCAAAGCCAAGAATAAAAAGAACAGTACTATATGATCTCACTTATAAGTGGAATCTAAAAAAGTCACACTCAGGACTTTCTCAGTGATTAAGACTCTGCTTTCCAATGCAGGGGATGCAGGTTTAATCCTGGTTAGGATCTTAGATACCACATCCAGAGGAATGCAGCCAAAACCTTATTTAAAAATTAAAATAGATAAATCTCAATCAAATAACCATAGAGTAAAAAGATGGTTGGTCAGTGGCTGGAGGGTAAGGGAAATGGAGAGCCTATTGGTCAAAGGGAACAAAGTTTCTATCATATGTTGATTAAGTTCTAGTGATTACGTTGAATAATACTGTACTGCATACTTGAAATAGGTACGAGAGAGTTCTTAAGCATTCTTAATGCAAACACACACTCACCAAAAAGTTCTGACTTGATTGTGATAATCATTTCACAATATACATGTATATTAAATCATCATGTGTCATAGATATTAAAAAAAGAAATCATATTGTACAGCCTATATACATACAATTTTATTTGTTAACCACACCTTTATAAAGCTAGGAAAAAGTTAGTTAAAAAATTTTAGTAAAAAACCATGGCTACGAGAGAAAATATCCCTTACAAATTCTTAAGAAGGAAGGAGGAAACTGAAAAGAGGGCTTGTCAATGATCAGAAAGCAAAAACTTACCCAAAGGCCTGTCTGTGGAATAATACGCATATATCCTCCTCTTAGCACTGAGAACCAATGAGTGTTAGTTTATAGGACAAAAGGACTTTGCAGATATGACTAAGGATCTTGAGTGAGAGATGATTCTGAATTAACTAAGTGATCTCTGTGTGTAATCACAGGGTCCTTAAGAGAAGAAGGAAGAAAGTTTGACATGAAGGAGGAATGGCTCAAAGAATGAATGACAGGAAGTTGGAGTGTTGTGAAGAAAGAGTCACAAGCCATGAAATCAAATGGCCTCCAGAAACTAGAAAAGGCAAGGAGATGGATTATCTCCTGGAGTTACCAGAAGGAACAACTCTGCTAACATCTCAACTTTAAACTAATGAGACTAACTTCTTCTGGCATCTGGAATTTTAAAAGGCTATGTCTGTGTGCTAAGGCACTGAGTTCGTGGTAGTTTGTAACAGCAGCAACAGGAAATTCATGTTGAGCATCTGATTGGCCAGATATAGGCCTTTCCTTGACCCAAGGGAGGCTTAGGAGAATAAGTCGCTGGTAAACAGGAAGAAAACAGGCATGACTGTATTAGGCTTATTTTGATTCAAGTTCTGGGTCTGGATATGTTACAAGCCACAAACAAACTGGAATTCTATTATCACGTCAGTAGGATCTGCCATCTCAAGGTTCAAGAAAATGTTCAAGAAAATCTCAAGAATTTTGAGATTATTTCGCCACTTTGAGATTATTGTGATATGCAACCACAGTATGTACTAAGTGCCTAGTCACTCAGTTTGAAACTTCAGTGACTTGTAAAGTTCTCCTTGGTCTCAGTCCAGCTTATCTTCCGTGCTATCTCCCATCATCCTCTAGGGATCTAGCCTTACTGGTTTTTCAGCTTTTGTTACAAATTAGGCTTTCTTCCTCAAAGTCACCCCAGCAGGCACTCAATTTGCTTTCCTTGAAAATATCCCTGACTCAACGCAACTGTTACATTATTTTTACATTCTTAGCTAAATTCCACTGACTTTTCAACTCTCTACTTAAACAGCAGTTCTTCAACATCATCTTCCCAATCACCTCTTACTAAATTAACAGCCTTACTAAATTACTAACAGTAGTAACCAGTCTTAAAAGTATTAGTTGCACAGTCGTGCCCAACTCTTTGAGCATGGACTGTAGCCCTCCAGGTTCCTCCATCCATGGGATTCTCCAGGCAAGAATACTAGAGTGAGTAGTCATTCCCTTCTCCAGGGGATCATCTTCACCTGGGGATCAAACCTGGACCTCCAGGACTGCTAGCCTCTGAGCCACCAGATTGCATAAAAGATGTTCACTTAACATCCTGTATGTAATCATAAGACTGACAATTACTCCTTTGATGTTGTATTCTCCATCAGTCCAACATATCGCCCCCTCAACCGGATCTAACAATAGAGGAACATCCTTGGGTCTAGGCCAAGAAGTGACATCAGCTCTGTTGGCTTGCAAGGGAACAAAACATAAAAAAAGTGATGCAGTTTTTCCTTTCTGTCTCACTGCTATAGTCTGAATGTTCGTATCTCCCTCTCACCCCAGAATTTCATAATATGAAATCCTAATGTCTGATGTGATGATATTAGGAAGTGGGGTCTTAGGCAGATGCTTAGGTCATGAGGATGTGGTCCTTTTGAGTGGAATCAGTGCCTTTGTAAAAGCTTCCAGAAGGCCTGAGCCACTATGAAGTAACAGAAAATACATCAACTAGTCTCTGTCCCTGCTTCATGGTACAGAGCCCTTAAAATCCTTCTAACTTCCTAAATGAAAAATATATTAGAAACATCTAGAGTAGCATCTTCTGTTCTAATATTGGGTCTTTCCCAGGAGGGAAAGCAATGGGAATCTCTGATTTGTAGCCACATTGAACAAAGGGTGTGGGTGACCTAGAGACCCACTACTTACCATTGAAATCTGAAGTGGTGGGAAGGGTAGGAGGCTGTCTCATGGGACTGAGACCTTCACCTGTAGAGTCTGTGTTAACTCTAGCTAGTGTTAGAGTTGAACTGAATTGCAAGACATTTAGCTAGTGCCACAGAGCACTTTTTGGTATGAAGGGAAAGAATCCATATATCTAGCATCAGGAGTATTGTGAGTATGACAGCATGAGAGTCAGGGAGAAACACAGAGTATGTGAGCTTCTCCTTTCTATCCCCCTTCCACCATGTGAGGGCACATCACCCATTACAAACCAGGAAATGGGCCCTGACAAGAACAAAACCATGCTGGTGCCTTTATCTGAGGCTTCCAGACTCCAGAACTATGAAAAATAAATTTCTCTTGTTTATAAACCACACAGTCTATAGTATTCCATAGTATCCCAAACCAACTAAGACACTCACCATGAAAGCACTGATGTTTCCATGGTGGATTGAACAGTCTATCTCTTAGTTTCAAACATTTTCTCTGACATATTTGTTATCATAGTTCCTAGCAGCATGTCAACTGTCAAAAAGGAGTCACTTGTGAGAGAATATGCTAGAAACTGAGGTCTTGAAAAATGCTCTTTCATGACTTCCCTGGTAACCCTGTGGCTAAGACAGTGCTTTGACTGCAGGGAATGTGGGTTTGATTCCTGTGAAGGGAACTGAGATTCCACATGTTATGTGATGTGGTCAAAAAGTAGGAAAAAAAGAGAGAAGAATGGAAAAGAAAAGTGCTCCTTCTGCCCTCACAAAGCTCCATCTGCCTTACTGGCCACTCCATAGACAGACCTAGGCTCAAAGTGCTCTTTGGAGAAATAATATTTATTGAGTTAAGGCACAAAAGGAAGTCCTGATGCCATGGAAGTGAACCAGATGGGAGCCTAGCCAACATGTCAGTCAAACACACCAGACTGCACAGGCCTGTACTTCTTAAAATTTGGTCCACTGACCGCTTGCATCAGAAACTCTTGCAAGTGCTTATTTTAGAAGAGTATTCTTAGACCTCACCTTAGAACTATTGAATCAGATTTTCTTTGGGATAAATGATTTGAGACCAGTCAAAGTGAAGAATCATTGCCATAAACTGAAAACAAAAATGAACAATTCAAAAATAAAATAAAATAAAAAATAAAAATAGACAATTCTAACTTTGTAAGTCAAATTTTTGTTCTCATTTACTTACTTCATACAGACACTCACTCTTTCTTCCTCATATGTTTAGCATGATGCTTTACAAGTGTTAACTATCACATCAGATGAGCAATTCCAGAATCTTCATCTATTCCTATACAGCCATAGAACTAGCATCAGGAGTATTGTGAGTATGACAGCATGAGAGTCAGGGAGAAACACAGAGTATGTGAGCTTCTCCTTTCTATCCCCTTCCACCATGTGAGGGCACATCACCCATTACAAACCAGGAAATGGGCCCTGACAAGAACAAAACCATGCTGGTGCCTTTATCTGAGGCTTCCAGACTCCAGAACTATGAAAAATAAATTTCTCTTGTTTATAAACCACACAGTCTATAGTATTCCATAGTATCCCAAACCAACTAAGACACTCACCATGAAAGCACTGATGTTTCCATGGTGGATTGAACAGTCTATCTCTTAGTTTCAAACATTTTCTCTGACATATTTGTTATCATAGTTCCTAGCAGCATGTCAACTGTCAAAAAGGAGTCACTTGTGAGAGAATATGCTAGAAACTGAGGTCTTGAAAAATGCTCTTTCATGACTTCCCTGGTAACCCTGTGGCTAAGACAGTGCTTTGACTGCAGGGAATGTGGGTTTGATTCCTGTGAAGGGAACTGAGATTCCACATGTTATGTGATGTGGTCAAAAAGTAGGAAAAAAAGAGAGAAGAATGGAAAAGAAAAGTGCTCCTTCTGCCCTCACAAAGCTCCATCTGCCTTACTGGCCACTCCATAGACAGACCTAGGCTCAAAGTGCTCTTTGGAGAAATAATATTTATTGAGTTAAGGCACAAAAGGAAGTCCTGATGCCATGGAAGTGAACCAGATGGGAGCCTAGCCAACATGTCAGTCAAACACACCAGACTGCACAGGCCTGTACTTCTTAAAATTTGGTCCACTGACCGCTTGCATCAGAAACTCTTGCAAGTGCTTATTTTAGAAGAGTATTCTTAGACCTCACCTTAGAACTATTGAATCAGATTTTCTTTGGGATAAATGATTTGAGACCAGTCAAAGTGAAGAATCATTGCCATAAACTGAAAACAAAAATGAACAATTCAAAAATAAAATAAAATAAAAAATAAAAATAGACAATTCTAACTTTGTAAGTCAAATTTTTGTTCTCATTTACTTACTTCATACAGACACTCACTCTTTCTTCCTCATATGTTTAGCATGATGCTTTACAAGTGTTAACTATCACATCAGATGAGCAATTCCAGAATCTTCATCTATTCCCCTATACAGCCATAGAACTAGCACACTATTTATGCCACAGAATAGCTTGCTCTTGGGGAACTGTGTTTCATCTAATTTCTTACAATTAATGAATAAGTCCTATCAGTTTTAATGGTGTTATCTCAGGCCTACATTTTGACATAAATTATTTATCCTACTAATTTAATGGCAAACAGTCACCAAGGTGAGCTTAAGGCAGTAATTTCACATGTATATTGGTTATAGGTTAATTATTTAGGTGCCACAGCTAGCTTTGAGATAATGAACTCTCCTGGGCAGACACCATAAAATACATTCCTCAGCTTAAAAAAAAAAATGTTTAATGTTTTAAAATCTCTCATGCTGAGGTTTATGTAGCTTCTGAGTTGTACTGAAATTTTAGGGAAGAGTCACAAAATGTTTATACCAAGTGAAAGACAGAGAAGAAACTGGGGATGAAGGAAAAAAGAGCAAGTCTATTTGCAAATCTTTATATGAAAATTCTGAAAATTGGTGGTGGCTTTGGTCAAAGAATTACGGGACTTAAAAAAATTAAATGCCCACATTTTAGAGCATGTCAAAAATTTTGAAGTCTTTTAAATTCCCTTCATTAGTACTATATAGATGTAATATTTGTAGTATTTCAAAATTAATTTTTATTGGAGTATGGTTGATTTACAATATTGTGTTAGAGTCTGCTGCACAAAATAGCAAATCAGTTATACATATATATACATACATTTTCTTTTATATTCCAGTCTTATGTAGATCATTGCAGAGTATTGAATAGAGTTCCCTAGACAGTAGGGTCCTATTAGTTGAATTTTAGAGCATATCATATTTTTAAAGTCCTTTAAATTCTTTTATTTGCACTATATAGCCTTAATATTTATAGTATTTTTAGATTAATTTTTATTGGAATATAGTTGATTTACAATGTTTTGTTAGATTCTGCTGTATAGTAAATTAGTTATATATATCTATCTATATATATATATATATACTCAGTTATATAAATAGTTAGTGATATATATATATATATATATATATATATATATATTCTTTTTTATATATTCTATTCCCATATAGGTTATTGAATAGTACTGAACAGACTTCCCTATACAGTAGGTTCTTAGTTATCTATTTTATATATAGTAGTGTGTATATGCCAATTCTAGTCTCCCAGTTTATCCCTCCCCTCTCACTTCCCCTGGTAATCATAAATTTGTTTTCTACATTTGTGACTCAATGGACTAAAGACCTAAATGTTAGATCAGACACTATAAAATTTTTAGAGGAAAACACGGGCAGAATATTTATAGTAACTTGTGCTCAATTCAATGATTCATTCATTTAATCATGAGTTTAAAAAGAAAAGGGGCCCAATTATTTTGATACAAGAGTGGTTCTCAACCACTACGAGGTGACATCAGAATACTCTGAATCGTCTTCAGGATTGTGCCAAAGTTTGATCACTTAAACTTTTGCTATGTACAAAATAGGGTATATACAATGAAATCAAAGAGAGATTGAACAGTCTATGCAGTGTGACATATTGCAGAATGAAATCCCTGAGCAATAAGAGATACAGTATTAATCCACAGCTGTTGAGTAATTGTATACTTACTGAAAAGTTTGAGACTTTTTCTTCCTGTGTATAAATCAGCAGGTTAAATCTTTCTATCAAATAGCCACACAAGGCTGAAGCACTGGCCGATGAACACAGTGACACATAGTGATAGATATATATTAATATCTTCAAATATTCTGGCACAAGTTCTATGCTAAAAACCCAAAAAGTTGAAAATATGGCCAAACAGAGGGATGAGAGCTAAGGCACGGATACGCCCAATATTTAAAGACAAAGAAGAGGATCTCTTACTCTGTTGCTTTGAGTAGTTGAAATTATCGAAGAACATAATGCAATCTATGTGGGCAGTTAATTTCTTTTTTTCCAAATAACCAGGAAAATAGTGAGCAGAAAGTTAGTTCCCTTGAGAAGAAAGCACACAATATGTTTCAGTATTTCTGCTCAAATAATCAAAGATCCATCACCCCATCATGTGGATGCCCACATCATCTCCATCTGTTTTCCCTGCATAATAATTAGGCATATTTCCCCTTGTCTTCTAAGGCTAAGAGGCATATTATAAATGTTAACAGGCCAACATTTCACCTCTGCAAATCTGACTGCATTTAGGCAATGTGAGAAATGCAAACATTTCAACAGCTGATGCCAGTATAAATCCAAAAACTCTCATATATGTGTCATTCTCTTGACCCATAATCTTCAGGAAATCCTTTCAGCTCTTCTTCCCTGGTGAAATCATTATTTTCTCCCTTGTCCCTTTGCTTCACTCAGCACTTAGCATGAATCTCAAATCTATGGCCCTCTTCTGTAGAAGCCCAGCGCCCTTCATGCTTCTGTTTCAATCTCTCATATTCACCAGAGTTTCTGTAAAGGTCTGATAAATTCTCAGTTTTTGGATGAGCAACAGATGAGCTCTGCAGTTTATACAGTATCTTTGGAGCATTCTATATGCATGCTTCATTTTAGTTTTTTGTTTATTTTGATTTTTGCTCCTGGGCATATTCATATTTTTCAGAAACCATTTAAAACGTTCTTGAAAAACAAACTATCGTTTCAGTTCTCTGTGTTTTCTAAGACTCTTACTGTGACTTACCGTAGGATTAACCATCTATGTAATTTTTAATGCCCTTAAATAGCACCGTTTTTTTTCTCCTATATGTTAATGTCTTATAATGGATGGTAAGATTATATAAGATTTCAGCATTTACGCAACTTTAGACCTGGAATGCACATAGCTCTTTGATGAACAACTCTTGGTCCCAGAGGATGGGTCCAGCTTCTTTGCAGGATTTAAGATCTAATTTCAGCATGAAAGATTGGAAAAGTGCCTCCAAAAATAAAACTTTTATTTTTCTTATTCTTAATTGGTTTATAGGATAGCAATGGGTTCAAAATAATAGTAGCAACAATGTACTTGATTGTGTATGCTCATGTATTTATATATGCTTACATATAAATGAAATGAGTAACAACAACAATATAAAGTGTAGGTAGGAGAAATTAGGGAACATTTTGCTTTTACAAAGGGTTTACACTGTAGGTGAAGCAATATAGTGTCATTTGAAAGTGGACACAATAGGTTTCAGTATTTCTGCTCAAATAATCAAAGATCCATCACCCCATCATGTGGATGCCCACATCATCTCCATCTGTTTTCCTGCATAATAATTAGGCATATTTCCCCTTGTCTTCTAAGGCTAAGAGGCATATTATAAATGTTAACAGGCCAACATTTCACCTCTGCAAATCTGACTGCATTTAGGCAATGTGAGAAATGCAAACATTTCAACAGCTGATGCCAGTATAAATCCAAAAACTCTCATATATGTGTCATTCTCTTGACCCATAATCTTCAGGAAATCCTTTCAGCTCTTCTTCCCTGGTGAAATCATTATTTTCTCCCTTGTCCCTTTGCTTCACTCAGCACTTAGCATGAATCTCAAATCTATGGCCCTCTTCTGTAGAAGCCCAGCGCCCTTCATGCTTCTGTTTCAATCTCTCATATTCACCAGAGTTTCTGTAAAGGTCTGATAAATTCTCAGTTTTTGGATGAGCAACAGATGAGCTCTGCAGTTTATACAGTATCTTTGGAGCATTCTATATGCATGCTTCATTTTAGTTTTTTGTTTATTTTGATTTTTGCTCCTGGGCATATTCATATTTTTCAGAAACCATTTAAAACGTTCTTGAAAAACAAACTATCGTTTCAGTTCTCTGTGTTTTCTAAGACTCTTACTGTGACTTACCGTAGGATTAACCATCTATGTAATTTTTAATGCCCTTAAATAGCACCGTTTTTTTTCTCCTATATGTTAATGTCTTATAATGGATGGTAAGATTATATAAGATTTCAGCATTTACGCAACTTTAGACCTGGAATGCACATAGCTCTTTGATGAACAACTCTTGGTCCCAGAGGATGGGTCCAGCTTCTTTGCAGGATTTAAGATCTAATTTCAGCATGAAAGATTGGAAAAGTGCCTCCAAAAATAAAACTTTTATTTTTCTTATTCTTAATTGGTTTATAGGATAGCAATGGGTTCAAAATAATAGTAGCAACAATGTACTTGATTGTGTATGCTCATGTATTTATATATGCTTACATATAAATGAAATGAGTAACAACAACAATATAAAGTGTAGGTAGGAGAAATTAGGGAACATTTTGCTTTTACAAAGGGTTTACACTGTAGGTGAAGCAATATAGTGTCATTTGAAAGTGGACTTGGATTAATTTTAAATGTATATTGCAAACTGTAGGGAAACAAGTAAAAACAGTTTAAAAAGAAAGCTAATATGCTGAGAGAAAATTATAATCATATAAAATATTCAATTAAAACCTTAAAAGGCAGGAAAAGTACAGGAAGACAAAATAGGAACAAGGATAAATACCAACAAATAGAAAAGAGTAGCAAATATGGTATTACTCCAACTATAGCAATAATCATCTTAAATAGCAAATGTCTAAATACATAAATTAAAAACAGAGATTGTCAGGGCTTTCCTGGTGGCTCAGTGGTAAAGGATCTGGCTGCCAATACTGGAGGCATGGGTCGCATCTCTTATTTAGGAAGATCTCACAAGCTACAAAGCAACTAAGCTCATGTGCCACAACTACTGAACCTGTGCTCTAGAGCCTGGGAGCTGCAACACTGAAGCCCGAGTGCCCTAGAGCTCATGCTCCACAGCAAGAGAAGCCATTGAAATGAGAAGTCTTCACACCACAACTAGAGAGTAGCCCCCGCTTTTCCACAACTAGAGAAAAGTCCTTGCATCAAAAAAGACCCAGTATAGCCAAAAATAAATAAAACTATAAAAAGACAGAGATTGTCAGAGTAGATCAAAAAACAATACCCAAATATACTTTTTCTGTAAAAAACTCACTTTATAAAGACACATATAGATTAAAATAAATAGATGAGAAAGACGTATGATTCTGACCCTAATCAGAAGAAAACAGGAGTAACTACAGCCACTTTAGAGCAAACTTCAGAACAAGATTATCAAGAATAAAGGAAAGCATTAGATGTTGATAAGAAGGGTCAACATTCCCATAAGATATATAACAACTCTTAATGTGTATATGCCTGACAACAGAACATCAAAATACATGAGGCAAAAATGTCGATTGTGTATGCTCATGTATTTATATATGCTTACATATAAATGAAATGAGTAACAACAACAATATAAAGTGTAGGTAGGAGAAATTAGGGAACATTTTGCTTTTACAAAGGGTTTACACTGTAGGTGAAGCAATATAGTGTCATTTGAAAGTGGACTTGGATTAATTTTAAATGTATATTGCAAACTGTAGGGAAACAAGTAAAAACAGTTTAAAAAGAAAGCTAATATGCTGAGAGAAAATTATAATCATATAAAATATTCAATTAAAACCTTAAAAGGCAGGAAAAGTACAGGAAGACAAAATAGGAACAAGGATAAATACCAACAAATAGAAAAGAGTAGCAAATATGGTATTACTCCAACTATAGCAATAATCATCTTAAATAGCAAATGTCTAAATACATAAATTAAAAACAGAGATTGTCAGGGCTTTCCTGGTGGCTCAGTGGTAAAGGATCTGGCTGCCAATACTGGAGGCATGGGTCGCATCTCTTATTTAGGAAGATCTCACAAGCTACAAAGCAACTAAGCTCATGTGCCACAACTACTGAACCTGTGCTCTAGAGCCTGGGAGCTGCAACACTGAAGCCCGAGTGCCCTAGAGCTCATGCTCCACAGCAAGAGAAGCCATTGAAATGAGAAGTCTTCACACCACAACTAGAGAGTAGCCCCCGCTTTTCCACAACTAGAGAAAAGTCCTTGCATCAAAAAAGACCCAGTATAGCCAAAAATAAATAAAACTATAAAAAGACAGAGATTGTCAGAGTAGATCAAAAAACAATACCCAAATATACTTTTTCTGTAAAAAACTCACTTTATAAAGACACATATAGATTAAAATAAATAGATGAGAAAGACGTATGATTCTGACCCTAATCAGAAGAAAACAGGAGTAACTACAGCCACTTTAGAGCAAACTTCAGAACAAGATTATCAAGAATAAAGGAAAGCATTAGATGTTGATAAGAAGGGTCAACATTCCCATAAGATATATAACAACTCTTAATGTGTATATGCCTGACAACAGAACATCAAAATACATGAGGCAAAAACTGATAGACTTACAGAAAGAAATAGATGAATGCACTGTTATACAGCTGAGACTTCAACCTTCCTCGGTTAGAAATGGGAAGATTTAACAGGAAAAAAAAAATCAGTAAGGACATAGTTAAACTAAACAGCACCATCAGTCAATAGGATGTAATTAATAGCCCTAGACTACTTCATCGAACACCAGAATACAGATTTTTCTAGACCCTTATGGAACATTCAACAAGACAGACCACATTCTGGGTTACAGAACACATCTTAACAAATTTAAAGGAAGATAAATCATGCAATGTATGCTCTTAGACAGCAATGAAATTAGACTAGAAGTCAGTAACAGAAGTACAGCAGAATTCCAAAGCATATGCAGATTTAACAGACTTCTAAACACACATGTCAAAAAGGAAATCTTAACAAAACTTTAAGAAATATTTTTGACTAAATGAAAAAGAAAAGTAAAACTTATAAAAGTTGTGTGGAATACAAAGTTTAAATAGACATTTAAATCATTAAACCAGCATACTCAAAAGGCAGAAAGATCTAAAATAAATAGTAAGTTTTCATCATAGAACCCCAGAAAAAAAAGAGTGAATTAAATCCAAAGTAAGCAGAGAAAAAGAAATAAAAAAAATTAGAGCATAAATCAATTGAAAAATGGGAAACAATAAAAAAGCTTTTTTTTTTTTTGAAAATATTAGTAAAATTGGTATGCCTCTAGACAAACTAACTAAGAAAAAAAGAAGGTTCAAGTTACTATTACCAGGAATGAAAGACAGAACATTAATACAGAATTTATAGACCTTAAAAGAATAAAAAATAAGTATTATAAATAATTCTATGCCCACAAAATCCATAACTTACATGGAATGTACTGACTCCATGAAAAACACAATCTGCAAAATTTCACATTCAGAAGAATAAACAATCCGAATAATCCTTTGTCTATTAAAAATTGAGTTGATTATTAATCATTCAATCCAATAATCATGCTCCTTGGTATTTACCCAAAGGTATTTACCCAAACGTACATGTCCACACAAAGACCTACACATGTGATGTCTATGACAGCTTTGCTCCTAATTGGCAAAACTTGGAAGCAGTCAACGTGTCCTACAGTAGGTAAATAAATGAAAAACTTTCAGGATAATAGACCATAATTTGAAACTTAAAAAAAGAGCAATCAAGCCATGAAAAGACAAGGAAGAAACTTAAATGCATAATTTGAACTGCATGACTTTGTAGAAAAGGCAAAACTATAGAGGTGATAAAAGATGAGTGGTTGCCAGGGGTTGGGAGGAAGAGAGGGATGCAGAGACAGAGCACAGAGAATCTGGGTACCGTGAAACTACTCTATGCTGTGCAACAATGGTGAACTATGCATTTTTCAAAATCCATATAATGTACGACATCAACAGCTAACCTCAATGTAAAGGAGGTTTAGTCATAATGAAGTGTGGTGGTTTAGCCACTTAGCTGTGTTCAACTCCTGTGACCCCCATGGACTGTAGCCCATCAGGCTCCTCTGTCCTTAGGATTCTCCTGGCAAGGATACTGGAGTGGATTGCCATTTTCACCCATCTATTGTAATGAATGTAGCGCTCTAGTATGGACGTTGATATTGAGGGAAGTTGTATATGTGTGGGAACAGCATGTATATAGGACTTTCTGTGTTTTCTGCTCAGTGTTGTTGTGAACCTAAAAAATACACCATTAATTCAGTGGACAGAGCAGGAAAGTAAATGACTCATCCCACGGTCACAGAACCAAGATAAACATTTAAAGTCAGAGCCCCTGTTTCTCAGTTCAGCATTTTCCCTTTACACCAGGCTCCCATTCTCCTATCAGATTTTATTTTTATTTCTCACTGGAAAAAAAAATTTGTTCTTCATGGGTTCTTTCCCTTATAGAATTTAACTTACCCTTCCATAATTTCCCCACATTCCTCTAGTTACATCCTGATTAAAGCTGTATATATTATTTGTAATGAGAAAATGGGGATTGGACTCCCTTGTACTTCAAAATTTTCCTGAAACTGCATCTTAACGTTTCAGGAGTGTATAGTTGAAACACTCTTTTTCTCTTTTCAGAGTATCTGGTATTTCTTCTCAGGTGCATGTTGCCTTCAGAAACTTCAAGTAGATCATTCCCATGCCAAGAGTTGTTCAGTGTCATAAATTTTAATTTCTTGATTATCTGTTCAAGCATAATCTGTATTTCATTAGTATTACTTATTTCTCCCTAGAGAAAGCTCCAGACATTTTACATCTGTTTCTCATAGTCTGATATAAATAATGATGATAAACTGTACATACAAAAAGACAGTGTACTGTTTCACAATATTTTCTACTATAAGTCTTGTCAATTCAAACCTTTTTTTATTGAAGCTAACATTCTATCTCTTGTAAACTTAGTTGCAAAAGGCATAGTAGACAAATATTGTGAATGGGCATTATTTCCTACCTTTCATATTCAGCATATGCAGACTGTTTATCCTCCATCAGGAAGTTAGCTAATATAAATGTCTGGTGATCTTGATAGAGTTCTCCAGAATTCATTCAACTGAGATTTGAAGAATTAAACTAACCTCTACCTTAAGGCTGGGGCATTATTATGCTGAAACTTGAGATAATGGACGAAATACAAATCCTGTCATTTAACATCCCCCTGAACCTAAACACAAAAGAAAGAAATTTGGAGTCATATTAATATTTCTTTTAAAAAATGAAGTAAAACACATTTGGTATAATTCCCTTTGAGAAATATAATCTGTATTATTTCACTGTATGCTTTACAATTGCAGTTTGTAGGAATATGGAGTTAGGGAAGAGGAAATAAAAACAAAAACAAAGAAGCACTTGGTTTGTTTTTAGTCCTCTCAGAAATCATTAGTTTGGTCATAAAGCATAATAGGATCATGAAACAATCTGAAGGAGAATATTAAGGGAAAAAAAAGAGGAGCAGAGAAAGTCCTGACTGGACAGTGGTATGTAATAGCTCTTTGTTTCCTGGGAGCCAGTAAACCTAGAGAAAAATCATAATTTGCTTCAGTAGGAAAGCTAAGACTATACTATAGGTTTAGGGTCTGTTTTGCTTTGATTTGTCTTGTTTTGTTAAGAGGGTATAGAATAAGGTGGTTCATTTGAGATAGCACCCGATCTAGAATTGAAATTGCTTTATTCCTTCATTCAAAAAAATGTCTATTCAAGGAAATGGCAATTAAGCTGAGATCTACAGGATGCAAAGCAAAAGTAAATGCATTCTAGGTAAAGGAAACATCACATGTGAACGCCTATAGGTATAAAGAGCTTTGAAGAGGAAATGGATCAATGTAGTTACAGTATTAAATCTAAACCAAAAATTGGCATGAGACGTGGTTAGGAATATAAAGCAACGTTTGCAGGTAAGGTCTTGAAAGGCTTTACAAGAAGTCTGAATAATTGTCTTAGAGTCACTAAAGGGCATTTAATGATGGGGGGGCTAGGTTAAACTTTGTATAATGAATACATTAGAGCAGTGGTTCTCAATAGAGGGTTATTTAGTCCCCAAGGGACATTTGGCAATGTATGCAGACATTCTGGGTTGTAATAACTGAGAAGGGAAGGGGGAGATTGCTACTTGTGTCTGGTAGGTAGAGGCCAAGCATTCTTCTGCGCACAGGATAGCTCCTCCTCACCCACCTCCCACAGTCCACTACAAAAAATTATCTGGCCTAAAACGTACATAGCGCTCATTGAAAAACCTCAGACAGATCGAAGGAGGGAACAAAAGATACCATAAAATTAAGTTAAGTTATTCTTTCAGTAGTTTTTGTAAAAGGTGATGGTGTTTACTCAAATGGAGAAGAGTGAAATAGAGACAACTGTATGAATTCCAGATATAGTTTAGAGAAAAACAGATGGAACTAGACTTCTGCTTTTGGCAATGGCAGACTTGATCATTCAAATCATCACTGAAGACTACTAATTCTTTATGTACTCCACATTTTGGAGTACAAGACTTCTAAAAGAAACTCTTAAGGGTAATCAAACAGCTAACACATAAGTAAGAAATCAATACACTAAACTTAGTCAATAGACTAAGATTCAAAGTTTAGATCATATGCCACATTCAAGACACCAGCAAATCAAAAGAAAACAAATAATAATGTTTTGGATCATGAGAGGGATCTAGTTTTGTCCTTGGATAAAAGCAAACAAACAAAATAAAACAAACACACTGTAATAAGAGAATAGAAAGAAAGATAAAGAAACCCAGGGGTGGGGGGAGTAAAAGATGATCAAATATTCAAAAGTACACTGGCCCCTACCTTGTGCACTGCCACACTTCTAGCGTACCTAACAATATTGACAGTTTGTATTAAATAACAAAGGTGTGTGTTTCAGACATTGGTTTCTATGGCAAATAAGTGTAATCAGAAATAATTTTCCTAATTGAAGAAAGTTATGAATGGTGTTTGAATGCAGCATATGATCCACACTTTGGTTTCATGTTACAGAACTCAACTAGTAGCTGAAATGACACTTGTCATATTTGGCATACCTTAGTAAACCCAGTAGTGAGAATTTAACCTTTCAAAGCAACTTGCATATTCTGCATAGTTCTATCCTAAAGTAGTGATGAATGAGTACTTGTTTGATTGTGATGATTTCCCAGAATCTGATTCCAGTATTCAGGAATTATCTAATATAAAGCTAACCCTATATTTTATCATTCATTGGACATGAACTTGGGCAAATCCTGGGAGGTGGTGAGGGACAGGGAAGCCTGGCATGCTGCCGTCATGGGGTCATGGAGAGTCAGACAGGACCTGGAGACTAAACAACAACATATTTTATCAAGTTATCTAACATAAAACATTCTGTCTTCATTCTGTGTCATCTTTAAAACACATTGTCAACTAGTAAAATCTCAGCATAAACTCTGAAAACACAAAGTTAAAGGCATAATAGGTGGATTAAACTGTAATTATGGAGCAATTTATTTGTCAGTATATTTTATAATTTTACAATGTATATAACATTCTAGTTTTAGGGTAGATTCCAGATATAGTTTAGAGAAAAACAGATGGAACTAGACTTCTGCTTTTGGCAATGGCAGACTTGATCATTCAAATCATCACTGAAGACTACTAATTCTTTATGTACTCCACATTTTGGAGTACAAGACTTCTAAAAGAAACTCTTAAGGGTAATCAAACAGCTAACACATAAGTAAGAAATCAATACACTAAACTTAGTCAATAGACTAAGATTCAAAGTTTAGATCATATGCCACATTCAAGACACCAGCAAATCAAAAGAAAACAAATAATAATGTTTTGGATCATGAGAGGGATCTAGTTTTGTCCTTGGATAAAAGCAAACAAACAAAATAAAACAAACACACTGTAATAAGAGAATAGAAAGAAAGATAAAGAAACCCAGGGGTGGGGGGAGTAAAAGATGATCAAATATTCAAAAGTACACTGGCCCCTACCTTGTGCACTGCCACACTTCTAGCGTACCTAACAATATTGACAGTTTGTATTAAATAACAAAGGTGTGTGTTTCAGACATTGGTTTCTATGGCAAATAAGTGTAATCAGAAATAATTTTCCTAATTGAAGAAAGTTATGAATGGTGTTTGAATGCAGCATATGATCCACACTTTGGTTTCATGTTACAGAACTCAACTAGTAGCTGAAATGACACTTGTCATATTTGGCATACCTTAGTAAACCCAGTAGTGAGAATTTAACCTTTCAAAGCAACTTGCATATTCTGCATAGTTCTATCCTAAAGTAGTGATGAATGAGTACTTGTTTGATTGTGATGATTTCCCAGAATCTGATTCCAGTATTCAGGAATTATCTAATATAAAGCTAACCCTATATTTTATCATTCATTGGACATGAACTTGGGCAAATCCTGGGAGGTGGTGAGGGACAGGGAAGCCTGGCATGCTGCCGTCATGGGGTCATGGAGAGTCAGACAGGACCTGGAGACTAAACAACAACATATTTTATCAAGTTATCTAACATAAAACATTCTGTCTTCATTCTGTGTCATCTTTAAAACACATTGTCAACTAGTAAAATCTCAGCATAAACTCTGAAAACACAAAGTTAAAGGCATAATAGGTGGATTAAACTGTAATTATGGAGCAATTTATTTGTCAGTATATTTTATAATTTTACAAACATGTTACTATAATATTAGATAAACACTTATACAAATTGCTGTGTTTTGAAGTGTAATTCACCATTTCAGATGCTCTTCCATGGTTGGGAGCTTTGTTGTTGTTTTTTTTTTTTTTAATCAGAAGTTCATAAAATTGTTTGATGTTTTAAATTATATAATGTGATACATTGATTTTTATTTTCTAAAAATGGTATAAAAATAAACTCATAAAATTTTTCTTAATATTGTCCCATAAAATTAATGGAGTTAAATTGCATTTTGAAGAAGCAGATTTGGTCTTTGGTCTTGATTTTTCTTATGATCTATATGACTTTAAATGTACTGTTTTATTTTTCTGACATTCAGTTTTCTTACCTGCAAATTGGAAAAAAAAAGTTTCAAAAAGTTCTGGTGAGGATTAATAACATTATTATCATTAATGTTTATGAAAAAAGGCCTACTAGAATGCAGACCTTCAAAGAACATCCATTTTCTCTGCTTTTTCCTTGAGTACATTGTGAGCTGCTTCATAAGAATTCACATATTTCCTTAACGTTTGGAAAAATGTGAGATATTCAGGGTTTACTAAATTCTCATTGAGGTGAAATACCGAATAGAAATTTTAGAAGTGAATTAAGACTTTTGTTTTATCTTATTCATTCCTTTGGTTTCTTAAATACCTCCATGTTTTTGCTTAAGGGATATCATTTAAAATAATCTTCTTACTTTAAAATGTATATATATGTATTTGGCTATACTGGGTCTTAGTTACATCACACAGGATCTTTATTTGCAACATTCAAACACTTAATTGAGGCATGTGAGTTCTACCACCCTGACCAGGGATCAAATCCCGGCCCACTGCATTGGGGGCACAGAGTTTTAGTCACTGGAACACCAGGGAAGTCCCATTAAGTAAGTAATATTCTTATTTAAATATTGTCAGACTGGGTTAGATAGCTGTGCCTTATGTTCCCACAAAGCCTCTAATGTTTATCCATTATAATGTTTATCAAGAGGCTTTATAATTATCTATGACTTGGTTGTCCTTTTAACTAGACTATGAAGTCTTTGTAACAATATTATTCACTTTTCTTACATATCTAGAATTTTTCAGAGTACCTAACATGTAGTAGAATCAATAAACATTTATTAGGTAAAATTATTTCCCAATATTCCTGTATGAAATGTGAGATCTGGATCATAAAGGTGGCTGTGCACCAAAGAATTGATGCCTTTGAACTATGATATTGGAGGAGACATTTGATAGTCCCTTGGATTGCAAGGAGATCAGATCCGTCAATCCTAAAGGAAATCAACCCTGAATTCATTGGTAGGACTGATGCTAAAGCTAAACCTCCAATACAGTGGCCACCTGATGCAAAGAGATGACTCATTGGAAAAGACCTTGTTACTGGGAAAAAAGAGAAGGCAGAAGAAGGGGACTGAATTCATGAGGACTGATGCATTAGCTAGAATTGGAAAAAAAAGTTTAAAGCTAGGATTAATAACATTATTATCATTAATGTTTATGAAAAAAGGCCTACTAGAATGCAGACCTTCAAAGAACATCCATTTTCTCTGCTTTTTCCTTGAGTACATTGTGAGCTGCTTCATAAGAATTCACATATTTCCTTAACGTTTGGAAAAATGTGAGATATTCAGGGTTTACTAAATTCTCATTGAGGTGAAATACCGAATAGAAATTTTAGAAGTGAATTAAGACTTTTGTTTTATCTTATTCATTCCTTTGGTTTCTTAAATACCTCCATGTTTTTGCTTAAGGGATATCATTTAAAATAATCTTCTTACTTTAAAATGTATATATATGTATTTGGCTATACTGGGTCTTAGTTACATCACACAGGATCTTTATTTGCAACATTCAAACACTTAATTGAGGCATGTGAGTTCTACCACCCTGACCAGGGATCAAATCCCGGCCCACTGCATTGGGGGCACAGAGTTTTAGTCACTGGAACACCAGGGAAGTCCCATTAAGTAAGTAATATTCTTATTTAAATATTGTCAGACTGGGTTAGATAGCTGTGCCTTATGTTCCCACAAAGCCTCTAATGTTTATCCATTATAATGTTTATCAAGAGGCTTTATAATTATCTATGACTTGGTTGTCCTTTTAACTAGACTATGAAGTCTTTGTAACAATATTATTCACTTTTCTTACATATCTAGAATTTTTCAGAGTACCTAACATGTAGTAGAATCAATAAACATTTATTAGGTAAAATTATTTCCCAATATTCCTGTATGAAATGTGAGATCTGGATCATAAAGGTGGCTGTGCACCAAAGAATTGATGCCTTTGAACTATGATATTGGAGGAGACATTTGATAGTCCCTTGGATTGCAAGGAGATCAGATCCGTCAATCCTAAAGGAAATCAACCCTGAATTCATTGGTAGGACTGATGCTAAAGCTAAACCTCCAATACAGTGGCCACCTGATGCAAAGAGATGACTCATTGGAAAAGACCTTGTTACTGGGAAAAAAGAGAAGGCAGAAGAAGGGGATGACAGAGGATGAGATGGTTGGACGGCATCACTGAGTCAATGGACATGAGTTTGAACAAACTCCAATAGATAGTGGAGGACAAAGAAGCCTGGCATCCTATAGTTCACGGTGTTGCAAAGAGTCAGCCATGACTGAGCAAATGAACTGAAGAAAAAATATGAATGAATTTATGCTTCAGTATTTGAATCTAGCATTGTATATATAATAGTCTCTCTGTTCATCAAATAAAACATTGAAGGAGAGATATACAGTACAGAGAGTTTTTAAGCGCTCGTTTTTATCTCCCTCTATTTAAAAAGCAATTGGCCAGCATGGAGATTTCTTAAAAACTAAGAATAGAAGCACCATATGAGCTAGCAATCCCACTACTAGGCATATACCCTGAGAAAATCAAAATTGAAAGAGACACATGTACCCCATTGTTCATTGTAGCACCTTTTACAATAGCTAGAACATGGAAACAACCTAGATGTCCATCAACGAATGAATGGATAAAGAAGCTATAGTACATTTATACAATGAAATATTTCTCAGCTGTGAAAAGAAATGCAGAAGAATCAGTCCTAATGAGGTGGATGAATCTGGAACCTATTATACAAAGCGAAGTAAGTCACAAAAAGGACAAGTACAGTATGCTAGCACATATATAAGGAATCTAGAATACTAATAAATACAAATGCAGAACAGCAAAGGAAAAACAGACATGGAGAGCAGACTTATGGACATTGGGGGGAGGCAAGCATGGGAGAGGTATGGAAATGGTAGCATGGAAACCTGTACTATCATATACAAAAGAGATAGCTATTGTCAATGTGCTATGGGACTAAGGGATCTTACACGGGGGGTCATGTGAAGTCTAGAGGGTGGGATGGGGAGAACTGGGAGGGGGACACAGGAAGGAGGGGTCAGGGATATACATATGATTTATCTGGGATAATACATATCTGTGCTTTTGAACTATGATATTGGAGGAGACATTTGATAGTCCCTTGGATTGCAAGGAGATCAGATCCGTCAATCCTAAAGGAAATCAACCCTGAATTCATTGGTAGGACTGATGCTAAAGCTAAACCTCCAATACAGTGGCCACCTGATGCAAAGAGATGACTCATTGGAAAAGACCTTGTTACTGGGAAAAAAGAGAAGGCAGAAGAAGGGGATGACAGAGGATGAGATGGTTGGACGGCATCACTGAGTCAATGGACATGAGTTTGAACAAACTCCAATAGATAGTGGAGGACAAAGAAGCCTGGCATCCTATAGTTCACGGTGTTGCAAAGAGTCAGCCATGACTGAGCAAATGAACTGAAGAAAAAATATGAATGAATTTATGCTTCAGTATTTGAATCTAGCATTGTATATATAATAGTCTCTCTGTTCATCAAATAAAACATTGAAGGAGAGATATACAGTACAGAGAGTTTTTAAGCGCTCGTTTTTATCTCCCTCTATTTAAAAAGCAATTGGCCAGCATGGAGATTTCTTAAAAAAACTAAGAATAGAAGCACCATATGAGCTAGCAATCCCACTACTAGGCATATACCCTGAGAAAATCAAAATTGAAAGAGACACATGTACCCCATTGTTCATTGTAGCACCTTTTACAATAGCTAGAACATGGAAACAACCTAGATGTCCATCAACGAATGAATGGATAAAGAAGCTATAGTACATTTATACAATGAAATATTTCTCAGCTGTGAAAAGAAATGCAGAAGAATCAGTCCTAATGAGGTGGATGAATCTGGAACCTATTATACAAAGCGAAGTAAGTCACAAAAAGGACAAGTACAGTATGCTAGCACATATATAAGGAATCTAGAATACTAATAAATACAAATGCAGAACAGCAAAGGAAAAACAGACATGGAGAGCAGACTTATGGACATTGGGGGGAGGCAAGCATGGGAGAGGTATGGAAATGGTAGCATGGAAACCTGTACTATCATATACAAAAGAGATAGCTATTGTCAATGTGCTATGGGACTAAGGGATCTTACACGGGGGGTCATGTGAAGTCTAGAGGGGTGGGATGGGGAGAACTGGGAGGGGGACACAGGAAGGAGGGGTCAGGGATATACATATGATTTATCTGGGATAATACATATCTGTAAACACCAAAACTATGTAAAAACCAAAAGCAAAATAAAAATAATTAAGTAAAAAAATATACCATAAATAAAGTACCACATAAAACAACAGAAATTTATTTCTTTCAGTTCTGAAGGCTGAGAAGTTCAAGATCAAGTCACTAGAAGACGACCAAGGGAACTTCCTTGTCCTCTTATAAGGGCACTAATCCCACCACAAGGGTCCTCCTCTCTCCCGATGTAATCATCTCTCAGCAGCCTCACCATCTAATAGCTCCACCTCTGAGGGCTGTACAACCAGTATCTTTAAACTAAAAACCACCAATCAGACAAACATCCACACTTATTTTAACTGGAGATGATATGGAAAAACAGACTCAATGATTATACACATCCATAGTACCTGATGGCAGATAGTCGATGTATGTTAGGATGATTTTGTGCACACAGAATTTCATATATTCCAATACATCAAGTGGACAGACTTCAAAGCAAGAACATGTGCTACACATGGCATGAAGGTCATCATATGATTACCTAAATTTGGCAATTGAGATTAGGAAAGAAAAAAGAGAAGCAGATTTTAAGTGTGTGTGTGTGTGTGTGTGTGTGTCTGTGTGTGTGTGTTGCCTCTAAGTCATCATTTATTTTCATCCATCTTTATTCTTTGGCCTGTGTGGGCCTCCCATCGCAGTGGCCTCTCTCGTTGCAGAGCACCGGCTCTGGGCACATGCACTCCAGAGTGCTGGCTCATAATTGGACACACCAGTCCAGCCGCTCCTCTGCACGTGGGATCTTCCCAGGCCAGGGATCGAACCGGTGCCCCTTGCACTGCAAGGCAGACTCTTTACCCACTGGACCACCAATGAAGCCCTTAACTGTGTTTTGAAATGTTTGATTTTGTTTTTAATTTGCATTAAAATATAGTTGATTTAAAAAAACACAATTGGCAACAACGAGTGATGCTTAATACATTTTATGATGTAAAGACTATGATGAAAAAAGTATAAAGATTTTATATTAAAAATCAGAGTTTATAATAGAATAGTAAGATCATAGAATTAAGTAGGAGCATAATGTATTAATAAAGATAGAAATGTCACAACATCAATCACATTCCAATAGAAAAAGAGACTCCACTCTGAGAATTTCAAACGAGGGTTGGGTTTATTTGCAGGGAACAGTGAGGTAACCCAGAAAGTGAAACAATGTAAAAAATATACCATAAATAAAGTACCACATAAAACAACAGAAATTTATTTCTTTCAGTTCTGAAGGCTGAGAAGTTCAAGATCAAGTCACTAGAAGACGACCAAGGAACTTCCTTGTCCTCTTATAAGGGCACTAATCCCACCACAAGGGTCCTCCTCTCTCCCGATGTAATCATCTCTCAGCAGCCTCACCATCTAATAGCTCCACCTCTGAGGGCTGTACAACCAGTATCTTTAAACTAAAAACCACCAATCAGACAAACATCCACACTTATTTTAACTGGAGATGATATGGAAAAACAGACTCAATGATTATACACATCCATAGTACCTGATGGCAGATAGTCGATGTATGTTAGGATGATTTTGTGCACACAGAATTTCATATATTCCAATACATCAAGTGGACAGACTTCAAAGCAAGAACATGTGCTACACATGGCATGAAGGTCATCATATGATTACCTAAATTTGGCAATTGAGATTAGGAAAGAAAAAAGAGAAGCAGATTTTAAGTGTGTGTGTGTGTGTGTGTGTGTGTCTGTGTGTGTGTGTTGCCTCTAAGTCATCATTTATTTTCATCCATCTTTATTCTTTGGCCTGTGTGGGCCTCCCATCGCAGTGGCCTCTCTCGTTGCAGAGCACCGGCTCTGGGCACATGCACTCCAGAGTGCTGGCTCATAATTGGACACACCAGTCCAGCCGCTCCTCTGCACGTGGGATCTTCCCAGGCCAGGGATCGAACCGGTGCCCCTTGCACTGCAAGGCAGACTCTTTACCCACTGGACCACCAATGAAGCCCTTAACTGTGTTTTGAAATGTTTGATTTTGTTTTTAATTTGCATTAAAATATAGTTGATTTAAAAAAACACAATTGGCAACAACGAGTGATGCTTAATACATTTTATGATGTAAAGACTATGATGAAAAAAGTATAAAGATTTTATATTAAAAATCAGAGTTTATAATAGAATAGTAAGATCATAGAATTAAGTAGGAGCATAATGTATTAATAAAGATAGAAATGTCACAACATCAATCACATTCCAATAGAAAAAGAGACTCCACTCTGAGAATTTCAAACGAGGGTTGTATTGCAGGGAATTTTTTACACTGGTTACAGAGGAGCTGAAAAGTCAAAGGGGAACAGTGAGGTAACCCAGAAAGTGACAAAACCAGGAATGTGCATTCCACTACCTTTTGCCAGAGGGATAAGGGCAGAGGAGTTCAGAAACAGAGCCCAGGGGCGGGAGTCTCTTGTTGGAAGAAGAATCCAAGAGGGGTTTATCATGTGGGAGCTGGAATCACCAGGGGGCTGCAGCTTCTTCCGGAGGCACCACCAGGCGCAGAGAGAGGAGGAGAAACTCCCGAGCTTCTCCCCAACTCCCATCACCCATCTCCACCCAGTGGCTCCTGTTAGTCAAAGCCAGCTGACACGGAAGCCTGGGAAACTCAGACTGCAAGGCATCTAAGAATTCTGAACTCTTAAGAAGAGGATTACCTCCTAGATACCTAGATACCTAAATAATACAGGAAAAATTAAAAGTATGCCTTCACATAAAGCCCTTGCTTCCGCCTCTATCAATTTACCAAACTGGTCTTCAGCTTCACGTTTGATATTGTAGTAAGTGCAGATGTTAAACAGCTAAATGATAGCTTACAGAGCTTCCCATATTCCTTGCTCCAATCAGAGGAGAATTCAAAATGGAGTTAATGATCCTCAAATCTCAGGATTCCGCCCTTGTTCCAGCCTTTTCTAGTGCCCTGGGAAAGAGCTTAACTATTTTTAAAAACTTATAATTGTAGATTCTTTTTTTTTTTAAGATTTATTTATTTATTTGAGAGGGGTGGGGTGGGGAGGGAGGGGAGCAGGCGGGCCACTTCTATTGGTCTTTCATTGGTCCATTTCCATCCATCTTTGTTCTTTGGCCCGTGTGGGCCTCCCATCACAGTGGCCTCTGTTGTCGCAGAGCACTGGCTCTGGGCGCATGTGCTCCAGAGGCTCGGTAATTGGACACATCGGTCCAGCCACTCCGCGACACGTGGGATCTTCCCAGGCCAGGGATCAAACTGGCGACCCTTGCACTGCAAGGCGGTGTCCTTACCCACTGGATCACCAAGGAAGACCTATAATTGTAGATTCTTTTTGATAACAGAGGATCCAAAACATTGTAGAAGCATCTTGCCCCTTGCATAAAACCTGCTTCTTCCCATCTGTCATCCTTCTCTTCCTCTTAGATCTAAGTTAGCTTTCTCAATTTTACTTGTTTAACACTTAGTCCAACAAATGACACCGGAGTTCCCCTAGATGAGTTGGGAAAATTCTAATTTCATTCACCAAGGTAAAAAAAAAAAAAAAAAAAAAAAAATTCTTCTTCTGGAAACTTTATAATAAGAATTACAAACTCAAATTCTCCCATGGATGCAAGCAAATGATAAATGAATGAAAAATGATCAGTGAGGGCTAGAATAACCCCTGTGGCTCAAGCCCAGGTTGAAATGAGCAATGGTTCCTCAGATCCAGCCAGCAATTACATAAAATTGAACTGACTGTATCCAGATCTTCTCCTTCAAGAGAAACTGAAAATATAATTTCTTTTTTATAAGTTCAACTATGAAATCTTTAGATTTTTAGATGAACACTGAAGAAACATGAAAACACTGCCAAAGAAATCACATGCAAGTGCGATATTGAGCCCTCGGGCTGCCCCTTGTTTTATAGGAAATACGCATAAGTTGAGGAACTTAGAACCAATCTTTGAAAAATTCTGACTCTGAATCAAGAGAAAGAAAAAGATACAGCTTCCCCTGAACTCTGACATGGGTTGATTATTATTTATTATAGTAAAAATAAAGATCAAAGATTTAACAAAATCCGATTAGCATCAAGCTTATAGCTGGTGCCAGTACATATGTGAGACAGATGGAACCCATAAATTGGGAGGCCAGCAGATATATGACTAAGTAGAATTCTGGTGATAAAACACCTAGCAGATATTGAGGACTTACTATGCGCCAGCCATGATACCCAGTGTTTTGTCAGACAGTAAGTCAACAAACTTGCTCAACCAGAGATTCTTTTGTGTGCTAGGATAAAGCGGTGACAAGAAAGAGAAGGCTGCCTCCCAGGATCTTAGAACCCAGAAGAGGAAGAAGTAAATAAATGTGTAACAAAGAGATTGGTAAGATGATGGCAAGTGTTCTCTGATAGAATAAGGAAAACGAAGGAATGGAATAGAGAGGGACTGTACAAAGGGAGATAAGAATGTTCAAAACTGGCCCAGAAAAGCTATTCTTTGGATGAAGACATGACTTATGAGAAAGCAGTCATGAAGCAAAAACGGTGAAGTTTGTTCCAAGCGTGAAGAGGAGCAAATGCTAAAGATTCTGCAATGGATATAAGTCTGAGGGATGAAAATTAGGTCAGCGTGAGTAGAGCAAGGAGAGAGTGAAAGAGGATGAGCTCAAGCCCACACAGCACTGCAGACCCTGATCAGGAAGCTGAATATCCATTAACGAGGTGCAAGGCAGCCACTGCGGATTTTCAGCAGTGCTCTAGCCCTGCTCTAGGATGTTTCAATTTAAGCATTAAGATCAGTCTGGCTGGTCCAGGGAGGATGATGTATTGATGTGAAAGCGTAGCTTACAGAGGACTGGACTAGACTATAGTAGTGCCAAGAGTGAGATCCTGGCAGATTTTTTAATCTATTTATTTATGCTTAATGGACTAGATGTGTGGTCTGAAGGCAAGACCTAGATCATCAGGGGTTTTTTTAAAATTTTTTAAATATATATATTTTAATTATATATATATATTTGGGGGGGGGGCACTTCTATTGGTCTTTTATTTATTTATTTTTCACCCATCTTTGTTCTTTGGCCTGTGCGGGCCTCCCACCTCAGTGGCCTCTCTAGTTGCAGAGCATCAGCTCTGGGTGCACGCACTCCCAGAGCTCCGGCTCCGTAGTTGGACACATCGGTCCAGCGGCTCCACCGCACGTGGGATCTTCTGAGGCCAGAAAGCAAACCAGCGCTCCTTGCACTGCAAGGCAGCGTTTTTACTCACTGGACCACCAGGGAAGCCCCGATCGTTAGGTTTTTATAGAGTCTGCAGAGTATTCCTCTTAACAGATGGAAATGTAAGCATTTCAATAGTCTAAAAACTGATACAGGGCTTCCCTAAGTGACTCAGTGGTAGAGGATCTGCCTGCCAGTGCAGGAGACAGAGGTTCGATTCCTGGTCCAGAAAGATCCCACGTGCCACGGAGCAACTAAGCTCATGCGCCACAACTATTGAGTCTGTGCTCTAGAGCCACAGCTACAGAAGCCCCCATGCCCTAAAGCCTGTGCTCCACGATAAGAGAAGCCACCACAATGAGAAACCCGAGCGACACAACTAGAGAAAAGCCTGCACAGCAAGGAAGACAAAACGCAGCCAAAATAACTAAATACAAAATTTAAAAATATTATTTGAAAGTCATTATTAAAAATAAATAATATAAAAGCCGATACAGTCAGATCAGGTGATACCATGGAAATATCAATCTAAGCAGTTTGAAATTGGTCTTGTTGGATGTAGAACATCATTGATAGTCTCTGGCCAGGGGACTGATCAAAGGAGAGTTCTCAGAAGGCTGAACCAGCAGCTGTGTGCAGGTTGAGTTAGAGGGTGGAGGGAAAAGCTGGAGGCAGGAATCCGTTACCAGGTTATTCCAGAAGGGGCACAAGATCAGGTGAGAAGAACTTATAAATTCCCCGAAGGATTTTGTTGTGAAAATTAGACCTTGCCTTGTTAGGAGGAAGGTAATATAAGCCCTTCCCCCCTTTAAACTGATTTGTTGGAACTTTGTTTTGTTGCTGAAGGTACTGAGTGAATACAGCTTTCTCACCCGCATGCCCTGTGGGTAAATGATAGAATTACCATCCCTGCTTCCTCTTTCTTGAAGCATGAACTTTAGAACTCTGCAGTACAAAGTGGGTTGGATTAGGCGCAAATGCCTGAGATAAACTTGGTACTTTCCAGAGACAGCCCCTCTCTATGAATCTTTAACACATTGGCTAAACTGGGAAAAAAGATGAGATTCAAATCTCACATGAAAAACATTAAAAAATCCTTGAAAATAACCCTAAAATATATCTTTGCTTATTTATGATAGAAAAATTGAGAGAGAGAAAGAGAGAACAAAATAATAACAATTGAATAATTGGAAAATTTTGGTGAGTATATGAAGAATCATTGTACTATTTTGCCAATTTCATGTAGGTTCCCTAAGTGACTCAGTGGTAGAGGATCTGCCTGCCAGTGCAGGAGACAGAGGTTCGATTCCTGGTCCAGAAAGATCCCACGTGCCACGGAGCAACTAAGCTCATGCGCCACAACTATTGAGTCTGTGCTCTAGAGCCACAGCTACAGAAGCCCCCATGCCCTAAAGCCTGTGCTCCACGATAAGAGAAGCCACCACAATGAGAAACCCGAGCGACACAACTAGAGAAAAGCCTGCACAGCAAGGAAGACAAAACGCAGCCAAAATAACTAAATACAAAATTTAAAAATATTATTTGAAAGTCATTATTAAAAATAAATAATATAAAAGCCGATACAGTCAGATCAGGTGATACCATGGAAATATCAATCTAAGCAGTTTGAAATTGGTCTTGTTGGATGTAGAACATCATTGATAGTCTCTGGCCAGGGGACTGATCAAAGGAGAGTTCTCAGAAGGCTGAACCAGCAGCTGTGTGCAGGTTGAGTTAGAGGGTGGAGGGAAAAGCTGGAGGCAGGAATCCGTTACCAGGTTATTCCAGAAGGGGCACAAGATCAGGTGAGAAGAACTTATAAATTCCCCGAAGGATTTTGTTGTGAAAATTAGACCTTGCCTTGTTAGGAGGAAGGTAATATAAGCCCTTCCCCCCTTTAAACTGATTTGTTGGAACTTTGTTTTGTTGCTGAAGGTACTGAGTGAATACAGCTTTCTCACCCGCATGCCCTGTGGGTAAATGATAGAATTACCATCCCTGCTTCCTCTTTCTTGAAGCATGAACTTTAGAACTCTGCAGTACAAAGTGGGTTGGATTAGGCGCAAATGCCTGAGATAAACTTGGTACTTTCCAGAGACAGCCCCTCTCTATGAATCTTTAACACATTGGCTAAACTGGGAAAAAAGATGAGATTCAAATCTCACATGAAAAACATTAAAAAATCCTTGAAAATAACCCTAAAATATATCTTTGCTTATTTATGATAGAAAAATTGAGAGAGAGAAAGAGAGAACAAAATAATAACAATTGAATAATTGGAAAATTTTGGTGAGTATATGAATAATCATTGTACTATTTTGCCAATTTCATGTAGGTTTAAAATACTTTAAATAATGAGGGAAAGTCCTTTGCTAGTTTACTACTTGTTCTTTCTGGGAACAAGCTGACCTTTGATTTTTACTAGTGATGATTTTAAACATTTTTTTCTCTTTTCCCCATAATGCCTCTTATATTTATATTTATTTTCACTCATCTTTTTTTTTATTATTATTCTTTGGCATGTGTGAGCCTCCCACTGCAGTGGCCTCTCTCACTGCGGAGTGCCCAGAGTACCTGCTCCAGAGTTCCCACTCTGGACTTAGGCGCTCCAGAGTGCTGGCTCGTAATTGGACACACCAGCCCATTTCTCGGTATGTGGGATCTTCCCAGGCCAGGGATCAAACCGGTGCCCCTTGCATTTCAAGGCAGGTTCTTTACGCACTGGATGACCAGGAAACCCAGTAGTGATGATTTTGATGAGTCACTTTATTTTCACTCTTGGAAAAGTCTCTCTATGGTTTAAATAGCAAAGTGAATTCCATATTTCCAAATCAAGGGATCAAGATCTTAAAGATTTCCTAAAGTACAGTGGTCCTTTTCTCCTTGTTTTAATTTCTCTAATTATCATTGTATAAGCAAGGGACCCTTTTACACGGCTACGGATTTTCCTGTGTTGACTAAAAAATATGAACAGCTTGAGAGTTGCAAGTTTTATTTGGGGTGAAATGAGGATGGCAGCCTGGGAGGCAGCATCTCAGATAGCTCTGAGAGACTGTTCCAAAGAGATAGTGGGGGAAAAGTCAATATACATGGTTTTGAGTTCAATACCATTCAACACTCATTCTACAAAGGGTTTTCGGTTAATTACGAGGATCTGATGTCACCATAAAGGGACTTAGTGTTCTTCTAGGTTATGAGGGGATGCAAGGGTTGAGATCAGTTGTCCCCTCCAAAGACCTGTCCCTACCAAAATAGCTCCAGGGAGATTCAAATCTCACATGAAAAACATTAAAAAATCCTTGAAAATAACCCTAAAATATATCTTTGCTTATTTATGATAGAAAAATTGAGAGAGAGAAAGAGAGAACAAAATAATAACAATTGAATAATTGGAAAATTTTGGTGAGTATATGAATAATCATTGTACTATTTTGCCAATTTCATGTAGGTTTAAAATACTTTAAATAATGAGGGAAAGTCCTTTGCTAGTTTACTACTTGTTCTTTCTGGGAACAAGCTGACCTTTGATTTTTACTAGTGATGATTTTAAACATTTTTTTCTCTTTTCCCCATAATGCCTCTTATATTTATATTTATTTTCACTCATCTTTTTTTTTATTATTATTCTTTGGCATGTGTGAGCCTCCCACTGCAGTGGCCTCTCTCACTGCGGAGTGCCCAGAGTACCTGCTCCAGAGTTCCCACTCTGGACTTACGCGCTCCAGAGTGCTGGCTCGTAATTGGACACACCAGCCCATTTCTCGGTATGTGGGATCTTCCCAGGCCAGGGATCAAACCGGTGCCCCTTGCATTTCAAGGCAGGTTCTTTACGCACTGGATGACCAGGAAACCCAGTAGTGATGATTTTGATGAGTCACTTTATTTTCACTCTTGGAAAAGTCTCTCTATGGTTTAAATAGCAAAGTGAATTCCATATTTCCAAATCAAGGGATCAAGATCTTAAAGATTTCCTAAAGTACAGTGGTCCTTTTCTCCTTGTTTTAATTTCTCTAATTATCATTGTATAAGCAAGGGACCCTTTTACACGGCTACGGATTTTCCTGTGTTGACTAAAAAATATGAACAGCTTGAGAGTTGCAAGTTTTATTTGGGGTGAAATGAGGATGGCAGCCTGGGAGGCAGCATCTCAGATAGCTCTGAGAGACTGTTCCAAAGAGATAGTGGGGGAAAAGTCAATATACATGGTTTTGAGTTCAATACCATTCAACACTCATTCTACAAAGGGTTTTCGGTTAATTACGAGGATCTGATGTCACCATAAAGGGACTTAGTGTTCTTCTAGGTTATGAGGGGATGCAAGGGTTGAGATCAGTTCCTAAAAGCATCCACCTATCTAAAGACCTGTCCCACCAGACTCCCTGGAGCACAGAGTGCCTCACTCCACCCTGAACTACCTCAGAAGGTGTTGAAGGTCAACAGCTGCTATATCACAGGGGTCAATCTCCATAGAGGCAGACAGCAAATGCCCTTGTTCAGTCCTTGGCAATGTAATTGGTAAGTGCCAATTTGTAGTTGACACCTAGGAGGGAAACTCTCTGTATTTCCCTCTTTGCCATTTAATTGCTATTCAAGCTGACACAGAAAGCACTCAACCCAATAACTAGATGTTGTACCTTATTTATGATGTTTGAGTCTCAATAATTTTGAAAATGTCTGCTTTTTTTAAACAAATCTGATATAATATTTAAGAACATCAGAGCATTTTAAATTTTACAGTTAGCCCTCTGTATCCATGGGTTCTGACTCTGCAGATGTGTAGGGCCAATTACGCTCTGCTGTGCATTTTGGTGTCCCTGGGAGTCCCGGAACCTATTCGCTAAGAATACCAAGGGACAACTGTATTTATTTTTCAGTCCATCTCATCAAATACAAAAAATGTTTGAATCTCCACAGATTCTGTAAAGTGGAACAAATTTCAGTATAACTCCAGTTATCGTTAGAATCCAAAAAATAAAATCATTGTCTGGGGTTTATTTACATCTTATGTTTGGTTAAACCATATAAAATTGACATTTCATAGATCAAAAACAGTCAAATATTGACAATGTCATATGGTTAATCTTATTAAAATCAGCACATTTTCTGTAATGGTGACATCAGGTAAAAATATGATTCATATTGCCTATTATATATTGTTTCCTCCGTGATGAAAGCTTATGACTTAACAAAAACATGGAGACGTATAGCTTATAGAACCTCAGATCGACTGTACTGGGCTTGTTCTCTGCCTCTCTGTTTGGGTGTTTGCAGACTTCACCCTGCTCTCTTCAGCCTCCAGCCCACCATCTCCTTGAGACCTAACACCATACCTTCAATTAAATTGCAGAGTTCTGATGGAGAGATATTTGAAGTTGATGTTGAAACTGCAAAACAATCTGTGACTATCAAGACCATGTTAGAAAGGGATTGTTTCCAGGACCTTTGATGGACACCAAAATTCACAGATACTCAACAGTCGCATGATTTGGGAATGGATGATGAAGGAGATGATGGTTCAGTCCCCTTACCAAATGTTAATGCAGCTATGTTAAAAGGTCATTCAGTGGTAAATCTCCCATAGAGGCAGACAGCAAATGCCCTTGTTCAGTCCTTGGCAATGTAATTGGTAAGTGCCAATTTGTAGTTGACACCTAGGAGAAACTCTGTATTTCCCTCTTTGCCATTTAATTGCTATTCAAGCTGACACAGAAAGCACTCAACCCAATAACTAGATGTTGTACCTTATTTATGATGTTTGAGTCTCAATAATTTTGAAAATGTCTGCTTTTTTTAAACAAATCTGATATAATATTTAAGAACATCAGAGCATTTTAAATTTTACAGTTAGCCCTCTGTATCCATGGGTTCTGACTCTGCAGATGTGTAGGGCCAATTACGCTCTGCTGTGCATTTTGGTGTCCCTGGGAGTCCCGGAACCTATTCGCTAAGAATACCAAGGGACAACTGTATTTATTTTCAGTCCATCTCATCAAATACAAAAAATGTTTGAATCTCCACAGATTCTGTAAAGTGGAACAAATTTCAGTATAACTCCAGTTATCGTTAGAATCCAAAAAATAAAATCATTGTCTGGGGTTTATTTACATCTTATGTTTGGTTAAACCATATAAAATTGACATTTCATAGATCAAAAACAGTCAAATATTGACAATGTCATATGGTTAATCTTATTAAAATCAGCACATTTTCTGTAATGGTGACATCAGGTAAAAATATGATTCATATTGCCTATTATATATTGTTTCCTCCGTGATGAAAGCTTATGACTTAACAAAACATGGAGACGTATAGCTTATAGAACCTCAGATCGACTGTACTGGGCTTGTTCTCTGCCTCTCTGTTTGGGTGTTTGCAGACTTCACCCTGCTCTCTTCAGCCTCCAGCCCACCATCTCCTTGAGACCTAACACCATACCTTCAATTAAATTGCAGAGTTCTGATGGAGAGATATTTGAAGTTGATGTTGAAACTGCAAAACAATCTGTGACTATCAAGACCATGTTAGAAAGGGATTGTTTCCAGGACCTTTGATGGACACCAAAATTCACAGATACTCAACAGTCGCATGATTTGGGAATGGATGATGAAGGAGATGATGGTTCAGTCCCCTTACCAAATGTTAATGCAGCTATGTTAAAAAAGGTCATTCAGTGGTGCACCCACCACAAGGATGATCCTCCTCCTCCTGAGGATGATGAGAACAAAGAAAAGCGAATCAATGACATCCCTGTTTGGGATCAAGAATTCCTGAAAGTTGACCAAGGAACACTTTTTGAGCTTATATTGGCAGTGAACTATTTGGACATCAAAGGTTTGCTTGATATTAGCTGCAAGACTGTTGCCAATATGATTAAGGGGAAAACTCCTGAGGAGATTTGAAAGACTTTCAATATCAAAAATGATTTTACTGAAGAAGAGGAAGCCCAGGTACGCAAAGAGAACCAGTGGTGTGAGGAGAAGCGAAATTTTGTGTCTGACACTGTAAAGCTGTAAGGATTATTCCAAGTACTAGTTGCACTCCTTTGTTTATAATTGTTAATATTAGAAAAACAGTCGACAAATGCAGCAGCAAATCAGTTGTATTAGCAGAATGCTGTCCTCGTTGCATGTGTAGTTTCAGTACAGATCCCAGACTTACAGCTCAGTTTCTTTTAGTATGATCAAAAGTTTCTTTTCTTTGCTTTGAATAAAATTGAACTGAGGGCTCCCTATACAAAGTGGCATTTTGGGCTTTCCTATTTTGTAAAGCAACTTTTGCCTAGTTTTAGGTTAGTAGCTTTTAAAGTTGGCATTGTAAATAAAGCAACTTGCAAAAAAAAAGAAAAAGAACCTCAGAACATGTGAATAAAGACAGATTCATCCATGTACATATAGATGACAGAGTTCTGTGTGTAGCATCCAGCTCATCACTGTTTTATCCCATTATCTCTAGGATGGCAGCAATGGAAGAGAGAAATTTCTGATGAAGGTTAGTTGGGCTTTTTGCATACTTTGCACATATTCTATACAAATTAAATTGCAGAGTTCTGATGGAGAGATATTTGAAGTTGATGTTGAAACTGCAAAACAATCTGTGACTATCAAGACCATGTTAGAAAGGGATTGTTTCCAGGACCTTTGATGGACACCAAAATTCACAGATACTCAACAGTCGCATGATTTGGGAATGGATGATGAAGGAGATGATGGTTCAGTCCCCTTACCAAATGTTAATGCAGCTATGTTAAAAAAGGTCATTCAGTGGTGCACCCACCACAAGGATGATCCTCCTCCTCCTGAGGATGATGAGAACAAAGAAAAGCGAATCAATGACATCCCTGTTTGGGATCAAGAATTCCTGAAAGTTGACCAAGGAACACTTTTTGAGCTTATATTGGCAGTGAACTATTTGGACATCAAAGGTTTGCTTGATATTAGCTGCAAGACTGTTGCCAATATGATTAAGGGGAAAACTCCTGAGGAGATTTGAAAGACTTTCAATATCAAAAATGATTTTACTGAAGAAGAGGAAGCCCAGGTACGCAAAGAGAACCAGTGGTGTGAGGAGAAGCGAAATTTTGTGTCTGACACTGTAAAGCTGTAAGGATTATTCCAAGTACTAGTTGCACTCCTTTGTTTATAATTGTTAATATTAGAAAAACAGTCGACAAATGCAGCAGCAAATCAGTTGTATTAGCAGAATGCTGTCCTCGTTGCATGTGTAGTTTCAGTACAGATCCCAGACTTACAGCTCAGTTTCTTTTAGTATGATCAAAAGTTTCTTTTCTTTGCTTTGAATAAAATTGAACTGAGGGCTCCCTATACAAAGTGGCATTTTGGGCTTTCCTATTTTGTAAAGCAACTTTTGCCTAGTTTTAGGTTAGTAGCTTTTAAAGTTGGCATTGTAAATAAAGCAACTTGCAAAAAAAGAAAAAGAACCTCAGAACATGTGAATAAAGACAGATTCATCCATGTACATATAGATGACAGAGTTCTGTGTGTAGCATCCAGCTCATCACTGTTTTATCCCATTATCTCTAGGATGGCAGCAATGGAAGAGAGAAATTTCTGATGAAGGTTAGTTGGGCTTTTTGCATACTTTGCACATATTCTATACAAATTCTAAAAACTCTTTGAATGTCTTTGGAGTTCCAAGACGTCATCATCAAAGTGTGACACTTCTTTGGCTATCAAACCCCACTGAGGAGGCTGAACGTTCACTAAGTAGTATTAATCTGTTGGGCAACCTATATCTTTTCCTTTCATTTTTTCCCCCTGAATTACAGCTTCCGATAACCTCTGACAGGTGAAAAACCACTCATAGAATTCTCTTACTCTTTCTTTTTTAACAAGTGGATATTTTCAGTTAAGCATGTATCATACTTAAATGCCAAATCCTGAACATACCACATGATGCAATAAGGCATAGATTATCCTAACTGCTCTGTTAAGTGCAATAAAAAAAAGTCTGTGAATAATTCTCATAATTTGGCTCACTTACAACACAGGAATATCTTTTCCTTGACATAGAAAATGTATTTTCCCCTCAGGAGATGAGTGTTTCCCTTGGATATTCCTCATTAATATCCTTAAATGTTGCAGTCCTGAGAACTACAATTTTTCTAGAAGAAGAAAAAAATTACATAGATTTTTTTTTAAAATAAAACTCTTTTAATAGAAAATAAAATACCGGCACTTTTGTACAACACCTGAAAAATATACTAGCAAAATGAAGAAAGAACTGAAATTTGAGCTTCTTTACTTAATTCACACAACAGTTTTCTATTACAGTTGCTTCAAAAGTTCACTATTCCAGTCAATAGAGGTTTTTTTTTTTTTTTTTTCCTTTTTGACAGAAAATGCACACACTTCCTAATATTACATAAAGTATTCCATAGTAAAACTAAGTAGAGGAGAAAAGGAATCAGAGTTTAACAGAACAAAAAGTCAACTGGAGAAGGAGAAGTGTGAAGAAGAAAAGTTTTATGGAAGGAGGCAGCAAATAGCCTCAGGTTGTGATAAGGAAGTGGCTAGAGAAATCCCTGGGTCTGCTAATGGCCTATGCTCAGCCCCAAAGCAGCAGTACTGGCCTGGATGCAGGTGTCACACTCACCTGCTGTGCCGAGCTTGGTTTCTCAGTCGTGTATGACTCTGTGTGACTCCATGGACTGTAGCCTCCAGACTCTCCTGTTCATGGGGATTCTCCAGACAGGAACACTGGAGTGGGTTAGCATGCCTTCCTCCAGGAAGGTGTCACACTATCTGAAGCTACATCTTAGGTGTACTTGGGTGATTTGGAATAAGTTTTTTGCCCTCTATGCCCCCATTTACTTGTATAGGATTGGATGAAGAGAACTGAGTATAATTCCAAGCAAAGGACTTAGATCCTTAGATCCTGATTTTGATGAATTTCCAGCAAAGGCTAGGTATAAAAGCCATGACTGTATCTCTGGTGGCTTGGTGGTAAAGAATCTGCCTGCTATTGCAAGAAACATGGATTCAATCCCTGATCCCACATGCCATGCCACTGACCAACTAAGCTCACGCACTACAACTATTGAGCCTGTGATCTAGAGCCTGAGAATCGCAACTGCGGAGCCCACATACTGCAACTACTGAAGTCAAGAGTGCTCTAGAGCTAGTGCTCACAAGAAGAGAAGCCACTGTAAGGAGAAGCCAGGGCATTGCAAGTAGAGAGGAACCCTTGCTCACCACAACTAGAAAAGAAGTTTGTGCAGCAACAAAGATGAATAAAATCTTTTTAAAAGCCATATCTTAGTAATTTCTTTTCCAGCTCTTACAACACAACCCTTCAAAACATAAAGCAAAATCATAACCCTTGGCAATAGTTTTGGGAACTGAGATGAATAATTATTTACATTCAGATGAAACGAAACTATAAACTTACAGGATCATGGGATGATTGAGCAAATATTAAAATGTTATTAGTTGTGCCTGCAGAGATGCATTGTGCTATAGTTGGAAAGAACTAGCCAGCCTTTAAACCAGGTAGGGCTGGATTCTATTTTTAGGTATGTGACCTTGGGCAATTCATTTGATCTTCCCAAGGCTCAGTTTCCTGACCTTTATATCAGGAATAACAGCACCTCATGCAAGGCTGCCCTGGAATAAACACTAATAACCAGGCAAGTGCTAGGCATGCCAGGAGCTCTCAGTAAATAGCAACTCTTTATTCTCAAGGGAGGGCAGCTATTTGATAAAATTATACCAGAATATCAGAAACTTTAACACGTGATATAATCAATCCAACAAACTTTCCTGCTTACTGAGATCCAATTTAGAATGTTTTTGTCATAAACTAACATTTTTAATTTACTCCAAGTTTCTTTTGCTTGCCCTGTACTATATCTTAGGTGACTTTGGAATAAGTTTTTGCCCTCTATGCCCCCATTTACTTGTATAGGATTGGATGAAGAGAACTGAGTATAATTCCAAGCAAAGGACTTAGATCCTTAGATCCTGATTTTGATGAATTTCCAGCAAAGGCTAGGTATAAAAGCCATGACTGTATCTCTGGTGGCTTGGTGGTAAAGAATCTGCCTGCTATTGCAAGAAACATGGATTCAATCCCTGATCCCACATGCCATGCCACTGACCAACTAAGCTCACGCACTACAACTATTGAGCCTGTGATCTAGAGCCTGAGAATCGCAACTGCGAGCCCACATACTGCAACTACTGAAGTCAAGAGTGCTCTAGAGCTAGTGCTCACAAGAAGAGAAGCCACTGTAAGGAGAAGCCAGGGCATTGCAAGTAGAGAGGAACCCTTGCTCACCACAACTAGAAAAGAAGTTTGTGCAGCAACAAAGATGAATAAAATCTTTTTAAAAGCCATATCTTAGTAATTTCTTTTCCAGCTCTTACAACACAACCCTTCAAAACATAAAGCAAAATCATAACCCTTGGCAATAGTTTTGGGAACTGAGATGAATAATTATTTACATTCAGATGAAACGAAACTATAAACTTACAGGATCATGGGATGATTGAGCAAATATTAAAATGTTATTAGTTGTGCCTGCAGAGATGCATTGTGCTATAGTTGGAAAGAACTAGCCAGCCTTTAAACCAGGTAGGGCTGGATTCTATTTTTAGGTATGTGACCTTGGGCAATTCATTTGATCTTCCCAAGGCTCAGTTTCCTGACCTTTATATCAGGAATAACAGCACCTCATGCAAGGCTGCCCTGGAATAAACACTAATAACCAGGCAAGTGCTAGGCATGCCAGGAGCTCTCAGTAAATAGCAACTCTTTATTCTCAAGGGAGGGCAGCTATTTGATAAAATTATACCAGAATATCAGAAACTTTAACACGTGATATAATCAATCCAACAAACTTTCCTGCTTACTGAGATCCAATTTAGAATGTTTTTGTCATAAACTAACATTTTTAATTTACTCCAAGTTTCTTTTGCTTGCCCTGTAATTTTCTTATTATCTTAGACATTTCAACTTTCACAGCTCCAAGAAATTGGAAACTGAGATAAAAAAAAAAAATCCCCTCCCAGCAAAAGCTCTCCTGTGCTCTTGATGAACTCTTACTATGCATTCTACACAGGGGTCTGGTGGCAGATCTGAAAGGGATATATTAGCACTCAGACGATCTTAGATACCATTAAATTAATATCCAAAAACAACTACTGAGTTTCAGAGACATGAAATAAATTACCAATAAAGCTAGTTAAATATATCACTAACATTTTACATTGTTTTCTGTGCCAAGTACTAAACAAGGTTCCATATGTGCATTATCTCATTTAATTCTCAAACTATCCTCTGAGGCAAATTATCATGATGCTTATTTATTTTTTTTTAAAAAAAATTTTGGCTTCTTTTATTGTTTTTTTTTTTTTTTTTTTAATTTTCATCCATCTTTGTTCTTTGTCATGTGTGGGCCAGATCTTCCTGGGGCAGGGATTGAACCAGTGCCCCTTGCATTGCAAGGCGCACTCTTCACCCACTGGACCACCAGGGATGCCCACCATGCTTATTTTATAGATGGGAAAGCTGAGTCTTGGAGCTGTGCAACCTAATAAGGAGCCACGAGCTAGAGGTTGCTATTTAAATTTAATGAATTGAAGCAAAATTTAAAATTCTATCCCTCAAATGTTTCTCAGACCAATTTGTACATGCTTAAGTGGCTACTGTAGTCTTCACTTAAGATTATGTACATAGGACAACACCACAGAAAGTGCTATTAGACAGCATTGCCTTCAAGTCTGAGTCATCATCTGAGTTAATAGAGAATTGGATTAAGAACCAGGTCTCAAATCTATATGACCTGACTTGTGAACTTGTCCTCTTAAACCCTCATTGCCCAAATCAGAACAAGATTTTCCAATATCCACACAAACTTTCTTCCCACTGTTCACTATTACGTCTTAGGAATATCATTACCTTGGTGAATTATGGGCTTCATGGTGACATGGCACTGATATTCCTAAAACCTGAGTTTTCTAGACCTCAGGCATTCATGTGTCCCTTCACAATTTTTGCTACATGTACACACAGCCTGCACTAGCACTACTTACTTTTTAAAATTTACTTACATTTTAATTTAAATCTATTTATTTAAAAACTTTATATTTCTACCATAAATGATTTACCTCTGGTTCCCTAGGTTTATATCTATAAGAAGAAATTGAAAAAGGAAAATATTTTGCCATATTTCATTCAGATACTAAGATTTTCATTTCTATGTAAGGAGGAGTATGCATTATAAAGGCATTAAATAGAGGCTAGTACAAAACAGATTCTTTTACTCGTCCTCATCCCAATTATTGAAAAAGAGTCAAAGTAGGCATACATCTCTTACAATGTAATACAACGCTATACATCGCCACGTTGGTGAAGCCACCCAAACCTCCTTTGCGCCCATCAGGAAATCGTGCAGGAACTCTGCACCAAGCATTTAGGGAAACACAAAGCAGCACATAATAAAGAGCAAACACAGCCATGTGTAAAATCTATCACACAGACAATGGGTCATTTAGAAAGGAAGGGACTTTCAAGGAATAGCTTCATGGAAGCATGTGGGAACGGGCTTCAAACATGGAATAAAATGGGTAAGAGTATTTTGGCCAAATATTCACTAAAGTGAGAGGGCACACGCAGTTTTGGGGACAATAAGACTATTAGCATGACTAGCACTCCAGGAACACTGAAAGAATTTTAGGAAATAGGGTTAAGTAAGTTTGGAGTGGCTCAATTTGGAGAGTTTTGATGCTAGATTAATACAAACTAAGAGGAAGTGACATCATTTCAAACTTGGCTACTGTAGTCTTCACTTAAGATTATGTACATAGGACAACACCACAGAAAGTGCTATTAGACAGCATTGCCTTCAAGTCTGAGTCATCATCTGAGTTAATAGAGAATTGGATTAAGAACCAGGTCTCAAATCTATATGACCTGACTTGTGAACTTGTCCTCTTAAACCCTCATTGCCCAAATCAGAACAAGATTTTCCAATATCCACACAAACTTTCTTCCCACTGTTCACTATTACGTCTTAGGAATATCATTACCTTGGTGAATTATGGGCTTCATGGTGACATGGCACTGATATTCCTAAAACCTGAGTTTTCTAGACCTCAGGCATTCATGTGTCCCTTCACAATTTTTGCTACATGTACACACAGCCTGCACTAGCACTACTTACTTTTTAAAATTTACTTACATTTTAATTTAAATCTATTTATTTAAAAACTTTATATTTCTACCATAAATGATTTACCTCTGGTTCCCTAGGTTTATATCTATAAGAAGAAATTGAAAAAGGAAAATATTTTGCCATATTTCATTCAGATACTAAGATTTTCATTTCTATGTAAGGAGGAGTATGCATTATAAAGGCATTAAATAGAGGCTAGTACAAAACAGATTCTTTTACTCGTCCTCATCCCAATTATTGAAAAAGAGTCAAAGTAGGCATACATCTCTTACAATGTAATACAACGCTATACATCGCCACGTTGGTGAAGCCACCCAAACCTCCTTTGCGCCCATCAGGAAATCGTGCAGGAACTCTGCACCAAGCATTTAGGGAAACACAAAGCAGCACATAATAAAGAGCAAACACAGCCATGTGTAAAATCTATCACACAGACAATGGGTCATTTAGAAAGGAAGGGACTTTCAAGGAATAGCTTCATGGAAGCATGTGGGAACGGGCTTCAAACATGGAATAAAATGGGTAAGAGTATTTTGGCCAAATATTCACTAAAGTGAGAGGGCACACGCAGTTTTGGGGACAATAAGACTATTAGCATGACTAGCACTCCAGGAACACTGAAAGAATTTTAGGAAATAGGGTTAAGTAAGTTTGGAGTGGCTCAATTTGGAGAGTTTTGATGCTAGATTAATACAAACTAAGAGGAAGTGACATCATTTCAGAGGAGTGGCTTCAACTTGTGCACAGAAGGGTCAGGATGGGAGCCACCTTGTTGATATCATTATGGAAACGCAGAGCAATGGTGAGCTGGATTACCTCCTAGAACCAGACTACTCTAGCCTTAACAGCCATGAGTTGAAATTCAATCCCCATTGCATGAATATACCAGAATCTCTTCATCAGCCAACTCCTCTTCACTTGACTTAACCAAGTCCAGTCTTTCCAAGAAACTCACTCTTCCAACATATTTCTAATTCTCAGAGGTCTTATATGTCAGCTTCTACTCGGCTAGGGCCAAGTATGGGTGTCTGTCTCTGGGTTGGTTGTGAGAGCAAGTCACAGCCACTGCGATCTGGAAGCTGGAGGTGTGGACACCCAGTCACAGTTTTTCTGCTCTTACAATGGGTCCCCAGTGGAGTGGAAAAGAGAAAGCACCTCCCATTGTGATCCAACCCTGACACACGTGTGGTTTTCAGAACCAAGTTAGCGGAGAGGGTTCTGGAACCACACTGCTTAAGTCCCCGTCTAATCATTCAGTTGTATTCCTTTCTCTTAATTACAATAAATTCATAATGATACATAACTCACAACTGCTGTTAATATTAACCAAAATAGTTCATAGAAAGTATTCATGTAGCTCCTGATTAAATTCATGCCAGATGTCTCCCTATTATTGACCCAGGATTATTAGAACTTGAGGTCGCTCAACACAGGCAAGCAAGCAAGCAAGCACATACACATGAAGACCATAGTCCCCTGGTGGCTCCTGTCCCAGCAGAGTGACTCTTTTGGCATGCTTCCCAGTATTAGCCATATTATTTACCCAAATATATCTTCAACTATTACCACCCTCTGACACCTGAGCCTTGGTGCCATCTTGGTGAGGCAGATTCCTTCACCTGATTTTCTTCTCCTTCCCTCCCCCTGCCACACACACACTCCCTATATGGACTATCTTTTGTCACCAAGGTGCCCAGCTCTTTCTTATCTCAGGATCTTTGTACCTGTTAAACCTTCTTTCTCCAATGATACTCACTCCACTCTGCCTGACTAATTTGTATTCAACCTTCAGGTCATTGAGAAGCCTTCCCCAAACTCCCATCTAAATGGACCACTTATTTATTCATTTCTGTGTATGTATGTCTATCCTTTCTTGTAAAGTTAAACTTAAGAAATTCATAGGCATGTGGATAAACAAGGTTTTTTCCTGGAACAAAGTCAAGTTAATCCTGTTCTCCAATGACTGAAGACAGAAGTGGTCATGTCCAGTCATTTTAATCTCAGTCATCTTGTTTTCATTTGTCTTAGTTCTCTAGAGCTTGCTATGTTTGTGTGTAATTTTGAGGTGTTTTATGAGCATTATTAATCTCATTATGTCCAATGAATATACAAGCAGTGAGAAAGATGAAAACTACTAATTAGTGGCATAACATGATGATGAAAACAAAATGAAACCTAACGTCAGTTGATGTGTGTATTTTCATCACTTTTATGGCATCATTTTGGATATAGAAACAAACTTATATAGCCTTTGGGAATTTAACTCATTGGTACCCAGAAGAGTTTCTCTGTTTCTTTCTTTGGCTATGCTGGGTCTTAGTTATGGAGTGTGAGATCTTCCTTGTGGCACACATGATTTTTGGTGGCAGCATGCAAGATCTTTCATTGTGGTATTCTGTATCTAGTTCCCTGATCAGTAATCAAACCTGGGTCCCTGAATTGCAAGCTCAGAGTCTTAGCCACTGAATCACTAGGGACATCCCCTGAGAGGAGTTTCTATGTTTGGTTTTCTGGTTATATTTCTCTCTCTCTACCTCTCCTCAAGCTCTGTGAGGCTAGGGGTCAATGCTTTGTTCCCCATGATATTACAGAGTTCCTAAGGGATGACTGTAATGACACCAACTACCAAGAGTTAAGCCAAACTTCACAGATTAAGGGCAGAGTATTCCACAGGACTGTCTTCACTACAGACACCAGTCACAAGGTCAGGAGTCCCCAGGACACATTCACTTCTGAATACTGGTGCAAGTTCAAAATTTCCCACCACCCTCTCAGGTTGGAAATTTCATTTAGACAACTCCCAGAACTCAGGAAATCACTCTACTTAATTATTACAGTTTTCTTATAGCAAAAGAATGTAAATCAGAACCAGTCAAAAGGATGATGCCTAAGAAAACCCCAAACATGAAGCTTTGGGTTCATGGTGCCTTCTGGGTACAGCAATGAGTATTTGCCAACCAAAGAAGCTCACCTGAGCTTCAGTGTCCAGAGATTTTATCATTTTTGTAGACAGGGTTGATTGATTGCCTTTGAGTTGGTAACTCAATCTCCAGCCCCACCTCTCCTCAGAGGTCAGGCTTATATCTCTTTTGAGGCTCAAAGTCCCAAAGATTAATCGTATGGTTGGTCTTTCTAGCCTGGTCGACCCCCTTCTGACTCATTTTTACATAAACTGTCAAGGGGCTGAATTTGATGTATTTTAACCATTATGTCCAATGAATATACAAGCAGTGAGAAAGATGAAAACTACTAATTAGTGGCATAACATGATGATGAAAACAAAATGAAACCTAACGTCAGTTGATGTGTGTATTTTCATCACTTTTATGGCATCATTTTGGATATAGAAACAAACTTATATAGCCTTTGGGAATTTAACTCATTGGTACCCAGAAGAGTTTCTCTGTTTCTTTCTTTGGCTATGCTGGGTCTTAGTTATGGAGTGTGAGATCTTCCTTGTGGCACACATGATTTTTGGTGGCAGCATGCAAGATCTTTCATTGTGGTATTCTGTATCTAGTTCCCTGATCAGTAATCAAACCTGGGTCCCTGAATTGCAAGCTCAGAGTCTTAGCCACTGAATCACTAGGGACATCCCCTGAGAGGAGTTTCTATGTTTGGTTTTCTGGTTATATTTCTCTCTCTCTACCTCTCCTCAAGCTCTGTGAGGCTAGGGGTCAATGCTTTGTTCCCCATGATATTACAGAGTTCCTAAGGGATGACTGTAATGACACCAACTACCAAGAGTTAAGCCAAACTTCACAGATTAAGGGCAGAGTATTCCACAGGACTGTCTTCACTACAGACACCAGTCACAAGGTCAGGAGTCCCCAGGACACATTCACTTCTGAATACTGGTGCAAGTTCAAAATTTCCCACCACCCTCTCAGGTTGGAAATTTCATTTAGACAACTCCCAGAACTCAGGAAATCACTCTACTTAATTATTACAGTTTTCTTATAGCAAAAGAATGTAAATCAGAACCAGTCAAAAGGATGATGCCTAAGAAAACCCCAAACATGAAGCTTTGGGTTCATGGTGCCTTCTGGGTACAGCAATGAGTATTTGCCAACCAAAGAAGCTCACCTGAGCTTCAGTGTCCAGAGATTTTATCATTTTTGTAGACAGGGTTGATTGATTGCCTTTGAGTTGGTAACTCAATCTCCAGCCCCACCTCTCCTCAGAGGTCAGGCTTATATCTCTTTTGAGGCTCAAAGTCCCAAAGATTAATCGTATGGTTGGTCTTTCTAGCCTGGTCGACCCCCTTCTGACTCATTTTATTAACATAAACTGTCAAGGGGCTCACCATGAGTCTCCTTGTTAGCATAAACTTTCAAGTGTGGTCTGAGGGGATACATCATGAATAATAAAGATACACCTATCACTTGGGAAATTCCAACTGTTTAGAGGTTGCTTCAAGAACCAGAGACAAAGACCAGCGAAATTCTTTAGCATACATTGATACATAGTAGGTATAATAAATACTTTTTGAAAAACGACCCACTGAAGAGTTGCACCTGATGAAACTTGATATTGCTGTGACTACATCAAGAGGAAAGATAAGAGAAAACATGATTGAATCTAGCCATTAGATGACTGCATTCAAAGCATTTTCATGTGTCAATTGATTCAAGGACAAATGTAAATTGAAGTTTTATAGATTATTAAGATGTTGGCTGGTGACTAGAAGGCTGGAAATATAGGAGGCATAAAGAAGCAGAACATGATGGAAATAAATCAGTGGACTAAAAGAGATTAAGGAAAAAGAACTGATCAGGCAAGTTTGAGCTGGCCTTGTGTGCAACTGACTTACTCTTGACCTTATGGGCCAAGCCTTTCATGGTCAAATACAGGTCGTTGGGATGAAGTAGAGATCATTTACTCAACCAGATGGGTTCTAATGCCCCCTTCTCAACCTTAAAGTCCATGAATCAGCTCTGTGGAAATACAACTGTTCAAAGAAGTTTGTTCCTTATTTCATCAGATTTCACTGGACAAATCAGGCTTTAAAAAGACAGCAGTAGTAAAAATCAATCAATCAATCAATCAATAAGGAGAAAAAGGATCACTTAAACCTTAAAACAGAATTTTGGAATTCTTATTTTCTAAGGTACATCTATTTCTCTGCCTCTGTCTCTCTATGAACTAATTTCACCATAAAGTTTGAAACTATGTAAGACTCCTGAGCTTGGCTGAACTTTTCATATTTTGTTATATTCCCATCTATTCTTTGAATGTTCAAGGAAAAGATAATAAACAGCTTTATCAGTGATGCATTGTTTCAGTACATATTGTGTCTAAATATATGTCATCTGATTTAAATTCTTGTGAAAATCGTGAGTCTTCCCATTGTCTTCCTTACAGTGAAGAAGGCATCCTGATTTAAAGGATGCCTTTATTTTTCTTGTGTAAAGTCTTAAGAGAAATCTCAAATGATGAAGAATCATTTTTTCCTACAGCTTGTATTATCATTTAAAAGGCGACACTGTCTCCTGTTAAATAACTAAAACAAATTAAAACTTGGATGAACCATGACAGGAAGAGAAAATTATCCTTTATATTTGTCTATCATGGGGCCTCTAGATCAATGGCTTTTCAATTCAGTCAAATATATCTCTGATCCTGTTGAACAATCAGTGAGTCTTACTATTTTCAAGAAATTGAGCAGCCTATTTGACTGAAAATGACTGAGGCAATTGTGCGTGTGTGTGTGTGTGTGTGCGCGGGCACGCATTTGTTGAGACCTACATTTGATACAGATTAAACAGGAGATCAAACCAGTCATTCCTAAAGGAAATCAACCCTGAATATTCATTAGAAGGACTGATGCTGAAGCTGAAGCACCAATACTTTTTTTTTTTTTTATTGGCCACATGATTCGAAGAGACAACTCATTGGAAAAGACCCTGATGCTGGGGAAAGATCGAGGGAAGGAGGAAAAGGAGATGGCAGAGAGCTGAGATGATTGGATGGCATCACTTTCTCAATAGACATGAGTTTGAGCAAACTCCGGGAGATGGTGAAGGACAGGGAAGCCTGGCGTGCTGCAGTCCATGGGGTTGCAAAGAGTCTGACACAGCTGAGAGACTGAAAAAGAACAACAAAATATAAGTGAAAAAGGATCACAATTTGAGAGACAATTGAACTGGAATTTTTTTTACTATTTTATTTGCTTGTGCTCAGTCTCTCAACTGTGTCCAATTTTTTGCACTCCAAGGACTGCAGCGTACTAGGTTCCACTGCCTGAAATTTTCCAGTCAAGAATACTGGAGTGGGGTCCTGTTTGCTCCTTCTGGAGATCTTTTCCACTCGGGGATCAAACCCACAGTTTCCTGGGAAATCCTATTTTATTTATTTAATGTCTATTTACTTCCCTCATTCTGTTCCACAAATGATTTAGGGAAGTTTTGAGTAATTCTTGTGAAAATCGTGAGTCTTCCCATTGTCTTCCTTACAGTGAAGAAGGCATCCTGATTTAAAGGATGCCTTTATTTTTCTTGTGTAAAGTCTTAAGAGAAATCTCAAATGATGAAGAATCATTTTTTCCTACAGCTTGTATTATCATTTAAAAGGCGACACTGTCTCCTGTTAAATAACTAAAACAAATTAAAACTTGGATGAACCATGACAGGAAGAGAAAATTATCCTTTATATTTGTCTATCATGGGGCCTCTAGATCAATGGCTTTTCAATTCAGTCAAATATATCTCTGATCCTGTTGAACAATCAGTGAGTCTTACTATTTTCAAGAAATTGAGCAGCCTATTTGACTGAAAATGACTGAGGCAATTGTGCGTGTGTGTGTGTGTGTGTGCGCGGGCACGCATTTGTTGAGACCTACATTTGATACAGATTAAACAGGAGATCAAACCAGTCATTCCTAAAGGAAATCAACCCTGAATATTCATTAGAAGGACTGATGCTGAAGCTGAAGCACCAATACTTTTTTTTTTTTTTATTGGCCACATGATTCGAAGAGACAACTCATTGGAAAAGACCCTGATGCTGGGGAAAGATCGAGGGAAGGAGGAAAAGGAGATGGCAGAGAGCTGAGATGATTGGATGGCATCACTTTCTCAATAGACATGAGTTTGAGCAAACTCCGGGAGATGGTGAAGGACAGGGAAGCCTGGCGTGCTGCAGTCCATGGGGTTGCAAAGAGTCTGACACAGCTGAGAGACTGAAAAAGAACAACAAAATATAAGTGAAAAAGGATCACAATTTGAGAGACAATTGAACTGGAATTTTTTTTACTATTTTATTTGCTTGTGCTCAGTCTCTCAACTGTGTCCAATTTTTTGCACTCCAAGGACTGCAGCGTACTAGGTTCCACTGCCTGAAATTTTCCAGTCAAGAATACTGGAGTGGGGTCCTGTTTGCTCCTTCTGGAGATCTTTTCCACTCGGGGATCAAACCCACAGTTTCCTGGGAAATCCTATTTTATTTATTTAATGTCTATTTACTTCCCTCATTCTGTTCCACAAATGATTTAGGGAAGTTTTGAGTATTTTTACAATCTACAGTCTCTTGTTTTAAGTTTGTGAGCATTTTGTAGACTGAGTGTTAAATTCTCAATTATTAAAGATTATGAAAGAATGAAAGACAGAAATGGAGGAAGGGATGGAGGGAGGAAGGCAGGAAGAAGAGGAGGAAGGGAGGGAGAATGGAAGGACAGAGGCTAATATCTAATACTCAGTCAACTACTTTATCCTGAAGATGATTTCAATGACTTCATTCAGCAAAACCATTAGCAACCGAGGCACATATTTCCCTTGTTATTAGTCTGTATTTGGGGATACTCTATTCTAGAAGCTTGTTTAAGTAGAACGAAAGGTGGTCTGAGGGCATTCATTGTCTTTTTACTTTCTGTCTCCACTTGTCCCTCTGGAAAACATCCCAATTCTTTTTGGAGAATTTCATTTCTCTCCAGTCATAATCTTGGTAGAGGTGATAAATCCAGGTGCCTGCCCTCCTCCTGGGTATTCACAGCAGCTGCTGGAGGCTTTTGGAGGCAAAACTTTCTTCAGTCACTCAGATACAGGCAAGAGCTGGACCTTACAGTCTCAGCTTGGTCCGTGGATGTACTCTCCAAGGCTTTGACTCTTAAACAAGTGATACAGGATTGAAAAGATAGTTGGAGTGGACTCATCCTGGTGGTGGGGGCTTCCCGGGTGGCACTAGTGATAAAGAATGTGCCTGCCAATACAGGAAACATAAGAGATGAGGGTTCGATACCTAGGTCGGGAAGGTTCCCCAGAGGAGGGCAGGGCAACCCACTCCAGTATTCATGCCTGGAGAATCCCATGAACAGGGGAGCCTAGTGGGCTCTGGTCCACAGGGTTGCAAAGAGTCAGATACAACTGAAGTGATTTCACAGACACGCACACATCCTGGTGGCAGAACTGCAACCACACTGTTTATGCCACAAGGTATTTCTCCTGTCCCTGGTTCCCAGCTCTCTCCATATTCTTTTCTTAATTCCTGCTTCCTGACTATGTGTTCCAATCCTTTCCCAGTTTAGTGATTTAAAACAACAATAAAAGCAATAACATCATTTTGCTCAAACAAAATTCATTCTGAGCAGGACTCAGCAGGGAGAGCTTGTTTCTCCTCTACTCATTTTTAACTGGAGATACTTAAAGACAGACGTGAAGGTGGCACCAGGTCAGAGAAGACTAAACAGCTGGGGACCAGAACAGATGGCTCTCCCTGGACATGTCTTGAAAACTTTATATGGTCTTCCTATTCGTGCTAACTTTAGGAAGGCCAGACTTCTTATGTGACAGTTCAGGGAACAAACGATCGACCAGAAGCTCTTGTCTTTTTATAACCTAGCCTCCAAAGTCATGGGGTGTCATGTCTGCTGCCTTCTTGATTGAAACAGTATGAACAGCCCACTCACATTTATAGGGAAAGAACTTAGATCCTCTCACCTCTCAACAGAGCACTGTCAACATCACATCATAAGCATAACATGTGGGATAGAGTATATATTTGTGCAATCATTTTCAGAAAATTTAATTCACCACCCAAGCCTTTGGATTGACATAATCCTGTTACTTTTTGATAAACTCCCTGTGGCTGACCTTAGCTAGAGTCAGGTTCTATTACTTATAACTAAAGGATCCCCATCTAATAGAATAAGGATCTGTCTTATTAATACCTGGGCAATTAAATGCCACTTTAATGTTGGATATTTAATTAATATCACCACCCAAAGGTTGGTACTTATTCATTAATTAATTACGAGACACATTTGCGTGACTCAGAAGCCAGATTTGTTTCACTGATGAGCGATTCCAACTATTTTATCAGCCTTCTCTCCATCGCTGCAAACAGACACGATTATAAGAAAATAGCTGAGGCAGAGAAAGGTTATTTGGTTCATCACACATGGCAACGGGAAGTGCAGTGCTTCCAGAAACAGACTCAGAAGTTTTCATTCCCTTGGCCAGGATGGAGCTATTAAATCACATAGAAATACCAGGAAAAGATAAGCTACATGAATCTAGTGATTGTTGGCACTAAACACTCTAGTGAGTTCAAAGAGCCCTTAGGGCCCACTGTTTATTTGGAAAACCAGGGAAAAAATGGTGAGAAAATGACAGAATAGAAGCCTAGCTACATATTAGCTTATGATTTTTATCTTAAACAGGCTTGTTTGAAGAATTCACATATTCGGGGTGCATGAATTTATGTATGTATGTGTTTTGAACATTTAATTCTTTTTTAAAAAAGCTCCAGGGCATGTGTACACATATCAAATAAAAATATGTGTCTCATTGAGTGTTATCAGTTGGTCATCAGAATGTCACCCCGAAAAGAATTTTAACACAAGAGCACATAAATGCCAAAAAGGCAAGTTAGAAAAAAAGCTAATGACATAATTCATATGTAGACTATGATGGTGCTTTACTAAAGGTAAAACTGCTAAAATAAATAATGAAGTAAGAGAATAAGCAAGCTGTTTCTAGGAATATTCCATCCCTCCTTCTGGAACATATTAGTCAATTTCCCTAAGATGCCCAAAGGGTCTAGAAATTTTTCTTAATGCAGTTGTGTGACTGAGCATCTATACTTTCAAACTCTTTTATTCTTGAAGTTCTTGGATATAGAAAAGTATACGCCTGTGATTCAGCTACTGATTTTTTTCAGAGTTTAAATTTTACCCTTTAAAGTTCAAACATTGTACGGTCATCTACTCTTCATCCATCCATCTCTCCCTCAGACATACACACACACACACACACACACACACACTCCACTTGCACCTCTTTTCCTCTCTTGTTTGCTCTCAGAGGCCACTTTTCCAGTGACAGACGTCTCCAATGTCTGTTCTTTGTGACCACCGGCCGTGCTGTGAGAACTGTTTTGGTCTGGCTTTTCTTCATGCCTGTCAAAGGCCACAGGGTGTTGGAGTCTGAAAATACAGTCTGCATTAGCATGGACCCCAGAGACTCCCAACACATCTCATTAAAACTTTTAGTGATCTCCAGTTTTCACACAGCAATTTGGCTGTGAATGATAACACCCCATTGAACAAAATTATATTGACTAGCTTCTTAAATGAAAACGTTTGTTCAAATAGGGATGATACAGAGCATTACCAAGATATCTTTTTTAAAAAAAATTCTCCATTATGAATAAAATCACTACTAAACCCCAAGGAAAATCATAAATATTTCTTTCAGAAGCACAGATGTGCTAGAACCTTTAATTTGAAAACTTCGGTGGCCCCAACATTTTAAGCCATCTTTTGGAAAATTCTATGTGTGTAAAAACACTTGTTAGGACTATTTTCCCAAAGAAATGATTATTCAGGGCCAGTAATAAAGCACCGTTCTATCAGCTAATTTTAGAGTGATCACTTTATTCACTTTGTGTCTTTATCTAACTTTATTCTCCACTTGTGGTTGACTTCTGATGTATTAATGTCACCCGAAAAGAATTTTAACACAAGAGCACATAAATGCCAAAAGGCAAGTTAGAAAAAGCTAATGACATAATTCATATGTAGACTATGATGGTGCTTTACTAAAGGTAAAACTGCTAAAATAAATAATGAAGTAAGAGAATAAGCAAGCTGTTTCTAGGAATATTCCATCCCTCCTTCTGGAACATATTAGTCAATTTCCCTAAGATGCCCAAAGGGTCTAGAAATTTTTCTTAATGCAGTTGTGTGACTGAGCATCTATACTTTCAAACTCTTTTATTCTTGAAGTTCTTGGATATAGAAAAGTATACGCCTGTGATTCAGCTACTGATTTTTTTCAGAGTTTAAATTTTACCCTTTAAAGTTCAAACATTGTACGGTCATCTACTCTTCATCCATCCATCTCTCCCTCAGACATACACACACACACACACACACACACACACACTCCACTTGCACCTCTTTTCCTCTCTTGTTTGCTCTCAGAGGCCACTTTTCCAGTGACAGACGTCTCCAATGTCTGTTCTTTGTGACCACCGGCCGTGCTGTGAGAACTGTTTTGGTCTGGCTTTTCTTCATGCCTGTCAAAGGCCACAGGGTGTTGGAGTCTGAAAATACAGTCTGCATTAGCATGGACCCCAGAGACTCCCAACACATCTCATTAAAACTTTTAGTGATCTCCAGTTTTCACACAGCAATTTGGCTGTGAATGATAACACCCCATTGAACAAAATTATATTGACTAGCTTCTTAAATGAAAACGTTTGTTCAAATAGGGATGATACAGAGCATTACCAAGATATCTTTTTTAAAAAAAATTCTCCATTATGAATAAAATCACTACTAAACCCCAAGGAAAATCATAAATATTTCTTTCAGAAGCACAGATGTGCTAGAACCTTTAATTTGAAAACTTCGGTGGCCCCAACATTTTAAGCCATCTTTTGGAAAATTCTATGTGTGTAAAAACACTTGTTAGGACTATTTTCCCAAAGAAATGATTATTCAGGGCCAGTAATAAAGCACCGTTCTATCAGCTAATTTTAGAGTGATCACTTTATTCACTTTGTGTCTTTATCTAACTTTATTCTCCACTTGTGGTTGACTTCTGATGTATTAATTCAGTGCAGCAGTAAGGATATTTTGTGCTAGTATGAGGTTACTTTTAAAATGTTACAGTTTTACCGCTGTGTGAGTACAGAGCCTAAGAACTAAAGGACATACATAACTCTCGATCTATCATCTGCATTCCCTTTGCATTAGGTGTAGCACTGGCACGAAAATCAGAGCTCCAGCTCCAATTTTTCCAGCTGTCTCTGTCGCCCTGTGATCTTTTGGTACAAATTTTCTAGCCTGTTTGAAAAGGCAGCCTTCTACCCCCTTCTTTGATTGTGCTTAGGCATTTGGCCAGCCTGAGACATGGATTAATATGAACAGAATCACAGACTTTTCTGAACATAAGTCATTTACGTGTGTTTAGTGGCAGATACTGAGCAAGAAAAAGGCAGACCGCAGTTGCCTTTGTATAAAGTCTGGGTAGGTTTTGATTTCACTCAGAGTCAAGAACAAAGCAACCTCTGACTTTTCCTCAAACTCAGTCCGTATGGAATGACTTCTAATGACTTCACGAACTGCTAGCTTTCAGATGACTGCAGTGCTTTTTCGCTTTTTAAGTTTCCTCCTTCTATGACGTTTTATGATTATACCTTATGGTGCACTTCTATTTTTGTTCTTCATGATTTTCTGCGTGCTTAAAGTCTAGAGGGAATTTTTAAAAAATCATTTGGCCACCATCAAATGTGCTTTTCAGTTTGGGGATGATGTGGAGTGAGGCTTTCAGTACCGTGCCAACACCAAACATGGCATTCCCTGTTGAATGAGCCAAATCCGTCCCCGGAGTCTGAATAATTCAGAGGAGACGTGATGTCATTGTCTACTCAGAGATAAATGGAAAGGAGTCTGGGCGTAGACTTTTGGAGTGGCCTTTGTAATAACAATAATTAAAAAGAGCATTACCTCATATATTTAAACTTTCTGTACATACCATGTGCTTTTCTCATTTTTACTCAAGATTACTCAGAAAAGGCTGGTAGTCCTGTTTCCTTATTTTTTAAGTGCTGTTTGATGACACTGGTTTTTAACAGTTTCTCACAGTTCACTGCTTTAGTTTTCATCGAATTAATTTCTAGTTATACTAGACACTTTTGTCATCAATTTCCATATGCCTCAAAGATATGCAAGGACCAGTTAGCCAACAGTGCATTCGAATACCAGATAATAGCTGCTGTAAGATATGTTTTTCTCTTAGGACAACCTTTTCTAAAATGAAAATCTTAGACTCCACCAGGCAAACCTCTTGACGCCCAAATACACTCATATTTCTCTAACTAAATTAGCCTGTGCATATGGAAGAGGTTGAGGATCATCACAGACTATTTAATTTTGATGTGCAAATCTTGTACTAAGATAAACATTGGCCATATACACTTTCATACACTGCAGTTCTCAGCTGGTGGAAACATAGCCATCACACAATTTGCCAAAGATCTGCCAAGTCACAAAGAATTCTGAAATCTTCCCTCCCTGAAGTTCTACAATTTTCCTTATTGTTATCATGTTTGGAACCTCCTGTTGTCAAATGGAATGCTACTCAGAGTTAAGAACAAAGCAACCTCTGACTTTTCCTCAAACTCAGTCCGTATGGAATGACTTCTAATGACTTCACGAACTGCTAGCTTTCAGATGACTGCAGTGCTTTTTCGCTTTTTAAGTTTCCTCCTTCTATGACGTTTTATGATTATACCTTATGGTGCACTTCTATTTTTGTTCTTCATGATTTTCTGCGTGCTTAAAGTCTAGAGGGAATTTTTAAAAAATCATTTGGCCACCATCAAATGTGCTTTTCAGTTTGGGGATGATGTGGAGTGAGGCTTTCAGTACCGTGCCAACACCAAACATGGCATTCCCTGTTGAATGAGCCAAATCCGTCCCCGGAGTCTGAATAATTCAGAGGAGACGTGATGTCATTGTCTACTCAGAGATAAATGGAAAGGAGTCTGGGCGTAGACTTTTGGAGTGGCCTTTGTAATAACAATAATTAAAAAGAGCATTACCTCATATATTTAAACTTTCTGTACATACCATGTGCTTTTCTCATTTTTACTCAAGATTACTCAGAAAAGGCTGGTAGTCCTGTTTCCTTATTTTTGAAGTGCTGTTTGATGACACTGGTTTTTAACAGTTTCTCACAGTTCACTGCTTTAGTTTTCATCGAATTAATTTCTAGTTATACTAGACACTTTTGTCATCAATTTCCATATGCCTCAAAGATATGCAAGGACCAGTTAGCCAACAGTGCATTCGAATACCAGATAATAGCTGCTGTAAGATATGTTTTTCTCTTAGGACAACCTTTTCTAAAATGAAAATCTTAGACTCCACCAGGCAAACCTCTTGACGCCCAAATACACTCATATTTCTCTAACTAAATTAGCCTGTGCATATGGAAGAGGTTGAGGATCATCACAGACTATTTAATTTTGATGTGCAAATCTTGTACTAAGATAAACATTGGCCATATACACTTTCATACACTGCAGTTCTCAGCTGGTGGAAACATAGCCATCACACAATTTGCCAAAGATCTGCCAAGTCACAAAGAATTCTGAAATCTTCCCTCCCTGAAGTTCTACAATTTTCCCATGTTATTGTTATCATGTTTGGAACCTCCTGTTGTCAAATGGAATGCTACAGATGAGGGTGTATTATCGATTCTAGACAACTCTGAAAGTATGCAAATAAGTGCTCTATCAACAATTGGTGGTAAAGTTAAAGTATCAGTCATCCTTCTCAACAGACTATCAGCTTGTTTGTTTTGCTTATGAATTTAAACAACACAAATAACCCCAAACTGACTGCAATTAGTAAAATATAAAATTTCTAATTTGCTTTTCAGAATATAGCTTTTGCCTCAAAAATCTTTTTTTTTTTTTTTAAAGATTTATTTATTTATTTATTTTGGGTAGGGGTCGGGTTGGGGAGGGAGGGGAGCGGGAGGGCCACTTCTATTGGACTTCCATTTCTCTGTTTTCATCCGTCTTTGTTCTTTGGCTCCTGCGGGCCTCGCATCGCGGTGGCGTCTGTCATCGCAGAGCGCCAGCTCTGGGTGCATGCGCTCCAGAGCTCCGGCTCGGTGATTGGACACATGAGTCCAGCCGCTCCGCGGCACGTGGGATCTTCCCAGGTCAGGGATCGAACCGGCGCCCCTTGCACTGCAAGGCGGTGTCCTTATCCACTGGACCACCAGGGGCAGCCCAGGGAATACCTTTTAAAGTAATCTCCATAATTACAGTATGTGTGCAGTGTCCTAAAAAGGAATATGGACTGTTACTATTCTAAACTTACAGCATCCACAGCACTTCTTAATGAAAGTTCTAGTCTACAGAGCCATAGAAGGATGTTTAATGACATGGGAAGGTATTCAATGTATCTATTCAGTTGAAAGATCAGGTTATATAGGTGATAAGACAGGAGGAAGAAAGAGGGGAATTTTTATTTCCTAATGGACATCAGTCTTTAATTTATTTACAATGACATATCAATTTTGTATTAAAAAGATTTAGAAATGGATTACTAGACTCTCATAATATCTTGATACATATCATGAATTTTTAAGCTCTTAAAAACACAAATTCACCTTTGTAACAACTCTATAAAGTAGGTACTTTTAATACCTCCTTTATACAAATGAGAAGTCCAAGGCATAGAGGGTTTAAGCAACTTACTCAAGGTCACACAGGTAGTTAAAGGCAGAAATGAGATTCCAATCTTGCTTTGCCCTTAACTTCTGCAAGATACACGTACCTATGTTCCCAATTTTATTCTGTTTTTGTAAAATACATTTGACTGAAAACTATATAGCCCAATGTGGATAATTTGAATGATAAAATTACAGTTATTTTTAACTTTTTTTCTTTTGACTTATCTGTATTTTTCAGTTTTCACAAAATAATGAATAGAAGAAGAAAAAACGTTGAAAAGGAAAAAATCATCTTTTTATTGTTCATTCTGTACGGAGTGTGAAATAGGGATTTTGATAGAACACTGATTTTTTTTTTTTAAACTTTCCTCCTATAAACCTTCCTTTTATTTTAGTGTCTAGTAAAACCATGTCCTGAAGATCTTGGCTATTCATCTGTTTTCTTGTGTGCAGATTTTGCTTTGTTTACATATGGTCGCTAAGGGGAATCAAGAGGACAGAAGAAGAAACGGATAGGATTTTGAAAATGTAAAAAAGGCAAGAAAGGGGCAAATTTAGAAAACATGCTTGCCATTATGAATGTCCTTAAATGTTTGTATATATTTCTATTGCATGCTCTCATGACAGTCTTGCTTGCTAAGCATGGCCACAGTGACTCAGTTTGCAACAATCAGGAACCCGACAACTAGAACACCTTCCCAATGGGTTCGTGAAGACTGAATTGGGTCCACATGGAATAAACTCTCATCAAAAAGGCAACATTCACACTTATAATCAGTGTCTTGATATTTTCTCTGAAAGGGTATTTGTTTCCTTTGAAGATTTCATTTAAAAACACAACCATTTTTAAAGAATCACTTGGAATATTAAATAGAAGTGAACTAGTTCCAATGAAGACAGACGTGGAATTGATGCAGCATCTGCAAACTTTGAGGGAAAAACAGAAATGCACTTACCTCTTGCATTTATATTTCATACAAAATAAGACAAGTCCATATGTGGACCAAAAATAGGTGTGGGGCATTGAATGTGGGATAATGTTTTAGAATCTTGTGTGTTTGAAAAAAGATTAGTGACATTTTATGCCCATATTTGATACTGCCGTTCTTCATAACAAGATGGGATTCCAAAAGGTATGTATAGAACAGAGTGAAGCTGGCTTGGAAAGAGCAGAAGGCTGACCTACAAGGCGAATGGAAGGGTTTAAGAAAGAAAGTCTTTAGGGTAAGTTTAGCTCTCAGCTTCTCTGGCTAGGTTCTACCATGCCTTCAGACAGTATTTCAAGATTCTTGTAATCTTTGTTTTTGAGCTTCCCTGGTTGCTCAGTGGTAAAGAATCTGCCTGCAAATGCAGAAGATGCTGGTTGATGCCTGGCTCAGATGCCTGGCCCCTGGAGAAGCAAATAGTAACCCACTCCAGTATTCTTCCCTGAAAAATCCCATGAACAGAGGAGCCTTGTGGGTTAAGTCCATGGGGTTGCCAAAGAGTCAGATATAACTTAGAGACTAAGTGATGACAAATAACAACAAGTCTTTGCTTTTATTAGATGAAATGTATTCAAATCTGTTACACTCATTCACATCTCTTCACGTCTTATGTCCTCCAAATTGTTCTCCTGGAGGTTACCATCACCTCTTACCTAATGACTAATGACGGTAGTAGCTTGCAAATGACCTCCCAAAGTTCATCCTACCTCCCTAAAATCCATTCTCCACACTGGGACAGAGTGACCTTTGCATAACATAAATCTAATCATGTTAACCTTTCTACTTAAGATCCTTAAACAGCTTCCAGTTGCCCTCAGAATAAAGTCAAACATCTTCAACAGGGCCTTGCCCATGACCTTCAAATGTTTTTCACTTGGCCATTCAGTTCTGGCTTCTGCCTGTAGAACTGGACACAGACTTTCTTGAACTCAGCCGCCCGTCACACTGCTTCTGTTTTCTATGACATCCTTGTGTTCCTTTCCTCAACCAGAGAAGTCTTCACTCAGAGAAGGAAAAGTATCTCTTTTATGTTTTCTTTATAGCAGTTGCCTCTTCTTTTCTTAGATACAATTTTCATTTGTGTGATTGTTTAAAGCTAGTCTCTCTCCAGAGTCATTCTATTACATACTACATAAAAGAGGAGGAAACTCTTGCTTTTTGCATCATTTGACCATCAGCATGGTTTTGAGTACTCTGCCTGTCACTGAACAGAGCTTATAAAATATTTTTTTGAAAAAGTGAACCATAGAGTCAATAACACTGAGAAAAACGGGGTTGAGAGTCTGTTGGTCTCTCAAAGCCAATTTTTAAAAAATGTATTCATTCATTTATTTATTTTTGCTGAGAAGGAAAATTACATTATATGTTGCTTACTAAAAATATTGATGTATCTTATACTAGCTTATCAAATTGAATTATTAAATTTGAAAACCCCCACATACATTTTCTTTAATCAAGTTATTACAGGTCTTCTACATGGTCCATCTTTCAAAAGAGATTACTTTGGCTTTTACTTCAATGAGATTGCTCATCTTCCACCATCATAAGCCTATCCCAAGTATGACTAAATTCTCTCCCACTTTTCCAGAATTGGGACCATGATATAGGAAGGAACCAGCATACACTGATTGATAACAGACACAGTGCAAGTTTGTTAGGATGGAAAACACACCAGCATATGCTCAGTTCAGATTTTTAAAAAATTGATTATTAAAATTACTGTCACATAAATAATACTCATTTGATTTGTTGATACATGGGAGGCATTAGCTAGTAAATATGGTAAGAATTAAGTGAGTATTTTGCAAAATTTTTGGATTTTCACTGTGTGTTTATTATGTACGCTGCTGGCAAAGCTGGATCCAGTTTAGTTTTTCTAAGATAATGCCTATAAAATTTATTTTATGAAAAAATTTCTAGTGTTTCTAGAATCTTTCTTAGTCACACACATTATTGATTGACCAAAAGGAAATTTTAAATGCAAAGGACCAAAACAATTATTTATATATTTATTTTGCCCACTTCAAAATGGATCTATCAAAGAATCAGGTTATGCCGTCACACTGCTTCTGTTTTCTATGACATCCTTGTGTTCCTTTCCTCAACCAGAGAAGTCTTCACTCAGAGAAGGAAAAGTATCTCTTTTATGTTTTCTTTATAGCAGTTGCCTCTTCTTTTCTTAGATACAATTTTCATTTGTGTGATTGTTTAAAGCTAGTCTCTCTCCAGAGTCATTCTATTACATACTACATAAAAGAGGAGGAAACTCTTGCTTTTTGCATCATTTGACCATCAGCATGGTTTTGAGTACTCTGCCTGTCACTGAACAGAGCTTATAAAATATTTTTTTGAAAAAGTGAACCATAGAGTCAATAACACTGAGAAAAACGGGGTTGAGAGTCTGTTGGTCTCTCAAAGCCAATTTTTAAAAAATGTATTCATTCATTTATTTATTTTTGCTGAGAAGGAAAATTACATTATATGTTGCTTACTAAAAATATTGATGTATCTTATACTAGCTTATCAAATTGAATTATTAAATTTGAAAACCCCCACATACATTTTCTTTAATCAAGTTATTACAGGTCTTCTACATGGTCCATCTTTCAAAAGAGATTACTTTGGCTTTTACTTCAATGAGATTGCTCATCTTCCACCATCATAAGCCTATCCCAAGTATGACTAAATTCTCTCCCACTTTTCCAGAATTGGGACCATGATATAGGAAGGAACCAGCATACACTGATTGATAACAGACACAGTGCAAGTTTGTTAGGATGGAAAACACACCAGCATATGCTCAGTTCAGATTTTTAAAAAATTGATTATTAAAATTACTGTCACATAAATAATACTCATTTGATTTGTTGATACATGGGAGGCATTAGCTAGTAAATATGGTAAGAATTAAGTGAGTATTTTGCAAAATTTTTGGATTTTCACTGTGTGTTTATTATGTACGCTGCTGGCAAAGCTGGATCCAGTTTAGTTTTTCTAAGATAATGCCTATAAAATTTATTTTATGAAAAAATTTCTAGTGTTTCTAGAATCTTTCTTAGTCACACACATTATTGATTGACCAAAAGGAAATTTTAAATGCAAAGGACCAAAACAATTATTTATATATTTATTTTGCCCACTTCAAAATGGATCTATCAAAGAATCAGGTTAATCACATCACTTTCTTTTGAGAGTATATCTTGGTATATTCTATCTGTAAGATTTAAGATACAAATTCTCTTTTTTTGGTCATATATCCAACTGTATTTTAAAAGAAGGCTGCCTTTAAATGGATGAGATGCATAAAAACCTTCAGCTTCTCCATGAGAAAATCAACTTACGAGAGAGTCTCAAGTACTATTTCATGTTTCTGAAGACATTAATAAACCCCTTTAATTCCACTATTTGAACTCCACAGGAAATCCTTAGCTCTTATCTTCCACCTGATCTCATGATGCCACTTCCGTTCCTACATTTACACTATGGATTTTCCTTCATTGTGTACTTGCGTCAATCACTCATGCATTCTCTTATTCATTTTCTCATTTATTGACCCACAATGTTGTTTAACAAATATTTCCAGGTTCCTATTAATACTATGTGCATAGTATATAAGAATGAAAACCACAAAGGAATAGAGGGCATCATTCTTCAACTTGATGGGTTACAATGAAAACATTTAAAACAAGCTTTAAAGAATTAAAAACTGTAGGGACTTAGAATAAAGTAATGGCATTGATTGGCTCAGATTTTTTTTTGTCCTATTTGTGTCACAATAGTTATATTAACAGGCTCTTATTTCTGATAATATATATCTTAAGTTTTGCAGGCAAATGATTAAAATGCAATCAATTTAAAGAAAAAAAAAACGAGATAAAACAGTTGAATGTTTTTCTGAAAAGGAGATGCAGGGTTGAATTAAGTTTTACGTTATACACAAGTAGCCTTGAAGTATTGGAAAGCTGTTCTTACAGGGAGAATGAAAGCCAAATCCAAATAAAGTATTGTACTTTCAAGGGAAGTAGCAGTCATTTCACTTTGCAGGCTTCCACCTAAGGTTCTCCCACGCTCCTACCTCTCATTTTCTTCCATAAATGCATTCTGAAAGGATATTTTAAAAGATACTATGGCAGGCTATCGGGAAGTGTATTTGCCAGTTCCTTCGATGAAATCACTGGAGAAAGAGTCCAGATTTACATTCCATTAAAGGAAAAAATCTGTAATATTTGCATAAAGGCAAGCGTAGACTTGGCATTTGATTTTCATCCCTCTTTTGTTTTCCATCAGAAGCAATAAAAGTTGAATTTAAGACCACCACCAACAAAAATGGATCTTATAGGGGTTCACTTACCACAAAAAAAAAAAAAAGAAAAGAAAACTCCAAGAATATCACATTTAAAATCTGGTATAATGAGGCTTGATGTTTCAAAGTTGATGTCAAGGGACATTCAGTGATCACATCCAATCATTTTAAAACAAGCTTTTAGTGTAGAGAATATCTATATTGGTAGAGACTATGATTCAACAAAATGCAATATGCTCAAATCCATGGAATGAGAATTATTTGAAAAGTGAGTTCCTTTTGTTTCTAATTTTATTATTTATATTCACGAATACTTCTCCAGCTTTTTATTTTGGTAGGCCAATGGAAATTTAAAAATTATAACTCTAATACAGGTTGGTCACTACCTCTCCGTGGATAGTTGATTAGCAGGCATACAGAAAGGTGGACTTCTTCCTACACTACAAGTTACAATTTTAAGCTTTTATTTGCCTCAGTTTCATTCCCACTCAACAAAATAATAAACAATTATGCATCCCTTTTGTAAAGATCGCTCACTTGATTTTTATAGCATTAAGTGTCCTATAAAATGTGCCACTAAACGAGACGAGATTATTATTTATTTTGTGTGTGTACATTATTTAGATCCGGGATCATGTACAAACTCGTTTTGATTGACTATCAGGTTTTGTTTGTTTGTTTGTTAAAGGAAGAAAACCACAGAAATAATTTGGCTGGTGCAGATTTCTTTTTGACTGATTGAATCAGTCGAAATCGGTTGAAAATTTTTGACCGTTTAGATAAGGAGTGCACTGTCAACTCATAGAATAAAGCAAAGAAAGCCAAGCATTTCTTCAAAAACATGACTCCAGTCAGTGTTTTCTGCTGGGCTGAAAATCAAAAACAAAATATAAAAGTGCACCTCCCCGCCCCCATCTTTGATCTGCTTGCTGGGTTTATGCTGGGCAAGGAACGTGACTGTCCTCTGGTTCCCAGCACATTAAACAAGTATGGACACTCTGGACATACTGTACAACAAAATAAATACATTAGCAAGACCAGCTCCCCTTCATTTTAGCTCAGACATAAGACATAGCTTACTTGAAATTCAAGTGCCAGGAAAGCCCATTGTAAAAGGGACGTATTTTCAAGCGAATTCCGTTTGATCTTTTTTTATAGGGGCTCCTACCAGCCTCTCTCTCTTCCTCCCCAGACCCTGGAAACCAATTAGTCTCAGCACAGAGGCCACAGACCAGGTTGCAATGGCTCCTTTTTATTTTTAGGGGATATAATTTCAGCCAGGATGTCTAGTTGGTTGTCACATAGTGTATTTAGCACACTTCACCCGCTCACACACATCCACTGGATTTCCCTTTGCAGAATGCCTAGATTTTTGAGTCTGACTCCAGGAAAGAAATTAGAGCTGATTGGTATCCAAATCCTTAAACTCTGACAATGGCATAACATCACAGGGCCACCTCGTCTTTCACCGTCAACCCCCACCGACCAAGTTTTCTAAAAACCTTCTCTTCCTTGCCCTCTGTCTTCTAGCATTTCAGGGGTTTTTCCTTTCCTTACGTGTTTGCATACAGTCCTGAACAAACTTTGATTTTTTACAGTGTTTTTGAATTGCTTATCCTTCGGGGGAAATGTGCCCCAAAGACAAAAATGTAAACAAGTAGACTCTTTGACTCCTCACCTCCCTATACCGAACCTGCCTTAGTTCACCGAGGTGAAAACCTTTTCTTTCTCACCGACGACACTGTAGAAAGAGGGCTGCGTGTGTGTGTGTGTGTGTGTGTAAAAGGGTACATGGCTTTCCCCCATTAAAGTCTAAGTTCTGCAGACGGGAGGGGACCCTGGGTCGCCCGCCCCGGTTTCAGCGCAGTGCCCGCGCCGCTCGCCTGGCCCTCAGGCAAGCTCTGCGCTCTGGAGCTGTGCCAGGACTCCAGACCGCGCCTGGCAGGTCGGTGGGTGGGGGGCCTGGGGGCTGGGTGTTCCCTTCGCAGAAGCTGGGCTGAAAATCAAACTCAGAATATAAAAGTGCACCTCCCCGCCCCCATCTTTGATCTGCTTGCTGGGTTTATGCTGGGCAAGGAACGTGACTGTCCTCTGGTTCCCAGCACATTAAACAAGTATGGACACTCTGGACATACTGTACAACAAAATAAATACATTAGCAAGACCAGCTCCCCTTCATTTTAGCTCAGACATAAGACATAGCTTACTTGAAATTCAAGTGCCAGGAAAGCCCATTGTAAAAGGGACGTATTTTCAAGCGAATTCCGTTTGATCTTTTTTTATAGGGGCTCCTACCAGCCTCTCTCTCTTCCTCCCCAGACCCTGGAAACCAATTAGTCTCAGCACAGAGGCCACAGACCAGGTTGCAATGGCTCCTTTTTATTTTTAGGGATATAATTTCAGCCAGGATGTCTAGTTGGTTGTCACATAGTGTATTTAGCACACTTCACCCGCTCACACACATCCACTGGATTTCCCTTTGCAGAATGCCTAGATTTTTGAGTCTGACTCCAGGAAAGAAATTAGAGCTGATTGGTATCCAAATCCTTAAACTCTGACAATGGCATAACATCACAGGGCCACCTCGTCTTTCACCGTCAACCCCCACCGACCAAGTTTTCTAAAAACCTTCTCTTCCTTGCCCTCTGTCTTCTAGCATTTCAGGGGTTTTTCCTTTCCTTACGTGTTTGCATACAGTCCTGAACAAACTTTGATTTTTTACAGTGTTTTTGAATTGCTTATCCTTCGGGGGAAATGTGCCCCAAAGACAAAAATGTAAACAAGTAGACTCTTTGACTCCTCACCTCCCTATACCGAACCTGCCTTAGTTCACCGAGGTGAAAACCTTTTCTTTCTCACCGACGACACTGTAGAAAGAGGGCTGCGTGTGTGTGTGTGTGTGTGTGTAAAAGGGTACATGGCTTTCCCCCATTAAAGTCTAAGTTCTGCAGACGGGAGGGGACCCTGGGTCGCCCGCCCCGGTTTCAGCGCAGTGCCCGCGCCGCTCGCCTGGCCCTCAGGCAAGCTCTGCGCTCTGGAGCTGTGCCAGGACTCCAGACCGCGCCTGGCAGGTCGGTGGGTGGGGGGCCTGGGGGCTGGGTGTTCCCTTCGCAGAAGACGCACATTTGGAGGGAAAACTACCTTTATTTCCCTGGGGTTCCGTAGCCTACCCCCCCTCCCCGATACCCTATCATTTTTACGCTGATCACACTCAGGATGATGAACTTGCAGCTCAGCTTCCTGCCGCCGGCTTGACCCGGGAGCACCAGCAGGCTGCCGGCCTCGCCCTTCGCTCCCGCCTCCTCTTGCAACCCCGGGGCCTCGGGGCGCCAGTGGGGGCTCGAGCGGGCCGGGGCTGCAGGAGGGGCGCGCGGGGGCGCGGGGTCCCGCCGGGGAGCGCGCACGGAGCGGCGCCTCGGCCGCCCTGCTTCCTGGAGCTATGCTCCTTTGACCCCAGTGGCAGTCCCTGTCACTGCACCGCTCTCGCTCCCTCCGGCTCGCCGCGCCCTCGCTCCCTCTCCTCGCCCCCTCTCTCGCTCTCTCCCCGGATCGAGGCGGCTCGGGTCCTTTCTCCCCCCGCCCCCGCCTCCCTCTCGCGCCGCGCCCCCCGACCCCCGCCCCAGCCCGCGGCGGGACCTTCAGGGTCGAAGGTTCTGGCCCTCCCGCGCCCCTCGCCGCCCCCGCGCGCCCCCCGCGCGCCTCCCGCAGGCTCCGGCTGCTCCGCGATGGATCGCCTGCTCGCAGGGCGCTGAAGGCATCCCCGGGACCCGGAGCGCAGCCCGGGAAAGGTAATCCGCCCCGGGAAGGGAGGTGGAGGGCGGGGGAGGGGGAGGAGGCGGCCGGGCGCCCGGTGCCGCGCGCGAGAGGAAGGGAAAAAAATGCACACACAAAGCGGAGCCCGGGTGAGAGGTGCCTTGTCAGAGGCGCGTGCGAGGGGCTCGGAGGCTGCGGACCGCGCTGCCCTGGTGCCCCTGACATTCGCTCGAGTCGGCGCTTCCCGGGCAATTCGGAACCCGAGGAGGGCTTATTTTCAACCCCCGAGCGAAAGCGCATTCTTTCTTAGGAGCTGTCTCCCCCCCACTCTCCATCTCGCCCCTCTGCCCTTCTCCCCTCCCCCGCCCCAGCCCTCGGCCCCCGACCTCCCGGGTCCCCACCTCGCCTCTCCCTCCTCCGCCGGGATGTCTTAGCAGCAAAGGAGGGGGTGTCGGCGAGGGGCAGCGGCGAAAGCCGAGCGGCAGGGATGGGGGTGGGGACAAGGACACGGCGAGCTGTTTACTAGAAAGTCCCGGGGTTCTGTGTTCGAGCCGCCCCGGCCTAGGCCCGGGTGCATTGTGTTGGCCCGAGCCCTGGGCGCCCGCGGCGGCCCGAGCGAGGTGCGGTGGCCGGAAAGGCGCCGCGCAGCTTTGTGCTCGGGCTGCGCTCCGCGGCCGCCCCCGGGCCGCCTGCGCGCGCGCCGCTCTCGCGCGGGATTGTTTCTCACCCTCTCCCCGCGCCCTAACCTGGATCTCTCCCCAGCCGCCTCCTGTGTCCACGTTCGCAATCTCCCGTGCGGGCAGGCGACCGGGGCTGGGCGGCGGGGGACGAGCGGCCAGAAAAAGTAACCGTTGCGGCCGGATTGCTACCCTCCAGAGGCAGGAGTTTCTTTGCTATTTACATGTAACAGGGTTATCGGTGCAAAGCCTTTGAATTCCGAGGTTTTGCGGCCTAGGAGGTGAAGGGGGCATTTTTCCGGGATCCTGGAGAGGCGATTAGACTCCACCAGCAAGGAAAGAAATTAAGGATGCCCCAGTGGGGTAGATTTATACCACACCCCTCGCCAACACACCCCAAATTAAGTGCAAATGCAGGTCTTGAAAAATGTGTAATTGATTTGAAATGCTGCAAACAAACACAAACAGGTCAGAGTGGTGGGGAAAAAAAAAACACCCACAAAACTTTAAATGAAATTTTTTTCCAAAGGGGTGGGGTGGGAGAATCCGTGGCCTCCACACCCCTTCGAAGGCTCGCTGGCTCCCTCCCTTTTTCTCCGCCGCTCCGGGAAGCAGCCCAGGAGCTCGGGCAGAGAGTGGCGAGGCGGCGGCGGCTCCCGGAGCGGCTCCCTGCCCTATCTCGGCGCTTCCCGGGCAATTCGGAACCCGAGGAGGGCTTATTTTCAACCCCGAGCGAAAGCGCATTCTTTCTTAGGAGCTGTCTCCCCCCCACTCTCCATCTCGCCCCTCTGCCCTTCTCCCCTCCCCCGCCCCAGCCCTCGGCCCCCGACCTCCCGGGTCCCCACCTCGCCTCTCCCTCCTCCGCCGGGATGTCTTAGCAGCAAAGGAGGGGGTGTCGGCGAGGGGCAGCGGCGAAAGCCGAGCGGCAGGGATGGGGGTGGGGACAAGGACACGGCGAGCTGTTTACTAGAAAGTCCCGGGGTTCTGTGTTCGAGCCGCCCCGGCCTAGGCCCGGGTGCATTGTGTTGGCCCGAGCCCTGGGCGCCCGCGGCGGCCCGAGCGAGGTGCGGTGGCCGGAAAGGCGCCGCGCAGCTTTGTGCTCGGGCTGCGCTCCGCGGCCGCCCCCGGGCCGCCTGCGCGCGCGCCGCTCTCGCGCGGGATTGTTTCTCACCCTCTCCCCGCGCCCTAACCTGGATCTCTCCCCAGCCGCCTCCTGTGTCCACGTTCGCAATCTCCCGTGCGGGCAGGCGACCGGGGCTGGGCGGCGGGGGACGAGCGGCCAGAAAAAGTAACCGTTGCGGCCGGATTGCTACCCTCCAGAGGCAGGAGTTTCTTTGCTATTTACATGTAACAGGGTTATCGGTGCAAAGCCTTTGAATTCCGAGGTTTTGCGGCCTAGGAGGTGAAGGGGGCATTTTTCCGGGATCCTGGAGAGGCGATTAGACTCCACCAGCAAGGAAAGAAATTAAGGATGCCCCAGTGGGGTAGATTTATACCACACCCCTCGCCAACACACCCCAAATTAAGTGCAAATGCAGGTCTTGAAAAATGTGTAATTGATTTGAAATGCTGCAAACAAACACAAACAGGTCAGAGTGGTGGGGAAAAAAAAAACACCCACAAAACTTTAAATGAAATTTTTTTTTCCAAAGGGGTGGGGTGGGGAGAATCCGTGGCCTCCACACCCCCTTCGAAGGCTCGCTGGCTCCCTCCCCTTTTTTCTCCGCCGCTCCGGGGAAGCAGCCCAGGAGCTCGGGGCAGAGAGTGGCGAGGCGGCGGCGGCTCCCGGAGCGGGCTCCGCTCTCGGGGTTCGGAGATGCCAACGCGCCCTGGAGGCTGACGTCGGGGGCGTGGGGCTGTGATGCTCGAGTGAGGATGGCGCGGTGTCAGAGCCATTGGCCGCCGGTGGTCATCAATCAATTCGGGGCAGGGGGAGAAGTAGAGAGAGAAAGACAGACGCCCAGCGGAGCCTGGGGCCGCGAGCGCCAGCGCCAACAGTGCCAGCCGCGGCGGCCGCAGCGGAGACGACGGCAGTGGCAACGAGGAACGGAGCGATAGAGGCGAGCTGGTGCTCCGAGAAAGAAGGGGGAGCTGGAGTCCGGACAAGCCGGCCGTGAGCCGGGAGGGCAGAGCGCGCGCGCGAGTGAGTGTCAGCGTGTGTGTGTGTGCGCGCGTGTGTGCGCGCGTGTGTGTATGTGGTTGCTGACCCCCCACCTCAGCTGCCCACCCTAGATTTAAAACAGACACACCAATCCAAAGTAGAGAATTCCGCACCCCCCGCCCCACCATATATAGACTCCACGCGTTGCCAGAGGCGCGGGAGAAAAGTCCTGCCCTTTCTCTCCGAAAGAATGTGCCAGGCGGGTGTCCGCAGTGCTGGAGACAAGTTCAGGTGTAAGTGCGTCGGGAGGGAGGGCGCTCTGTGGACAGAGGCACGTGGACCTTGGTGCATCCGTCTAAAACTCTTGGCGCAGAGCTGCCCGAAAGGTTTCTGGGCATCGCTCTGGGATGCAGGGATGTGTAACTGGAGATGGGCATACAAGAGGAAGGGCGTGCGTTAAGGATTTCCGGGATGGAGGCGATTAGACCCACCACAAGAAATTAAGGATGCCCCAGTGGGGTAGATTTATACCACACCCTCGCCAACACACCCCAAATTAAGTGCAAATGCAGGTCTTGAAAAATGTGTAATTGATTTGAAATGCTGCAAACAAACACAAACAGGTCAGAGTGGTGGGAAAAAAAAAACACCCACAAAACTTTAAATGAAATTTTTTTCCAAAGGGGTGGGGTGGGAGAATCCGTGGCCTCCACACCCCTTCGAAGGCTCGCTGGCTCCCTCCCTTTTTCTCCGCCGCTCCGGGAAGCAGCCCAGGAGCTCAGGGGCAGAGAGTGGCGAGGCGGCGGCGGCTCCCGGAGCGGGCTCCGCTCTCGGGGTTCGGAGATGCCAACGCGCCCTGGAGGCTGACGTCGGGGGCGTGGGGCTGTGATGCTCGAGTGAGGATGGCGCGGTGTCAGAGCCATTGGCCGCCGGTGGTCATCAATCAATTCGGGGCAGGGGGAGAAGTAGAGAGAGAAAGACAGACGCCCAGCGGAGCCTGGGGCCGCGAGCGCCAGCGCCAACAGTGCCAGCCGCGGCGGCCGCAGCGGAGACGACGGCAGTGGCAACGAGGAACGGAGCGATAGAGGCGAGCTGGTGCTCCGAGAAAGAAGGGGGAGCTGGAGTCCGGACAAGCCGGCCGTGAGCCGGGAGGGCAGAGCGCGCGCGAGTGAGTGTCAGCGTGTGTGTGTGTGCGCGCGTGTGTGCGCGCGTGTGTGTATGTGGTTGCTGACCCCCCACCTCAGCTGCCCACCCTAGATTTAAAACAGACACACCAATCCAAAGTAGAGAATTCCGCACCCCCCGCCCCACCATATATAGACTCCACGCGTTGCCAGAGGCGCGGGAGAAAAGTCCTGCCCTTTCTCTCCGAAAGAATGTGCCAGGCGGGTGTCCGCAGTGCTGGAGACAAGTTCAGGTGTAAGTGCGTCGGGAGGGAGGGCGCTCTGTGGACAGAGGCACGTGGACCTTGGTGCATCCGTCTAAAACTCTTGGCGCAGAGCTGCCCGAAAGGTTTCTGGGCATCGCTCTGGGATGCAGGGATGTGTAACTGGAGATGGGCATACAAGAGGAAGGGCGTGCGTTGAGAAAGCACTCGAACCGTGCCGCAAAGGGAAGAGAGAGCGAAATTTGGCGGAGTTGGAGCGGGCGAGTTCCAAAGTCTGGCCGGGAGGTCGGTCGGGCTCTCTTCTTAGGGCTAGGTTGATAAAATGAGCATCCTTGTTTAAATGAGGAAATCACGGGCTCCGTTCTCAGAGGCTGTGGAGTGCTTGGGTAAAGGGGTCATGAGTTGTTGCTTTGAAACTTTTGGTAAATTGGATGTCTGGTGTCTTGGAGGTGGAGACAGTTATTTAATTCCTCAGTTTTTAATCCTTTCATTGCCAGCAGTCTTTGAAAGAGCTTCCCACTAGATTCCTTAAAAAGAATATTGCACGTTGCACAGGGTAAGGCACAGAAGAAGTGATTGCTGTCTAGGAAATGCAAAAATGCGCTCACGTGATTTTTTTTTTAAAGAGAAAAGCAAAGTAGTACCAGCATGAATATTTGGCAATATCAATCCCTTTCACATTTTTTCTTTAGGATTGCTGGCATTTAGTTCTGGGTTCCTTTGTTTTGTAGAGCAAACATAGTGAAGTATAAAAATGGAAATTTTAAAAAGGAATACTGGTCTCTTTAAATATTATATGTAGAAAACAGTGTGAGTGTAATGAGCAGGAGTTGCTCCAGAATCTGGTCATTTGGAAGGTTTTACTGCCTAACTTATGTGAAGCAAGGTGATGCAGATTCTTCCTAGTGTTGGGCAGTGTATCATTCTGTCTTATTTCAAGCTTTTTCCGGATTTTTCAGGTCAGAGGAAGGAGTTTATGCAAAAAAAAAAAAAATAATACCTCTCCCATGTGTTCATGTTTCATATTCCTGGGATATGATTATCCTGTGATGTGAATGAGGGTGAACATAGCATTTTTTTAAAATAAGCTTCTTCTTGACTTGTCTGTAAAGGTTCCTGTGAAAGTTTTGAAGCTCTCTGCCTCAGTCTGACATTTTCTTCAAAGGACTCCAGATTAAAGAAGATAGACGCGGCAGGTGCACTGTTTCGATAAAACATTTGAAAGAGAACATGGTAAAGATGAATTCAAATGAGGTGCCAGCCACCCATTTACCCTTTTGAGTTTCAGGGCCTGTGCTTACTGATGAAAAGATGTTCTATTTGTCTTACTGGGGCAAAGGTGTCAAGAGGCACAGATCTCACGTGATAGAAAAGGCAATCCCATGTTGACTTTAGGATATCGTGGACCATAGAAGAGTACAAATTGATCACCTTCTAAGTTCTGTCTTTCTGGACTTCAAATGGAAGGGTCTGATGCTAACTACTATAAGTCACTGCCTAGATATTTACATAATAGATATATACCTTTCATTCCTAAGCCATTTTGCCGAGTTTAAGTAGTGAGTTTACTCTGGGAACATTTAAACTGTTTCTGGCTCCGGGTGCAGAGATTGTTACTGAGAGGTCACAGTTATTTAATTCCTCAGTTTTTAATCCTTTCATTGCCAGCAGTCTTTGAAAGAGCTTCCCACTAGATTCCTTAAAAAGAATATTGCACGTTGCACAGGGTAAGGCACAGAAGAAGTGATTGCTGTCTAGGAAATGCAAAAATGCGCTCACGTGATTTTTTTTTTAAAGAGAAAAGCAAAGTAGTACCAGCATGAATATTTGGCAATATCAATCCCTTTCACATTTTTTCTTTAGGATTGCTGGCATTTAGTTCTGGGTTCCTTTGTTTTGTAGAGCAAACATAGTGAAGTATAAAAATGGAAATTTTAAAAAGGAATACTGGTCTCTTTAAATATTATATGTAGAAAACAGTGTGAGTGTAATGAGCAGGAGTTGCTCCAGAATCTGGTCATTTGGAAGGTTTTACTGCCTAACTTATGTGAAGCAAGGTGATGCAGATTCTTCCTAGTGTTGGGCAGTGTATCATTCTGTCTTATTTCAAGCTTTTTCCGGATTTTTCAGGTCAGAGGAAGGAGTTTATGCAAAAAAAAAAAAAATAATACCTCTCCCATGTGTTCATGTTTCATATTCCTGGGATATGATTATCCTGTGATGTGAATGAGGGTGAACATAGCATTTTTTTAAAATAAGCTTCTTCTTGACTTGTCTGTAAAGGTTCCTGTGAAAGTTTTGAAGCTCTCTGCCTCAGTCTGACATTTTCTTCAAAGGACTCCAGATTAAAGAAGATAGACGCGGCAGGTGCACTGTTTCGATAAAACATTTGAAAGAGAACATGGTAAAGATGAATTCAAATGAGGTGCCAGCCACCCATTTACCCTTTTGAGTTTCAGGGCCTGTGCTTACTGATGAAAAGATGTTCTATTTGTCTTACTGGGGCAAAGGTGTCAAGAGGCACAGATCTCACGTGATAGAAAAGGCAATCCCATGTTGACTTTAGGATATCGTGGACCATAGAAGAGTACAAATTGATCACCTTCTAAGTTCTGTCTTTCTGGACTTCAAATGGAAGGGTCTGATGCTAACTACTATAAGTCACTGCCTAGATATTTACATAATAGATATATACCTTTCATTCCTAAGCCATTTTGCCGAGTTTAAGTAGTGAGTTTACTCTGGGAACATTTAAACTGTTTCTGGCTCCGGGTGCAGAGATTGTTACTGAGAGGTCACAATGGTCTAGACATGAATTTTATTTTCTCTGCTTCTTAATGTTTGGTATTTCACACAATAGACATTGATGGCAGGAACATAAGAATTGCCATGTAATTTTTACACCACTCTCTAATTTATGCAAACACTAAGTTCTTGCAGTCTGAAAATGTGTATTTTTTCCCCTCTGTGCTTTGATGGCTAACATTCTTTTTAATGACAGTCATTTCTATAACAGGAAGATGTTTTCATTTGTATTTACTTTTCAGCATGTCGCAATTATGCAGTTTTGCACTTCAGTTGTGTCTCGGTACTTTGTGTCTCAAAAGAGAATTACAGTGCTTAGAACAGGACTGCAATTTGAAGCAGGTGTTGTGTTTTACTGTTATGCAAAATAACAGTAAAATATAATTGTGAGGGAATTAAGGAAACAGCTGCAAACTTGGTATGAAAACTGCTACATTATGATCTGTAAGCAGTTCTTATAGATCTCTTACATCAGAGAAGCAGGCAAAGATTTTAAGTTTGTTAATCCTGCTGGCCTGGTTGTCTGTCAACTGGTGCTTAGAGGACTCATATCTCCCATGAAGTCAGGAAGAAGAAAGAGAACCCAAAGTGACACTTTGTTTAAAATGACAGAGCACGAGGGATTCATCTCTTGGCAATGCCGTTGTGCATTAGGCAAGGTGGGTGTTGTTTAGTTTCCTTTGCTAATATGAAGAAGGCAATGATTTGAGTAGAAGGCTGTGAAATTTCTTAGCCCAGCTAGCATATGGAGTATTCCACAAGCCCTGGGTTGTAAAATAATAAAATAAATGGCCTATGGCAGGCCATCTGCCTTTGCTTGATATTTAAGGTGTTTCATGCCAAGTTTAAATCTAATCTTTTTTAGGATATCGTGGACCATAGAAGAGTACAAATTGATCACCTTCTAAGTTCTGTCTTTCTGGACTTCAAATGGAAGGGTCTGATGCTAACTACTATAAGTCACTGCCTAGATATTTACATAATAGATATATACCTTTCATTCCTAAGCCATTTTGCCGAGTTTAAGTAGTGAGTTTACTCTGGGAACATTTAAACTGTTTCTGGCTCCGGGTGCAGAGATTGTTACTGAGAGGTCACAATGGTCTAGACATGAATTTTATTTTCTCTGCTTCTTAATGTTTGGTATTTCACACAATAGACATTGATGGCAGGAACATAAGAATTGCCATGTAATTTTTACACCACTCTCTAATTTATGCAAACACTAAGTTCTTGCAGTCTGAAAATGTGTATTTTTTCCCCTCTGTGCTTTGATGGCTAACATTCTTTTTAATGACAGTCATTTCTATAACAGGAAGATGTTTTCATTTGTATTTACTTTTCAGCATGTCGCAATTATGCAGTTTTGCACTTCAGTTGTGTCTCGGTACTTTGTGTCTCAAAAGAGAATTACAGTGCTTAGAACAGGACTGCAATTTGAAGCAGGTGTTGTGTTTTACTGTTATGCAAAATAACAGTAAAATATAATTGTGAGGGAAATTAAGGAAACAGCTGCAAACTTGGTATGAAAACTGCTACATTATGATCTGTAAGCAGTTCTTATAGATCTCTTACATCAGAGAAGCAGGCAAAGATTTTAAGTTTGTTAATCCTGCTGGCCTGGTTGTCTGTCAACTGGTGCTTAGAGGACTCATATCTCCCATGAAGTCAGGAAGAAGAAAGAGAACCCAAAGTGACACTTTGTTTAAAATGACAGAGCACGAGGGATTCATCTCTTGGCAATGCCGTTGTGCATTAGGCAAGGTGGGTGTTGTTTAGTTTCCTTTGCTAATATGAAGAAGGCAATGATTTGAGTAGAAGGCTGTGAAATTTCTTAGCCCAGCTAGCATATGGAGTATTCCACAAGCCCTGGGTTGTAAAATAATAAAATAAATGGCCTATGGCAGGCCATCTGCCTTTTGCTTGATATTTAAGGTGTTTCATGCCAAGTTTAAATCTAATCTTATTATTCAAAATATTTTTATTTGAGATAGAAGCTAAGATTCCCTGAGCTTGATGGAGCACAAGGTGAACGTATTCTAATGTGGAGTGCTTAAAGTAAGAGTGCAGATTAACCCGAGGGTCCAAGGGTATCCAAGGAGTGTGCTGCCTGCTTCTTTAAAACTTCACTGATGAATTGGAACAGCTTCGAAGCAGGAATGGGCTCTGCTCAGTCTTTGCACACCTGCTATAAAAATAAGCATCCTCATTTCTGAGCCCAGTGCAACAAATAATATGATGACATTTATACAAAGAATCCGAATTAACTGAAAAAAATTTTTTTAAGGATGAAGCCAACTACTGAGAATCATGCAGCACCAAGCAGGAGTGAAACAGTAGATTCAGTGACCACCTTCATTTACTGCTCCTTCCAGCCTCCAAGAGGGCCTGGAATGAATGCATACAAAATGGTAGTCCAAGCCTGGACATGTTTGGCTTTACCCTGAGTAACTGGAGGATTTTAAGAAAGTATATTACATGTAGCAAGAAGGATTTGCCTTACCATAAAGTTCTTGCCTGGAGTGGAGTCTGTATGTATATCACACTTTGAATACCTATATATTTTGGAACCACTGATAAACTGTATGTGAAGTGTGCATATATCATGTATTATAGTTATGTACAGGTATCTGTGATAAACACAGCGCTTTACGTTTACATTTGGCATTGTGTTTTATGCTCGTGCTAAGCACCGAGGCTTCAGATTATTCTCTGATACCAACTTTGTACAGACCAATTAGCAGGGAAGGTTTGGAAGACTCTCCACTTCGAGCTCGAACCATTTATAGTTAGACACCATGGCAACTGTGGATGTGCCCTTCCGTAATTCATGTTAAGTGCCATAATTATAATTAAAGAGGAAATCTTAGTCTGAACGCCATTAAAATGATCTGCTCGCAGCCAGCCGTGTCATTTGGAGTGTAGTGTCCATTCTGAAGTACATGCTGTGTGGAGAGTTGGGAAAGGTTTTACACCGCACAGATTAACATTTTTCCCCAAACCAATTTCATATCCAAGTAGTACATTAAACATTGTTTAGAACATCCTCTTTTTCTTTGTTCTCATTTCTTTTTCGTTTTTTTTTTCAGAAACTCACAGCGATATTGATGAGTAGATTCTTGGGTTGGCTAAGAGTGCAGATTAACCCGAGGGTCCAAGGGTATCCAAGGAGTGTGCTGCCTGCTTCTTTAAAACTTCACTGATGAATTGGAACAGCTTCGAAGCAGGAATGGGCTCTGCTCAGTCTTTGCACACCTGCTATAAAAATAAGCATCCTCATTTCTGAGCCCAGTGCAACAAATAATATGATGACATTTATACAAAGAATCCGAATTAACTGAAAAAAATTTTTTTAAGGATGAAGCCAACTACTGAGAATCATGCAGCACCAAGCAGGAGTGAAACAGTAGATTCAGTGACCACCTTCATTTACTGCTCCTTCCAGCCTCCAAGAGGGCCTGGAATGAATGCATACAAAATGGTAGTCCAAGCCTGGACATGTTTGGCTTTACCCTGAGTAACTGGAGGATTTTAAGAAAGTATATTACATGTAGCAAGAAGGATTTGCCTTACCATAAAGTTCTTGCCTGGAGTGGAGTCTGTATGTATATCACACTTTGAATACCTATATATTTTGGAACCACTGATAAACTGTATGTGAAGTGTGCATATATCATGTATTATAGTTATGTACAGGTATCTGTGATAAACACAGCGCTTTACGTTTACATTTGGCATTGTGTTTTATGCTCGTGCTAAGCACCGAGGCTTCAGATTATTCTCTGATACCAACTTTGTACAGACCAATTAGCAGGGAAGGTTTGGAAGACTCTCCACTTCGAGCTCGAACCATTTATAGTTAGACACCATGGCAACTGTGGATGTGCCCTTCCGTAATTCATGTTAAGTGCCATAATTATAATTAAAGAGGAAATCTTAGTCTGAACGCCATTAAAATGATCTGCTCGCAGCCAGCCGTGTCATTTGGAGTGTAGTGTCCATTCTGAAGTACATGCTGTGTGGAGAGTTGGGAAAGGTTTTACACCGCACAGATTAACATTTTTCCCCAAACCAATTTCATATCCAAGTAGTACATTAAACATTGTTTAGAACATCCTCTTTTTCTTTGTTCTCATTTCTTTTTCGTTTTTTTTTTCAGAAACTCACAGCGATATTGATGAGTAGATTCTTGGGTTCAGAGGTTGGCTGAAACGCACCATGCTCGTGTCCATCCTTTGCTCCGGAAGGTTGTGAATTGCTCATGCCTATAGAGAGGAAGGATGGCACATGGGATTCCTTCTCAAGGCAAAGTTACCATAACGGTGGATGAGTACAGCTCCAACCCCACCCAGGCATTCACGCACTACAACATCAACCAGAGCAGGTTCCAGCCGCCACATGTACACATGTAAGTATCACTCGGGAACTTAAAAATATTAGCCTTCGGGGACCTAGACATCAAATAAGAAAGTCGCTAGGTACTTCTGCTTGGGAGAGTAAAAGACGTATGCTTTACCAAACAGATGAGCATCTGTAGTTTTAAGTACAACTCAGAGCATTCCTCTGCCTCCGTGAATGCTAAACATTTCCAGAGTACATACTGCCAACCCCAAGTTGCCATTAGATTGTTCGAGCCACTGAGGGGTTCCTACATTTTGTGGATAGCAACAGAGAAGTTCAGGCATTTGCCTAAGGTCACACAATGAATTCTGGCAGTCTCCTAAGCCCTGGTTCAGTTTGCTTTATGTTGTATTGCTTGCCTCTATGATGAAATGCCTTTAAAATTTCTGTAGTTTATTTTTTCCCCTACACCTCACCCCACCACCCCTTTACATTCAGCTGGGAAATAGGTCTAATTGGGACTAATTGTCCCGCCCCTGCTAAATCCATTGTCTTGCCTGTGGCTCGTAGAACGTGTGCTGCATGCTGCTGGATTCGAACAATATGGGGAACAAAGGATTAAGGGACAGTGGGACAGTGGGTTCCAGGAACTGTACTTTTCCCTCACGCCCTAATACGATTTAAGTCCTGTCTCAGTTTAAACTGTTTAAGGAACCAAGTGTGAGAAATATCCAGAAGCAAGGATTTTGCAGTACCTGGGTGCATAGCAGCTTTATTTCTGTTCCTCTGCTAAAGGATGTGCCGGGCTTTCAGCAAAAGGGGCAAAAGGTCACCATCTCCCTTGTTTATTCAAGGCCCGGTGCTCATTCTGTGTGAGACCCTTCCAATGTCTAACATGAGTCTTTCATAGTAGGACTAAACCCCTTTGAAAAGTATTGTATAGTCAAGAGAGAAAGGAGGTTAGGGCTCTGTTGACTGTTTTTGCCATTGCTGGCAAAATTGAACTCGAGGCATGTCCAAGTCACATGCTCTTTTTTGAGTAATTGTTTTATTTGGGCATTAAAAAGAAAAAAAACCAGTTGATCTGTTTGCCTCACCAACACAGACGCACACAGACACACAGACACATACACGCATCTCCCCTCCTCAAATTTAGAAATACTAACCAAAAATCTTTCTCTTGACTCCCTCAGTATTATCTTAAGTACTAGGATGTTACTGTGCAAGTTTACATGTTCAGTAGAGCTCTTCAGTTATCTGTGATAGAATTTCTGCAAATAAAAAAAGTACAAGAAGAAATAGAGAAACCCTTGCAAATGGTTGATGCCAAACTGTTTCTAAAATATTTATACTTTTCTTTAAATCAGAATATGTTCATGATAATGAAGGTTTCCTAACATGGTTTTAAGGAAAAGTTTTTAAGTGGAAAAAGATTTTCTTTGTTAAAATGATTTTTCTGAACAATAACTGTGTGTTCATTTCAAATATTCCTTTTATTCTTCTGCTTCTAATAATTGCTTTTTCTTCAAACATGTTGTAGAATGTGTGCAGGCTGGACTTAAGAATCCTTGAGCTGTGCTTTGCTGGTGTAACTTTTTGTATTAAAGAATGGCAGAGCACTTTGTGGATTTTGTTTCCTTCCAAGCAAAAGAAAGTATGTTTTGCCCCAGATTCCTTGGAAAATGACTGATAAGGAATCTCAGCTTAATCTTCGCTGGTTTGTAACCCTAAGGTTCCACTGGTGAACTGTGACTGCACAGAGGTATTTTAAAAATCATGTAACCTTAGGACTGATGTGCTTAGACCTAGCCATGAACAATTTGAAGGATCAAATTATACTTTTTATGAAAACAAGACTTGAAAGATGGAGCTTGCAGTGGTGGCCTAGACAGCTGTGTAGCTCTCTTGTCGTACTTCCTCCCCAAGAACAGAAGGTTCTTCCACAGTCAACTCAAACTGCCCTTTGCACGTTCATCACTGAATGAAGGTTTCCCATCTGCACCTTTTGTACCATCCACGCATATTGGTTCTGTCACCTGAGCAGCCTGTGGGCCTTTCTGTCTTGGTGCCATTGCCTTCACAGTTTCTCACAGCTGAGATGCTCACATGTAAACTGTCCTGAGAGTCAGTTCTGGTCCCTCTGCCTCTAGGAAACCTCTTCTCTCTCCCTCAGTCCAAAGTGACTGTGCCCACCCATTCCCGTACCAACAGGACATGTGTCGTCACTTGATATGTACCTCAAGCCACACCACCTCTGTTTTTTTTTTTTTTTAAATTCGTCTCTTTTTCTCTCCCCGTCCCCCCATGCCTCCCTACCTCCTCTCTCAAACTATATCATCCATTTCTTTTTTTAAATATTGGGACAGGTTTATTTTATTTTATTAAAGTTTTAACGTTTATTGATTTATTTGGCTTTGCTGGGTCTTAGTTGTGTCATGTGAGATCTTCAATCTTTATTGACGCATGGGAGATCTTTAGTTGCAGCATGTGGAACCTATTCCCTGACCAGGGATGGAATCTAAGACCCCTGCATTGGGAGCGTGCAGTCTTAGCCACTAGACTACCAGGGAAGCCCATACCGTATCATTCACTTTTTAAAGGCAGGGATCCATCAAGTGACAGGTGCTTACAAATATTAATTGATTGCTTCATTGATCCATGGGTTTGATTGTGCATTGAGATGAGACATTGTGATCGAGAGTTGAAGATATTCGTTGGGATCTCTCTGGTCTTAACAGCAAGTGTTGGATGAGGTGTGCGCATGTCATCAAGATGCTGGCTGACCTTTTCCTTGACCTTTCGTTTCCATACTTGGTGTCCTGGCAGAGTGACCAGCCTTTACTGGACATTCAGGTATCTTAGTTAAATATGATCATGTTATATTTAAAAAGATTATCTTGAACCTAAATGGAAACTTAAATTGGCTGGAAAATACCTGTAAAATATTTAGTCTGAAATTTCTTCAGGTTTTCTGAAAGTTTTAATATGTCATGGTAAGAGCTCTGCTCCTCTCCCTGAAGGTATTTTGTCTTTTCCACTTGAATAGCTGCTCATTTATTTTGCATGGGTTTCTTAAAGCATTTGCTTTCCTTTGCACCTTTTGTACCATCCACGCATATTGGTTCTGTCACCTGAGCAGCCTGTGGGCCTTTCTGTCTTGGTGCCATTGCCTTCACAGTTTCTCACAGCTGAGATGCTCACATGTAAACTGTCCTGAGAGTCAGTTCTGGTCCCTCTGCCTCTAGGAAACCTCTTCTCTCTCCCTCAGTCCAAAGTGACTGTGCCCACCCATTCCCGTACCAACAGGACATGTGTCGTCACTTGATATGTACCTCAAGCCACACCACCTCTGTTTTTTTTTTTTTTTAAATTCGTCTCTTTTTCTCTCCCCGTCCCCCCATGCCTCCCTACCTCCTCTCTCAAACTATATCATCCATTTCTTTTTTTAAATATTGGGACAGGTTTATTTTATTTTATTAAAGTTTTAACGTTTATTGATTTATTTGGCTTTGCTGGGTCTTAGTTGTGTCATGTGAGATCTTCAATCTTTATTGACGCATGGGAGATCTTTAGTTGCAGCATGTGGAACCTATTCCCTGACCAGGGATGGAATCTAAGACCCCTGCATTGGGAGCGTGCAGTCTTAGCCACTAGACTACCAGGGAAGCCCATACCGTATCATTCACTTTTTAAAGGCAGGGATCCATCAAGTGACAGGTGCTTACAAATATTAATTGATTGCTTCATTGATCCATGGGTTTGATTGTGCATTGAGATGAGACATTGTGATCGAGAGTTGAAGATATTCGTTGGGATCTCTCTGGTCTTAACAGCAAGTGTTGGATGAGGTGTGCGCATGTCATCAAGATGCTGGCTGACCTTTTCCTTGACCTTTCGTTTCCATACTTGGTGTCCTGGCAGAGTGACCAGCCTTTACTGGACATTCAGGTATCTTAGTTAAATATGATCATGTTATATTTAAAAAGATTATCTTGAACCTAAATGGAAACTTAAATTGGCTGGAAAATACCTGTAAAATATTTAGTCTGAAATTTCTTCAGGTTTTCTGAAAGTTTTAATATGTCATGGTAAGAGCTCTGCTCCTCTCCCTGAAGGTATTTTGTCTTTTCCACTTGAATAGCTGCTCATTTATTTTGCATGGGTTTCTTAAAGCATTTGCTTTCCTTTTGCACTTACAACTGAGTTCTGTTAAGACCATGAGAGATCACCTGGATTGGAGCTACAATGCTGGTCCCTTAAATGATCTGCTATTTTTTTTGAAACCCTAGTAGAAGTTTCTGCCTTAGTTAAGAAATAGTTCAGTTCCCATTTAATTCAGTTTGCCACACCTTAGCTTTGTGATCTGTCTTGGACAGTTTACTTCTTTTCCCCTGGCCTCAGTAAATGTAAATATTTGCACCAAATAATAGTTAGCGATCCTTTGACGAAGTGAAAGTTGCTTAGTCATGTGCAACACTGCAACCCATGGACAGCCATGGAATTCTCCAGTAGGAGAGGATAGTCTTTCTCTTCTTCAGGGGATCTTCCGAACCTAGGGATCCAACCCAGGTCTCCTGCATTGCAGGCAGATTCTTTACCGTCTGAACCATCAGGGAAGCCCAAGAATACTGGAGTGGGTAGCCTATCCCTTGTCTTGGGGATCTTCCTGACCTAGGAATCAAACCAGGGTCTCCTGCATTGCAGGTGGCTTCTTTACCAACTGAGCTACAAAGGAAGCTTTTTAGCTCTGACATATTAAGATTGCAATTATGATATTTATTTGCAGGGTGCTGCTGTGAGGGGAACAGAGATGCATAAGAGCCAGTTCCCATCTTCATAAGCTTATTACTGATTTCAGAGCTGTCATTTCAACTGACTTTAAGGGTTTACCACGTGGTCTTGGTTTGGTTTCACTTGGGAGTTCTGACTAGGTTGCCACCAAGCTTTGTAGGAGTCATTGGTCTGCATCTCTGCCTGTGATGTAGACAGAGATTTTTAAAGAAAGTGATGCCATATTACCTTGGGAAGAAAATTAAAGCACAGCTGAAGTTTGTAGGGCAGAAGCCCAGAATTTGTGAGTCCTTCTTATGCAGACTCTTGAACATACTAATAGATGTTGATTACTGGAAGGTTCTTTTCTGTATATTTAGTTTCACTTGAATTAGCTGCTCTGAAATTTCTTCAGGTTTTCTGAAAGTTTTAATATGTCATGGTAAGAGCTCTGCTCCTCTCCCTGAAGGTATTTTGTCTTTTCCACTTGAATAGCTGCTCATTTATTTTGCATGGGTTTCTTAAAGCATTTGCTTTCCTTTTGCACTTACAACTGAGTTCTGTTAAGACCATGAGAGATCACCTGGATTGGAGCTACAATGCTGGTCCCTTAAATGATCTGCTATTTTTTTTGAAACCCTAGTAGAAGTTTCTGCCTTAGTTAAGAAATAGTTCAGTTCCCATTTAATTCAGTTTGCCACACCTTAGCTTTGTGATCTGTCTTGGACAGTTTACTTCTTTTCCCCTGGCCTCAGTAAATGTAAATATTTGCACCAAATAATAGTTAGCGATCCTTTGACGAAGTGAAAGTTGCTTAGTCATGTGCAACACTGCAACCCATGGACAGCCATGGAATTCTCCAGTAGGAGAGGATAGTCTTTCTCTTCTTCAGGGGATCTTCCGAACCTAGGGATCCAACCCAGGTCTCCTGCATTGCAGGCAGATTCTTTACCGTCTGAACCATCAGGGAAGCCCAAGAATACTGGAGTGGGTAGCCTATCCCTTGTCTTGGGGATCTTCCTGACCTAGGAATCAAACCAGGGTCTCCTGCATTGCAGGTGGCTTCTTTACCAACTGAGCTACAAAGGAAGCTTTTTAGCTCTGACATATTAAGATTGCAATTATGATATTTATTTGCAGGGTGCTGCTGTGAGGGGAACAGAGATGCATAAGAGCCAGTTCCCATCTTCATAAGCTTATTACTGATTTCAGAGCTGTCATTTCAACTGACTTTAAGGGTTTACCACGTGGTCTTGGTTTGGTTTCACTTGGGAGTTCTGACTAGGTTGCCACCAAGCTTTGTAGGAGTCATTGGTCTGCATCTCTGCCTGTGATGTAGACAGAGATTTTTTTTTAAAGAAAGTGATGCCATATTACCTTGGGGAAGAAAATTAAAGCACAGCTGAAGTTTGTAGGGCAGAACTGAGCCCAGAATTTGTGAGTCCTTCTTATGCAGACTCTTGAACATACTAATAGATGTGATGATTGAAAACCAGCAGTTAGCAGGGCTTCGTGTGTCTATAGCCCTGTCCTCTGCCCCAAGCAGAATGTTATTGACTATTTTTTTTAAAGATTTATTTATTTATTTATTTTGGTGTGGGGTGGGGAGGGAGGGGAGCAGGCGGGCTACTTCTATTGGTCTTTCATTTGTCTATTTTTATCCATCTTTGTCCTTTGGCCCATGTGGGCCTCCCATCGCGGTGGCCTCTGCTGTCGCAGAGCACCAGCTCTGGGCGCATGCGCTCCAGAGCTCCAACTCAGTAATTGGACACATCGGTCCAGCGGCTCCACGGCACATGGGATTTTCCCAGGCCAGGGATGGAACCAGCGCCCCTTGCACTGCAAGGCGGTGTCCTTACCCACTGGACCACCAGGGAAGCCCTACTGACTATTTTTAATGAGGAAGATTATTTCATATTTTCAACGAAAGCAGGAAGATGTGCTCAAGGAACCAGTGTAGATGCGAACACCATCAAGACTTTGTATGTTTAAAATTATCTGAGGCTTAATAAAACATTTTTTTAAAATATTTAACTAATTAATTTATTTGACTGTGTCAGGTCTTAGTTGAGTTGCAGCACTTGGGATCTTCGTTGTATCACGTGGAAGATTATTGCAGCACACCAACTCTTTTCTTGTGGCAGTAGAACTTAGTTGCTCCACAGCATGTGGGAGCTTAGTTCCCTGACCAGGAATTGAAATCACTTCCCCTGCCTTGCAAGGAGGTTTCTTAACCATTGGACCACCAGGGAATTCCGTGTAAAACATCTTTAGTAAGGTATCCAGCCATCTGTTTTTGCATCAAAATTCCACATTTTAGGATACTGTTCAGTCCAACGCAAACCAGGATGGTTGATTACATGATGTGCGTGCTTACTCAGTTGCTTCAGTTGTATCTGACTCTTTGTGATCCCATGGACTGTGTAGCCCACCAGGTTCCTCTATCCATGAGATTCTCCAGGCAGGAATACTAGAGTAGGTTGCCATGCCCTCCTCCAGGGGATCTTCCTGACCGAGGGATCGAACCCATGTCTCCTGCTTTGCAGGAAGGAACTTTATCACTGAGCCACCATGGAAGCCTGTTGGGTATCCTACTGAGGTTAATTCCACACATGTTTCTTTAAAGGTTAGTTGCTAGGAAGCTCAGATTAAATTTTATATTCAGTTTTAGTTTCTTTAGTTCCTTGTCTATGGCTTTAGTTGTCTGCACCCTCAGAATCCTATTTAGCTCTTACCCTTTTACACTTGTTCTGAGGAGATAGTGTTGTGTAATGGTCAGTCTCCAGTGGAGTCAGATTGTTGATTTTAAAACCTGGTCACATCACTTACTAACTGTGTAACCAACGGTGGATAAATGACTCCAACTCAGTAATTGGACACATCGGTCCAGCGGCTCCACGGCACATGGGATTTTCCCAGGCCAGGGATGGAACCAGCGCCCCTTGCACTGCAAGGCGGTGTCCTTACCCACTGGACCACCAGGGAAGCCCTACTGACTATTTTTAATGAGGAAGATTATTTCATATTTTCAACGAAAGCAGGAAGATGTGCTCAAGGAACCAGTGTAGATGCGAACACCATCAAGACTTTGTATGTTTAAAATTATCTGAGGCTTAATAAAACATTTTTTTAAAATATTTAACTAATTAATTTATTTGACTGTGTCAGGTCTTAGTTGAGTTGCAGCACTTGGGATCTTCGTTGTATCACGTGGAAGATTATTGCAGCACACCAACTCTTTTCTTGTGGCAGTAGAACTTAGTTGCTCCACAGCATGTGGGAGCTTAGTTCCCTGACCAGGAATTGAAATCACTTCCCCTGCCTTGCAAGGAGGTTTCTTAACCATTGGACCACCAGGGAATTCCGTGTAAAACATCTTTAGTAAGGTATCCAGCCATCTGTTTTTGCATCAAAATTCCACATTTTAGGATACTGTTCAGTCCAACGCAAACCAGGATGGTTGATTACATGATGTGCGTGCTTACTCAGTTGCTTCAGTTGTATCTGACTCTTTGTGATCCCATGGACTGTGTAGCCCACCAGGTTCCTCTATCCATGAGATTCTCCAGGCAGGAATACTAGAGTAGGTTGCCATGCCCTCCTCCAGGGGATCTTCCTGACCGAGGGATCGAACCCATGTCTCCTGCTTTGCAGGAAGGAACTTTATCACTGAGCCACCATGGAAGCCTGTTGGGTATCCTACTGAGGTTAATTCCACACATGTTTCTTTAAAGGTTAGTTGCTAGGAAGCTCAGATTAAATTTTATATTCAGTTTTAGTTTCTTTAGTTCCTTGTCTATGGCTTTAGTTGTCTGCACCCTCAGAATCCTATTTAGCTCTTACCCTTTTACACTTGTTCTGAGGAGATAGTGTTGTGTAATGGTCAGTCTCCAGTGGAGTCAGATTGTTGATTTTAAAACCTGGTCACATCACTTACTAACTGTGTAACCAACGGTGGATAAATGAATCAACGTCTCTTTTTTTCCCTCACCTCTAAAATATTGAGGAAAATAGTAGTGCCTATCTCTATAAAGGTTTTTTGTGAAGGGTAAAAACATCATAACTTGTAAAGTTTTCAGAGGAGTGCTTAGTGCGTAGTCCGTACTCAATAAATGGTAGCTCTCTCATTGATGATTGTTTTATTCTGCATTTTTACATTCTAAGTGGTCTCAGTTCATTTTCAAAATTAGTGGAGTATAGATAAATGAATAAGAAAATCATTGGTAAGATCTGTCCTGTCTTTCTCAAGCAGTCATTACCAGAAAACTGTCAGGGTGGAATTTTGAGCTGTCAGGGTTGGAAGGTGCCCTGACTTTTATTTTTAAATTTTTATTGAAGTATGATTGACTTACAAGATTGTATTTGTTTCAGGTGTACAAAATATTAAATCTGTATTTTAGTTGGTTATATTCCATATAAAGTTATTGTAAAATATTGGCTATATTCCCAGTGCTATGCACTACATTCTTCTAGCTTATCTGTTTTATACCTAGTAGTCCATACCTCGTAACCACTCTCATCCATTTTGCCCCTCCCTCCGCCTCTCACCACTCTAGCAACCGCCAGTCTGTTCTGTATGTTGGTGAGTCTGTTTTTGCTTTACTATGCATGCTAAGTCACTCAGTTGTGTCCGATTCTTTGGGACCCCATGGGCTGTAGCCTGCCAGGCTCCTCTGTCCATGGCATTCTCCAGGCAAGAATACTGGAGTGGGCTTTCGTGTCCTTCTCCAGGAAGCCACATCTACTTCATCTTCTGCACCGGCAGGTGTGCTCCCCGTTTACTATATTTGTTCTTTCATTTTTTAGATGCCACATATAAATGAAAATATACAGTATTTGTCTTTTTCTGCCTGTGCCCTGACTTCTTAGTGCCTGATGAGGTGTCTCACATACCTCTAACTACTCACGGGATTGACCATCCCAAGGGGGCAAGGGATGCAAGAGCTGAGTGTCATCACCTGATTTTTCTCTGCTGAACCACAGTGGCCTTCGTTCACTTGTGGTCGTCTCAAGCCTTTGTACTCCCATCCATGTCTTAGGCTCTCTACCTGTGACTGTGGTTAAAACAGAAGCATCAATAACTAACTGAAATTAACCAGGACCGAGTACACAGAGCATGGCTTGAGCTGGGAATGAGGACAGACTTACATGGCAGCTGATAATGTGGTCTGAAATCAGAAATCTCTATACAAATGCTGATCCCAGTAGTTGCTGGCTTGACTAGCTGATGGTGGATCTGATTACTGAACTTCAGTTTTCACATCTATGAAATGGGGTTGATAACTCTCTAAGATGGTTGTAATCATGATGTGAGATGCTGTATATGACATAGTGTTCTGAAAATAGCACTGGCAAAGGAATGCTCTCATAATATTATGGTCTGGTCCGTTAGCAGGTGAGCATCAAATGAGTACTAATGTATTTTTTTTCTGAACTGCTTGTATAATACATGACAAGTCCAACTTGTTCTTGTTGCTTTGTTGCATTTACATCATCTGTCAGTGTGTGCTTGGGCATTGCTAATCAAAAATGATATGAAGCTTTTAGGGTATTGGGTGGTCATTTCATGCCAAATTCTTGATTGTCTGATCTGAAAGTTTATTCTTGCATGGTAAGAAATAAATTATCTATTTCAGGTCTTTCTTAGGTATCCTTGGGCTTCCCAGTTGGCTCAGTGATAAAGAATCTCCGCCTCTCACCTTGAATCACTCAGTTGTTTTTCCGATTCTTTGGGACCCCATGGGCTGTAGCCTGCCAGGCTCCTCTGTCCATGGCATTCTCCAGGCAAGAATACTGGAGTGGGCTTTCGTGTCCTTCTCCAGGAAGCCACATCTACTTCATCTTCTGCACCGGCAGGTGTGCTCCCCGTTTACTATATTTGTTCTTTCATTTTTTAGATGCCACATATAAATGAAAATATACAGTATTTGTCTTTTTCTGCCTGTGCCCTGACTTCTTAGTGCCTGATGAGGTGTCTCACATACCTCTAACTACTCACGGGATTGACCATCCCAAGGGGGCAAGGGATGCAAGAGCTGAGTGTCATCACCTGATTTTTCTCTGCTGAACCACAGTGGCCTTCGTTCACTTGTGGTCGTCTCAAGCCTTTGTACTCCCATCCATGTCTTAGGCTCTCTACCTGTGACTGTGGTTAAAACAGAAGCATCAATAACTAACTGAAATTAACCAGGACCGAGTACACAGAGCATGGCTTGAGCTGGGAATGAGGACAGACTTACATGGCAGCTGATAATGTGGTCTGAAATCAGAAATCTCTATACAAATGCTGATCCCAGTAGTTGCTGGCTTGACTAGCTGATGGTGGATCTGATTACTGAACTTCAGTTTTCACATCTATGAAATGGGGTTGATAACTCTCTAAGATGGTTGTAATCATGATGTGAGATGCTGTATATGACATAGTGTTCTGAAAATAGCACTGGCAAAGGAATGCTCTCATAATATTATGGTCTGGTCCGTTAGCAGGTGAGCATCAAATGAGTACTAATGTATTTTTTTTCTGAACTGCTTGTATAATACATGACAAGTCCAACTTGTTCTTGTTGCTTTGTTGCATTTACATCATCTGTCAGTGTGTGCTTGGGCATTGCTAATCAAAAATGATATGAAGCTTTTAGGGTATTGGGTGGTCATTTCATGCCAAATTCTTGATTGTCTGATCTGAAAGTTTATTCTTGCATGGTAAGAAATAAATTATCTATTTCAGGTCTTTCTTAGGTATCCTTGGGCTTCCCAGTTGGCTCAGTGATAAAGAATCTGTCTGCCACTGCAGGACATGAGGTTTCGATCTCTGAGTTGTGAAAATCCCCCAAAGTAGGACATGACAGAGCACTCCAGTATTCTTGCATAAAAAATTCCTAGCAGGTTATAGTCCATGGGGTCCCAAGTAGTCAGAGACACCACTGAGTGAGCACATCAGGTATCCTTAGATGCATGAAGAAAGTTACAGAAGAGTGTTATAGAATGATACTATTTGGTTAAAAGAAAAAAAACTCAAAATTTGTAAAAAAGATAAATACCAACATTACTGGGGATTATGTAGGGAATAAATTTGCAGACAAATTTGGGAGAGGGAATGATGGGTAAAGATCTTACACATTTTGTTTTATGTACTTTCATATGAATTATAAGAATTATGTAATACTTTATGATAAAAACATTTTTAAAAGAATGATAAACGTCTGATTTGTCTACAATCCCTTCTGCTTTGTTTGCAAGATTTGCATTAAAGACTCACTCTAAGATAAATCTTCTTCTTTCTCTGGGTCATACTTCTTGAGTGGTGCCTTCTTCTCTTCTGTGTTTTACTTGAGGTAGAGACCAAAGACTATTCATTGGTTCAGTATAATCAGTTTGTTCATGTGTGGGAGGATGTGAGGCCAAGGATGCTTCTGACTTCTTGGAAATTTATTTAAGGAGTACCTTCAAATTCATTTTTGGAAGCCAGCAAAGTATACAGTATCAACAAATGAAGAGCTTGCTGCAGTAGACGACAGTGTTTCAGGGTACCTGGATTTTAGTCCTTTCTTTACTTTTTTTTTTTTTTTTTAAATCTTGGCCTCCTTCATTGGTTTTTCATTTATTTATTTTCATCCATCTTTACTCTTTGGCCTGTGTGGACCTCCCATCTCCGTGGCCTCTTGTGTTGCAGAGCACCAGCTCTGGGCACATGCGCTCCAGAGTGCTGGCTGGTAGTTGGACACACTGGTCCAGCCGCTCTACGGCACGTGAGATCTTCCTGGACCAGGGATTGAACCAGTGCTGCCTGCACTGCAAGGTGAACTCTTAACCCACTGGACCACTAGAGCAGCCCCAGTCCCTTTCTTGATCACTAATTTGGCCTATGGTCCCCAGCAAGTTGAGCATCTATGAATTTCATTGCACTTGATGGACTTTAGCATCCTTCCTTCTTACTCTGGCAGTCTAGTGTTTCTCCTTTTCTTCTCTTTTATTCAATCTGTTTGTAATTATGAACACAAATCTCTCATTATTAGTGATATTCTGTTGGAAAAGCCTACATGGTGAGACATCATGGGGATGCATTGGAGGAGAAAGAGCAATGACCCCTACCTCTCACAGAGAGGAAGAGAAGTATCATTGAATGAGTGACTGTCTGGGGCTTTGTAAAACTGCACATTACTAGCAAGGTAGACATTCATCCTTTGTCACAGAGCTGGACTGCATTAGCTGTGTGAAAAAAAAAAAAATTCTAAGCATTTTTCTCTTGGTAAACCGCTTTCTCATTCTCATTACAAATTTATCACTGGCCTGCACATTAGCATGGCCATAATTTTTGTTAATGTTTTCAATCTGAAATTTGTCTTGGAGATGCTGAATGGCCCTTTTGGTTTGTGCTCCTATATAAACACAGGGTATTTTTTCTTTTCCTCTTTCATTTCTTTTTAAAAATAAGTTCTTTTTCCTCTACACTTCCTGAGGGTACTGGTCTCATGGTCAGTGACAGTTAGACTTCATTTTAGAATTGACTTTTTTCATGTTCTGTAGATTCTTTTGTTTGCATTCTGGCTTTAAAAAGGCAATCTAAAATTATACACATATATATTTTTTTTTCGTCCATATGGATTTGTTCTTAGAAACTTAGCTGTATGTTGCATAACTGGATAGTTTTGTTTGTTTGTTTTCAGTTCCTTGACTCTCTGGGAGCATAAAGAATTTTGAGAAAGCTGGTTCTTTCTCCTATGGTATGCCTGGATTTCAAATCCTGAAATGGTTACCTACTTTTATAGAGAGAAAGATTCATATGAAATGTGTGGCCACAGTGGATTGACATATTCTGAAACTGGGAAATTGTTAATCCCCTTTCGTATGGATTAAATTTGTCTCCTTATCTAAGTACAATTTTTAAAACAATTTCTATCAGGGAGATGTTTTGATAAAAATAGACAAAATGACAAGGCTAGCTAACCAGGAAGGGAGTACTGTAATAGGGAGCCTGTATTTGAAACATACATAATTCTAAGATTTAGAGCCTATGAAGATGTAGATTTTAAGATACAAAAACAAAGCTAATAACTAAGTCTGCTACATCTCATATAACAAACTCTAGGTAGTTTTGAACTATTTCCAAAAAGGAGAAAAAACTCCCCGAATCTCGGAGATGTATCTATCAGCTTGTTTTTCATCTTTTTCTGTGTTTCCTTAGCTTGTCTCCTTTTTCCTTTTTACAGTGTTCCTCAGGAGAACGGGGAGCAGGAAAAATGACCCTACCTCTCACAGAGAGGAAGAAGTATCATTGAATGAGTGACTGTCTGGGGCTTTGTAAAACTGCACATTACTAGCAAGGTAGACATTCATCCTTTGTCACAGAGCTGGACTGCATTAGCTGTGTGAAAAAAAAAAAAATTCTAAGCATTTTTCTCTTGGTAAACCGCTTTCTCATTCTCATTACAAATTTATCACTGGCCTGCACATTAGCATGGCCATAATTTTTGTTAATGTTTTCAATCTGAAATTTGTCTTGGAGATGCTGAATGGCCCTTTTGGTTTGTGCTCCTATATAAACACAGGGTATTTTTTCTTTTCCTCTTTCATTTCTTTTTAAAAATAAGTTCTTTTTCCTCTACACTTCCTGAGGGTACTGGTCTCATGGTCAGTGACAGTTAGACTTCATTTTAGAATTGACTTTTTTCATGTTCTGTAGATTCTTTTGTTTGCATTCTGGCTTTAAAAAGGCAATCTAAAATTATACACATATATATTTTTTTTTCGTCCATATGGATTTGTTCTTAGAAACTTAGCTGTATGTTGCATAACTGGATAGTTTTGTTTGTTTGTTTTCAGTTCCTTGACTCTCTGGGAGCATAAAGAATTTTGAGAAAGCTGGTTCTTTCTCCTATGGTATGCCTGGATTTCAAATCCTGAAATGGTTACCTACTTTTATAGAGAGAAAGATTCATATGAAATGTGTGGCCACAGTGGATTGACATATTCTGAAACTGGGAAATTGTTAATCCCCTTTCGTATGGATTAAATTTGTCTCCTTATCTAAGTACAATTTTTAAAACAATTTCTATCAGGGAGATGTTTTGATAAAAATAGACAAAATGACAAGGCTAGCTAACCAGGAAGGGAGTACTGTAATAGGGAGCCTGTATTTGAAACATACATAATTCTAAGATTTAGAGCCTATGAAGATGTAGATTTTAAGATACAAAAACAAAGCTAATAACTAAGTCTGCTACATCTCATATAACAAACTCTAGGTAGTTTTGAACTATTTCCAAAAAGGAGAAAAAACTCCCCGAATCTCGGAGATGTATCTATCAGCTTGTTTTTCATCTTTTTCAGTGTTTCCTTAGCTTGTCTCCTTCCCTTTTAAGTGTTCCTAGCATCGTAGAAGTTGGATGTTTCAGTAGCTATCCTGGCATGATTAGTCTATTATTTCAATATCACTACAGACAAAACTGCCACACTTTTCCAGACCACCGTGTGTGTAGTGCACCTTTTTTTTTTTTTTTTTTCAAATGTAAAAAGTACACTTAGAGGCTTTGTCTGTGTAGAAACATTAACTCTGCTAAGAGGAAACTCTGCTGAATTTATTGGCCTTTTCAGTCTTTGGGTCTGCATATTTTTCTTCTATTTCACTTTGAAGATTTTTTTCCTTCGGTTTCTGTCCCTGTAGAAGGGTAAAATGTATGCAAATAAGAAAATGCATTGTTTTGCAGGCTTTTAACGTTTTTCCTTTACATCAAGAATATAAGTCCCTCTAGTTGCTTTACATTTATTTTTGTGTAGTTTTATATTAAATAGCAAAGCTCTTGAAAGTAGTCAGAAAAAAAAAAAAAACAGAAAAAGAAACATTAGTACCATTTAATAAAGCAAACAGGTAAATTTTCAAACTTGATATTAATGAGCCTTAAAATTCCAGATAAGAATTAAACCCTTCTTAAAGTTCATTTGTTGGTGGTGGCTTCCTTAAAAAATTATGGTGCCCTATCCCATGATATGAACTGTACTAAAATCTGTTTATTTCTTTGAATAGATGATCTCGAAAACCTTCTAGCTAAAAGGTCTGATCATTCTCAGACTGAAAAAAACGTATCTTTTCCCATCTTATGGTGGGCTATTTTGGCGTTTCTGCATGTTGATTAAGAAAAGTAGTTTACTTGTGGTATTCAGTTTTAGGTATTTGGGCCACAGACCAAGTTTCAAACCATTTACATTTTGTACGCTTACTTCCGAATGTGTTTTGCACAAACACTTAAAACTGAAATCAAGACAAAAAAAAAAAAAAAAAAGCAAAGTCTCCCACGAGCTAAGCAACCTCAGCATGTTTCTCTAATTTCCTGAGTTAGGCTTTTGCTGTGACATAGACCTCTACTGCCTCTGTTTTGGTTCTGAGTTTTGGAAAAATTTTCCACTTTTGTTTCATTTTGCTTTGCCTAGAGACTTCAGAGAAGCCTGTCAGACTGTGTTAGGCTTTTTTTTTTTTTTCTTAAATCACAAACATACCCGTTGCTCTTCATTTTGCCTTATAGTTAATGTTATTGCATTGTTTTTAAAAAAGTGCCACCTTCTGTATATTGGTCCTGCTTAGATGTGCAGGAAATAATAAGGAGGTACATGTTTTATCACTGACTCAATGAACATGAGCTTGAGCAAACTCCGGGGGATGGGGAAGGACAAGGAAACCTGGCTTGGTGCAGTCCGTGGGGTCGCAGAGTCAGGCACGACTGAGCAACGGAACTGACTGACATGTTTTATGAAGAGGGAAGATAATGGTATATGTGAAAGATAGAAAGAAAAAGAGAGGAAGGGCCGAGCAGATACATTATTAGATTCAAAATCTTTCTTGCAATTTTCATGTCCCTGGCCTTGGGCTTGACTTTAACTCCGGGAAGATGTCAGCGTCCCTGAACATCAGTCAGTGGCGAGATCAGACACATTTCGCCTTAGTATTCTGGTGTATGCATGCCAACTCTACATACCCATGAACCCAGCATTTGAAAGGACTGGAATAGCCATTTTTGACACATTGACCTGTTTTGATCCCAGAGAAGGAACAATTTGATAGACTTTTTTAGGTAACTCAGAACTTTAGCTCTGTGCCTCAATATTAAAAAGAAAAGATATAGTGGACCATGAACTGTTTTTTTTTTTTTTGAGAATTGTAAAAATATCGGAAATTTCAGCTGCCCCAGGTCTGCCCTCTGTTAGTATCTAGGAGACTTACCGTGTGCTGTGCTCCGATTCTGACTTTCACAGTTAGCTTGTTTGCACTTTGTTCCTGACCCTCACATTTTGGGCACAGCTGGATGCACCAAAACCTATTTTGTCTCCACCAACTTAGAGAAAAGAAGAAAGAGGGGGAGGCCTTTGGGAAGAACTGACAGACTAGGAAGGAGGTATTAACTCCTAAAGGAAATTAATTCTTGATTCTTCCATAGTTCTGTTCAAAGGAGAATCCCGCCCCCGCCCCCGCCCCCGCGCCTCGCCGCGTCACCCCCACCCCCAACCTATGAAATAGAAAGCCATAGGTAGGTGTCCTTTTCTGTACAGGAGAGAGAGTCTAGTACCACCCCCTTGTCCGCTGACTCTCCTGAGAATTCAGAAGGGAAATAATAACCCTGTGGGAGGTGCTTGGCCTGAAGTCGTGGTGTCCTCAGTGGCGGATGGCTGGTCTGTTTTGCGTCTCTCCATCTCGACCCTTACACCATGTTAATGGCAGCCGGCACGCTCCACTGTTTATCTTGGAATTCGATACCATCATCTTGGCAACCAAACCAGGACCTTTGCTGTTCACATTGTTTGTCATTTGTTGTTAATTATCTGTTACCATAAATTTTGCACTTTGAGAAAAAAAAGGGACTGTTTTGAACTATTTCCTCCCAACATGTAAGTGGTGCTTCATTTTCTGTGGACAAAAGAGGGGGGAAAAATCAGCAGCCCTTTTGGGAACTGGTTTCAGAGAATTCAAAAGCCCCGTTTTTTGAGACTGGGTTCGATCCTGCTAATGCGGCCAGAATTTGCAGCAAGGGAACCTTTACAATTGAGGGATGATCGGTCTCTGCGGTGAGAGATACCCCTTTCTGAGGAAAAAAAAATTAACTTTACATAGGGAGTTGGGCTTTTACTGCAGTCTCTTTGTGTCATAATTGCGTGTTGTGTTACGTGTGAGAGCCAGTTCCCCACAGTCAGTTTCTCCCTTTCAAAGGTTATTAAGACAGAGCAGTCCAGAGTGGAAAGTGGCTTCTGCTTACCTGCCTTTATGAGGTGTTTATTTTGTCAAGTGTGGAACTAAAATGAGCTTTCTGGCTGTTAGTGGATTTTAGTCACGCCCCTGCACTCTGCAGGGAGTGTTGTGTCACCTTATAAACAAACAGCACTGCTTTGCGAGGTGGTGTGCCATGGGCTGCCTGAGCCGCCGCTGGACTTAACACAGCAGTCAGCAGAACGGGAGGCCCAAGAATGCATGAGTGTGTTTTGGAGGGCAGAGTTTGGAAGTGGAGTGGCTGTTGCTAAGCAGAAATCTAGGCATGTTTAAAGATACAAACACTGAAATCATTTGAGAAGTTCCCTCAAAGTATATCCAGAATCCAAGCTGCCTTGTCCACCTAGGTGCCCCTTGCATGCGTTCGCTTATAGTCTCTGCTACTAATATCTCATCTTTACTGTGGGGGTCGTCATAATATGTGCATCCATAGGTGATGGTGGAGTTTATATTGATGATGTATCAATAGCACAGTATCCCAGTGCTCAGTGCCTGGTAACTATTGTTATTAATACCCTTGTTTACCAGGAATGTATCCACAGCATCAACTTAGCCGAGTTCAGGGATCATCCTCACCATCTCTTTTTTTGGTTGCCCTCAAGTTGGGTGTGTCTGCTCTATTTTTGTGAAGGAGTTTTTGTTTTGTGCTCACTTCTAAAGTATTTAGGGTATTGCTGTCTTCCAAGGGATTCCCACACTAGGAGGAGAGACTGAGGTGGTGTTAACTTGCTGATAGCCAGACTTAATAAACAGTGATCGGAACTTCTGTCTGCTGCTTGAGACAGTGTAGCTTTTGGTGATGTGTGTCTTCCAGGAGGTGAGGAAATGGCTTGTTCTGCTGCCTTTGGTTTCTGAAGAAACCGGAAAGTGTTGTTCCCAGGCTTAAAAACAAGAAAAACCTTTCCCTTTGGGGAAAAAAAAATTAACTTTACATAGGGAGTTGGGCTTTTACTGCAGTCTCTTTGTGTCATAATTGCGTGTTGTGTTACGTGTGAGAGCCAGTTCCCCACAGTCAGTTTCTCCCTTTCAAAGGTTATTAAGACAGAGCAGTCCAGAGTGGAAAGTGGCTTCTGCTTACCTGCCTTTATGAGGTGTTTATTTTGTCAAGTGTGGAACTAAAATGAGCTTTCTGGCTGTTAGTGGATTTTAGTCACGCCCCTGCACTCTGCAGGGAGTGTTGTGTCACCTTATAAACAAACAGCACTGCTTTGCGAGGTGGTGTGCCATGGGCTGCCTGAGCCGCCGCTGGACTTAACACAGCAGTCAGCAGAACGGGAGGCCCAAGAATGCATGAGTGTGTTTTGGAGGGCAGAGTTTGGAAGTGGAGTGGCTGTTGCTAAGCAGAAATCTAGGCATGTTTAAAGATACAAACACTGAAATCATTTGAGAATTTCCCCTCAAAGTATATCCAGAATCCAAGCTGCCTTGTCCACCTAGGTGCCCCTTGCATGCGTTATAGTCTCTGCTACTAATATCTCATCTTTACTGTGGGGGTCGTCATAATATGTGCATCCATAGGTGATGGTGGAGTTTATATTGATGATGTATCAATAGCACAGTATCCCAGTGCTCAGTGCCTGGTAACTATTGTTATTAATACCCTTGTTTACCAGGAATGTATCCACAGCATCAACTTAGCCGAGTTCAGGGATCATCCTCACCATCTCTTTTTTTGGTTGCCCTCAAGTTGGGTGTGTCTGCTCTATTTTTGTGAAGGAGTTTTTGTTTTGTGCTCACTTCTAAAGTATTTAGGGTATTGCTGTCTTCCAAGGGATTCCCACACTAGGAGGAGAGACTGAGGTGGTGTTAACTTGCTGATAGCCAGACTTAATAAACAGTGATCGGAACTTCTGTCTGCTGCTTGAGACAGTGTAGCTTTTGGTGATGTGTGTCTTCCAGGAGGTGAGGAAATGGCTTGTTCTGCTGCCTTTGGTTTCTGAAGAAACCGGAAAGTGTTGTTCCCAGGCTTAGCAGAAAGGAATCCTGATAATGGTGGTGTCCTTTGAAAGAACACCCCCTTTCTACATCTTCTGCTTCTTTTATTCTTTTATTTCCTCTCAGTGTTTTGTAAAGGGAGAACGTGTGGTAGGTTCATGCACACTGTTTTAGAAGTCTGATTACAATCAGATTTTAGGCTGAAGAAATGAATATTAGTGTCTCAGATTTAGGAACAGTTCAAGTAGGAGAATATAAAGACAGGGTGGAGCAGGGGATGGAGGTTGAAAAACAAACCAAAAAAAAAAACCAACAAAAAAAGCACCCTCAGACTGCTCTAAGGGAGGCTGGGAAAAGGATTTAACACTTTGGATTCTTTAGAAGCCATTAAAACTCTGATGGGATCGGATTACCTGACTGCACATCTGAAACATGAAACTCTTGCCCTAAACCGTGCAATTGAGTTAAGCTCAAAATTCAAGGCCTCCCCCTAAGACTGGCCTCTGGGTAAGCCTCACTGTGGATGGCAGAATGATTTCCTTTGAGAGGAGCAAGAATACAGTGAGGTTTTTATGGCCAATTTAGCCTGTCTGTGGGTGCCAGCCAGACATTTGGCAGCACTTAGTGCCAACTTCGGTGATCTCTCCACCAGTTTTTTCCCAAGGTCCTCAGTTGGGTCTGGATTCTGGGCTGACATTGAAGAGAAGATACATTGCAAATTCAGCTTCCTAGGCACGCCTCCTGAATTTCTTCTTTTTCCAAGTGGGGAAGTACTGAGAGGTGCAGGAAGAGCAGCAGCCCCCCAACTTGGAGGCTCAGACTGATGCTGATGGTCCTTATCCCTAAATATACTTTCCTTTCCTCCCTCCGCCTTTGTCACTGCTTCTTGGGAGCCCCTACGCTCTTCTATGTACGGACTCAGAGCACTTCCTAGGAGTAATTACTTTCCTTTGGTTGCACATTTTATAAGTATTTTTTCTGAGGATTTGTGAAATACCTGTCTTCCAACTAGGCTTTAAGCTCTCTAAAGGCAGTTACTCTTAGTATTGTGTCGGAACTTCTGTCTGCTGCTTGAGACAGTGTAGCTTTTGGTGATGTGTGTCTTCCAGGAGGTGAGGAAATGGCTTGTTCTGCTGCCTTTGGTTTCTGAAGAAACCGGAAAGTGTTGTTCCCAGGCTTAGCAGAAAGGAATCCTGATAATGGTGGTGTCCTTTGAAAGAACACCCCCTTTCTACATCTTCTGCTTCTTTTATTCTTTTATTTCCTCTCAGTGTTTTGTAAAGGGAGAACGTGTGGTAGGTTCATGCACACTGTTTTAGAAGTCTGATTACAATCAGATTTTAGGCTGAAGAAATGAATATTAGTGTCTCAGATTTAGGAACAGTTCAAGTAGGAGAATATAAAGACAGGGTGGAGCAGGGGATGGAGGTTGAAAAACAAACCAAAAAAAAAAACCAACAAAAAAAGCACCCTCAGACTGCTCTAAGGGAGGCTGGGAAAAGGATTTAACACTTTGGATTCTTTAGAAGCCATTAAAACTCTGATGGGATCGGATTACCTGACTGCACATCTGAAACATGAAACTCTTGCCCTAAACCGTGCAATTGAGTTAAGCTCAAAATTCAAGGCCTCCCCCTAAGACTGGCCTCTGGGTAAGCCTCACTGTGGATGGCAGAATGATTTCCTTTGAGAGGAGCAAGAATACAGTGAGGTTTTTATGGCCAATTTAGCCTGTCTGTGGGTGCCAGCCAGACATTTGGCAGCACTTAGTGCCAACTTCGGTGATCTCTCCACCAGTTTTTTCCCAAGGTCCTCAGTTGGGTCTGGATTCTGGGCTGACATTGAAGAGAAGATACATTGCAAATTCAGCTTCCTAGGCACGCCTCCTGAATTTCTTCTTTTTCCAAGTGGGGAAGTACTGAGAGGTGCAGGAAGAGCAGCAGCCCCCCAACTTGGAGGCTCAGACTGATGCTGATGGTCCTTATCCCTAAATATACTTTCCTTTCCTCCCTCCGCCTTTGTCACTGCTTCTTGGGAGCCCCTACGCTCTTCTATGTACGGACTCAGAGCACTTCCTAGGAGTAATTACTTTCCTTTGGTTGCACATTTTATAAGTATTTTTTCTGAGGATTTGTGAAATACCTGTCTTCCAACTAGGCTTTAAGCTCTCTAAAGGCAGTTACTCTTTGTATTGTGTTTTGTGGTCTCTATGTTCCTACAATACCTCTCACAGTACTAGTACATTCTAGACACTCTCCAGATACCTCTTGGAGGAATAAATGACTGTTGAGTTCACAGGAATTCCATATTCTCTTACTATGTGCTTCCCCAGGAAGTGTGTGCTCTCTTGGAATCATTCATTCATTTTGTATGCAGACTTGATGCTATCCGTGCCTTTTAAAAGGGTAACTTATGAGTGTCCGTGTTTTTTTCAGGATGGAGCTGGAGGAAGCTCAGAGTGAGTATGTCTGATACTCCTACACTAATACCATCATCTATCCTGCCTCCAGTTGACTTTATCTTGACTATGGTGAACTCTCATTTCTAACACAAGAAAAATGATCAGACTTTCACTTCTGTTTTGACCCTAAAGATTTGGGTTTTCTTTGTTGGTCTCAACCTTAAAAATTGAGTCATTAGAAAGTATACTGTCTTAACTCCTTGTGAAGTGCTCATTTACTGATCCTATTTTGGCACCAACAGTTATTGAGTAGAACTGTGAAATTGGCTCAATGGTAAAGAATCCTTCTGCAAATGCAGGAAACATGGAAGATGCAGGTTTGGTCCCCAGGTCAGGAAGGTTCCCTGGATTAGGAAATGGCAGCCCACTCCAGGATTCCTGCCTGGAGAATCCCATGGACAGAGAAGCTTGGCGAGCTGCAGTCCATGGGTTTGCAAAGAGTCAGACATGACTGAGCATGCACGCACATACCAGGATTCTGATTGACAGCTGCCCCTTATATATGGAGTTTATATGAAATGATAGACCATGAAAATGGGTTATCTTTATCATGGGAATCACATAAAGTGAACCAATTTTATTCTGTGAACTATTTTTTTTTAAACAACTGTAGGTTTTTTTTTTTAAAAAACAAAACGATAAGCTCTTCTATATATTATCACACAGCTATTTTCACAGAAACCCTTGATTTGGGTTTAATACCAGTAACACCATTATAACAGCGTCAGTGTTATGTACTGAAAGTGTTTTAAACTTTTTCATTTAAAGGTAACACAGATGAAATGTAAAAGTGTGCAGTGGATCTCTAAAGGCAGTTACTCTTTGTATTGTGTTTTGTGGTCTCTATGTTCCTACAATACCTCTCACAGTACTAGTACATTCTAGACACTCTCCAGATACCTCTTGGAGGAATAAATGACTGTTGAGTTCACAGGAATTCCATATTCTCTTACTATGTGCTTCCCCAGGAAGTGTGTGCTCTCTTGGAATCATTCATTCATTTTGTATGCAGACTTGATGCTATCCGTGCCTTTTAAAAGGGTAACTTATGAGTGTCCGTGTTTTTTTCAGGATGGAGCTGGAGGAAGCTCAGAGTGAGTATGTCTGATACTCCTACACTAATACCATCATCTATCCTGCCTCCAGTTGACTTTATCTTGACTATGGTGAACTCTCATTTCTAACACAAGAAAAATGATCAGACTTTCACTTCTGTTTTGACCCTAAAGATTTGGGTTTTCTTTGTTGGTCTCAACCTTAAAAATTGAGTCATTAGAAAGTATACTGTCTTAACTCCTTGTGAAGTGCTCATTTACTGATCCTATTTTGGCACCAACAGTTATTGAGTAGAACTGTGAAATTGGCTCAATGGTAAAGAATCCTTCTGCAAATGCAGGAAACATGGAAGATGCAGGTTTGGTCCCCAGGTCAGGAAGGTTCCCTGGATTAGGAAATGGCAGCCCACTCCAGGATTCCTGCCTGGAGAATCCCATGGACAGAGAAGCTTGGCGAGCTGCAGTCCATGGGTTTGCAAAGAGTCAGACATGACTGAGCATGCACGCACATACCAGGATTCTGATTGACAGCTGCCCCTTATATATGGAGTTTATATGAAATGATAGACCATGAAAATGGGTTATCTTTATCATGGGAATCACATAAAGTGAACCAATTTTATTCTGTGAACTATTTTTTTTTAAACAACTGTAGGTTTTTTTTTTTTTAAAAAAAACAAAAACGATAAGCTCTTCTATATATTATCACACAGCTATTTTCACAGAAACCCTTGATTTGGGTTTAATACCAGTAACACCATTATAACAGCGTCAGTGTTATGTACTGAAAGTGTTTTAAACTTTTTCATTTAAAGGTAACACAGATGAAATGTAAAAGTGTGCAGTGGATTTCTAATTACTGGTGATTAGGCTATAAACCTCTTAAAAATTAAATTACAAAAAAAAAATGCTACTAAAGAGTGCCAGGCTTAAGGAAGAGTTTTACAAAGGGCAGACCATAAAAGAGAGGAGATGATACGAGAGATGTGCATGGAAAGCACTTTGGGGCAGTAAGTTGTTAATTTAGGTTAATTTGGGCTTTAGGTTTTTCTCCCTGACTGTCTTCTTACTATGTCTACAGAGAAAGGTGCTGTGTAATTAGACTTTCTGGAGATCTCCTTTGGTTGAGGACCTAATTGAGTTCCAGGACCGAGGGCTGAGCTGGGCTGGAGTTGGGACAGCTTTTGACCCTGCAGGTGGAAACCCTCGATGGACCTGCCTCTTTGATAAATACCTGGAGTGACTGGCAATGACTTGGTTTGGGGAAACTATAGTCTAGCAATTGAGAAGTTGGTGTTCCTTAGTATATGAAAATCTCTCTTTAACATAGAGAAGACACCAAAATCCACATGTGCAATTTAAATGAGCTTGTATTCTGCATTATAAATATGCACCGGATGCCAAGTAGAAAACCGGAACACTCTCTCAGGATGCTGTTAGGGCCAAGCGGAATCTCATTAGGGACGGCTTCAAAGATCAGTTCCTCGTGTCCATAAAAACAAGTGTAAATTATCTGGTGCGAGCCTGCTGTTAGCAGTTGCGGTGTTGCATTATGCATGATGCCAGACTGCACAGCGGAGACGCAAACCGCTCGGCGCTCCGAAATAGATGTGGGGATTCCTCCACCCATACACAGATAGTTTTTGGTGCTGAGTCCTTCCTTTTGGAAATTTATGGGTGCGCTGCAGTTAACAGAGGGTGCCGTCTATAATCTGCTCCTACATTTTTGATGAATTGAAGTCTGTTCGGAGAGGCATGCTAAGACTCTGAATTGTTTATGTGAACAACCAGTCCACTTGGATTTATGTATTTTTGTTCGCTCACATCTGGAGTCAGATTAGGGGACCATGAATGCATTCGAAGCGCGTAGAATTGGATGCATTTGTTTCCACTTTTCTCCTCCTTTTGGTCTCTTGGTTAGATTTTAAAAATAAGTGTGAATGCTCAGGAAATTAAGGGAATGTAGTCGGGTTGAACAAACGAGGCTTTTGAAAAGGAGTTTTGGAATAAATGCCCAAGGGTCTCGAATATATTCCTGAGCTTCACTGGATGAGAAGATAGGACAGCAATGAATAGTGCAGTGTTTTAAGAGCCTGAACTCTAGAACCGATCGCCAGTGTGTGATTCTTTGTCATTAGCTGTGTGGTTTGTTTCAAAGTACTTACTGTCCCCTCTGTGTTCTTGTTTATAGATGAGGGAAAAAATTTAGTACCTGCCTTGTAGACCTGTCATGAGGGTTAAATCAGTTGGTTTTTGTATAGTACCTAGCACACTGCTTGGGACACAGTCTTAGGAAAGTGTTTGCTCATGTTGATGTTGTCATCACCATTATCAGCAGTAGAAGGTCTTCTGGTGCAGCTGGGGGTGACAGACGGGGCATGGCATACCCGGAGACTGAGTTTGTAAGCATGTATGTGATCGAGTGGACATGCACATGTTAGGGCGGAGGGCATCGAAGGCTGGAAACCATCACCTTGGGGTCAATTGGGAGAAGCCATTAGAAATATGAAATACTGAGTAGGTATATATATTTTCTGGTCCACATAATCTAGAAAGATAACCATGGGAGCATGGGGGAAGCTTAAAATATAGCAAGAGAGAGGCCGTTTTCCTCTCAACACAGTAGAAGACAGTGTCTATAACATCTTCTTTCTCAAGTTGTTTCTCAGAGCCTTGTCTCCGAGTAGGAAGCATGGGATAGGGACTTGCCTGGTGGTCCAGTGGTTAAGACTTCACTTCCCAATGCAGGGGGTGCAGACTCCATCCTGAGTCAGGGAGCTAAGATCTCACATGCCCCAGGGCCAAAAAAACTAAAACAAAACAGAAGCAGTGTTGTAACAAATTCAGTAAAGGCTTTAAAATGGTTACATCAAAAAAATGTAAAAAAAAAGCATAAGACAGAAAGATCAAAAGACCAGCCTTATGCAGAGTCACTTGACTTAACATCCACAAAGGGTCCAGCAGTAATTACCTCTATTTGTAAATTTCCATTTGCAAGTGTAAGGGGGAGTCACAGATACCAGTATAGCATTTCCTAGACTGAAAGTTTTGTAAGGGTAGGGCTCATGCCGACTGATCTTGAATCCTTTGCAGCACTCCTGGGCTCAGTAACTAAATACGTCTTTGGACAAATCAATAAAGTCTTCAATATATATTTATTGTGTCATCTGTCCTTACTGCATATTCCATTAAATTGCTTTTCCACTATAGACCTACCCCAGGTTAATCAAAGCATCCTCAGCTCTGATCCTTTTCCCAGACATGGAAGAAGGAAGGCTCCCCGTAGGAGGCACTCTCAGTGATGGAAAACAGTTTAAGTGAAACAGGAGCAGCTGTTTTCTACCCTGGAGGATCACATTTTGCTTTCATTTCATAATATCTCCTCCTGTTCTTACCACCCGTGTGTCCCTTGCTTCCTCTAAAATCTGGCAACATTTTTCTGGACCTCAGAGTTCCAGAAACCACTGCCATTTCCTATGCAGAGATGATGCATGTTGGACAGCAGTTGCATTTTTGCTGGGATGTGGGAATTGAGAAGTGTGCGGCCATATGCCGTGCGCTTGGATAGTGGCTGACGTTCCAAACTAGCAAAATGGTTTCTGGCCCTCAGCTTTTGCTGTGTGCAAATGAGCAAACCTATACGCTTGTAGGTCTTTCCACTTGGAGACATGAAGATGGAAGGTTGGATGTTTCAACACATTGTACTAAGTCTCATTTGAGTCCAATTTTGAGACCCGATGTGGTTGAATGTCAAGGGTAAGCGCAAAGGCAGCTCTATTTTTGAGACGTTCTCAAAGGTTATTATTTGGAAATAAGCCCTCTGACCCAAAAGAGGTGGCACTACTGCCCAGAAAATGCTTTCTGTGAGCTGCCATCAGTATGTTGGCATCACTTAGGAGACCTGTCTAAGTGTGTCTTCTTCATTAAGATGAAGAAACCCCATAAAACCCACAAGTCTTCAAATGAAAAACAAGCATAAGCCACAAAGATCAAAAGACCAGCCTTATGCAGAGTCACTTGACTTAACATCCACAAAGGGTCCAGCAGTAATTACCTCTATTTGTAAATTTCCATTTGCAAGTGTAAGGGGGAGTCACAGATACCAGTATAGCATTTCCTAGACTGAAAGTTTTGTAAGGGTAGGGCTCATGCCGACTGATCTTGAATCCTTTGCAGCACTCCTGGGCTCAGTAACTAAATACGTCTTTGGACAAATCAATAAAGTCTTCAATATATATTTATTGTGTCATCTGTCCTTACTGCATATTCCATTAAATTGCTTTTCCACTATAGACCTACCCCAGGTTAATCAAAGCATCCTCAGCTCTGATCCTTTTCCCAGACATGGAAGAAGGAAGGCTCCCCGTAGGAGGCACTCTCAGTGATGGAAAACAGTTTAAGTGAAACAGGAGCAGCTGTTTTCTACCCTGGAGGATCACATTTTGCTTTCATTTCATAATATCTCCTCCTGTTCTTACCACCCGTGTGTCCCTTGCTTCCTCTAAAATCTGGCAACATTTTTCTGGACCTCAGAGTTCCAGAAACCACTGCCATTTCCTATGCAGAGATGATGCATGTTGGACAGCAGTTGCATTTTTGCTGGGATGTGGGAATTGAGAAGTGTGCGGCCATATGCCGTGCGCTTGGATAGTGGCTGACGTTCCAAACTAGCAAAATGGTTTCTGGCCCTCAGCTTTTGCTGTGTGCAAATGAGCAAACCTATACGCTTGTAGGTCTTTCCACTTGGAGACATGAAGATGGAAGGTTGGATGTTTCAACACATTGTACTAAGTCTCATTTGAGTCCAATTTTGAGACCCGATGTGGTTGAATGTCAAGGGTAAGCGCAAAGGCAGCTCTATTTTTGAGACGTTCTCAAAGGTTATTATTTGGAAATAAGCCCTCTGACCCAAAAGAGGTGGCACTACTGCCCAGAAAATGCTTTCTGTGAGCTGCCATCAGTATGTTGGCATCACTTAGGAGACCTGTCTAAGTGTGTCTTCTTCATTAAGATGAAGAAACCCCATAGCCACAAGTCCTTCCGCGAGGAGCATTTCCAGCCATATGCAGTTTGCCTCTTGGAAAAAAGCTCTGTGGCAGGTGTGAGGGATCCTATTAAACTTCTTTATGTTTCAGCTGCAGCCGGGCCCACGTCGGCTTTGGTGATGGTTCTCTCTGCCTAGGGTGCTGCTTATCTACCAGCCAGATTCTAGCCAAATGTCTCACACGCTGAGGCAGTGGCTGGCAGCTGGGCCTTGGCTCAGTTGCTGGTGGTGAGCCAAAAGTACCTGTTCGATCTTTAAAATCAGAGCAGCACAGAAAAGTAGGAGAATTCCTCCAGCTCTGTTGCTTTTCTGGGAAGTTCAGAGATGGCATTTGGCAGCCACTTTTGCATTCAGTTCTAACTTTTGAACTTCGTAATAGGAAAATTATCTAATAAAAGCGCTATTCTTGAGTGGTTAAAATTAGTATTTCCCGAATATTCAAGACCTCAGCTTACTAGACTTAGAAGCTCATAAACTATGCATTGGAAAGGGTCTAGCTAGTGACTATATTAGTTACAAGTCTATAGCTGCCTGTAGAAATTATAGTCATACCTCTCCATTGTCTTTATACAAATGCGTGTGTATAAGTATATACACATACAGCCACAGATAAATGAAGGCTTAAAATTAAACACAGATGAAAGTGCTTTCCGAACATTTCTTATGACTATCTAAAAAACAAATAAAACATTGAACATTGTTTGCATGTGGGTTGAACACCTTAGCTAACGATTGACCCTCTTTTCAATTGAGGGCACCGAGAAGCCACATTATTAAGCATATTGGGTCATGGTTAACATCACTTTTCTTTCTGTGGAGATGAAAAGGTCTTCAGCCAGATTATTTTCTTTTGGTTCTACACTGGGTGGGGGGGTAGCATGATTTTTGCATGACTATGGCTCTGCTCTATAAATAAGCAGATTCAGTCTTTTGTTTTAAATGTAATCAGCAAGATTGCATTTGCATTGCTTGTAACTGAATCACATAAGTGAAATTACATTGCCTGCATCTCATTTGGTATCATAAAATGTTATGGGATGCAGGCTGTTTTTCTCCAACCAAATTGTCTAGAGTTGGTATTAGGGTGCTTGCTTTCATTTTCCTTTGTAACCAAATTTGTTGCATTCTACGGAGTTAGGGCTCATATTTTCACTTAGGTTAGTTGCTGGGGAAATGCTTTCTTCTTCCCTAGAATGAGTTTAAGATATTGGTTCAGTAGGGGGTAAATGGGAGTTTTAAGACTATTCACATCGTGTAGCAAGTGATGGCTAATCACTTTCTGTCATTTGAGACAACTTCTGCTTACTAAGAGTAAATCCCCCTCACTGTGGGTTGGATGTATAATGAAATCTAAAGCTTTTCATGCAGTTGGCTACAGAAAATGGTTTGCATAAAACAAAAAATAAAAACTTCAGTTAGTCACCATTTTTTAATGACCATTATAAAATATGCATCTTAATTGGCTCTTAGGCTATCCTCAAGGCAGATGACTTAAAAGTCATTTTGAGATCCCCTTGCTTCTTTCCTTGAAAATAAATGATTTAACACAACAGTAAAAATCACTGACTTCACAAGTCAGTAAGTTCAGTGACAGATGAGAAGGCTGTATCTTACAGATCGCCTATCCCTTCCACTGAGGTTTGCTTAATGCGTGAATTTTTAAGGTGGAAGTCTCCGGAAGGGTATGCATTCTTAGATAACCTAGAACATAGTGTGGTCATCCGCCAAAGTCTCTATTTGTTAATTACGTTTTGGTAAAAGCCCACAAGTCAGTAAGCGGCTCTAGTAAACAGCTCGAGGAAACTGCAGTAAATACCAAAACTCTGTAAGAGTAAAATAAATTTTAAAAAAGAAAATTAACTCAATGAGATCAGTATTTAGAAAATTTCATTTTACAGAATAAAAAGATGATTGAGGAAGTAATAAGGAACATTAAAAGGGATTTACTTTGTACTGTTTCTTCATTAAAAAATGAAAAAAAAAATGGAATAACAAATCTTAAACTAAAATAAATTGTGTTTAGACAGAATTAATGTAATATAGGTACCTGGGCTACAAATACATATTGAATGCCCTTTTGTACTCTGTGAGAATAAAAAACTTCCTAAGGTCAAAAAAAAAAAAAAAATGAGGGAAAGGATACCAGTTATAGTAGTGATAAACCAACAAAATAAAAGTGCTGAATAATGAATGCATGCTGGTCTTTAGTTTTTTGGATAGCTATTAGTAGAAGAAAATGGGGAGAAATAAACATGATGAACAGGACATGTAAATAGCAGAGGGGGCATTTTTCCTATCCAAAGAGACTTCAGAACACTAAATCCAAAAGAAAAACTAGCATTCTAAAATAGCTACCAGGGCTTCCCCTGGTGGTCCATTGGGTAAGGACACCGCCTTGCAGTGCAAGGGGTGCCGGTTCGATCCCTGGCCTGGAAAGATCCCACGTGCCGCGGAGCGGCTGGACTAATGTGTCCAATTGCTGAGCCGGAGCTCTGCAGTGCATGCGCCCAGAGCCGGCGAGGACAGAGGCCACCGCGATGGGAGGCCCACAGGAGCCAAAGAACAAAGACGGATGAAAATAGAGAAATGAAAGACCAGTAGAAGTGGCCCGCCCCCTCCCTCCCTACCCTACCCCCCAAAAGATAAATAAATAAATAATAAATGTTTAAAAATAAATAAATAAATAAATAAAATAAAATAGCTAACAGTTTTGTTTGTTTGTTTGCTTGCTTCAGTAAGACCTTTCAGGATACGTGCAGTTTTGTATTCTCATTATTTTTTAAAACATGTACTTCAGGAAAAGATTTCCTGTGGAAGGAGAGAATTGAGTATAACTTCTTTTTAAGTAGTAAAATTTTAATTGAAACATAACACACATACAGAGAAGAGTCCAAATGAACTGTATTTGACTCAATAACTTCTCACAAAGGAAACATGCTTGTGATCAGTATGGGAGGTAGTTTTAAAGATGATTTGTCTTAGTCTGCAAAATAACATTCTGAAGGCTTAAGAATTTAAGTATCATGATCTGTGATAAACTTCTGTTAATAAAAATTGGAGAGACCTTTGTTAATAGCGCTGTGTGGTTTACAAAGAAGATGACTGTAGGCATTGGGATCCCAGTGGCCTCCCTAGGATTCCTTTGCAGCTGGATGTTGCAGAACTGAGTATATGTGACTACTGTGACTTTTATTTAAACTGGTCTCCAAGGCATACTTTCCATTTGTAGTCACTTAAGATTTCCTGAAAGTGCCTTTCTGTGATTTGATAATTCTCTGGATAATATTTCCAAATTGATGACCTTCTTGAGTTAAAATAATTTTTTTAGGTTGACTTTAAAGACATTTATATTTTCTATTCCATTCATCACCATTTTCTCATTGAAAAAAATTAACCATGCCTATCCCACTTCAAATGAGCAGCTGCACTTTGAAACTAGATCCTTCTTTTGGCTGTAATTGTCCAAATGAGGAGGACTAGGTTGGCTAACTATTTTGAAAAGAATCGGTTGTGACTATAAAGCATTTTGACACTTTCAGGTTTTTTCTCTCCTCAAGTTTTAGTGTGTTCCCAGCTAGAAAAAATAAAAAAGAAAGGAAACAAGGAGGGAGGGGAGAAATAAGGACAGAAACAGAAGAAAGGGGGAACAGGGTAGGAGGTGGCAATTCACAAAATACTTCAAAGCAAGACAGCTCTTACCTGGAAATAGCTTAACTCCAACTTTGGAAGAAAAAAGAGGATAAAGAATGATTCCAAAATCCAGTCTGAGAAAGACTATGGGGCTTGAAGTATGACTGCGAACTCCTGACCTAGAGCTTTCTTTTTCATAAATTTGCCAAAAAAAAAAACAAAAAGGAAATGCATACATACATATCTTGTGTGTGTTCATCTTCATCTATTCTTGCAGTATCTACATCTCTGAGTACGGTTCTGAAACTATTTCTCTAGGGATTGTTTTTGGAGCCAGTTCATGGGTACATAAGAAAAGAGTTCTGTTTCCCAGTTACAGAAATCAGCTTCACGCATACTCCTTATACCTTCCTACTGAAGCCCTTAAGGTGCCCAACGAATACAACTCACCAGTGAGTTTTCACCTTTGACTTCCTCACTCTGACCACAAGTAACTTCAGACTTACCAGGCTAAGTGTCCTGTTTGGTTACAGTGAGGAGTTCTTATTATATAAATAGTACTACAGCAACCTTATGCTTGTCTGCAGAGGTTTTGGACTTTCTGCTGAAAAGTTGATCCAAATGATCCTATATAAATGGGAGATATGATCCATCTGCTTACAGACTGAAATAATTGCACATTCTCTTTAGGTCACCAAGGTGGCTGACTAGAGATGTTTACTGATTGGTTACTTAACAAGTAACCATTTTTTCAAAGGAAATTAACAATCATAATAGATTAGCTGGCTATAAATGTATGTTAAATCTCATAATAACTAGAGAAGAACACCTCCAAATGAACATGAATTATAGCTATGTTTATTATACAATTGTGAAAGCTAATGATTTGTCTTGACATAATAGCTACTTTGAGCTATCAGAAGTGAAAATATATATGAATTTCCAAATATACAAATTTGATATCCCACTTCAAATGAGCAGCTCAGAAATAGAGGCTGTATGAAAGGGAATACAAAAGGGAAAGCATTTTGACACTTTCAGGTTTTCTCTCCTCAAGTTTTAGTGTGTTCCCAGCTAGAAAAAATAAAAAAGAAAGGAAACAAGGAGGGAGGGGAGAAATAAGGACAGAAACAGAAGAAAGGGGGAACAGGGTAGGAGGTGGCAATTCACAAAATACTTCAAAGCAAGACAGCTCTTACCTGGAAATAGCTTAACTCCAACTTTGGAAGAAAAAAGAGGATAAAGAATGATTCCAAAATCCAGTCTGAGAAAGACTATGGGGCTTGAAGTATGACTGCGAACTCCTGACCTAGAGCTTTCTTTTTCATAAATTTGCCAAAAAAAAAAACAAAAAGGAAATGCATACATACATATCTTGTGTGTGTTCATCTTCATCTATTCTTGCAGTATCTACATCTCTGAGTACGGTTCTGAAACTATTTCTCTAGGGATTGTTTTTGGAGCCAGTTCATGGGTACATAAGAAAAGAGTTCTGTTTCCCAGTTACAGAAATCAGCTTCACGCATACTCCTTATACCTTCCTACTGAAGCCCTTAAGGTGCCCAACGAATACAACTCACCAGTGAGTTTTCACCTTTGACTTCCTCACTCTGACCACAAGTAACTTCAGACTTACCAGGCTAAGTGTCCTGTTTGGTTACAGTGAGGAGTTCTTATTATATAAATAGTACTACAGCAACCTTATGCTTGTCTGCAGAGGTTTTGGACTTTCTGCTGAAAAGTTGATCCAAATGATCCTATATAAATGGGAGATATGATCCATCTGCTTACAGACTGAAATAATTGCACATTCTCTTTAGGTCACCAAGGTGGCTGACTAGAGATGTTTACTGATTGGTTACTTAACAAGTAACCATTTTTTCAAAGGAAATTAACAATCATAATAGATTAGCTGGCTATAAATGTATGTTAAATCTCATAATAACTAGAGAAGAACACCTCCAAATGAACATGAATTATAGCTATGTTTATTATACAATTGTGAAAGCTAATGATTTGTCTTGACATAATAGCTACTTTGAGCTATCAGAAGTGAAAATATATATGAATTTCCAAATATACATTTGAATTGTTATATTTTGATTATACAAAATTACGTATTATCTCCTACAAAAAGTTCGGACTGATACTTCTAGTTAAGACAGAAATATTCTAAAACTCATTTAAACTTACAAATAGAATGGCAAATACAACTGTCTCAGAGTTTTGATATGTACTTGCTTATTTGGCATGGTCTTTCTTTTATTTGTCTGCTGATACAAATATTTATTGAATTTATACTATGTTCCAGGCTAGAAGACTGCCTGAGTCTGGGACCGTTTAACAAATTGAAGTGATAATTTCATAAATTTGTTATGGGGGAAAATAGTTCAATGTATTGCCCATGATGATTTGCCTTGGTACAAAATTTGTCATAGACTAGAGCAGGAAATGACCTTCATTATTTTGATTATTTTCTATTTGATGACCTTTTCCTCATTTTGTTGTCTTATTTTGCTTGGTTAAACACTTCTTTTGGGGAGCACTTTCTCCTCTCTCCTTTAAGGCATCTTGGATCTTTTGGGGTTCAGAGCAGATAGCCTAAGTTAAACCAAGGAAGCCAGTTAAAATGAGCAAACCAGGCAGAACAAGGTAACATCCATAAAAATAATATTAATAATGACAATAATGATAAAATGGCTACCATCTTTTGGGTGTACCCAGTTAAGTGCTAACTGCCTTAATACATTATTTAATTCTTAATGTAACCCTCAGAAGTAGCTGGTATTATTCCCATTTTGAAGATAAGAAAACCAAGACTAAAAGAAGCCATACAAGATGACCTGGGTTTCACAGTTGGTCAGTGAAACATGTTTGCCTGATTCCGTGCATTAGGCTAGCCTGTCAAGGAGGCAGTGACAGGCCCATGGATTAAAGATTTGGACCTTTGACTGTTTTCTTTTCTAAACAAATCTCATGATAAAACCATGTGGTGCTGAAGTCAAGAAGAAGCATGAAGTAAATACAATCCAGATCCACAAACATACTTTTGGAGTAATTCCACTGATTGAGCCTCTGTAGAAAAGCATGACCCAAGATGACTTATTTTCTCAGATAGAAACACAAATATGGAGGAATTAATTATTAGGCTGGAGGATCCATGGAGAACATCTTATTGGACTGAGACTCAGAAAGTGTGGGATTCTGTGCCCTCTTCTGTAAAATAGATTAGAGCAGATGGTCGCCAAGGATTTTGGCATGTCAAGCATTCTAAGACTTCAGGCTTATGTTACTTAGAATTCTCTGTGTTCCTGGACTTTCCACTCAAATGCTATGTGGGTTGGAAGAAAATGCGAGAGGTACAAATGGAAGCAGGTTACTCGAAAGTCATGGAATTCTAGAAGGAATGCTCAAGACTGTTAACCCATTCAGCTTAACAAAACTTTTCTTTTCTTTCTTTCTTTCTTTTTTTTTTTTTTTTTTTTTTTTACTAAAGCTGAGTGTAAACATTTAAGAAAGTAAAAAATTTTCTCTACCTTGAGGTACATTTTGGGGCCTTTGGAAGACATATTTCTTTGAAGAACACTGTTGATATGGAAGTAAGAAATACAGATGTGGAGACTGTATTTTCTACTGAAAGAAATGAAGCATTTGAGATTCCAGAGAAGAGTGTCAGCGTTTATTTCATTCACTGATTCTATGACACACTCATGTAAGAATATATCAGCAGCCTGCGCAAGCCTCTAGTTTCAGAATAGCTGCTGACTCAAACTTTGAAGTTGAACAAGTCTCTCCAGCCTTACTTTCTTATCTGAAAGATGTAGAGTTGGTCTCCCTAACTGCTGAAGCATCCATGAATCAGCGTGTATCTTGATATCACTAAAAGAGAGTGACAATATTAGGACAGTGTTTGGAGTGCCAGGGCTCCCAAGTGACTTGGGAATGAGTGAACAACTATGGCTGAATGAGCAATTCAGAGAACTCAGACTCAGGTCATTCCTGTGGAGAGGAAGAAGAAAACTCTAGTGTGAAAGAGAAAGAAATTTGCAGTGGAGTGAGAATGGTTTGTCTTTGGAGGCGAGTTTCATAGGTGATGCTGATTCTGCTGTTGCACCCAGTGGCATCTAGGAGGGTGGTGGAGGAGGCCAGATCGTTCAGTCCAGCGTTGCTGTGGAGTCCTGGAGACGCTCTGCATGGGGGTTGATGTGAGCTGCAGGTCTGGACACATGGCTGTGAGCAACTGTGTACTAGTGCAGTAATGTCAGGAAGATCAGGCTTAGGAGAAGGCTAGTGTGGGGGAATCTTCTAGCCCAGAGACCTTTCTTGAGTTTAGGGAAAGAAATTTTAAAATACGAGCCCTATACTCTGGTTTCTCTTCAGATCATATAAACCTTTTGCCTCTTAAAATAGGAGCCCAACCTTAAAGGAACAGAGTGAGGGCAAATAGTTTGCATGATATGGAATTGTGGTAGGTTATAAAAGGCCTTGGCTTCCTAGGTCGTTCTAGTGGTAAAGAACCTGCCTGCCAGTACAGGAGACATAAGAGACTTGGGTTCAGTTCTGGGGTTGGGAAGATCCCCTGGAGGAGGGCATGGCAATCCACTCCAGTACTCTTGCCTGGAGAATCCCATGGACAGAGGAGGCTGCTGGCAGGTTGCTGTTCATAGGGTCCGAAGAGTTGGACGTGACTTAAGTGACTTAGCATGCACACGCATCACAGGCTTAAGGCAGGAAGGAGGCAAAGCCCACTTACTAGAACTGAAGTGGAAAGCAAAGGAGAGGGAGATGCTTGAGTGGCTTTTCCCTGAGTTACCTGAGGAATGTGAGATTCCAAAAAGGTGTAAGCGTTTATTTCATTCACTGATTCTATGACACACTCATGTAAGAATATATCAGCAGCCTGCGCAAGCCTCTAGTTTCAGAATAGCTGCTGACTCAAACTTTGAAGTTGAACAAGTCTCTCCAGCCTTACTTTCTTATCTGAAAGATGTAGAGTTGGTCTCCCTAACTGCTGAAGCATCCATGAATCAGCGTGTATCTTGATATCACTAAAAGAGAGTGACAATATTAGGACAGTGTTTGGAGTGCCAGGGCTCCCAAGTGACTTGGGAATGAGTGAACAACTATGGCTGAATGAGCAATTCAGAGAACTCAGACTCAGGTCATTCCTGTGGAGAGGAAGAAGAAAACTCTAGTGTGAAAGAGAAAGAAATTTGCAGTGGAGTGAGAATGGTTTGTCTTTGGAGGCGAGTTTCATAGGTGATGCTGATTCTGCTGTTGCACCCAGTGGCATCTAGGAGGGTGGTGGAGGAGGCCAGATCGTTCAGTCCAGCGTTGCTGTGGAGTCCTGGAGACGCTCTGCATGGGGGTTGATGTGAGCTGCAGGTCTGGACACATGGCTGTGAGCAACTGTGTACTAGTGCAGTAATGTCAGGAAGATCAGGCTTAGGAGAAGGCTAGTGTGGGGGAATCTTCTAGCCCAGAGACCTTTCTTGAGTTTAGGGAAAGAAATTTTAAAATACGAGCCCTATACTCTGGTTTCTCTTCAGATCATATAAACCTTTTGCCTCTTAAAATAGGAGCCCAACCTTAAAGGAACAGAGTGAGGGCAAATAGTTTGCATGATATGGAATTGTGGTAGGTTATAAAAGGCCTTGGCTTCCTAGGTCGTTCTAGTGGTAAAGAACCTGCCTGCCAGTACAGGAGACATAAGAGACTTGGGTTCAGTTCTGGGGTTGGGAAGATCCCCTGGAGGAGGGCATGGCAATCCACTCCAGTACTCTTGCCTGGAGAATCCCATGGACAGAGGAGGCTGCTGGCAGGTTGCTGTTCATAGGGTCCGAAGAGTTGGACGTGACTTAAGTGACTTAGCATGCACACGCATCACAGGCTTAAGGCAGGAAGGAGGCAAAGCCCACTTACTAGAACTGAAGTGGAAAGCAAAGGAGAGGGAGATGCTTGAGTGGCTTTTCCCTGAGTTACCTGAGGAATGGATTAAGATTTTCTGGATGCCATCTACAGTTAGGCGTGGTCAAGGTCAGCCCGGAAACCTGGCCTGGGACTGAACTGTGTGGTGGGTGTGCAGCTGCCCTGTCTCTGGGGAGAGAACTGGCTTGGGGGTAGGGTGTCTTACTATACAGTTGTTGGCAAATTCATGGAGTGCCTGGAGGATCCTTTGTTGCTTAAGGTGTCCCAAGACATCTGGGAAGGGTGTGCTTTTTCTCTCTAGTTCTCAGTTTGTTTTATAAAGTTTAAAAAAAAAAAAAAAAGCAGTAATCTTCAGTTTCTTAGTCTCAGGTCTTTGACTTATGTTTCTGACTATTTACAGTCATAAAATGATCAGTGTAACCTACCTTACCTGACCACTTCCTCCTTGCGTTTATAAGCTTTTCTTTTTTTTTTAAACATTTATTTATTTATTTTGGGGGGCAGGCAGGTTGGGGAGGGAGGGGGTGAGCGGGCCACTTCTATTGGTCTTTCATTTCTCTATTTTCATCCGTCTTTGTTCTTTGGCTCTTGTGGGCCTCCCATCGCGGTGGCCTCTGTTGTTGCAGAGCGCCAGCTCTGGGCGCATGCGCTCCAGAGCTCTGGCTCGGCAATTGGACACATCAGTCCAGCCGCTCTGCGGCACGTGGGATCTTCCCAGGCCAGGGACTGAACCGGCGCCCCTTGCACTGTGAGGCGGTGGGCTTACCCACTGGACCACCAGGGAAGCCCTACGCTTTTCTTGTTAATAATACCTAAATCCTGGCTTCCCTGGTGGTTTAGTGGTAAATAATCCACCAGCAAGAGATGCAGGAGACATGGGTTTAATCCCTGGGTCTGGAAGATTCCCTAGAGAAGTAAATTGCAGTCTACTCTAGTATTCTTGTCTGAGAAATCCATGGACAGAGGAGCCTGGCAGGCGAGCCTAGGGTTGCAAATCCAAATTGGACGTGCACAGTGACTTAGCATGCACACGCATCACAGGCTTAAGGCAGGAAGGAGGCAAAGCCCACTTACTAGAACTGAAGTGGAAAGCAAAGGAGAGGGAGATGCTTGAGTGGCTTTTCCCTGAGTTACCTGAGGAATGGATTAAGATTTTCTGGATGCCATCTACAGTTAGGCGTGGTCAAGGTCAGCCCGGAAACCTGGCCTGGGACTGAACTGTGTGGTGGGTGTGCAGCTGCCCTGTCTCTGGGGAGAGAACTGGCTTGGGGGTAGGGTGTCTTACTATACAGTTGTTGGCAAATTCATGGAGTGCCTGGAGGATCCTTTGTTGCTTAAGGTGTCCCAAGACATCTGGGAAGGGTGTGCTTTTTCTCTCTAGTTCTCAGTTTGTTTTATAAAGTTTAAAAAAAAAAAAAAAAGCAGTAATCTTCAGTTTCTTAGTCTCAGGTCTTTGACTTATGTTTCTGACTATTTACAGTCATAAAATGATCAGTGTAACCTACCTTACCTGACCACTTCCTCCTTGCGTTTATAAGCTTTTCTTTTTTTTTTAAACATTTATTTATTTATTTTGGGGGGCAGGCAGGTTGGGGAGGGAGGGGGTGAGCGGGCCACTTCTATTGGTCTTTCATTTCTCTATTTTCATCCGTCTTTGTTCTTTGGCTCTTGTGGGCCTCCCATCGCGGTGGCCTCTGTTGTTGCAGAGCGCCAGCTCTGGGCGCATGCGCTCCAGAGCTCTGGCTCGGCAATTGGACACATCAGTCCAGCCGCTCTGCGGCACGTGGGATCTTCCCAGGCCAGGGACTGAACCGGCGCCCCTTGCACTGTGAGGCGGTGGGCTTACCCACTGGACCACCAGGGAAGCCCTACGCTTTTCTTGTTAATAATACCTAAATCCTGGCTTCCCTGGTGGTTTAGTGGTAAATAATCCACCAGCAAGAGATGCAGGAGACATGGGTTTAATCCCTGGGTCTGGAAGATTCCCTAGAGAAGTAAATTGCAGTCTACTCTAGTATTCTTGTCTGAGAAATCCATGGACAGAGGAGCCTGGCAGGCTGCAGTCCATAGGGTTGCAAAGAGTCAGACACAACTTAGTGACACCACAACCACCACCACCATGTAAAACAGACCTGCCCTGTGCCAGAGATGGACCTTGGAGTTGTAGATGCCATCCTTAACACTCAGAGAATCCTCTGAAGTGGCTATGGATGCGTCTCTTCTTCATGAGCGTTGAATTAGAATTTAAACCCATCTCTTCTTACAACAAACTCCATTCTTCTCCACGAGGCCATTTTGACTTTCAACTTCTTTGCCTCTGTCTTGTTTTCTTTTTTTTTCTTTTTCTTTTCTTATTTATTTTTTGCCTTGTTTTAAACAATGAAGATTTTCAGAATTCTGGCTCCTGTGCCTAGAAATCACAGAAAGAAATGCTGTCTCTTTTTTGCTTAACCGTTGAATGCTTCATAGAAAAATGTGTGTTTTTTTAACTGCTGGAAATAGAGACGTAACACACAAATTAGGTTTGAGACTATACCATCCTTCCCAAATTTGAAAGCCATGGCACTGCATTTTGAATTTTAAGATGGTGGGCGTGGGTGAGTGTGGAGAAGGAAATGGCAACCCGCTCCAGTATTCTTCATGGATGGAGAAGCCTGGTGAGCTACAGTCCATATGTGTGTGTGTGTGTGTGTGTGTGTATTATATATATAGCTTCCCTGATGGCGCAGTGGTAAGGAATCTTCTTGCAATGCAGGAGGCCTGGGTTCCATCCCTGGGTTGGGAAAATCCGTCTGGAGGAGTGCCTGGCAACCCACGCTGGTATTTTTGCCTGGAGAATTCCATGAACAGAGGAGCCTGATGGGCTGCAGTCCATGGGGTCACACACAGTCTGACATGACTGAAATGACTAAGCAGCAGCAGCAGCAGCAGCAGCACGAGTGAGCGTGGAGAGAGCGAGTGAGCACTCATGATCATTTGACTTCAGTGTTACATCCTGTGACTCTTAAGCAAGATCTCTGTTGTTCTTTTCTACATTAGTCTTGTCCTTCTGTTGCTCTCTTTTTTTTTTTTTTTTTTCTGAAAGACCACGTAGTGAACATTTACTTTATAAAGTAGGTTTGATGGTGCAGTTGGTGGCAAATGGTGTTGAGTGGTGATGGAACAGTGATTTTTGGAAATAAACTGTGTAGGGGAAGAAGAGGAAAGGAGGTACATTTGTGCCCTGTGTTTGCATTGGAACATGCACGGCACAGGCGGGAGGTGTTTGTGTTTGTCCCTGGGCTCACCGTGGGTGGCCAGGACTATGCAGAATAGGGTTTTATTTATCTTAGAAGAGCTACTGTAATTTTTGCCCAGAAAAATGTGGCATTTGGGGTTCACACATCGCTGAATTCCTGATCTGTTGGCATTTGAAGAGCAAGACCCACGGTGTTTCTCACTTAGGGCGAGAAGTTGTATAGCTAGTGCTCCACATGGCCCAGTTCCTGATCACAGACAGCCCCAGTGTTAGGGCTGTGTGTCTAGAAATCTTGTCTGGGCTTGACAGCTTAAAAGCCTTTTGGGGGAGTGCAGCAATGGGAAATGGCTAAGAAAATTATGACAAAACTAACCCATGAAATATCCTGCAGCCAGTGCAAACGTGGACCTTCCCAAATTGAAAGCCATGGCACTGCATTTTGAATTTTAAGTGGGCTGAGTGTGGAGAAGGAAATGGCAACCGCTCCAGTATTCTTCATGGATGGAGAAGCCTGGTGAGCTACAGTCCATATGTGTGTGTGTGTGTGTGTGTGTAGTATAGATCTAGCTTCCCTGATGGCGCAGTGGTAAGGAATCTTCTTGCAATGCAGGAGGCCTGGGTTCCATCCCTGGGTTGGGAAAATCCGTCTGGAGGAGTGCCTGGCAACCCACGCTGGTATTTTTGCCTGGAGAATTCCATGAACAGAGGAGCCTGATGGGCTGCAGTCCATGGGGTCACACACAGTCTGACATGACTGAAATGACTAAGCAGCAGCAGCAGCAGCAGCAGCACGAGTGAGCGTGGAGAGAGCGAGTGAGCACTCATGATCATTTGACTTCAGTGTTACATCCTGTGACTCTTAAGCAAGATCTCTGTTGTTCTTTTCTACATTAGTCTTGTCCTTCTGTTGCTCTCTTTTTTTTTTTTTTTTTTCTGAAAGACCACGTAGTGAACATTTACTTTATAAAGTAGGTTTGATGGTGCAGTTGGTGGCAAATGGTGTTGAGTGGTGATGGAACAGTGATTTTTGGAAATAAACTGTGTAGGGGAAGAAGAGGAAAGGAGATACATCTGTGCCCTGTGTTTTCATTGGAACATGCACGGCACAGGCGGAGGTGTTTGTGTTTGTCCCTGGGCTCACCGTGGGTGGCCAGGACTATGCAGAATAGGGTTTTATTTATCTTAGAAGAGCTACTGTAATTTTTGCCCAGAAAAATGTGGCATTTGGGGTTCACACATCGCTGAATTCCTGATCTGTTGGCATTTGAAGAGCAAGACCCACGGTGTTTCTCACTTAGGGCGAGAAGTTGTATAGCTAGTGCTCCACATGGCCCAGTTCCTGATCACAGACAGCCCCAGTGTTAGGGCTGTGTGTCTAGAAATCTTGTCTGGGCTTGACAGCTTAAAAGCCTTTTGGGGGAGTGCAGCAATGGGAAATGGCTAAGAAAATTATGACAAAACTAACCCATGAAATATCCTGCAGCCAGTGCAAACGTTTATAAAGAGTCTGCAGTAACATTGAAAATGCTGACATTATAATGATTTAAATGGAGCCAAAAAATCCCTGAAATATAACATTTTGAATGCAGAATGATCCCAATTATGTTTTAAAAATGTACAGTGAAGAGACGAAATGGAAAGAGACCAGAATGCTACCAGTAGCTCTTTCTAGGGAGATGAAGATGGGTTCATCTTTCTTTGCTTTTTAAATGCCTATTCTTAATTTTATTATTGTTAGTTATACATAATTTTAGTAAGCTTATGTTTTCTAATTAGGAGGGCAGACTTTTTAAAAATAGCAGAATGATAGTTTCTCATATTGGGGGAAATTCACCTTTCTGGATCAGGGAAATTTGCTTGTCCTTTGGTGATTCTCATCTCTCAGAGGACTTTTAGTTAACCGAATCAACACATAACTTTTGTGTAAAATAACATCTATTTGACATGAGTAACTGAGGTGACCTAGAAGACTTGGCAATTTTAATAGTATCAGATGGATAATCATTTTAAGAGATAGGGTTGAATGATGAATCATGAAATGGTATATTCTGTCCTATGCAGGCTGCTTTATTATCTACAGAAGAAAATATGGGAATAATTCACTAAGGAGGCTATCAGGGTTTTTCATCCTGGTGAAATTTGGGCAATCCTGAGAAATTTTGCAGAGACAGAAATAATGACAGAACAGTACTAATTATGATCATTATTGATTTTTGGTCCTTTACATTGTACTCTGTGCATTCTCTTTACTTCTTCACAGCATCTCTGTGGGGTATTTTTATCCACAATGAAAGTATGTGAAAACTGAAGTATGAGGTTCAGTAATTTGCCCACGTTCCAGAGACTGTTCATTTGTATACTTGGCATTTGAATCCATGCTGTTTGCCTTGAGAACTTATTATGCTCATAAAGTATTCCAAGGGATTCTAGTAAATTTTATGCTGGAATTTATATTAAACCATTTGTTTTCTTTTAAATGAACTAAGATATAGATGTGAATTGTATTTGGACTAGATGAAAATAAGAGCCATTATTAATGATTTACAGCATGGGAAATGGCAAAATTATGACAAAACTAACCCATGAAATATCCTGCAGCCAGTGCAAACGTTTATAAAGAGTCTGCAGTAACATTGAAAATGCTGACATTATAATGATTTAAATGGAGCCAAAAAATCCCTGAAATATAACATTTTGAATGCAGAATGATCCCAATTATGTTTTAAAAATGTACAGTGAAGAGACGAAATGGAAAGAGACCAGAATGCTACCAGTAGCTCTTTCTAGGGAGATGAAGATGGGTTCATCTTTCTTTGCTTTTTAAATGCCTATTCTTAATTTTATTATTGTTAGTTATACATAATTTTAGTAAGCTTATGTTTTCTAATTAGGAGGGCAGACTTTTTAAAAATAGCAGAATGATAGTTTCTCATATTGGGGGAAATTCACCTTTCTGGATCAGGGAAATTTGCTTGTCCTTTGGTGATTCTCATCTCTCAGAGGACTTTTAGTTAACCGAATCAACACATAACTTTTGTGTAAAATAACATCTATTTGACATGAGTAACTGAGGTGACCTAGAAGACTTGGCAATTTTAATAGTATCAGATGGATAATCATTTTAAGAGATAGGGTTGAATGATGAATCATGAAATGGTATATTCTGTCCTATGCAGGCTGCTTTATTATCTACAGAAGAAAATATGGGAATAATTCACTAAGGAGGCTATCAGGGTTTTTCATCCTGGTGAAATTTGGGCAATCCTGAGAAATTTTGCAGAGACAGAAATAATGACAGAACAGTACTAATTATGATCATTATTGATTTTTGGTCCTTTACATTGTACTCTGTGCATTCTCTTTACTTCTTCACAGCATCTCTGTGGGGTATTTTTATCCACAATGAAAGTATGTGAAAACTGAAGTATGAGGTTCAGTAATTTGCCCACGTTCCAGAGACTGTTCATTTGTATACTTGGCATTTGAATCCATGCTGTTTGCCTTGAGAACTTATTATGCTCATAAAGTATTCCAAGGGATTCTAGTAAATTTTATGCTGGAATTTATATTAAACCATTTGTTTTTCTTTTAAATGAACTAAGATATAGATGTGAATTGTATTTGGACCAATCAAAATAGCTGATGAAAGATAGCACTTTATGGACTTTAGGGTATTTTCTGTTGGGCCATACATATCATAGTAGACAAAATGAATTTCGGAGGTTGATTAGGTATTTAAAAGTAGTACCTAACATTTAAGATCCTCAGATCTGGAGAAAGCTTGTATTTCTTCAATTTAACATTAGATTTGTGGAGAAAAAATATATTAGACTAGGAGGCAGTATAATAGTGACCAGGCCAGGAGTCAGACAGACTTCCCTTGTTGTTGAAGTATCACCATTTATGGCATCTCTGACCTAGGGAATTATTTAACCTCATCAACTCAGTATTTCTCATCTGTGGAATGGAATTAATGCATGCATGCTAAGTTGCTTCAGTGTGTCTTGACTCTTTGTGACCCTCTTGGACTATATTTCCGGCCAGGTTCCTCTGTCCATGGGATTCTTCAGGCAAGAATATTGCAGTAGATTGCTGTGCTCTCCTCCAGGGCATCTTCCCATCCTAGGGATTGAATCCAAGTCTCTTATGTCTCCTGCGTTGGCAGGTGGATTCTTTGCTTGTGGCACCAACTGGGAAGCTCATAGGATTAGTGGTGCCCACCTTATAGGGTTCTCACAAGGAATAGTTGGGGTAATGTTCATAATATTCAGACATAGGCCATGATGCTTAGCAAATGACTTTCATTGATGGAAGTCATTATTTTTGTCCCTGGGAGTTGGGAAGCATGGAACACAAATCCAGTTCTGATGCTAAACATTGGCCATGAGCAAGTCACTCAACTTGTCTGCACCTGAGACCCCAATGACAATAACAACATGGTCTTTTTACCTACACAGTGAGGATGAACTTAGATTATCCATAAAGCAGCTTTTTGAAAAAGTATGAAAGGTCATACCAACATACGAGTCAAAGAGGAAGGACCTAGTCAGCAGATCAGAAGGGACAAAGTCGGTCACCTGAGTTTAGGTTGTAACTGGAACTTTCCCAGGGGAGTCCAGTTTGCAGAGAACAGGTTGAGTGAGTTATACTCAGTCTCCTGTGGGGGAAAAAAAAGCTGTAACCCAGAAACCTGGCAACACTGTTCACAGATTTGCCTGCCTTGTAACCTCTTATCAAGAAAACCAGCCCAGTACTGGACTCCGGGGGAAGCCTTATTGCTTATTTTCCCAGGTGAGGGCTGTGACTTTGGTTCCTAGGGAACTCCCTGACAGGCCTGACCAAGGTTTACTCTTTTCACTTGAGAGCGAGATGGGTACAGAGGCCCATTTATTCAGCCTGGCATACTGCAGAGGCATTGAGTATAAATGTGTGTAAGCTTGTCCATACCTCAGACCACTATACGAAGGTTATCTGTATGCTAAATTGCCAGAAGTGCTCAGAGAAGTTTTGCTTTGGCAAACTTGAACCAGAATCCCTGGCTATTCTCTCATCCTGGCTGGGCCACAGGTCCTGTAGCAGACATTTAAATTTCTCATTGTTTGTGCTGACTCTTAAATGCTTGATACAGGAGAAAGAGAGCTTATATTCCATCCCGCTGCACTTATTGAAATGGGTTCGTGGTTCTTACCATGTTTCCCAGTACAGTGACATGCTGCAACATGAGTGGGAAAAACACAGTAATTTCTTTGGAGTCAGAGGCTGATTTGTAGTTGGGGGTTAGAAATGCTTCTGGTGACTTTCTCAGGCCACCGTTCACCCTAGATTCCAGCAGGAATCACATTGTCTTTCCAAAACAATGCTAGTTCAGTTCAGTTGCTCAGCCGTGTCTGACTCTTTGCAACCTCGTGGACTGCAGCTTGCCAGGCTTCTCTGTCCTTTACCACCTCCTGGAGCCTGCTCAGACTCACGTCCATTGACTCACTGATGCCATCCAACCAACAAAACATGGTCCACTGAGAAGGGAATGGCAAACCACTTCAGTATTCTTGTCTTGAGAACCCCATGAACTGTATGAAAAGGCAAAAAGATTTGACACTGAACAGTGCCAGCACTAAGGATAATCAAGTTTAATCTGTCAGCCAAGACTGCTTTCCTACAGTGGGCATTTGAAGGCACTGTCTTATTAAAATATCAAGCCTTTGGCACTTCCTTGAAAGCGGATCTAAAGGCTTGATTGAGACTACCATCTTTTAATTGCTGTCGTTGTTATTTTCAAGAGCAATTGATACGGGAGTGAGGAGAGGGACTCGCTGGAACTTAATACGCCCCCTTGGCTACCCCTCCCTAAAAGATGATTTAAAAACAGGCAGTGAGCCGGAGAATTTTCAAGGCTAACTTTCTCATGTGGAAGAGAAAAATTATTGCAGTGCCCTTTAGCTAAGTACACTCACTTCAGCCTTTATGGGTGGCAGTGGTCACGTGGTCACCTCTTCAGGAGGAAGAGAGCTTGAAACAGTCACACAGCAGAGCCTCCAGAGATTGGGGGTGGGACTGTATCTGATAGCAGGGCACAGGTAGTACCTGTTAGAGTTTTTTTCTTTCTTTTCTTCAGGAAAGGCGAAGACTTTTTGAGGGTTATCTTCTTGACAGAAAACTAAAGTGGCCTAACCTTCTTTTCATCTTATCCATCATTGCTCTAACATAAAGAGAGCTTGACATGTCAGAGTCTTAGCAGACTGCAGGGCACCAGAGTAGGCAGGTTTGCGGAATGCACTTCAGAGAACAGCCCTCTACAATTTAGCATTTGAATGGGTATATGCAATGTGAAGACAAATGGAATTATGCAATCAAGGTGGACTGAAGACTTTCTAGTTAAACATTTTGCAAATGTTAGCAGGGACCTGAGAATTAGCTGAAGTTTATTTTGACTTTCTCAGGCCACCGTTCACCCTAGATTCCAGCAGGAATCACATTGTCTTTCCAAAACAATGCTAGTTCAGTTCAGTTGCTCAGCCGTGTCTGACTCTTTGCAACCTCGTGGACTGCAGCTTGCCAGGCTTCTCTGTCCTTTACCACCTCCTGGAGCCTGCTCAGACTCACGTCCATTGACTCACTGATGCCATCCAACCAACAAAACATGGTCCACTGAGAAGGGAATGGCAAACCACTTCAGTATTCTTGTCTTGAGAACCCCATGAACTGTATGAAAAGGCAAAAAGATTTGACACTGAACAGTGCCAGCACTAAGGATAATCAAGTTTAATCTGTCAGCCAAGACTGCTTTCCTACAGTGGGCATTTGAAGGCACTGTCTTATTAAAATATCAAGCCTTTGGCACTTCCTTGAAAGCGGATCTAAAGGCTTGATTGAGACTACCATCTTTTAATTGCTGTCGTTGTTATTTTCAAGAGCAATTGATACGGGAGTGAGGAGAGGGACTCGCTGGAACTTAATACGCCCCCTTGGCTACCCCTCCCTAAAAGATGATTTAAAAACAGGCAGTGAGCCGGAGAATTTTCAAGGCTAACTTTCTCATGTGGAAGAGAAAAATTATTGCAGTGCCCTTTAGCTAAGTACACTCACTTCAGCCTTTATGGGTGGCAGTGGTCACGTGGTCACCTCTTCAGGAGGAAGAGAGCTTGAAACAGTCACACAGCAGAGCCTCCAGAGATTGGGGGTGGGACTGTATCTGATAGCAGGGCACAGGTAGTACCTGTTAGAGTTTTTTTCTTTCTTTTCTTCAGGAAAGGCGAAGACTTTTTGAGGGTTATCTTCTTGACAGAAAACTAAAGTGGCCTAACCTTCTTTTCATCTTATCCATCATTGCTCTAACATAAAGAGAGCTTGACATGTCAGAGTCTTAGCAGACTGCAGGGCACCAGAGTAGGCAGGTTTGCGGAATGCACTTCAGAGAACAGCCCTCTACAATTTAGCATTTGAATGGGTATATGCAATGTGAAGACAAATGGAATTATGCAATCAAGGTGGACTGAAGACTTTCTAGTTAAACATTTTGCAAATGTTAGCAGGGACCTGAGAATTAGCTGAAGTTTATTCCTCTATCCAGAGTTTCCAGGAAAGTCACTAATTTGAAATAGAACAGGGTAATTTTGTGTGTGAACTATCATGATGAGATCAATAAAAGAATGTAGGAATGACATACAATCCAGTGCTGAAAGAAACTGAATCTGGCCAAGATAAGGACTAGGGTGTAATTAGATTTGAGTGTTATTTCCTAGGGTGTTTAGGAGATCTTGTGTGTGTGTGTGTGTGTGTGTGCACTGAATATAAGTTTGCTATTAAAGTAGATTGGTATATAGTATGGTTTCTATAAAATGTGGTCTGTACTTTGGGCTCAGTTATTCTTAGCTAGTACCATTTGTTGTTTTTATAAAAAGTTTGAACTAAAATAACCACTTGTTCCTGGTGGACACCTGGGCTTGGTGAGTAGTCATGCCTGTCTTTATGATGGTTTGTTGTCTGCATTTTGAGAAGATTGAAATCTGGATAATGTGTTCTGACTGGACTTAGCAACCCTTATACCCCTGTGAAGTAGAGAGATGCAAACTTTCACACTTGAGAAAAATTCAGGTCACCCTATAAATGCAGTGTCCATCAGGGGCTAACCTTCCTATAAATTTGGCCCTCTGACTTCCTCACTTTCTTAGCTCTTAGCTCTCTCTCTTTTTAAAATAGTGTTCCTTTTATGTTGAGTGACATTACCCTAGCTCTCTGCTTGGTGAACTCCTGTCCCTTCAAGACCCAAATAAAATATACCCACTTTGTGAAGACCTCCCCATCCACAAATAGAATTAATTTTTCCATCAATCTTTTTCTTGGAAGAATCACAGTGATGATGGCTAACACTTAATGAGCACTTAATATGAGCAATGTGTTTAGTCACTCAGTTGTGTCCAACTCTTTGAGACTCTGTGGACTGTGGCCTGCCAGACTCCTCTGTGCATGGGATTCCTCAGGCAAGAATACTGGGGCGGGTTGCCATTTCCTTCTCCAGGGGATTTTTCTACTGTCCCTTTATAAGCAACAGTTATTTAATCTTCATATCAACTTTATGAGGCAATTACTATTGTCATCCCCAGTTTACGGAGGAGGTACCTGGGGCTTTAGTGACCTGTTCACCATCTCAAAGCTAGACAGAGACAGAGCTGTGGTCTCAACCCAGACCTTGTTAATGCACTGGGTATGTTAGGTGCTCAGTTGTGTCCGACTGTTTGTGACCCATGGACTGAAAGCCACCTGGTTCCTCTGTCCATGGGATTCTTCAGGCAATAATACTGGAGTGGGTTGATGCTGTAAGTGACATAAGTGACCCCTGCAGCGAGCTCTGAACCACTTTATTCTCTCTTATTCTCCCTCCTTTCTGACCTACATAGATATATGTGATTTATGGTCCTATTGATTACATTTTGGTACAGATACCCTCTCAAGCAAAAATGTGAAGTTCAAGATGGTAAAAATGATAACTCTTATAAAAGAATAATTCTTAAAAATTTTGACTCTCATAGATATAAATGAATACTTGTTAAAAATTGTAAATAGGGCTTCCCCTGGTGGTCCAGTGGGTAAGGACACCGCCTTGCAGTGCAAGGGGCGCCGGTTCGAGCCCTGGCCTGGGAAGATCCCACGTGCCGCGGAGCGGCTGGACTGATGTGTCCAATCACCGAGCCGGAGCTCTGGAGCGCATGCGCCCAGAGCCAGCGCTCTGCAATGACAGACGCCACCGCGATGGGAGGCCCACAGGAGCCAAAGAACAAAGACGGATGAACAGAGAGAAACGAAAGACCAATAGAAGTGGCCTGCCTGCTCCCATCCCTCCCCAACCCGACCCCCACCCAAAAATAAATAAATAAATAAATCTTTAAAAAAAAAAATTGTAAATAACTCATTAATAAACAAGGAAGCCAAAAAATTTATGACAGGTTCTTAGGAGGACCACCAATTCATGTAGAATAAAAGAATGGTGAAGTGAATTTACAAATGGATACAAAACTGGAGGGGGGAGTCAGTTGAACCTCCGCTGGACAGAATTTATTTGCATCTATAGATAAGAATTATTTTCATTGTTTTCACTTATCTACAGGTCACAAAGTTGTACAATAGCCCACAGGTTAAGGCCTGTATCCCTGTGGGAGCAGATAATGATTGAAGGCTTTATTAGTCCATTAAAAGGATGCTCACTCCAGCCTTATTTTTTTCTGTATACCTTTAAGAAGTAGTACATAGCGAAGGGCTTAAGTTCACGGTTTAGAGAGGCTTCCAATCCAAAGTTCCAATCTTACTAAGGAACCTTAAGTAAAATTTGGAAGGAATACAAGAAAGTTCACATGTGCGGCAGGTGTGTGCACACATCCACACGCATCCTGTACAGAAAGATCTTGAGGGAATTAAGTATAATAATACAGGTAAAGTCCCTGGCACATGGTAGATAATACTAAATTTCTACTATAAATTTCAGGTGTTGTTTCTAGTAATAAAGTGTCTAACACAGCTATTGCTTAATAAATGTTGAGTAACAAAATCAAGAGTGGACAGACTTTCCGACTAAGGTCCAGATAGTAAATATTTTAGACTTTACAGGCCATATGGTGTTTGTCACAACTATGAAACTCTGCCGTTGTAGCTCAAAAGAAACCTTAACAGTATTTAAACAAAGAATGCAATTGCGTTCCAGTAAAACTTTCTAAAAGCATGCACTGGGTTAGATTTTGGCTTTGGGCTGTGGCTTGCTGACTCTGGACCAAATGATTAAAATGGCTAATTCAAAAGCTTGGGGTAAAGGACCAATTGCTAGTCACATCTATTGGTAGACCTTGGCGGTGTCAGTCAACAGGGAGACTTGGGCCAGGGGTTTGTTGTTGTGGTTCAGTCACCGCATCATGCCTGACTCTTTGTGACCCCATGGACTGCAGCACACCATCCTCCTCTGTCCTCCACTGTCTCCTGGAGTTTGGTCAGACTCATGGGCATTGAGTTGGTAATGCCATCCAACCATCTCATCCTTTGTAGCCCTTCTGATTATGGAAGCCAAAAATTTATGACAGGTTCTTAGGAGGACCACCAATTCATGTAGAATAAAAGAATGGTGAAGTGAATTTACAAATGGATACAAAACTGGAGGGGAGTCAGTTGAACCTCCGCTGGACAGAATTTATTTGCATCTATAGATAAGAATTATTTTCATTGTTTTCACTTATCTACAGGTCACAAAGTTGTACAATAGCCCACAGGTTAAGGCCTGTATCCCTGTGGGAGCAGATAATGATTGAAGGCTTTATTAGTCCATTAAAAGGATGCTCACTCCAGCCTTATTTTTTTCTGTATACCTTTAAGAAGTAGTACATAGCGAAGGGCTTAAGTTCACGGTTTAGAGAGGCTTCCAATCCAAAGTTCCAATCTTACTAAGGAACCTTAAGTAAAATTTGGAAGGAATACAAGAAAGTTCACATGTGCGGCAGGTGTGTGCACACATCCACACGCATCCTGTACAGAAAGATCTTGAGGGAATTAAGTATAATAATACAGGTAAAGTCCCTGGCACATGGTAGATAATACTAAATTTCTACTATAAATTTCAGGTGTTGTTTCTAGTAATAAAGTGTCTAACACAGCTATTGCTTAATAAATGTTGAGTAACAAAATCAAGAGTGGACAGACTTTCCGACTAAGGTCCAGATAGTAAATATTTTAGACTTTACAGGCCATATGGTGTTTGTCACAACTATGAAACTCTGCCGTTGTAGCTCAAAAGAAACCTTAACAGTATTTAAACAAAGAATGCAATTGCGTTCCAGTAAAACTTTCTAAAAGCATGCACTGGGTTAGATTTTGGCTTTGGGCTGTGGCTTGCTGACTCTGGACCAAATGATTAAAATGGCTAATTCAAAAGCTTGGGGTAAAGGACCAATTGCTAGTCACATCTATTGGTAGACCTTGGCGGTGTCAGTCAACAGGGAGACTTGGGCCAGGGGTTTGTTGTTGTGGTTCAGTCACCGCATCATGCCTGACTCTTTGTGACCCCATGGACTGCAGCACACCATCCTCCTCTGTCCTCCACTGTCTCCTGGAGTTTGGTCAGACTCATGGGCATTGAGTTGGTAATGCCATCCAACCATCTCATCCTTTGTAGCCCTCTGATTATGGACTGGTAAATTCAACTTTTGGCCAGACCTTTTAACCATGTCAATATGAAGCTACCTACATTTCTGATAAGCACAATGAATGAAACAAATTCCTTTAACAGCTCCTTGTGAGACATCAAGCCTCAGAAAACTTGACTCTGATGAGCTGGAAAGTCGAGAAGGAGAATTTAGTTACCTTTGGCACAGTTTTAATACCAAAAAAAAAAAAAATTCCTTTTTATCAATTAGACCCAATACCTCCTCCTGACTCTTTTCCCCATCATTTAAAACAAGTAAATTTTTTTAATGTCTCTTAATATTCTTCAGGTGGACCCAGTGTTTGACAATGGCCCAAATTTTATTCAAGTTGTTGTAATTATTGATTGAAAAAAGCTGTGTGCCCCGTTTTAGGGCAGAATCTGCCTGTGTGTGTGGGTGTGTTGTGCTGTGCTAGTGTTTAGTTGCTCAGTCGCCTTTGACTCTTTGTGACCCCATGGACTATGACCTGTTAGGCTCCTTTGTCCATGGAATTTCTCAGGCAAGAATAGAGGTGTGGGTTGCCATTTGCTTCTCCAGGGGATCTTTCTAAACCCAGATCTCCTGCATTGCCAGCAGATTCTTTAGCATCTGAGCCACCAGGGAAGCTGTGTAAAAGGAGAGCGTAAAGCTGTCAGATGACAGGGCAGACACTGAATGGTCAGCTTGGGGTACAGCCACTAACTGGCCTTGTGCCTTTGCTTAATCTCAGTCTCAGTTCCTTTTCTTGTAAAATGGGAGAAAAACAGGGCCTACCTGCTGTAGGGATTAGAAGAAAGCTATTCAGATAAAGGATATCTCATAGCACCTGGCTTGGAAGTGAAGGCGGTTGCTGTTGCTCGTCAGCATTCCCATCATTATTTTCAGCTTGACAGATTTGATGTCGGGATCCAGATTTCATCCAGATGTCTTAGTTTGAGTTTCTGTAACAACTCAAACAGCCCGCGTGGATCCAGATGCTGGGAAACCCATGTTGAAGGTGCCAGCCAGGTTAGTTCCTCGTAAGACCCTCTTCTGGCTTGTGGGTGGGTGCCTTCTTGCTCCATCAAGGTCATCTTTCTTGTGTCTCTCTCTCTTTTTTTCCTTGTGGCTCTTATTGTGAGATCACTCATTCCATTCATAAGGGTTCTGCCCTCTTGACTTAATTATCTCTCAGAGACTCCACCTTCAAATATGGTTACATTAGAACTTCAACATATGAATTTTAGGGGAGGACACAGGTGCTTGGTCTGTGAAAATGTTACTCAGTTGTGTCTGACTCTTTGCGACCCCATGGACTGTAGCCCACCAGGCTTTTCTGTCCATGGAATTCTCCAGCAAGAATACTGGAGTGTGTTGTCGTTCCATTCTCCAGGGGATCTTCCCCATCCAAGGATCCTACCTGGGTCTCCTGCATTGCAGGCAAAGTCCTTACCAGCTGAGTCAGGAAGAGGCCCGGTCTATAACATTAAATCAGTGGTAAATATGGGAGCAGGATGGAGCTCCGGGAACTGTAATCATGTAGGATTAGGATGTTGTAGTTGATTTTTGAGTACTCCAATTATCATTTGCAGTTTCTGTTTATAATATCATCAGGTTTCTTCTGCCTTTCCTCTTATCCTCTCCTTCCTGTCTTCACTGGGTATGGCTTTATCATCATATGCCGAGATTTTTGAGTTAATTTTGAGTCAGCCTCCTTCTCTTTAGTTCCCCAGCCTGATCCCTGTTCCTCACAAGCATCCATGTTCCTCAAAGCCAGCTTTCTTTGTAGCCCCTTCTACCTTTCAGGGAGTGAGGGGAGAGGAGAAGCTTTCCTCGGCCTCCAGGACTGGTTCAGACCTCACAGTCTGGCTCTCTTTTGTGTGGTCCCCAATCCCACCAGCCTGTCAAACCTTCTGCTGCTTATGGACAACCACATCTCTGTTCTGGTCATGACTCTTCACTCACTAGTCCCTAAATGAGCTACATGTGTTGATGCAGTGCCCACTGTTGCCTGGATAGCTCGTCTCTGCTGCTTGACTTTGCAAGTCCTGTGCTTGTTTAAATCCCAATTCAAATTCCAGCTTCAGGCCACTCTCATGCCTCTTTCTGAGCCTGAGACCCTTTGTCCCAGGCATTTGAAATGGACATACACCTTGTGTGCTGTGCCCATTGCAATGTTCCCTCTCCTTCTTCCTCGTCTGTAAGTAGTGCCAGGCATTTCTCCATTGCCCCACAGGACCCGCGCATCCTTGATTATTTGTGACAGCATCCACCACACAAGTCCTTGATTATAGGTCTTTGCTCATTGTTTCATAAATCACTTGCTTACATACCACAGAATCTTTCTGGGGCTTGACTTTACCTGTCTCTCTAGTACCTAGCGCAATCTCTGGTCATTAGAAGGTGCTTAATAAATGCCTGGGAAAGAAACTCAATGACTGAGCAGAAGTCAGGCAGGCCAGTAAACATTTGTTGAATACAGGCATACCTAGGTTTATTGCGTTTCACTTTATTGTGCTTTGCAAATGCTGTGTTTTGTTTTTTTGTTTTTAAACAAACTGATGGTTTGTGGCAATCCTGTGTTGAACAGATCTATTGGTACCACTTTTCCAGCAGTATTTATGTCTCTGTGTCACATTCTGGAACTTTTTACAGTATTTCAAAGTTTTTCATTATTATTATACTTGTCATGGTGATTTGTGATCAGTGATCTTTGATGTAACTGTTGTAATTATTACAGAGCGTGGGCGCCACAAATTATGTCCCGTATAAAACAGCGAATTCAGTTGATTAGTGTTGTTTGTATTCTGACGGCTCCACTGATCAGCTCTTCCCCACTCTCTTTCTTCTTCTGGTTTCCCTAAGACACAAAAAATATTGAGATTAGTAAACTTACAGTAACCTCTTAAGTGTCCAAGTGAAAGAAGAGTTGCACATCTCTCACTTTAAACCAAAAAGTAGGAATGATATTGTAAAATAATTATTCTCCAATTAAAATAAATTAATTTATTAAAAAAGGAAAAGTAGGAATGATTAAGCTTAGTGAGCAAGGCATGCCAAAAGCCAAGAAAAAGCTCGGCCTCTTGCACGAAATACTTAGCCAAGTTGTGAATGTAAAGGAAGAACTCTTGAGGAGAATTGAAAGTGCTACTGCCCTGACACATGGATGATAAGAAAGTGAGACAATCTGATTGCTGATACGGAGAAAGTTTGAGTGGTCTGGTAAGAAGATGCAACTAGTCATAACATTGCCTTAAGCCAGAGCCTAATTCAGAGGAAAACCCTAACTTTCTTCAATTCTGTCAAGGCTGAGAGGGCCGAGAAAGCTGCAGAAGGAAAATTTGAAGCGAATAGAGCTGGTTCATGAGGTTTAAGAAAAGAAGCTGTCTCCCAAACATAAAAGCTCAAAGTGAAGCAGCAAGTGTTGATGTAGAAGCCGCTGCAAGTTATTCAGTAGATCCAGATGAGACGATTAATGAAGGTGGCTGCATTAAAACCAGGGGTCCCCTGCTTCTGGGATCAAACACCTGATGATCTGAGGTGGAGCTAATGTAATAATAAGAGAAAGTGCACGGTCAATGTAATGCACTTGAATCATCCTGAAATCATCCTCCTAACTATCCTTGTGCTTTGCAAATGCTGTGTTTTGTTTTTTTGTTTTTAAACAAACTGATGGTTTGTGGCAATCCTGTGTTGAACAGATCTATTGGTACCACTTTTCCAGCAGTATTTATGTCTCTGTGTCACATTCTGGAACTTTTTACAGTATTTCAAAGTTTTTCATTATTATTATACTTGTCATGGTGATTTGTGATCAGTGATCTTTGATGTAACTGTTGTAATTATTACAGAGCGTGGGCGCCACAAATTATGTCCCGTATAAAACAGCGAATTCAGTTGATTAGTGTTGTTTGTATTCTGACGGCTCCACTGATCAGCTCTTCCCCACTCTCTTTCTTCTTCTGGTTTCCCTAAGACACAAAAAATATTGAGATTAGTAAACTTACAGTAACCTCTTAAGTGTCCAAGTGAAAGAAGAGTTGCACATCTCTCACTTTAAACCAAAAAGTAGGAATGATATTGTAAAATAATTATTCTCCAATTAAAATAAATTAATTTATTAAAAAAGGAAAAGTAGGAATGATTAAGCTTAGTGAGCAAGGCATGCCAAAAGCCAAGAAAAAGCTCGGCCTCTTGCACGAAATACTTAGCCAAGTTGTGAATGTAAAGGAAGAACTCTTGAGGAGAATTGAAAGTGCTACTGCCCTGACACATGGATGATAAGAAAGTGAGACAATCTGATTGCTGATACGGAGAAAGTTTGAGTGGTCTGGTAAGAAGATGCAACTAGTCATAACATTGCCTTAAGCCAGAGCCTAATTCAGAGGAAAACCCTAACTTTCTTCAATTCTGTCAAGGCTGAGAGGGCCGAGAAAGCTGCAGAAGGAAAATTTGAAGCGAATAGAGCTGGTTCATGAGGTTTAAGAAAAGAAGCTGTCTCCCAAACATAAAAGCTCAAAGTGAAGCAGCAAGTGTTGATGTAGAAGCCGCTGCAAGTTATTCAGTAGATCCAGATGAGACGATTAATGAAGGTGGCTGCATTAAAACCAGGGGTCCCCTGCTTCTGGGATCAAACACCTGATGATCTGAGGTGGAGCTAATGTAATAATAAGAGAAAGTGCACGGTCAATGTAATGCACTTGAATCATCCTGAAATCATCCTCCTAACTATCCATTGGAAAAATCATTTTCCAGGAAACTGGTCCCTGGTGTCAAAAAGGTTGGGGACCGCTGAAATTAAACATCAGATTTTCTGTGCAGACAAAATGGCCCTATATTGGAAGAAGGTGCCATCGAGGATTTTGATCGTTAGGAGAAGTCAATGCCTGGCTTCAAAGCTCCAAAAGGCAGACTGACTCTCCTGTAAGAGGCTAATGCAGCTATGTTAAAGCCAGTGTTCCTTCAGCATTCCCCAAATCCTAAGGCCTTCCAGAATTATACTTAAGTGACTCTACCTGTTCTCTATCAATGAACAGTGAAGTTGGGATGACAGTATGTCTGTTTATACCATGGTTTACTGAATATTTTCACCCAGCTATTGAGACCTGCTCTTGAGAGAAAACATTCCTTTCAAAATACGACTGCTCACAGACAAGACATGTGATCAGCGAGGACCACTGATGGAGATACACAACAAGAGTCATTTTGGGGGCTTCCCAGGTGGCACAGTGGTAAAGAATCTGCCTGCCAGTGTGGGAGATACAGGAGACTTTGGTTCAATCCCTGGGTTGGGAAGATCTCCTGGAGAAGGGAATGGCTGAACATCCCAGTGTTCTTGCCTAGAAAAACCCCAAGGACAGAGGAGCCTGGCAGGCAACGGTCCATGGGGTCACCAAAAGTCGGACACAACTGAGCAAGCATGCATGCCATGCCAACACAACATTCATTCTGCAG